>OX419756.1:75178128-75815455 GCA_948567375.1 Lunularia cruciata
AAGAGAGAGAGAGAGAGAGAGAGAGAGAGAGAGAGAGAGGAGAGAGAGAGAAGAGAGAAGAGAGAGAGGAGAGAGAGAGGAGAGAGAGAAGAGAGAGAGAGAGAGAGAGAGAGATGAGAGAGAGAGAGAGAGAGAGAGAGAGAGAGAGAGAGAGATCTTACAAGGGGACTGACTGCCTTAGTATAGAGAAATGGTTGTTAAAAGGAGAGCATGTATTAGTTGAGAGAGAGAGAATTCTTTATAGAAAGAGAGCTTGATATTGAGTAGAGAGTTGGGAGCAAGAGACTAGACTTGCAAAGTTAGATGCTCTTTGCAATGTACAAAGAGAGAATATGTTAGATTTTGGTAGTAAAGAATACTTCTCTATCTAGATAAAAGTTATAATTTACATAAACTTTATTAGTGGAGTTTAAATTGCTGTAGATGAGACTAGGATTTGTGTTCCCTTGGGTTACATAGACCTCAAGAATTCCACAAAGCCTTTTTATACATGCAGTCTTGGGATTGGGATGCAGATCAATACTTTGCAAGACACACACAACCTTGGGACACAAAAGAAGACTTTAGAAGAAATAGTGCGAGAACCAGAGTTGGGGTAAGAGAGATTAGAGATAAAGTGTTGGAGACCCCATGCACCATATGTGGAGTGATAGATTGAGGAAAAATATGATATGCATAAGAGATGAAGTAGTGAGTTTGAGGGACTTGATGAGGAAGATGAAATTATATTATTATTATTATATTAATGATTATATAAAGGAATGAGGAAGAAAGTTATTGTGAATATTGGATGTTTAATAAAATTTCATATAGGATGAAAGCCTTCTATTTGGATATTGGTATGGCATTACACTCAAGTCTAGATGGACTTCCTATAGAGCTTCAAGCAGTTTTCAAAATGGTCATCAACTTGGTGTGCACAAGTTATTTGCTTATTATTTATACCACTTTCAGGTAATTATTTGGACCATTTTCTACTAAAACCTTTTGTACCTCCTTACATCCATGTGGGATAAGTTTTGTATAGAATATCTTTGGTTGGTGTTAATTAAATTTAGAGTTCTCATTGAGTAAAGAATATTGAATATTAAAATGATTAATTGCAACAAGTGTGTGAAGTTAAGAATAGTCAATAAAGAATTGTTAGTGAATTCAAACATAACTATTGAAGACTTGTTGGTGAAGTCTTTGACTTGAAAACTAATTAGTCAAGACTTACACATGAAGTCTTTGACTAGTGTACTAGTAGAGTATGCTAGTTATACTTTTCTTTGATTTCATTGTCATTAATCCATATGAAGGATAAAAAATGGACTTTATAATTACAATTTATACAAAATAGTTAGATTAACCTTAAGGAGCATCTCACTTTTGGAGTTCATCTTGGAAAACTCTTCTTGAGCATATTTTTCAATAAAGGTAAGGAAAATAAATAAATAAATATCAAGAAACAACTTATGAGTGCAATGACAAAGATGACAACTATATAGAGACTTGGATGCAATGCAGTTTTGGAAGGAGGTGATTACACATCCTTTGAATGGGCAGAAGAGTGGCAATAGACAAGGTCTCCAAAGTATATGGTATATAACAAGGTCACCTCTTTGTTTCTCTAGCCTTGGAGTTATATGGATCAATGCATATGGTGTTTGACACATTTGCCAATGAGCGCTTAAGAGCCTATCATAGTAGATGTAAAAAAGTACATTCTCACTTTCTTACTTTGTAGCTTACTTTATATAGTGTATGTCCATTATTTATTGAGAGCATTGGCAGGGGTTCATCTCTCCATATAATTCCAAGGCTAGAGGAACACAGAGGTGACCTCAATGCGTACCCTATACTTGGAGAACTTGGCTATTGCCACTCTAACACTAGCAATAGCTAAGATCTCCAATGTTTGTATACTTCCTTCCTTCCCTATTGCCACTTTGATGCTTGAAGTTATAGCATGTGTCTATTACTCCACAAGAGAGCAATTACATTATGATGCTAATTTGGATACTCCAATAAGATGTAGATCATACAATTTACATAGATTAGTTATCTTAGTACAAAAGGATAGATTCCTCATACCAACATTGTTGGGGCTTAGTCCCATTTTACGTCATATATTTTATCCTTATATGGCTTGATGGAATATTCCTACCTTTATGTTATCCAACATGGTTGCTACTTAGATCATATCGACTTGGAGAGGTTATAAAATTAGACATTATTCTTCTTTCTCCATACAAAAATACCATTTAGAGATCTTCAGGTAGGTAATACTTTCTTTTGCATCTTTATATGTAAGACCATCCACATTGTGCTATCTATTCTCTTTGATTTTTTATTTTTACAAACCTTCCCAAGTTTGCAACTTCCATTAGGTTCCTCTTGGTTTTTTCTACAGGTAGATTCAAGCATCACACATTTTTTGCTCTTGATCTTTGCTAGGACTAGGCAAGTTTAGATGATTTCACTTAGAGTAAAATGAAAAATGCAAGATTAGGGAAGATAAAAGAAAAGTTAAGGATTAATATTTGAATGGAATGTATTTTGATTATTTGAGATGGCCAAGATCTTACTATTTATACTTGAGATAGGTACAAGCTTGCTTTAGATTATTTATGAACTTCAAGAAGTTAGTTGTTAACTTGAGGAGTTAGTAATTTATCTCCAAGTCAAGTTATCTCATCTCTAAGGAGATTTCTTAACTCCATATAACCCAAGTTTAGAAGAAGGTTCACAAATATCTTACTAGACTACTTGTTCCTTAGGAGGTTGTTAAATATCTTCTTACTCTCCTAGGTACTTTTTGGACTATCTTTTAGAAGTGTCTAATGACCTATATGCAAATTTTGATAAAATTATGTCAATTGAAATAGAGTCTACATAATATTTTTATTGTTAGTATAGTATTGATCCATATGAGAGTCTAAAATAATTTTTTTCAATATAACTTTTTCTTGACTATTTTATCAACTATTTGTTATTGATTTTAAATAGAAAGAATGGACTCTTGATTGCCATACACTTGTGTATTGTTACACTCTATATAGTATTCATCCCTTTAAGAGCTTAGTATATATTTTTCAAAATCTCCCTAAATCTCCACTAAGTACCTTACCAGTAAATAAAATACTAAATATATTACCAATAAATTATTTTTATTGCTTTTTTACTAAGAGGATTGGAGTTCTGATCATCACCCTTTGTATAATCTTGATATACTAATACACATAATGATTTCTAATACAATAAACTCCTCTTAGGTTTCTTAAATAATTTAATTCGGAAAGGTCTCAAATGAAAAATATGAAGCTACAAATATGTAGTATTATTTTGTTGTTTTATTCCAATATAATAACTCTTACTTGTACTAAACCCTAAAAACCCAAAGCCTAAACTAAGCCTAGGTTACAGTCAAGTTTAGTTATAGTCAAGTGAAAAGAACATACATCTTAACCTAAACCTAGGAGGACTTCCATGACACATTCATTCATAAGAGTTATTCAAGCTGTATGGAAAAGCTATTGGCATAAGCGTCGACTAGTATTGATCTATTTGAAGACTTAGTATAGTCTTGAAAAGACTCATCATTATCTCCATTTGAGAGTGCCTAAGTGCGGATGTACTATTAAGTGTAATCCATCCATATCTTCTACTTGATGTAGTATGAGAGTGGCCAATAGCACATAGCCTAGAGAGTACATGCCTCTAACTACATAAGATACCCTTCTACAACCTCCAAAATTAGTTTAGCTAGTGTAATGAATGAGTTTTCTTATTTATTTCTGGTAAAAATTAGAGTACATATGATACATAGTATTTTTTTTCTAAATCAGCAATATATATTCACTTTCTCTTATTTTTATTTATTAGAAATAAAAACAAAGGATTTCATTAAAAACCAATTAAAGGAACCAATGCATATAAGTATGTAACATATACCTTACTTGTCTAACTAATGTAGTAGCTTATATAAATGGTCACCAATAAACCATGACATATCTAGAACATCTCAATGGAGTACTTATATAGGTTAACAAACTCTAGTGAAGTCTGGTTGCATACAAAAAAATCCAATATAAAGAAGCAGTTTTGAAAATACTTAAAAATGCAAATAATTCTAGAGCAAAAAGTGGATTATAAATTTTAACTTAACACCAAATCCAATTGGAGTATAATCTTCTTTGTTATCATTTGCTCATCTTGGAGTGCAAAAAATTAAGAATAAGAAATTTTGGTTAGAATTATTATCATCATATGATTGAGCATCTATGTTTGAAACATAAAGCTAACAGTGTGAATCTCTCTAAGAGACTTATTTGTCTTGGCTAATTCTAGAGCAATAAGATACAACTCTTTTGACTTTCTTTTGTATTCTTAAAATTTTATCACTTTTTTTTCTAGTTTCTAAGAGTAAAAAAATTTAGCTTCTTCGTCTTAGATACCTTCAACATTTCAATTTTAGCTAATTTTCACCTTCCTTTCATGCCTAGGACTTGCTATTCAATCTAGTGTAGCTAGTGATGTTACTTGAAAAATTTGAAAATTGAATAGTTACAATCTGGGAATAAGCCTTGGAAATATTTTGTTGCTACAAAATTTCCTCCTATTTTCACTCACTTGATCTCAAGATTTTGAGTTTGGAGCAAACACATATGGACATACTTCAGACAATTTACAATGAGCACAATATGATTGACTTTCCTCTTCTACTTGTCTACTAGGTTTGATTGCAAATCTTGAGGTAGATTCTCCATGTGATCATTATAATGTTGTAACTCTCTTTAGGTGTTAATCGCTTCACTTATACATTGATATCCTCCTCACCTTCAAACCCTATACATACCAAGGCTGGTGAAAGAAGTATTACAACCACATTTAAAGTTGGTCTCTATTCTATTGAAATAAGGATACAAAAGTGATTTAATTTTTTCTTGGTGAGTACCTATCAACATCTCAAATCCTTCTTGCAATAGACCTTCTTTTGTATGTTTATCCTTCAATTTTCTTGCCAACATATCATTTCATAATATTCATCTATTTCTTTTCTATATAAATTCTTTGTCCATTGATTTAGGATACTTTTCTCATGCTTCATGAGTGAAAATTATATTCTTTTATATAAGTTTATTGCATGTTATATCATAAAATCAAAATGCTCCGGATTCATCCAAATAACCAAATATTATACATTGAATTTAATAAATTTTCTCTCATAAAATGTACGGTTTGAACTCCTTTCCTTTTTCTCCTTCTAAGTCCATGTCCATGGGTGGGAAACATGAATATATGGTGTAATTCAGAATAAGAGATGAAGAAAAAGAGACTGCATATTATAACATGAAGAGGGAAGAACCCATAAAGCCTACAAGGAAATATATATGGGGTAAAATGGGGCTAAGCCCCAATAGTATCGGTAGGAGAAATCTGCCTATCAAAATAATTAAATGTTGATGATCACAACTTTGGGTGTGGTGGGAAGATGCCATAGGGACAAAGGATAGCTACCCATGATGCTATTAGGGACATAATGTTTTTTATGGCACGAGAGAGTGGAAACTTGGCTTGAAAGGAGCACTTGTATGCTTTGCAAATGACATGTATTAGTGCAAACTTATACTTGGTCCAAGATGATCAAGTGATAGTAGCGGATGTCGTGCTTACGGACCCTATGCGTGATATAGTTTTGGAGGGACTGATTACCCATCCAAGAGGATGGGTAATCCTCTTGGATGGGCGACCCTAGCTTAATCCCATATTTGTTGATCATAGATTTATAGATTTTTCTGAGGTGCACGACAAATCGATCGATTTCTGATTGCGGCTTTTAGCTTTAGGTTTGCACTTCAAAACATTCTTCGGGGTCGATAATTTACACATATACAGTTGTATGATCGATAACCTAAGAACCACGGATTACATGCTTACTCGGTGTATAGATACTAAAAGCTCTTGACATGATTACAATACCCTACATATACCATTTGTCATTTCCGCTTCAACTTCAATCCTTCTGAAGAGTACATTCCGCGATATAGGTACCGTTGGTTTCTGCACTTAACTGTAGAAACAACCTCAGCAGTAGTGTACAGCGGAGACATGGATTGCCATGCCACGAACACCCCCACCTTGACTCGACAGACATATCGATGGTTATGAATCATCAATATGACCAGTTGATTTCCGTTTACAGATATCTTCTTTGAGGCAGGCATGACATCAAAAATATTTTCTGCAATGGGGCTATAATGTTCAGAAGCAAGATCTACCTTGGGTGGCGAGTGCAGTAGTAGCTCACAAGGTCTCTAAGTATAAGGGTATGCAGCAAGGTCACCTCTTTGTTCCTCTAGCCTTGGAGTTATATGGAGCGATGGACATGATGTTCGATATATTTGTCAGGGAGTGTGTGAGAGCTTATCATGTTAGCCTCGAGGGGTGCCACTCTCATATTTTGTAGCATATTTTAGACAACATGTACCCATTGCTCTCCATAGGGCCATGGCTAGTGCAATCAAGAGGAGAGCAAGTACACTAGATGATGCTTCTTCAGTCTGACTTGCATAGCTTGGATATCTTAGGTGTAGTAGTGCAGATTTCTCATATCGACTCTATTAGGGCTCAGCCCCAATTCACCTGTTTTGTCTCACACTTGTCCGGCTTGATGGGTCTTCTCATCCTTTGTGTTTTCTAACTGGTAGCCCTTTTCACTCTTGAGATGCCATTGATGGACTTGTTTTCACTCTTGAGATGCCATTGATGGACTTGACAGTACCCTCGACTTTGGCATCCTGACTTCGGTGCATACCTCTCACGACATCCCAAGTTAGCAGAAAGACTTGACAACACCCTATGGCTCCACGTTTTGGGTTTTGACCGACGTGTCATAGGTCAGTCATAGTTGGCAATGGCGAGCATATTCTTGTCAAGATATTGGACCTGCACAGTACACAGACAATCAACTGGCAAACTATACAGGTCACGTAAAAAGAATATCCGGCAAATACTTTCACCCCGCGACTTTCGCTCAATAGAGTTGAGGAAAGTTTCTTGTTATTTCTTTGGGCGGGGAATCCGTATCGGCTTCGAAAGTCTAGTTTCTGGATGGAACTCCAGTCATTCCTTTGTGGCTAAATTCTAATCGGGCTTAACTCCCCACCAGGTCCAAAATTTTAATTTAATTTTGTGTTAGACTCCCAATCCAACCCAAAGATCGAATTTCTTGTTGCTGAACCCTAAGGCTAAACTCTGGCTCTAACTCCCCCGAAAATCTAAGTCCTTCTCGTTAAATTCCAGTTCGGGGCAGAAGTTTTATCTCTTGCGCATCGGGCTTGAACTCCAGACCGGGACGAATTACTTATTCGGTTTGAAAGTCTCATGTATTCTGTTTCTGGTTGAATTCCAGTCCGGCCACAACCTCGAGTCGAGTTCTTCGTTCAGCTAGTTTAATTTCTTCTTGTTCAACTTTATTCTGGCCGCAACTTCGAGGCCATTTTTCGTTCAATTTGAAAAGCTCAATCCAATCTAACTAAATCCCAATCCAGAACTCTGATACACGTTGGGTTGAACTTTAGAGTTCCACCTATCCACACTGTATTCCGCCCCAAGCCGGATTCTTCCCCTGCAAACCATTTGCCCTAAAATTACACATTTCCATGTGTAATTTTAGATCAATTGTAATAGTTCTCCAGACAGTCAAGTGACTGTTTTCGAGTTCCCACGATAAACAAAGATAACCGACCACGTTCCACGCGGAACAGTATCTTCCAAGTGCAGTAGGACCTACAAGAACATAGTCTAGTTGTTCATGGAACGGGGTAAACCCTAAACCCAAAGAGGACCAAAGTGGACACGCGGGTCACTATGAAGTATCTCTAGAAACTATCGATTTAACTTGCCCGTTAAATCGATATGCCAAAGTTAAAGTTAGGGTACTGTTAAGTCCATCTCTGGGTAGATGCTCCAATGGTGGAACGGTATTACGGCGAGTCAACTCTCATAATGTTTACTTTGGATGGCTCTTAGCTACGTGGGCATCGATCAAACGTTCCGCACGTTGCTTCCCACAGCTGCGCTCTGGAATCCAGAAGTCTGATCTAGCAAGACTGCACACCATGTTGTGCATTGACGTCGATGCCTTGGGTCTTCTTCCAACTCTTGAAAGGTCATAGGTCTGCTCTGGTCTGGTGTACCTGAGATTAATACAGTAGTCTTCCTTCATACCTATGCAATCCTACCTCGCATCGTTTTGACCTCTCAGTCCCCGAGGTTGAAGCAAAGAATGTGGCTGACAAGGTGTACACGTACGCAAGCTAGGAAGCCCACCGAAGGCTCTTACAAGGTATTATAATTTGGCGTTCTTCATGATGAACGGCCACTGGGTTCTATTGGGTCGATGCTCTTGGATCCTGGGACATTCTGCCAACAAACTGGCTCAAGAATCTAAAATAGAGGAATGACGTTGTGAGGATTTCCATAACTGTTCACGTATCTCTGTGATCTATGTTATGGTGCAGGGATAATTACACTGCTAAATCCAGATTTATGCGTCGTGGAGCGAGAAACTTCGCTTCTGTTTTATCCCTGAAGTATAGGATCACTAGTCGCACGTGGAGTTTTGATTCGCGCAGGGCCTTGCGCATGGTAAAGTAAGGTAAGGTAGGTAAGGTGGCTGAGTGTGACAGAGAAACCACGGTAAGACCGCGAACCGTCTCCACTTTGACCTTTGAGATCTAGATCAAGACTTACGTACTTAAGTGGCAAGAAGGTGATACATCTAGAACACTTTACTTGGTCGTGTTTGGTCTCTTTGCTGGACTCATTCGGACCCAACAAAGTCTATTAGCGGTTTGAAATTCGACATTCCCCAGGAGAACTCGTACTAAATATCTGAAATTCTCAACGTGTGTCGGCAAAAAGGAAAAATATTCAGTTTCTGTTGGAGTTCTTTGCTCTTATGCACCAATCTTTGTTCGTAACGAAGTTCGGCGTATCATGATTTCATCCGGCCTCGAAATGGAAGTTCTGTCTTGACGGAGTTTGTCAGCGAAGATTGGATTAGTTTTGCGAGACGAGTGTTCTTGTTTATGATCTGAAATCGCAGTAAGGTACTAGTTTCAATAAGCTATGCCTGACTATCTTGAGTTTAATTTTCTCTGAGATTTGCATTTGTCGAGGATATCAACCTGGGTAGTCATGTCGGTTGAAGTTCCCGATATTCAACTGCATGTACGTCGGACTCCACGAGAAATATGGCTCTATCTTTCTGATCAGTATGTATTTTCATTCAAGTCGATCGGTAGTTGCTATTTTCGATCAAGCTGGGACCATCCAGTGTCCACCAGGTCCCAGGTGCCCTATAGGTACAAACCCAAAGCTCTCTGAAGACTTTTACTTCAGTGTCTAAGTGGTCAACAACTCATATCAAATATTCTATGATGGAGATAGATGAAGGATTAGCCGTCAGTTGATTCGTACTGTGCTTGTATACATTCTTCATCACCTAAGACATGGTAGTCAGGAAAACCTGAATTGCGGACAGTTGTCCCAAAAGTCTGAATTTGTGGTCACTTCTTCACGTTCTTCACGTCATACTCGGCAGGGGAGGTTTGATCTGACTTAATATTGAAATGTTTCCACCTTGATTTTCGTGGGATTTGGGTCATGTCGGGGCTGGAGCACCGAGTGTCTAGAGACCTTGCCAAAGTGGATTAGTACGTAGAATAACAGTACAAGATTCATCTGAGAGCTAGTTCTGTACTTCTTACGTGGTTTTCGCTATGGTTCTTCAGAGGTTGTTTGCTTCGAAAGAAAACGCCTAGCTGCTACACATCTGATCTCGGGGAGATTCACCAAAAGGTTGCAGATGCTGAAGGTAGTTATCAGCAAAGAAGAAAATGACAAATCTAGAGGCCATATCCAAAGGTGCCCTTGGCAATGGGTTGCTAGCTTAAGCCCCCGGACGGTCCCTAAGCTAGCATCGTGGCAGCGTCTGCGCTTAAGATTTAAGGATGCTGCAGCTGAACATACACAGGCTCAAAGGAAAGATCAGGATGCCACAGCTCTTGTGTTGGTATTCCAGCGACTGCCGCTGTATGAGAGGTTGTGTCTGGTGCCTACGATATGCAAGAGGTGGCGAAAGGTAGCTATGGAACCAAAAGTTTGGGAGGATGTAAATATGGTGCCCTGGATTCAGGAGAGAACGGATGACATCTATGCCTGGGAAGAAACCTGTGGGCCTGTGGTTGATCGCCTTGTGAGAACTGTAGTGGATCTCAGCAGAGGCCAACTCCGGGAGCTTCGAACAATGCACGTATCCGACGATACGACTGATTACTTGGCGGTCAAGTGAGTTCTGCACTGCTAAATGAGTCATCTTGCAATTGGATAGCTGTCTTCCTCGTCCTTTAAACTGCAAGCTTTCTGTAATGCTTTATCGGTTTACCTATGGGTTTGTCAATGACGATTTAGGCCCATGTCCCAAGTAGGCATTGTCCCAAATAGATGATTTAGGCTCCATTGGCTCCAAAAAATAGTCCATGGGGCGATTCAGCAGGCGAATCTGTCGCCTTGCATCACCATCACATCTCGTGAGGTGAATATAAATAATACCATGAAATTAACAGTCTTTTACTGAAACTTCGGAATTTCCAAGTTATCTGAAATTATCCTTCTCATTTTTATGCGCGCAGATGTTCGAAACTTGAAGTGCTGGAAATTACATACAGCCCAAATGTCACAAACGATTCTGCCATAAAGTTAGCCAAGAGCTCACCGAGATTGCGGCAACTGGATGTAAGCGATTGCTACAACCTGTCGACTGAGACACTGAAGGCTTTTGGTGATAACTGTCCATCTCTCGAGTGGATAGGCCGTAACATGCTGAAGCAAAATGCTGTGTACCATAGAGCGGACGAAGACGCTATCGTGATAGCGGATCACTGCCTCAAAGTAAAGTATCTAGAGCTGAAAAGGAGCAGTATATCGGACAAAGGACTGCTATACTTGGCTGATAAATGCCGAAACTTAGAAAGTCTGAATCTTGCAGCATGCTATCAGCTATCTCAAGGGGTGCTGACCGAAGTCGGTAGCAAGTATTCCAACATCAGGAAGCTCACAAAACCCATCAAGCCCCGACTGTTTAGGAGTATCCACCCTCAGCATGTAATGATGTTCGACTGAGCTGATCCGATAGCTCATAGTTCGGGGAACTGGACCTGAACAACAATTTTGCACAAAGGTCAAAAACTAAACATAGACATGTCTGTGATATCCTGCAGATATTGTACCATACATGTAAAACGCATAATTGTAAAGAGAATGTAGCACTACACATATTGAGAAGTAGTCCAACTTTGATGCGGGGAAGCTTGGATGATTTATATCTCTGACATTTACGGATGTGTTCTGGCGTAAGTAGCGCATTACCTGTGGATCTGCTAGTAGTTGCTGGTTGATGGGGCAGTCATTTACATTTTGTATGTCATACATGTGGATGTGACCATATATTATCACAGGGTTTTCGCTGCGGGCAAGTGAAGGCATCCAAATGAACACCTTACTATCCGGGACGGAAATTAACAGCCAATGAATGCATGCTGGGAAACAACTGTGGTGGAGTGGCTGCAGAATACCTCCGTGTATTCCGTCAATGTCTACGGTTACATAACCCGATGATCTTAAGTTTCGACCGTGGGTATAGCATGAAATTGAATTGAAATCACAGAGAGAAATATAATAAGCCATGAGACAACCCTAACGTTAGCCTTGCCTCATGGCTTATATCTCTCTGGATTATTCGGTATACGTCGTTTTGTTTCTGATTTGGTTCAAATTGTATATTTAATAATTTGAAAACAAGCCTCAGATATTTTGCTGAGCCATCATGACTTATAGGTCTCTCGATGATACGCTATTCAATGTTTGTCAAGGGTTCAAACTAAATATTTCAAATTGGTAATTCAAAATAAGCCACAGTTATTTCGCTGAGCCATCATGTCTTATATTTCTCTAGATGGCATGCTGGTTGTTGTTCTGTTTCTCTCATAGTTCAAAAAATAATTTTTGGTTGATGCAAAATAAGTCATAGATATCTCGCTGAAGTATATGCATCATGACCTATATTTCTCTCCATAATACGTTATTTTATTTCTCTGATGGTCCAAAGAATATGTTTGGTAAATTCAAACAAGCCACAGATATTTCGCTGGGCCATCATATAATATGTTTTCGTACCTGTCCTATATTTGCTAGTTTCTCCTGCATGTCTGTGAACTCCGATGACGATTTGTAGGAGTATACATGACACTAATTGCTGCATGAAACAAATATTAAAGCAATCGAGATTGTTTGAGCACCTTGTTGAAAAATATTCCAGTTTTGACTTAAATCAAACAATCAACAGACAAATAATCAAAATCCAATATAAAAGAATAACAACACGAATCCACGCACTCAGATAACACATATATCCACGCACTCAGTGCACTTCCTGGGTACTTCTTTTATTGTCAACTTGCACATATATAAATATGCCACCAAACTCGTTTAACGTGAATTTTAGATAGTCTATTCATCTTTGCTCATGTACTAAATAAATCTTTAATATGATTATTGACTTAATCGATAACCTATTCCTATTACTATGCTCATTCATCCGTAGCACTGGACAGGGATTCTTGGCAGATAATTCCTTCCTTAATACATGTACAAATATGTACACCTGACCAGGTTAGATGCGACATGCGGACATACGAAGCCGAGAATGTCGACTCAATACCAGCTTAATTCAACCTGGCTTTAACCCTTCGTATGTTCTTTGAACCAGATGGACATAAGATGCTCATCCAATTGTATAGATTCCGCGGAATAATGGGTTCTATAGGGCCTAACTTTCTGACGAGGGATTAACGGGTGCAACGAATCGTATACTTGATACATGAATGATCAAAGGAATAAGGATCATGTCGACTTGATTGACGTGGATATTATGAACTCAATATTATCCGTGATGTGAATAAGACTACTATACGAACGATGTAAGTAAATTAATATAGAATCTAGATGATTTACATAGTTCAGATATTTTAGGTGTTGTACTATAGGTTTCTCGTACCAATCATATTGAGATATTGAGGTACAGTCCCATTTTACTTCTAATGTTTTATCCTTATACGGCTTGATAGGTCTTCCCATCTTCTTGTTATCCTACGCGGTCGCCTGCTTTTAATCAACATATAATCTAGATGAGGTTTCGTTTGATGCATACGTTCCTGGATTATGATAATGAACTGTATGATCAGTAATATCGAAAGGATGTGGTCGTATGTGATTATCTTAATCTTAATTTTACCTTGATAATCTCTGAATCTCGATTCGGCCACGTGATACAGGTGAAAATCTGTATAACCGTAGTTGAAATTGGTCCGTAATCAGAATCATTTCGAATCACCTGTCTAAATCAACACCCAGCACGGGAAACAAAAGTGTTCATCTTGCAAGAGGACGTTCAACCTGGGTCGTCCTCTTGAGCCGAGTTCAACCCGGGTCACGACCGGATCGGGTCACGTACCGTGGTTGCCATTGACCCGGGGTCAAGTCGGGTCAATTTGTGTTAATCTAAACTTGAAGAGATGGGCAAAGGTATCTCGCGTCTAAACATTTCATAAAGGATTTAGGAGAAAGAAGATCCAGAATATCTACTAGCACAGGTCCAGTCGACAGTTTGAGTAATGATTATGTTAGTGTCATTACAAACAAAAGGTCCTGGATCTAGGATTGGTTTGAAGTAAAAACCATTAAAGATACAAACATGGATGTGTGCACCATGCCCATCAAAGACGGAGCAAGGTTACTCCGTGTGGACACAAATTCAAAATTCTCACATGCGTATCCACAAGCAACCATATGAGACATTTGTTAAAGCACGGAAAAATAAACCCTAGCAAGTAAGTGGACAAGTCAAAAAACACAAGACCGCTCTCATGGGTGGTGGTAAAAACCAAGACCAAGGAGAGAAATAGATGAATGGAAGATCACATTGGGATACTTGAGAGTGTGGTAAACTTTAAATGCCTAGCATGAGCTTTGGCTTTGGTATTTATAGAGAACATACTAGGTTCTTGAGAAGATTTTTTGAATTGTTTTCTTGGAGTGCAAGTCAAGTAAACCGGGAAACTTCTCAAGAAACTTCTTTTTAGAAGTCATTTACTTAACGTGCAAGCTAAGCTAATTGGAATTTTCTAGAAGCTATCTACTTGGGGTGCAAGCTAAGCTAATCAAGAAGCTTCCCAAGAAGCTTCCTTCTAGAAGTTACCATTTGGTATGCACGTTACCTGATACTTGGGAGTGTACAAAGTAGCTCCATAGATACTTCTAGAATATTTTGGCCCCTTTGTTAATTTTTTAGCCTTGACTAACTTCATCACTTAACTCCATATTAATTGTTATAGGTGAAATCAAGCAACACATCATCTAGGGTAAATTGAGTAACGAGTAACATAAGAAGATGAAGTAAATGTAAAAAATGCCTTTGATTACACAATTTATACCATCTAATTATCTGCATTTCTATGTAGTGTCTTCAGCCTCAGGACCACACTCTCACTCTAGAAAACCTTAAGAGCACCATCACAAACGTCATAGTTTCCACAAGGTCATAGTTTAACTCTATCAAAGATTCATGCTTTGGAGATTTGCTCTGCCTTTGCAATCATGCTTCAAGAAATATTATCTTGTCCATCAGCACCATCAAAATTGAGATTGTCACGCAATATTATGTAAAGAATGATCTCATCATGGCTTCTTTAGGTGAGTTTCTTGGAGTCTCAATCACTTGTGATGTATGGAAGTCTCTAAATTGTTTGAGAATATTAGGTGTAACTACCCACTTTATCAACAAGAATTTCAATCGATAACATCTTCTATTCTGCTGAAGGGAAATTCACAAGAACCATTCTGGTGCCAATATTGCTTGGTTGGTTTCACAAGTTCTGGAGGAGTATAGCATTAGCAAAAGATGTTTTTGCATCATTGCAGACAATGAGAGCAACAACTCCAGCATGGCCACATCTTTGGTCCAAAGATTGATCCAATTCTCACAAGAACAAAATCTCCTAGGTTGCGTTGCCCATGTTCTCAATCTGGCCATGAAGGCTAGACTGAAAGCAATCTGCTGCCATTCCCAAGAAGAGTCAAAAAGCAATGATAGTGCTATGTTCATCACTCCATTACCCAAAGCTAAATCAATCATCTTCTTGTTATGTTTGGCTTGCTATAAGTGACTTGCCTGATCTTGACTGATGGAAACTCCTTACTGTATCATGCGGATATATATTCAGTCACTTCTAAGGTTGAGTATTAAAGTGACTAGATATCTTGAGTGGTCAATACTCATGAAGCCACGTATGTCTATATTCAGGAGTTTAGACGGATGACAGAGGGACTATCCCTGTGTTTGTATATATATACATATGTGCAATGGAACTAAATGTTCAAAGGCTGGTGTGAGCCTGTTTCAGCTGTGGAGGTAGCTTCCGAGACAAGGAGTGAACCACGTTATTTCATGTTAGTCCTCTGATTTATGTTTAATGGGCATTATGATGTGCTATTGTGAGAGGTCCCTTGGGACTGTATTTTCTAACACTACTGCCTTTGCAAATTGCCAGATTTGATGTCAGGTCCAACCAAAAGTGAGAGAGTTTTTCCGACCACAACAAAATTACCAAGTCACCGGAACTCAACCTCCTCCAAGAGGTGGAGACTTGATGGAATACAAGATGCTCAATAGAGACCTGATGCTATGTGCTGCTGTCAACAATTTCATCAACACCGAGAGGTCAACATTTTTCAAAAGCACCAAATAAGAGTGGAACCGAGTGCAAGATGTATGCTTGCTATAGCCTTTCAAGAAAACTACTGAAATTTTTCCATATACTACTACCCATCAATTGCACACGTTTGGCAAGTGGTATACATTGTGCTAATTGGGCGGTTGGAGAACCTTTCTAACCAATATGGGTATGGTAACATGAAGCATGTTATCTGGAAACTACAGAAGAAGTTGCAAGCCTGTTTCCACTCCATCAAAGGAAAATATGTTTACTATTGTACAATCATTCTAGAACCTCGTTGCAAGTATGAGTCATTCAATGAGCAAGATGCAGAGAAGGTAAAGTCCATTTTTGATAAAAGAGTGTAGATGTACAAAGCCTCCCAAGTTGGTTGTGTGAACAATCCATTGAATCCATCAACGACCAAGATGAAGACCATTTCATCCTTTTCCGAAGGACCAAGAATCGAGTGGGAAATGTCAATTCAGAAGTGAAACTACATGGACAGAGTCTCCCAATTGATGACCAACAAAACACACTTATGTGGTGGAAATCAAATGCCACAACTTTCCTTCTCTTGCCAAGATGGCAAAAGTGTACTTGGTGGTCCTGCCACCTCCATTGCCTCCGTTTAGGCATCTTCAAGTGGTCGTTAAATGTTGCACTTGATAGATCATCTATAAACATATGAAATTAGAGGTACTTATGTGTTTATTTAATTCAAAAAGATTTATTTTATAATCCTCGTTACCTTGTTTCTCTTTCTATTCTCAAATCTTAATAAATTTTGTTTCTAAGTCTCAATAAATTTGTGTACTCTTTGGTATATGAATGATGGATTGAAAAGGAAATTGAGAGAATTGTTCCTTTTGGCACATCCAGGTTCAAGTTCAGGTCCATCGGGTCGACCCGATGGACCTGAACAAAGTGGGTCGGGCCACGTTCAGACCTCTTACCCGTAAAGCCGATAAGGATCGGAGCACTAGTCTGCAATCTGGTAACAGTAATCCAAGTCAACATATATACACAAGTATAAAAAAACAAAAACAAAAACAGAAAAGGCGACCGCGTAGAGAACACGAAGATTGGGAAGACCCCATCAAACAATTTAGAAACTTATCTAAAACTTATCAAACTTTCTAGAAACAATCTAGAACTTCATGATCAGTAACGGAAAATGCCATTAAACCTTATCAAATTCTGATCTGGTCACTCTTACATAGTACTTTGGGGCTAAAACCAATAGCACCAATAGTTACCCCGATACTATATGGGTTGAACATTATTTTACGTCTCTTGTGTCTTATCCTTGTACGGGTTGATGGGTCTTCCCATCCCTCTTGTGTCCTACGCGGTCGGCCCTATTTCTTGCCCAACATTAACCATTCAGTCCCTCGTTCTCTTTATCTTGTTCACTTTTGTTTCTGATTCACCAGTAATTTGGGATGGTATATCTCTTTTGTTGTAGCAAATATAAAGCACTTGAATTGACCTGTAGGAGTTACTGTTTTAGAAAACTCCAACAAATTAAACTCGATGGAGGAAGGGGCTTGATCTGGTTCATCTTAATGGTGAAGGGACTAGATCTGCAGTGTTAACCAGTCTCCAAAAAAGAGTGGGCCGGCCAGAATACATGTAGCTCTTACTACAAGAGAGCAGTCCAAACTTCCGAACAATGGGTAGGTGGAATTTCTAGGAGATATAGCATTTACAGATGTAACAGTGCAGCCCTGTTGGTAGTAGTAGGAATACTAGTTGTGTTTCAGATTGCAGCATCCCCGAGAAGCACTGACAACAACGTGACTAGGAGTATCTTAATAGGTAAGGAGGCGACCGCGTAGGAAAAACGAAGGATGAGAAGTATCTTAATAAAGCATCTTATGGGGAGTATCTTAATCAAGCATTACCTTGAAGTCAATGAATTCACTAATGTCTTGGGGTAGGTTGCAAATGGTGGCACAGTCAAGGAACCACCTGGTGATTACTTCTACCAAATTGTCCGACCAATCCGTTTACTACAACCTGATAACTGGATCTGGGTCACTGGATTTCTTCTAGATCACCACAACTTGAACTCGAACATGCTCTTGAGTAGAAGACTACCGTAGGCCTTTCCTGCATCCGTTGACATTCATTACTTTTCTTGTATATTCTACATTATTGTATTCGATCGAAATGTGCTCGTGTACATGATGCAGATATACTCTGTACTTGGTCTAAATCAAGTTCTCATCTTCGCTGCGGATAGATGACGGCGAATCAGCTGACATGACTAAGTAGCATGGAAGAGACTTATGAGGCGTGTCTATTGAAAAGTTGTGTTCGCATGAAGTTCTCACGAATTATGTAGTGTGATCACTTGTCGGACAATGCATTCAAGGATATTATTCACCCAATATGCATATCCATTTGGACTTTTACAAAGATTGGCGATTACCACATAGGGAGGCTAGGCCCGAAGAGTAGCTTGGGATAAGGACCGTTGACATCTTTGGGTAGGCAATGAGGTAGAGTAAGGAGGATTTAACTTAAAAGACTGTGCAAAGTACTTGTCTCATCTCTTAGTTATTTTATCTACTTGAAGCAAGAGGCTAGCAGATCTAGCTAGCAGATGGAAGTTAATTCCAGCCATTGGCTGCATGTATGGATCAGAAAGGACGACCGCGTAGAAAAAATGAAGGATGGGATGTATGGATAGATATTAAGCAGTATCAAATGAGTCACACGAGCTTTAGGGAACTTCAGTTAGGAAAATTTCAGAAACTGTGTTCTTGGCAGCTTATGAATGTCACTCGAGAGCTTTATAAAAATCAGATCTTTGGACTCTGTATAGGATATGGACTCAAAAAGACAGCAAGGATGTAGACCAAAACAAGCTCATGTCAACGTTTTACTTGAACTTGAACGATAATGTGATACCAAGACTCTGACGTCAGGACGTTAGGACAAACAACAGGATGGCGGTCCGATCCAGGAGCTTATAGCAATCTCTTGACTTGGTATAGAATAATGTTACTTGCAGGAAGCTCCCTACCAGTGACACCGCTGGGATTGGCATTTTTGACATCATCGTGTTGGGTGGGAGTACGGGATCTATATATTTCATTTTACCGTTCGAGTGTGACACCTCGATGGAGAAAAAGAAATCGATAGTAATGCAAAGGAAAAGTTCGTCTTGGAATTTCGATTTGATAAGTTGTAAAGAATTTTCCTGAATGCCCTTGATCTCACCTCCAAATTCTTGATCCATTCACGAAGCCGGACACATAAGATATATTAACGGATTTTGGAAAGCTGAAATCAGGATATATGGTTGATATTAGTCGTTGCTTTTGTTACTCCCCGTGTAGAAAAAAACTGAGAGAACAAAATAAAGTCACTCCCAGCAATTGAAGAATTTTTGAGATGGCGTTACAAAGTGGATTCCGTATCGGAGATGAGCAGGTGAGTAGTGAATCGCGTTCACTTGGCGCCTACTACTAGGCATATCTAGCTTTTAGAGCATTTGGAGTTTTGTCATAGAAGTTTGAATTGGCTTGTTGCAACTGAACAAACGTGCTATATCAAGAACTAACCTATTGAGACTAGATATAAGAAACGAGAAGCCTAAGAGGAACAACTTCTGCTCTGAGTTCATGCTAGGGAACTCAGCCCTTGAGCTCAAGGGATAGGGAAAAAGACACGCCGGTTATTCGTGGCCCAGCCAACTTACGTACGAGGGCTGTTTGATCACTAGAGGCAGAACTGCCCAAAATTAGAGCCGTATACTCAATTTTCTCTTGTGAGAAACGTGCTCATATGGAGTTTCGAATCGGGCGATGACACCTTAAAAAGAGCATACCCTCACGTCAGCTAGTTTTACATGCACGAGTCCATGAATTCTCGAAGTAAGAAGGTAAGATATTTATTTTGTAACATTATCTTGCTTTCTTGCAAATCTCGTGATCTCATCATTTAGAAAACTAAATCGCGCATAACAAAGGAACAACTGTTGCTTTTTATGGCAAAGAGCAAGAAGACATAGTCTTGAATTCCGTTTCTTCATACGTGTAATGGTTTCGAGGATTTTATAAAATATTTTGGAGTTTAGTACGAAAGGTTTCCATATGACATCAAATCTTTTGTTCTCTAGAGTAACCCCCAGACATCGAAGATTGTTTTCTTTCAATCACCATGGATGTTTCTCTTTCCATGCAGTTCATGAAATATAATTGGCATGGTTTTAGATTTTGGATCCCTTAAAAGGGAGGTTTGAGTCGCAGCAACCAAAGTTAGAAAATTCCAAATTTTGCTAGCAATCCAAAGTTTGTTTAGTAAGTTCACGCGTGTCTTTGGAGGTTAGATCGAGACCACTCTATATAACAACAATTTTTCATAACTTCTTAAGTGAATGAATTAATTGATTCGTTTACCCCTCGGATTCATCATCGTTTTCTTTTACGCCGTGATATTTCTCTCGAAACGGACAGTATAGTTTCATGGTGTTAATTGTCTTGCCTCTAAATGTCATCCCGCCTTGTCTTATTGCGTGAATATGAAAATAAATTTGGGGAATGTGAAATCACAAAGATGAAATTAACAGTACCTCAACTTTGACACTTGGAGTCAACGCCACACCAAGTTTATAGGAAAATATAACAGGACCTTTTAGTTGAATTAGACAAACGTGACTACTGATTGTGATTTGAGGGTCTTAGTTGGATGTGTGTCAAGTGAAACTCGCAATACTTTTGTTGGTGAATTGAACATAGCAAATCATTGAATGATATAATAAATAAAAATATACATTTTGATTCCTATATAGAATTATAGAGAATACTTGATAAGAATTAGTCAGGTCTATTGTTAAAAAATGTAATTAAAATTTTCAAATAGGCCTACTGTGCATATTACTTTTCACTATGATTAAAATATTATTCAAATAAACTTGGAATAATTTTCCCTTTTACTAAGAATCAGTAGTAATATATCCTAATAGTAAAATATCCTATCTAATTTGAAGTTTTATGATGAAACTAGATTTAAATTTACATGGGAATATATTAATGGTACATTCATGAGATTGGATTATCTCTTTCCTTCAACATATGCATCGTCCAATTTGCAAAGAGTACATGAGGAAATCAAGTTCTATTGAAATGTATGCACAATCAAAGTGCATTGGGTTTTGAAAGCATAATGTATACTGTTTACAAGAGGGAGTAATCAAAAGTAAACTATTCTACTAAGACATGATAGTGTACTTACTCCTCTACCTTTGTATCCTCCTCCTTGCCATTCGGGAGTAATCACAGTAAAATATGCTACTATCCCATGATAGTGTATTGTACTTCCTCCTCTACCTCTTTATGCATATTGGATAGGTGCTTCTGAATCTCTAACTTAACCAATTGACTAGTTGACCAAACATGGTATTATCTAGTTCACTCATAACCTTTGTACATAACTTCTTTATCTAGATCTGAACTGGTGATCACTTGAATTTCACATTCTACTTTGTCTTGCATATATACATTGCAGTAAACATCACACACTATAGAAGCACAACTCATACATAAGTCATACATGAACTATAAAGTGGCACAAAAATCAGTTTGGTCACAACTCAAATCACACTCAATCAGATCAATACTTGATCTGTCACTCAATAGTCTACCAACAATTGGGCACTGATTATAGTCAAGCCATACCTACTCTAGCTAAGAGAATCAAGTGACGCTTGCCGGCTTCTGTCCACCATACCCAAGAACTCAAAGGCTCAACATCAAAGAAGTGAGCTCTTTGGAGCTGCACTTTGAAAGTGTACCCCTTGGTCTCCAACCCTAACGGTCCTATTGATAGCACACCCAATGGTGCAAGTGGAATGGACCCCACCATGTAGTCAATACCCCAAACACAAAATTTGACTGTCAACAAGTAGTCTATGTGTAACTATCAAAATACTCATGACTACCAACACTTCTACTCTAGAGTCTGAGCAATCTAGATGCAATGTTACAAATGGTGTGAGAGTTTTTGTGCATATATACATCACTACACAACATACATCGTTGTCACCATCACACATGGTAGAAACATAACTCACACATAATCATACATGGACTCTAAAGTATCACAATTGCTCCCTAGTTTGCGGTTAGGTCCCTCTAACTCTAGATAGCCATCTACTCCAAGTATATTGTATACCTATGGTGGGCAAAAGATCAAATAACAATGGGGTTATTGAGCCCCATTGTTAGTTGCATGTTTGCAATCTATATCATACAAAGGATGAACTAGCTATAGGTCAAGTACATCTAGGACATAACCATTGTCCTTGAGGAACCATCATGAGGGGAAGAGTCAAACATGCCATATGCCATCCTCTTGAACAACTATCACACACTAACTTAGTAACAACTCCACCAAAAGAGCCACATAACATACACCTCAAGCTTGCACTTACAAGTGCCAAGGTTGGATCCATAGTACTATCAATGTTCAGGAAGTGGCATGGCGCACAAATGCACACCTGATCAGTCCAAACAAAACCATCATGTCTTCCAACGTTAGGATTCTAGATGGCAAAACCTCATGCACACTCAAGATAGTGCGGCCTGTAGAACATCAAGTGTTGTTGGTATTGTCTGTTATAGATATACATAATCATTGGATGAAATTGATAGATCAAGGGTCTATAACCTCCTCCTTGAATGGTAGCATAGAGTAAGGTATCCCTATGATGAGCAATCACCAAGTTCTCAAAGGCCATTGGCATCACTCTATGAAAGATCTCTGCCCATTGAGAACATGCACTTATCCATAAATTTGGATTATCCTAGTCCAAAACTACAATAGCATTTTGACGAATGGCTCCAAGTAAATCTAGATCTTTTCCATAGAGTAGAAAATAACAAGAGAAAGATGCTAAGGAGGCTTGTTGGTTAAATCTATAGCCCATGGCCAACCAAGGTAACTAGATATTCCAATCTTCCAAGTGGCCTCTCTACAAACCATACTTCCACAATCCTCTTTTCATTGTATGAACCATTCTCTTAGCTAAGCCATTTGCCTCAAGGTGATCTTGAGAGGTAGTACAATGATCAATCAAAGCCTTGTTACACAAGACTTGAAACTCCCCCAAGAACTTTGTACCTTGATCAGTCAAAACCTTAGTGAGTGCACCAAAATGCCTAAGAACCCAAAGAACAAGTAAGCCATCCCTTCATTGGACTTGTCGGCAAGTTCCACTAGCTCAAAATAGTGGAGCACTTCACTTGGAGAAGTGCTCCACCATCACCAAAATGTATTGATGATGTCTGATAGTCAATGGGAAAGGTCCAACAAAGTTCAAACTCTAATGGTAACCCAATGCCATGATAGGTAATGGGTGTAACTATGGCGTAGGAGCATTAAATGATGCTTTAACTTGGTCAAAAACCACATATTTGGCAACAAACTATGTCAATCTGCATACTATGCCACCAATAATGACTTTGGAGTAAGTTATATGTACATTTTACTCCAAAATGTCTTGGCTCCTTGTGAGCATGACGGACTAATTGTGATCTTTGATATGGAAGTGGTACAACTCTCACTCTACTATCCTCCCATACATGAAGAAGGTGTCTACCCTCCAATCTGAACCGTCTAGCTTGCTGAAGAACAAGGTGTCTCTCCTTGGCCCCAACTATACCATCCACAACACCAATGCAAAGATAGTCCATCACTAAGACATCATCATGAATGTCTTACTGAACTATCCCACTATCTCCACTCTCTAGATTGGTGACCTCAATAACCCTCCTCCTCTCTCTTGCATTGAGAGAGATATAACCAAAGCCTCATAAAATATACAAAGAAAGGTAGATGCATGCTAACTTGGCACCATCTCCTCATCTCTCTCAACATGCAAAATGTGCTCCAATTTGATCCTGGCTGGGACATGAGTTTGTACTCAACTCATCTGCATCATAGTTCATCACTCCAAGTTTGTGAATAACTGTGAAATCATAATCTTGTAAAATCAAAGCCCATTATACAAGCTTCCTTGAAAGGTTATTGGACTCCATCAACCACTTGAATGGCTGATGATCAATGATGAGAGTAAAGAGATTACAAAATAGGTAACATTAGAATGTGCTATTGCTCATAATGGTACCAAACACTCTCCCTCATATGAAATGTACTTTGCCTTCATTGAATTGTTGGAGCAACTAGCCTAGGCCATCACAAACTCCTTCTCCTTATCATCATACTTGATGAGCACTTCTCCAAGTCCTAGTATACTCCAATCAATGTGAACCTAAAATGATCATCCTCTAATCAATCTCCTCAAAATAAGAGCAAACGTTAACCTCTCCTTGAGCTCTACAAAAGCTCTCTCCCCAATACCACTCTTATGTAAGCTTGGTCAGCTTTGCCAAGGCCTTAGCAATGGCCCTAAATCCTCTAACATAGTTGTGATAGAAGTGTACCAACCCCAGGAATGCTCATACTCTACTCACATCCATAGGCCAATGAATACTCATAATAGCCTCCACCTTGGTGTGTTGAACACCAAGTCTTCTAGGGTAGATAATGTGACCCAAATACTCAACTTAATTGTAGAAGAATCTACACTTCCCAGTTGTAATTTGAGTCCATGAGATCTCAACCTTTCAAACACCTCCAGCAAATATCTCTCATGCTCCTCCATAGTAGTGCTATAGACCAAAATGTCATCAATATACACTGAGCAAAATCCAATCCAACTAGGATATTGTCCATGACTCTTTGGAACTTGGCAAGAAGGTTGTTTAATCAAAATGGTAAGAACTTCCAATGATATAACACATCCTTATCATGAGGATCAATAGCCCAAAATGCTATCTTAGACTTATCTTCCTCCCTTATTGGCAACTATGATATTCTGTTCAAAGATCCAACATACTGAAGACCTTTGCATGCCCAATTGCATCAAAGGTCTCTGGTGTAGGCATGGCAATCAACACTAGTTTGTTGGTTGATAGGATGATAATCTCCACACATCTGCATATTTATGTAGTTGCCATGCATATCCTTCTTGGTTGGCATCACTATAGTTGATGCATACTCTCCATGTGAAATCTCTACCCAAACTAATTTAAAAAAGGTCTCTACTCCGGCTCTAAATTAATGCTCTCTCCATATCACTATATTGATAGGGATATCAAAAAACTAGTATATTGCTAGTCAGCTCAATCCAAATACTAGATCCCTTTAGAGCACCCAAATCCTTCATACTAAAGGCAAAATAACTTGTGTAGCTCTTCATGAACCTCCAAACTCTCTATTCTCTCCCCCTTGTAAGCTAGGCTCCAAGATATGGCTCCCAAGTATCCTTTATAATTGTTGTAGGAGTGGGAGATGTACTTATTGGCTGCTACAATTGGCTCTTGGGAGCAATAGTGCCATGCTCCCAACCTCTGTGTGAAAAACTCCCTTTAATTTGGCTGCAAGCTCCATATGTCCTCTAGCTGCATCCCAAGTAGGCCAAGAGTGTAATCTAAGTAGACCACGCTTACCTGGATGGACTCCAAGTAGACCACTCTCTCTAGTAGCCATTGGCTATATCCCAAGAATACCCTATGCACTTGTTCCATCGGCCCAAACATGTGCTTGAATTGTCTCAATTTACACAAAGCTCACACGTGTCCGAGTGGTGATGCCTATCAACCACATCCTATGAGGCTCTGCCAAGCCAAGGCTCACAATCTAGGTCAAATAGTTCAGATCCACAACTTGATCTAACACCTAGATGCCTTTGACACTATTGGAATAATAGTAATACTGGTGCAAAAACCCATCGCCCACTCTCTCTCATCAGCATTGGGCTCCACCAACTCCTATAACTATGAGTCCCAAACAAATCCATGACCTCCTTCTCAAAAAGCATAGGAGCATAGGAAACTCATAAGTGTGGGAAGAGCAGCTCAGGCTAACCAACTAGGTGCTATGAGCCGGCCTATATCTCACTTGGATGAACCTCTGATGGCTATTATGGTAGCGCACCATGGACTAAGAAGGCAAGAAACCCCAACTCCATCATACTCCTCCAAGGATAACACTCCAAGACTCACGACATTGCTCACTAGAGGACTCAATGAGAGAGAGATAGTTGCAAATGAAAGGGTACTTCCTCACCCCATGTTTATATACTTATGAAATAGTTACGTATTAAAGTTACTATTTACCAAAGTAACTCAAGTTATTGGGCTAAAAGTCAAGTATAGTCAAAAAGGTAAAGGAATATCCATCCAAATGGGTATATTTCACTAAGCATGTGATCTTATCTTGACCCAACCACTAAGTCAAGGATTTTTTCACATGGGCTATTCTTGGATTATAGAAGAATCCAAAACAAAAAGGCTTGCGGGCCCAAGAGTTCTCAACTCTTTCCTCAAAACCAAACATCTAGGAATAATACCAAGTCAATACACTAGAATCCAAAATAATCATGCTCATCTTTTCCACTTCCTCTAAAGTAAGGTCTCCACTATCTTAGCTATTACTAACTTTAGCTAATCATGACTAATGTAGAACCATCCTTTATATCTATATAAATAATATCTCTCAAGTATTTTTAATGCCAAGTTAAATATCACAATACCCCACACATGCAAAAATGGGTGTTACAATTCACCATTACCATAGGTGATCTATCAGCCACTACCACCATCTGAGATTGGGACCCAACATCCAAAATCTCATCAACAATGAGGTGGTCTAGTCATTGTATCCTATCATAAGTACACTATAGAATCTCTTTGGGTATGAGGTTTGTCCACCAAAGACAAAAATGATGAGCCCATGATCCCACTCTAGCTGCATCCAATAACACAATAGGTCCCATCCAAGAATGAACCTGATGTGTAATTGCCACCACCCGGGTACAAGTATCACCCATCAAAGGAATGTTCTCTAAAATGTAAGCTAGAGAAACATATTAATGAACTTTGAGATGTCATGTTATACCTAACATCTCCAAAAACACACTTGAATGAGGATCTTGAAGACCCAAACCTCAACCAATACATGTATGTCTCTAACATGGCCATCCAAAAATCACCAAATGTATGGGACCATGTCTCTCCAAATCCTACACCCCTAGCAAGGAAATGTCTGCTAGTAAGATCTTATGGTAATCCTTGACTGCTAACATCAATAATAACTTAGGAGACTAATAGACCAAGTATGCCACATGATGTAGAGAGACTCACCTAGTAGTATCATCTCTTTCCAAATACAAGTACCTCTATACTTTTATATCTGCTTGTAGTACCATAGCTAGTCCATTGCTAATCCCACAAAACAACTCCAATAGACATACTCCCTCTATATAATACCAAGAGCTAGCCATATGATCTAGATGTGAAATTTGGTTTGGTATCATTAGGAATGATGTCATCATGATGGTCAAAATAGATCAGATAGAAGTATCACCAAAAGAGTACTTTTACTAATTGGGCAGAAACCAAAATAGACTTAAATACCATAGAACCAATAGCTAGACATATGATTTAAAAGTAAGAATTGGGTTGGTAACATTTGGAAGGATGTTACACATGACAGATTGAACAGATCATAAAGAGGTATCACCAAAAGGGGACTTATACTAATAGAGTAGGAACCAAAATATGCCTGAAATCTTTCAAGGCAATTTTGGAGGCCTAAACAAATGAATTAGGCCTCTTAAATGTGAAGATCCCTCCCCCCCCAAACATTTCATAGGTTGGCCTTGCCTCCCCCCTGCTTTGTCTTGTCAAAATCTTTCCAATGGCACCTCACCCACGTGATTTTGAGATTCCTACAAGAAGATTCTCTAAAAGATTCCCTTTGGTCAAAGCTTGGTTGACCGACCATATAGGACCAAGACCGACATGTCACCCATCCAAGTAGGTAATCCAAGGGTGTAGCTTGCTGACTTCACCTATCAATGTGCCTAATCCTAGGGTGGAGCTTCCTTGGAGGAGATCCTCTTTGTTTATATAATAAAGAGAAGGTGCTCCTTTGGGGCATCGGAGGTTGAGTGCAAAATTGTGTGTTTCTTCTCAGGTCTCATATCCTTGGAGCATTACACTCTACTAGATGTTGCCAAAGAATGAGTGTGGTATCCAAAGGTATCAAGATAATTGAATTTGGAGGCTCATCCTCACATTGATCTTTGGGTGGTACAAAGGCTCCACTCCAAGCCTACTGCACCAACTGATCTGCATGTTATTGCAATGCCTCCTTTGATCCACAATGGACCATCCAATCCCAATCTTACTCCAAATATGAGTGATCTCTTCTAGTACTAAAGTATCCTCTACATGGGCATTCCCCCCCAATAAGTCACCATGCCAAGTAACAAAACAACTAAAAGTTGAAATTGATGCCGCCATAATCCTGGACTGTAGTGAGCCAAGACTACCACTATTGAAGTGTATTGGTAGCTGACATACCTATCTCTCACTTGATTGCCAAGTTGGTCTATAGGAGGTTGTCTCCTCCCAATAATCTAGTACTAAACTACATTACTCTCCCAACAAACACATGATACGACTCAGTTACTATCATAATGGCTTGAGCTCTCACCACAAAGCTATCAATTGGATGACTAGGTTGAATCTAAACAACAAGCTCTCCACATGTGATGTACTATGTAGAACCACTCCTAGAGATGTCTGGATCTGAAATGAACACCTCTTAACATCAATCGTCAATAACTCTAGACCGATAAAGATAGCCTTCTCCAACATACGAATCTATGCACCAAAGTCTAATAAGACCCTCATTGGTATAAAGACCTTCCTTGAAGTCCCACCAAACAAAAATCCCCCTTTGGTTATCCAACAAGACAACCCCAAGTGTAAACCGTGCTCGCTCAAAGGCTGGTCTAGCTAGTAACTCTTCCAATCTCACCACTTCTGCTTACCATAAACCATAGGTTGCTGAGAAGATCCCATGCTCCTCAACCAACTTAGCTCCACTATCAACCACCTCTACTCTAGTAGTAGGAACCATATCATCCTGACTCTCAAAAAGCATGGCAGCCAACTCAAACATTGGGGTTGGATCAACACCCAATGTGAACATATCATTGGTTGACAATAATGGAAAACACAAAATTAACTGATCAACCCCCAACATTGAGTTAGACTCAATTGGTGTAGTGGTAGGTGATTGACTAGCAGGTAGTCTATCATGCATCCCATCACCACCTACCACACCTACACTAAGATGTCTAGGAGCCATGGATGTCATCTATGGTGCTTCAAAGACTGTAAGAGACTAGGGAAGTCTGACCTATCGACCAACCTCTCCTCTCTATGGGTCTAACTCCATTGATGCTCCTTTAGACTCTGGAGCACATACTTCACTCCTAGTCACTATAGCAAATGCATCCACATGTGCTGCTCTACAAGTGGATCCTCACCTTTAAATCATATGTTTAGTTATTGGTTCTAAGGTTTTCAAGTCTCAAGTTTGGTTTCTCCTCTATTAGTAGAAGTATTCTTTTGGTGATACTTCTATCTGATCCATTTTGACCATCATGTATAACATCATTCTAGATGTTACCAAACCAAATTTCACACCTAGATCATATGGCTAGCTCTTGGTATTACAGACTTCCCTCTTTTTAAGACGCAATGTCCTCATTGTGTAGTTGTTAAAACTCTTGCACCAACATCAGTGCTTGTGTCAAATTGGCAATGGGCTCCCAGGTTGCTTCATAGAGGGGGTAACCTTTCCACTGGACTAAATAGTCCACCCACGGATGGCGAGTATCACATGTGCATTTTTGGAGAATACGCTCCACTTCATATTCTTATATGCCATCCATAAGTGTCGGACAAGGTCAAATGTCTTGTGTGGAATGACATTGGTTTGATCAGGGAGCATATCTGCATAGTAGGGAAACATGGAGCATTGGATGGATCTTCATGTGTGGTGGTAGCTCAAGGTGATAAGCCACAATGCCCACTTGACGAAGGATCGAGAAAGGCCCAATAAAATGAGGTCTGAGCTTACGAGGTCCAACTAATGTGAGGTTGGTTATCAATAGCCACACTTGATCCCCAACATTGAACTCCATGTGCCTACAATGTGCATCAGCATATTGCTTCTATCAATTTTGCACAATTTGTAATCTGTGCTTGGCGCTCTCCACACCTTGTTGGATTCTAGAAACAAATGTGTTGACTGCATTAACATTGGTAGCCATTGGACAGATCTTCATCAAGCTAGAAGGTGTGAAGGGATGCTCACCATACATGAGGAAGAACAATGTGACCTGGATGGATGCATTCACTGAATTGTTGTAAGCAAATTCCACAAACAAGAGTCGAGTGTCCCACCTTCTTGCTCTTCTAAGGTGAAGTTGCATAACATGTCTTCAATTGTGCAATTAGCCCGCATTGTTTGCCCATTTGTTTGTGGGTGGTAAGTTGTAGACATGGCCAACTTGATTTTGAAGAAACCAAAGAGTGTTTGCCAAAAAATTTGGTGAATTGAGTGCCTGTATCGGTGATGAGTACTCTGGACAAGCCATGGTGAGAGACTGCATCTAAGTATAATTGAGCTAGTTGTGGAGCGGTCACATCCTTGGTGGTAGGGCATACATGAATCATTTTTCTAAGCCAGGCCACAAAGACCACAATGGAGTCAAACCCTGAGGTGGTCTTGGGTAATTCACAAACAAGATCCATACTCACTTGTTCCCAACGTTGGGTGGGAGTGGTGAGAGGTTGAAGGAGCCATGCAAGAGCTTGATTAGAAACTTTGTTCTGTTGACAAATAGTAGGTAGTTGCAAACATAGTCCACCACATTGTTATTCATCTTGGGCCAATAGTAATGGCGTTGGACTGCATCCAAGGTCTTGTCTACTCTAACATGACTTGCAATGGCCCAATCATGACATTCTGCTAGAATAGTGGTACGCAATTTTGAGACATTTGGGATCTATAATCTGCTTTCACAAAAGGTGAGTCCTTGGGTGTTGCTGATGCCTTTGGATGATTTCACTTCTACAATCTGTGGATTAGTTTTTGTAGCAGCCAAAATCTTGGGCCAAAATTTAGGGTTAATCTTAACCTCTACCACCAAGTTGTTTGTCATTGGCATGCGAGTGAATGCATCTGTAAGTTACTTCTTACCTTCCAAATAGGTGATTGTCATGTTGAAGCATTGTTACCACTCTGCCCCCCAAATCTAGCAAAGAGATAGATCCTTCTACGTCTCGAGGTAGACTAGAGGTTTGTGGTCTGTCTCTACTACAAATGCCTTCTTGCCCAAATAGTGCTTCCATTGCTTGGTTGCCAAGACAATGGCCAACTCTTTGCATTTTGTGGTGTGGTAGTTGTGCTCTACCGGTGACAAATTTCAAGAGAAGTATGCAATTGGATGCCATCCATCATGCCACTCTTGTTGTAGGACTGCTCCTATTTCTATGTCTATTGCATCTATATCCAACTTGATTGGACGTTTTGGGTCATACCACTTCAAGATTGGTGGATGTAGCAAGGTGTCTTTCAATTCTTGAAAGGCCAACTCTTGTTTTGTTCCCCATGTCCACTTCTTCCCCTTGCCAAGTAGTGTTGTTAAAGGCTGTGCCACCTTGGAGAAGTCCATAACAAATCTATGATAGAATCCCATCAACCCCAAGAAGCTCTTGAGTTGAGTCTGATCTTTTGGGGCACTCCATTTTTGAATGACCTCTATTTTATCCGTCAATACTTGAATGCCCTCTGCACTTACTCTATGCCCCAAGTAGTCTACTTCAGACTTGCCAAACTCACACTTTGAGATTTTGGTATACAATCAATTTTGTCTTAGAATCTAGAGGACCTCTTGTAGATGTTGTTTGTGTTCCGTCATTGTGCTACTATATACTAAGATGTCATCCAAGAAGACAATAAAAAACTTATCCAAGTATGGAAAAAATATGTCATTCATTAGACTCATGAAAGTGGCAAGTGCATTGGTGTGGCCAAAAGGCTTCACAAGATACTTGAAGTGGCCATACTTGGTTCAAAAGGCAGTTTTGTACACATCCTCCTCTGCAATTTGGATTTGATTGTAACCGCTCCGCAAGTCCAATTTGGTGAAGTATCTTACTCCATGGAGTTGATCAAATAGGTCATCCATGCAAGGTAAGGGGTATTTGTTCTTCATTGTTTGTTGATTGAGACCCCGATAGTCAATGCACATGCGCATTGTATTGTCCTTCTTCTTCACAAACAAGATAGGAGCCCCATATGGTGATACATTAGATTAGATGAACCCTTTCTGCAACATCTCCTCAATTTCAGTCTTACACTCCTCCAACTCATGAGGTGATAGGTGATATGGGGCCTTACAAAGAGATGTCTTCTCCAAGAGTGTTTCAATTTTATGATCTATTCTTCTTTTTGGTGGTAATCTTGAGGGTAGATCATAGGGAAAACATCTTGAAACTCATCCACCACATCCTTCAATTTCTCAAGAATTTGTCCATCAAGTTGTGCAGTCTGGACTTCTATTATCAGACCCTTGAAACATTTATCGATCTTACAGACAATTGTCGTCCCTATGACATATAGAGGTAGTTCTTGCCTGTGTGATTTTTCTTTAACCCCAATGATTGACCATTGGTGGGTTCTCACTACTTTCTTCCTCCAATCTACCATAGGGTTGTAATGCTCCATCCATGGCATGCTTAAGATTGCATCATAACAAGCTAATTGTATCACTTGCCACTCAATTGCTTCCTGGTATTCTCCTATAGAGAGTGTTACTTGTTTAGATAATGATTCAATCCTCTCTGTTTACCTGTTAGGTAACTCCACTTCTTCACTCCCATCTTTCTCTAGATTCATTCCCAATCTTATTGCAATAGAGCAAGACAAGAAATTCTCTTTTGCTCCTATATCTATTAATACTCTCACTTGATTGCTTCTAGGACTCCATTCACAATAATTAATTGTGAGGTTACCATTTGGGATCTTTTCACGTTAGTCTTCTTCCTTCCCTTGCTTCTTTGCTTCCTTATTGAGCCAATAAGGCCACAAGGTACCTTTACTAGCAATCTTCATTTTCTAGAGTAATTTCCACCTCCTCTTCTTCAATGCACCTCTCCATGTTGTTCAAAGATCACCTGTACAAAGGCTGAGGGCCTCTAGGGAAACGAGTGCAATAGCTAAAAGATATGTGCCCAATACGGCCACAATTGTAACAATGGCATTGTTCTCCTCAAGTTTCTTCTCCTCGTGGGACTCCATCTCTTTGTTCTTCTATCTGTCCACGCTCCTCTTGAAGCGGTCGTGCTCCTTGATTTCAAAATCAAAGGTTGCACAATTCTATCAAAACTGGTCCACCCTTGTGTGGCATTTCTACCTGATAATGTTGAGGTGGAACTACTCCTCTACCTCCACCTAATGTTATTGTTATATTCTACGTAAAAGCAATGGCTTCAAATACTATGCAAGGATTTTGCACCATGACTTCTTGGCAAATCCGCTCCTTCAACCTTTGTTTGAAATTGTCGAGAGCCTTACTAGACTCATGTCGGTTATTTTGACTTGTAGATCTAGAAATACCTCCACATACTCTTGTACGTTATTCTTCTATCTCAATCCCCATAATTGCATTTGGGCCATTTGCATGGAATCCACCTGTTGGAAATTCTTTAGCAATCCTTCTTGCATTGCTGTCCATGTGACCTCCCTTCTCTCTACCAACATGGATTGTTCCCAAGCATCATACCATGTGAGGGCTTTATTGGTCAAGTACCCACATGCAAACACGCCTACAACATGCTATGTGATCTCTATTGAGAACAATTGGAAATATTGATTCATTCTTGAGATCCAATTTTCCACTATTCCCATTGTACGCTACCCCCTTGTAAGGCTCCATGTTGCAAGTCTTCTTCATCTGGAGTAGCAATGTGGCTTCACCGTTGATAGGGTTTGTAAGCACGAGTGCCTCTCCAAGTACTTCAATTGCAGGTATTGGTTTTGAGACAACTCTTCTTCTTGCATTGCTTGATCATTCTTGATGATTTGCACTTGACTTTGTAATGTCTCCATGGTCATCTCTCAAAATTCATTCAACATCCCTTGCATTCCTTGCACTAGCTCTTGCAATTGCGGATCCATGGTTCTTGTAACACTCAATTGCTAATGTCTACTTGAATACAGAGTCAATATGATGACTCTGAAAGGTGCACAAACTATTGGAATTACCATTGGGACCTCAAAAGCTATCACTCGTTGATAATACTCCTCACCAAAATTCCTAACCACAAAATCTCTAAACATCACTTTTGGTCTCACTACATAATGTATTTCTACTTGAGTGTTGAAAGGGAGAGGATTTGGGACATTCACATCTATATCATCATAATAGAATGTAGATTGTCAAATCCCACTCTCTGTCATATATCACCACAGGTAGAATCATTGGGTTTGGTGAGTTCATCATCGTGTCCATAAATTCTACACCAAAGTGATAAACTAGCAATACTCTCATTTGCTCATGCTAGATATACATAACCTTGATGTGGAATGGGTTCAAGAATGGAAAGCTAGGTGCGGGAAATTGTCATTCTGGTGCATCCATCCCATCTGCTCTCTGAAGTCCTTCCTAAGTCTAGCAATTACTCTATGTTCTCCACCTCAAATTACTCAATTTTAGTAGTTTGTGCTCTTCCAAGAGTGGTGATCCACTCTCTTGGACTAAGACACAAGCTCTGATACCATTTTAAAACTCCGAGGACAAGAGAAGAGAGAAAACACGGATTTCACATTCAATCATTTGATGCCCCAAAGGAGCACCTTCTCTTTATTATTTAGACAAAGAGGATCTCCTCCAAGGAAGCTCCACCATAAGATTAGGCACACAGATAGATGACATGTTAGCAAGCTTCACCCTTGGATTACTTACTTGAATGGGTGACATGTTGGTCTAGGTCCTATCTGGTTGGTCAAACAAGCTTTGACCAGAGGGAATCATTTAGGGAATCTTGTTGTAGGAATCTCAAAATCACATGGGTAAAGTACCGTAGGAAAGCTCTCAACAAGACAAACCAGAGGGGAGGGAAGGCCAGCCTTTCCTCTTTTGGGGGGGGGGGGGAATCTGCACATTTTTAGGGTCTAATTCATCCATTTAGGTCTCCAAAATTACCTTAAAAGATTTTAGGTATATTTTGATTCATACTCTATTAGTAGAAGTCTCTTTTTAGTGATACCTCTTTATGATCTTTTTAGTCCATCATGTGTAACATCCTTTGAGATGTTATCAAACCAATTCTCACCTTTAAATCATATGTCTAGCTATTGGTTCTAAGGTTTTCAAGTCTATTTTGGTTTTTGACCTATTAGTAGAAGTACTCTTTTGGTAATACTTCTATTTGATCTATTTTGACCATCATGTATAATATCATTCTAGATGTTACCAAACCAAATTTCACATCTAGATCATATGGCTAGCTCTTGGTATTACACCATGGTTGTATCAAAAGTAAGGCAGGTACTACATCCCTACCAGGTGTGGATCCTCTACCACTATCTCTACCACCTCATCCTCCATGACCTGGAGCTCCTCTATCACTTGCCATAGCAGCTTCACCACTATGTAACTCCAGGTCTATGTCAAAGCATTGATCACTAGTGTGACCAAATGTATGGCAATGCTCACACTATCTCTATGATGGTTGTGATGCACTAGAGGTATCAGGTTTGCTACTTTGAGTGCACTCTCTCTTATGGTGAGGTCTACCACATGTCCAACAAGCAACACCACCACTCATTGGCTATTGTTGACCCAAAAATAAAGGTAAGAATCAAGCTACACTAGGCCCTCCACTTGCTCCATAAGATCTGGGTTGTCCATCCTGTCCTTGGAAACCAACATGGGATGGTGAACTCTACTGCATTATGGAAGAAGTAACCATTGTAGATGAGATCTCCTTGCCAAATCCAAATGTCACCTCTCTCTCCTCCACCATGTTGAGCTCAATATGCTTAGCCAAACCAAATACTATTGCCAAAGTAGGTGAAGTAACCTTAACAACGTAACATCACGTACTTTGTGTTGTAACTCCTTGTCTAGTATCCCATACCAAAACTAGGCTTCTTGGCCTTATTAACTCCTTGAGTAAAACTGATTACCCATCTCATGCAAGTGTATGCCTCATGTAGGCTCTCTCTACCCTTCCACTAGAACTCTTGCAAGCTCTTCAACTTGTCAATCTACACTCTATGGTACTTCTACCTCAAACACTAGAGGAACTCCATGGTAATAAATCCCGGTACTACACCACCTCTTGTAGTAGTATCTCCACTTGTAATAGAACCATCTCCAGGAGATCTACCAATGCTAATAGAGCTAGAATAGAACTTATGGGTATTATTGCTCTATCCCTAGAAATTGAGCTTGAAGTAATGGAGACATAGTTTGGAGACCAATATTATCTCCATAGCTCAATCTCCTCCAAGTGAGCTCTCCTAAACTCATGGTAGTCATCCATCAGTGGACCCTCTAAGTGTTGAAATAACCCCTTCCATGCTATGAAAAGTGTGAACAAAGTTGGGTTTTGCATTTGCCGCAGATCACACCTACTATCAAAGTCCTAGATGAAGTCATCCAACTCAATAGTACCCACTATACCAGATTAATGCTTGGGGTCTTTGGAGGCCTCACAAATCTTGTCCATATCAATAATGGTGCAAACACACCAAGTGCACTCTTAATTGAATCATCTCATGTGTCAAACTCCGACTCAATCAGAGTCAATCTCCTCCCTCATTGGGAGTTGAGATACAAGTTGATATTGAACATATTTTGAGTAAATTCACTATATACTTCAACCTTATCTCCTCCAAAATCCTCTAAGAACTATGTTGTGACAAAGTAACTAGAAACTACAACCCGCAACTATAACCACCGCAAGTACTCCACCAAGTGCCAATACCACCAAATGCCAATGTACCAACCAAACGTCACCCACTATTGTAACTTTAACTACAACAACTACACTTAGGGAAAGAGCAACCTGTAACCTGCCATCACAACATGCACTCTCATGGTCTATAGGTCATCACTTCTTGCCTCATCGTAAAGAAACATAGCTAGTCTAATTGATCGTCACTCAAGCCTCACTATGAAAAGCACACCAGTGCACCAATGCTCTAAAGTCAAGGCAAATCACACAAACAAGAAGTAGAGAATGGAGGGGATCCAATCACAAGAAATCTTAAAAAACACTCCATCTCATAAATCAACACTAGACTAAATTTGCCACCATTTGGTATTTGATATAATAAGAGTTATTTACTTCTTAAGCTACGAGGATCACCAAGAATAGGATCAAGTTGTCTCTCCTAGCCAAAGCTACAAGTGCATAGATAACAATGAAACAATCATTAGGATAACAAGTGAGGGTGGACCAATTGACAAGGGTATCAATCTAGGAACCAAAGAGAGAGGGGTCAAACCTTATTGGGTATAATCTAGTAGGGTGAGTATATTTTGCCAAACAATGACCAAAATCTACTCTAAACTAGCTAGCTCTTCTAGGCCTTTGTAGCCTCTCATAGACCATAGCCCTATGCCTCAAAGCTTCTAAACGCCAAAATGAGGCCATTCTTCTTGCCAATTTGAACCCCTCCAAATCTGGCAAACCTCTTCCAAATCTGGCCAAGATCCTCCAAAATTCAGGCAAATGAAGCCTTCTTTCTTGCCACTTCAATCACTCTCCAAATCTGGCAAACCTCCTCCAAATTTGGCCAAGCTCCCCCAACGTGAGCCAAAAATATAATGTAAACTTCAGCCAAAATCTGACATAAATACCTAAAGTTGGTTGACAGCCAAATCCTCCACTAACTATGCACTTGTGCCAAATTGAAAAAACAAAGTTCTCCAAATTGCAAATTCACAAGAATAAGTTCCCAATTCCACCTTCAATTTCACTTTCTAAGCTCAACTTGTACCAAATTGGTCTTGCTTTCACCTCCTAAGCTCAAAACAAACACCATTGTTTGAAATTGACTATCATGTTAGTAAAATTTTGGCTAGCATTTTTGCACACGGTCTACTTCATTGCCAAATTTGCATCAATTTGAAGACCTTCTGCACACAATCACTCCTAGGGAAAATCTGAACCTTGATCAAGTTACCAATGATCATCAAGTCTTGGAGATACCACCAACACCTTCAATCCTTGCACCCAATTTTCCCTTGACCTCACTTCTATGATGTAATCAATTTGTTCACAACTCAAATCACACTCAATCAGATCAGTACTTGATCTGTCACTCAATAATCTACCTACAACTGGACATTGATTACAATCAAGCCACACTTATTCTAACTAAGAATCTGATCGACACCGGCCTCTTTCCACCATAGCCAAGAACTCAAAGGCTCAACATCAAAGAAATAAGCTCTCTTGAGTTGCACTTCAAAAGTATTCCCCTTGGTCTCCAACCCTAATGGTCCCGCTGACGGCACACCCGAAAATGCAAATGGTGCAAGTGATGATGGGCCTCACCATGTAATTAGTACCCCAAACAAAAAATCTGACCATCAACAAATAGTCTATGTGTAAGTACCAACACTCCTAGGCAATCTAGGTGCAATGCTACAAATGGCACAACAACTTCCAACTCCCTAATAAATCCAACTGCAAGTAGCACTTACGTTGCTAAGTAAGGTAAATCTTTGGCTTTCAATAGCCATTGTTGAATGTAACTAATGCAACACCTATCTAATCCCTCATCTCCATAAGTGCAACCAAGTTCAACACAATCCAAAAGGAAGCCTTGTAACACTATTAGAACAAAGATCCAAAACCTAGTCCTTAGTCCGAAGGATCTATAGCATTGTGTCAAGTAATATATCAAGGCCTATGGTTTTTGGTACACATTAACAAGCAAATTGTTTCTTAAGTGCTTCAACTTCTGCAATATTGCTACGAAACAAACATGGATTGACAACTTGGTGGATGTTCTCATTGTCATATATAGGAGTATTATTTTTCATAGATCTCATTCACTCCTTTATTTGATAGTCAATCATGATGTATTGATGTCAAATACCTTTGTGTATGCCTCATGTTTTGCTTGTCCTTGGAAAATATAAAAATTAGAAAGTATGGTCTAAATAATGAAGATTAACTTCTCAATTTAATCATCTTACAAAAGCTTAAGTTGAATGAGAACTTAATAAAGTTTGCAATTTGAATAGCATTGGTTATGAAGCACCTTGTACACAATCTTGACTTGTAATGAAGAGTGGAAAATCACAACATTCTATTAATCAGACACTCCCTTGAAACTTGAGATTATATCAAAGATGTCATTCTTTGTGAAGGATGTACTATCTTTATACTTATATTCTCTTGATATTATAACCTAAAGGAAGATTGACTATTTCCCATGTATAGCTCCTTGGTATGATGGAGTCTTCCATTTGGAGTAATATATTTGATTTTCAACAAAGTACTTCATACGTAATAATATGGAGTTAGAATAAGTTAAATATAGCTCAAAGTAGGTAGAACTAGCATATATATAGGAAATTTTAAGAATGTTCTAGAAGTATCTAAGAAGCTTCTTGGTGAAAAGCTTCTAGGAAATTTTCAAAGATTGTGTAACATGTATGGTAAGTTGATGGCTACCTTAACTTGCACTCTAAGATGATGTTTAAAACCTTTCCTTGGAAGCTTCTTTTGAACCTTATACCTATGTCGCATATAAACACCAAAACCTAAACTCAAGCAAGGCTTTTAGAGTTTCTCTAATTAAGATTTCTAATCTGATCTTCATCCTTCTATTTCTCTTTTTTGTCTTTTATATTTACATTTATAATTTCTCTGATTGAGAGTACCAATGTGATCTTTCATTCTTCTATTCCTCTCTTCTATCTTTTATATTTACATTGGTATTAGAGCAAGAATGGGATAGAGAGTATAGATCACCAAATCTATTTCATCCAAACTATTGGGATTTTAATATTTATGTACTGCCAAAGCATCATTTCATACAAATTTTCATTCATGCTTTGGTTAAAATTTTTGAATGCAATTATCTTGTTTGATGAACCATTGATTCTTTCAATTATAATTTATAGTGAGCAATGGATCCATTCCATCTATATGTTAACTTAGATAATTTTAGTTAGGTAATTTGGTAGAATAGTAGTCATGGCAACAATACCCCAAGTATAACAATATGGAGTTTAGCAACAAAGTTAGTAGGGCTAATGAATTAGTCAATAAGACAAATTAGCCTATAATATTCAGGAAGTAGCTAGGAAGCTTCTTGAGGTAGCTAGGAAGCTTCTCGAGAAGCTTCTCAGCTAGCTTAGCTTGCATCTCAAGTAAGTAGCTTCTAGAAGGAAGTTTCTAAAATCTTCCAACTAGCTTAGCTCGCACACCAAGTAAGTGGCTTCTAGAAAGAAGCTTCTTAGTTAACTTGGCTTGCACTCTAAGAAAGCGGCTCGAGGAAGCTTTTTGAGAAGCTTCTCAAGGGCCTTGTATGCTACCTATAAAAACCAAAGCCAAAGCTCATGCTACACATTTGGATTTTTCCCTCCATTCAAGTGTCCCAATATGAGCTTCCATTCTCCTATTTCTCTCATCGGTGTTGGTCTTTTACACCAAGTGATCATTGCAACAAAAAAATTGAACATGTTACTCAATTGTTGGAAGAGATAGATTGTGATTGTCAAATACAAGAGCAAATTTTCAAGAAGGAGAAGATCAAGCTTTACTTTAAAAACAAAATGTATTTCAAGGAAAAAATCTATCTAGTGCAATAGAGAATTTAGTATTTGATTCCAAATAGTATTTTGAAACCACAAATCTTTTATATGATTGGAGATAAATCTTCTTAGCTTCAAGTCAATTAGATGGAGTGGCAAAACTATGGTGGTTATTATGGGTTGAATAGACTCCATGGCAATTTCTGTCCATAATTTTGTCATAAGAAGACTTTGAGAGTGTAATAATTAGGAGATTTCAAATTGTGAATGCTACACAAGATTGACTAGCAAAATTGAGGCAAATTAGTTCTATGAGAAGTTACATGTCTCAATTCCAAAACACCATGATGTTTGGTCCAAGTATACATGACACCAAAGCCTTGGATTGGTTTTTAAGAGGCTTGAAATCATGCACCAAGTTGGCATTAACCATTTCCAAACCCAAACATCTGGAAGAAACCATGTAGATGGTTGAGTGGTTTCACAACTTAGTCTTGACTTAGACCTCCTAAGAACTGAAAAATACAACAAGTATGGGTAGATAGAAGGTACCAATGGAGATTGAGGTCACACAACAAAGACCAATTGGCATTGGCAAAGCAAGAATGGTTGTGACAAAATGATGGTTGCTTTTATTGTTGCCAAATTGGACATTTCATTGTTGAATAAACAAGCAAGAATGTACAACCTTGACCAATTACTCAAATAAAGTTCTTGAAGTAGGATAATTAAGGAAAAATAAGTCCAAGTCAAGCCATTTATTAAGAACCCGATTAATTCTAATAGGATTGAAGGCTTGACTATAATACCAATTGCTAGACATTTTATCTTGAGATTAAAATTAGTTTGGTAACATCTGGAAGGAAGTTATATATGATGGGCTAGGTAGAAAAGATAGAGATATCACCAAAAGAGTACTTCTACTAATTGTGCAGAAACCAAAAACAAATTAAAGACTTTAGAGCCAATTTTGGAGACATAAATGGATGAATTAGGCCTAAAAATGTGTCAAATTTCCCCCCTCTTCCTCAAGAAGGAAGACTAGCCTTCCCTCTCCCCAATCTATCTTTTCAAGAGGTTTCCAATGGTACCTTACCCATGTGATTCTGAGATTCCTATAGGAAGATTCCCTAAAGATTCCCTCTAATCAAAGATATTTTGACCAACTAGATTGGACCAAAACCAACATATCACCCATGCATGCAACTAATCTAAGGGTAGAGCTCACTATCATGCCACCTATCCATGTATCTCATCCAAGGGTGGAGCTTCCTTTGAGGGAATCCTCTTTGCTATGTAATAAAGTCAAGGTGCTCCTTTTCGGGCATTGGAGTATTGAGTATGAAATATTTTGTTTCGTCTGTTGTGTTTCTCTTAAGGTCTCTTATCCTTGGAAGGTTAAATTGACCTATATAAGTTTGATTCACTTGCAAGGTATGATATCTACCATGATTTTATCATGACTGTAGGATTTTGGTTGATTGTATAATTTCCAAGAATTGCATATCCATGCAATTAGCAGAGGAATTATGTATTATTATCAAGTTGATATTAGGTAGAAAATTAATCATGGTAGATGACAAAATGGTTTTGCATTTTTTACTTCACATCTTATTGCATTTAAGATTGGAAAGGAGTATTGTATGAGATTTGTAGTAGCTCTCCTACATTACAATCTCATTTTAAGTTTTTTTTGGCTTGGACATCATAAAGTTCAATTTGATTAAACACAATAATAAATTCAAGTACAACACCAAAAGAAGGATTATTGATTAGGTTGTTTGGCACTTTTGAGGAAGACGCCTAAAAGCAATCTATCCCAAGATGAGAAGTTTGTCAATATAGTAGTTTAGAATAAGCTTTGGAAGAAGATATTCTTGTTTTTATTTTTTGTATCAAGCCTATTATGCAAAAAGAATCTGATGAGTATAAGAAACCTCAAAAAGTATTGGTTGATCAAATAGTTCAAGAGTTTGTAAACTTGTTTTGGGATGATCTTCCACAAAGCTTACACTTTGATAAAAGTGAACCCTTCAATATCAAGTTATTGCTAGATCATATTCTAGTGAGTAGACCTTTGCTCTCACCAAAGGAGCTAGAAGAACTTCAAACAACATTGATCAAGTCATTGGAAAAGTATTTCATACAACATGGGACATCTTGGAGAGCACTATTTCTATTTATACCAAAGAAGGATGGAGTACTTCGATTCTATATTAATTATTATGGTCTTAATACACAAACTGTGAAGAATGCATATCTCTTGCCTTGAATTGATTCTTGTTGGATCAATTAAGTAAAGCATAATTCTTCTCAAAGTTTGATTTTAAATTTGCTATTGGCAAATTCCAATTGATGGAAAAGATATGCAAAAGACTAGCTTTTGTATCGGGTATTGGCATTTTGTATGGAGAGTTCAACCTTTTGGGCTCACTAATACTCAAGTAACTTTCATGGATCAAATGTATCAAATGTTAGAGAGGCTATTGGATTAATATGTGAAAGTGTTCTTGAATCAATTTTTAATTTACACAAAGATAAATACAAAATACAAGAACCAGATATGAGAAATCCTAAGACAACAACAACACAAGTTCTATTGCAAGAAGTCCAAGTGTGACTTTTGGAAAAAGGAAGTTACCTTTTTGGGCCATAAGGCTTCAAAATAAGGGATCAAGGTAAAAGATAAGAAAACTAAATCCATTATCAATTAGCCTACTCCAAAGGATGTCATAGAAGTTTAGGGATTTAATGGATTGGTGAGTTTTTACCAAATTTCATTCATTATTATGCTCATGTGGCCGCATCATTGACTAATCTCTTGAGAAAGACAACAATCTTTGAATGGAGCACCAAGCAAGAAGAAGTATTCAAGAAACTTAAGGATAAAATGTCTTCATGATCCATCCTCTAAGCATATGATCCTCAACTACATTTATGGTTGATTTTGAGGCTTCTAACTTTACAATTGGAAATGTGTTGCAACAAGAGTTTCTTGATGAATTGCATCTCAATGCCTATGTATCTCAACAATTAAGTGAAGCAAAAATAGATTATTCTACTTGAGATTAAGAACAACTTGCAATGGTACTCAAAAAAAAGATGTGGAGAAATTATTTTGGGAAAACAAGTGATAATGCATACCAATCATAAACCCTTGTTGCAAACCTTACCTTTGGACCACATAAAAAGTTGACATCATTGATGGGAGGAAAACCACAATTTTTTATATCAAACTTGAATTTAAACCAAGAGAGTTCTATGTCATTACCAATGCACTATCAAAATGACCTGATTTAAAGATTCTTCTTGGACCTTTCATAAAAGTGGTCATTATCATGATGTCAATTGACTCAAAGGTCCAAATAGAGTTAATAAATACTTTAAAATAGAAATATTTCTTTCATCTTATGTAAAGTTGTCTTGCATCATATGATACAGAGTATAACACTTTTTCATTCAATGTGACTTTCTAGTTTATAAAACCAAATTTTACCTACAAGAGATCCTGAACTTATGCAACTTCAAGAGATGCATGACTTATCAATTGTTGGCCACATGGGTGTAGATAAGACCTTGAGTAACCTACAACGTCAATGGTCATGGCCAAATATAGCATTAGTGGTTTAAGGGTTTGTTGATCTTGTGAGAGCTATGAAAACAACAAGGCAAGAAACCAAAAATTGAGTGCACTACTTAAACCATTCAATTATATTTGCCTAATAAGAACATGTAAGTCTAAACCCCATCATCTCCTTGCCAAAAATAGATCAAGGCAATACAACAAAATTTTGGTCTTTGTTGATAAACTTAGCAAGAAAATTCACTTGAATTCACCATGGATATGATAGATGCTCCAACAATGTACCTAAATATAATATTCAAACACCATGGGATGCTAAGGTTCTCATCTTTGATTGTGATCCTCAATTCACTAGTAAATTTTGGCAATCTCTTTTCAAACTCCTTGGCATCAAACTTACCTTGTTTATAACCTATCATCCTTAGATTGATGTCTAAATAGAACAAGAAAATCAAACTTTGGAAGATATACTAATGTCTTTATCAATACTGATTGGGACACTTGTCTTATACTACCAAGTTGTTTATAATAATTACAAACAGACAAGTACAAGCTTCTCTCCCTTCTTCCTTAATTATCTGCAAGATCCACTTGTTCCAAATTCTCTTTTTGCTTCACCATTATCTCATGTTCTTCATACTTCCACCTTCTTGTCCATGCTATTTGCACCCTTACATCAAGCCAAGTCTCATCTCCTTGTTGCTCAAAATTGGCACAAGCAATATGCTAACAACTATTGTTGTGATCTCACTTTTCAAATCAATGAAAAGGTTATGCTTTCCTCTAGTAACCTTCCTCTCCCTCTTTACACCCACATTCATAAACTTACTCCCAATTGGGTAGGTCCATTTGAGATTATTCATATCATTTCTCTTAATCACATACACATTTGCCTTTCCTTGTCACATGAAGGTCCATCCTATCTTCTATATCTCAAAGTTAAACTATATGTTTCTACTTGTACACAACCTTCTCTTCCACCAATCTGTATTGATGATCATGAAGAACATTAGTCCATCATGTACTTTCACGTGGTGACATCCAACATGGCTGCCAATGAATATAAAATCCTTTGGAAAGAGTATACTCTTCATGATGCCATATAAGAGCCTATTTCTCATCTCTAAAATGCACAAGTGGCTATATAAAAGTTCAAAGATTCTATGGTAATGAAGATATCACTAACTAGCGGTGGAAGAATATATCAATAATATGGAGTTAGCAAAAGCTTACTAAACTAAAAGGAGGTAAAACTAGCATATTTCTAAGACATTCTAAGAATATTCTAGAAATATCCAAGTAGCTTCTTTGTTGGAAGCTTTTAGAAAATTTCCAAGGGTTGAGTAACTTGTACACTAAGTTGATGGTTAGTTTAGCTTGCACACCAAGTTAACTATGAGCTTAGCTTACACTCCAAGGTGGCTTCTAGAAAAAACCTTCATTGGATGTTTCTTAAGAACCTAATACCTAGGTTGTTTATAAATATTAAAGCCTAAGCTCATCTTGGAATTTGGAGTTTCACTCATTTTAGAGTTTCAATGTAATCTTTCATTTTCCTTTTTCTCTCTTTAGTCTTTTAAATTTACATCATAACATTAGTACCAGCTTAGAATTGGTGACTCTCCTCTTATGATGGTTCAATGCACAATCTTGTTATAATATGCTAATATTATTCCTCATCATTTGCACACTACATGAGAAAGGTTGGTAGAAAGGAGATGGAAGCAAGACTTGGCTTTGCTTGAGGTATATCTACCTCTTCAACCAAAGCTTTGCCTCTTAGCTTTCTCTCCCAAGGCCTTGGCTTGAAGCTCTATAAATTTTTCTTCATGTCATTAAACTCCTAAAGTGGAAGACAAAGGAGAGAATAAGAGGACGGAAGGCCACATTGGAAACACTCAAGTAAGGTAAACTCCAAATGCCTAGCATGGGCTTGGGCTTTGGTATTTAAAGGAAAACATAGAAGGCTCGTGGAGCGCAAGCTAAGCTATCCAAGAGACTTCCTTCTAGAAGTATCCTACTTGGTGTACAAGTTAAGCTAGCCAAGAATCTTTGTCCTAAAAGCCATCTACTTGGCATACATATTACCCAATATTTGGAAGGTACCAAGAAGCTTCCTAGATGCTTATAGGACATTCTTAAAATTTCTTGGCTAGTTTGGTCTATTTGCTAACTCATTAGCCTCTACTTACTTGTATGCTAACTCCATTTTATTAAACCTATGCAAAGAGTATATTTGAAATATGAGTTAAATTAAGAGTATTACAGAATTAGCATAGAAATAAGAATGAAAATAATTAAACTTAATCATAAGGAGTGAAAAAATAATTGATATAAACAATCATATTAGCAAATTTTTGAAGGACATGTAAACCTTGGAACTTGAATTTTTCCATGTTGTCCAACTATGCTTTTCTCAAGCATGTTCCCAAGACTTGGACTTGACAAGCAATAACTTATACTTAAGCCTTGATGCAAAGGATCTTGTGGCAATGGAATTCCTTACACATCTCATCTTATGTCAAGTCCTTGTCTAAAATCTATAAGAATAGAAAGGGTATCTCATCTAAAACCCTTTTGCAAGGTCCTCCAATAGACTTCTATTATGGTTTATTGCATTCACTTTTCAAGTTTGACTCACAACTCACAAGGATTTTACTAATATCACATAGGTACTAGTTGTATGATTACATGGCTTACCCCATTATTGACTAGATTATATGCCTCTATCTAGTGCTATTGACTTAGGTTCAGCAGATTTGCATGTGAGCCATGTTCATTAGTTTTTAGTGTTACATTATATAAATCATAAAATCCTTTGTTGAGTCTTATTTTGTAGTGAGTAGCACCCATTTTCTTAACACTTTGTAGATTTGTGTATTTGATTTTTGAGTGTTGAGTGTTGATAAAAAAGATTCACAATTCCAAAAGGTTGTGGGACCTCAAGACTTAGATTTGACTAAGTTGGTGAAGTCATGAGTAAGACATTCAAGAAGTACTTTTTATGATGCAAGAATGACATAAATTTTCAACTTCACGTTCACCATAGCAAAATGGTCATATTGAATGGGAAAATAGTACTAACTTTGGATACATGGAGAAGTTACTCTAATCCATAAGCGTAGAAGATCACTTGTAGGTGGAGGCAAAAAATACTACCACATATGTACTCCACTAGATATCAACAAGAATGTTGGGTTGGAAAATATCATATGAGATATGAGTGGGGAAGAACCAATCCATTGGTTACATATAGATATTTGGTTGTAAATGCCTACAAGTCTATTAACAAGCAATCATGGAAGAGTGAATGCAAAGAGTATTTAATGGCTCACATTTGATGGCTATTGTTAACATGAAATTACCTACCATCTATAGGGTCTAGTCAATTGGAAGGTAAGAAAGATTTAAGAGGTCTTCTTCCATGAATCCAAACTTATTACAACTCAATGTCTATGTACTAATATCAATAGTATAAATGATAAAAATAGGTTGCTTTCTCAAGGATATGAGTAAAAAATGACTTAAATTGAAGGAATATATCACAAATTATTTTTTATTTATTGTTTCATATTTAACCTCTTGGGCAAGAACCACTCCCAAAACATGGTAGAGGCTCATTGTGGTGTATTAAAAAAATAAGAAATAAATTCTAAACTAATGTAACCAAAGTTACCATGAAGATGATGGTTCACTTTACCCCAAAGTCTTTTACCCCAAATACATGTACAAATGGTAGCACATGTCTAGACCCTTTTCACAAGGCATGTATAAAGAGGAGTCATTTTGTCAGCCAAATGCCCTTGATTTCCAATTTTGGGTTTCTCATAGTGTTGGAAATTGATTAGATCCATCTCTACACCACTTTGCACATTTAGAACTCCTTGGAATCCAACATCCATTCAAGTGCTAATCCCCACTTTGGACTCAAGCACTTGTGTTCCTATTGCAAGATTTTCACTACTCAAGCAAGGTCATTGGTTGTCATGGAAACTAGATGATTACAGACATCAAGAGACTAGACTTTAGATTGTATGTAAAGTTGCATAGAGAAGTAGACTTGTAAATGATTAGGACAAAGCCTCATGTACATTCTCTGCTTTGTCCTAAGGTGTCTTAAAGAATAAGCAGAAATCTTGGTAACCTCCTATTTCTAACTTAGGATCCTAATACTATCTTTCTTAATCTTTACCACCTAATTAAGTTTCTAACAAGTGGTAAGGAAGGTAACAATGCTTCCCCAGAGTTTGCATGTCATATTTGCTCGCTATTGCACATTCCTTATTTAAAGGATTGCAAACTTTTATCCATTTTCCTACCATATCTAGGACTTGCTTTTTGTAGGACAATTTTCTAGAGCAAGGTATGCAAGTGTGCTTTCAGATATCTAGTGTCCTAGACAGTAGAAAGAATTCAACTGAGAATATCAAAATATGACACGCCGCGTATAAATCCTATCCTCCTCTGGTTTTTTAGCAAATATAGATTCTTTATTGAAGATGCTAATGGTCACCTTATAACACAAGGTAGTTGGAGTAGGAAATTATTTGAGCTTGATGCATCTATACCTCCCTTATAATATTTCTTCTATAGACAAAGTGGTCCAATAGTGCCTAACAATGCCATTTGGCACAAGAGAGTTGGGCATATGAACCTTTAGAGCTTGAAGATTCTTCACTCCTCTAGTTTGGTTATTAGGTTACCCTAGCTTGCTTTTGTTGATCATTCTACCATGTGTGAAGCATGCAATTTGACAAACACGCTAGAAAACCCTTTAAGGACCATGGTGGATGTGCTAGAATTGGTGCATATTGATGCATGTACCACGCAAGCTTAACCAAGCTTGCGTGGTTGTCAATACTTTGTGTGTTTTATTGTTGACTACTCTTGCTATATTTGGGTCTAATTTCTGATAGGTAAGACTTCTATAGAAGTAATTTCTAAATTTCAGAACTTCAAAGATTCTAGTTTTTGTGTCTTTTACTTGAGATCTCATGGAGGAAGAGAGTTCCTTTCTTTGGAATTTGACCAATACTTGAGAGAACAAGTTATCTTCAAACAAAAAATATGCACTAATAATCCACAATAGAATGGAGTTGTGGAGCAAAAGAATCATCACATATTTGAGGCAGCAAGTGCCATGCTTAACAAGAAGCACATGACCAAGTTATTGCATGTGTAGTGTATTTAATGAATTGGACACCAACAACTACAATTCACTCACATACACTTTTGGAGACATATAGTGGCAGTTAGCCTAACTATTCCTTCCTCAATGTCTTTGGTTGTATATTTTATGTGCAGATTCTTGGTGAGAAGCCTAAGAAGTTTAATTCAAAGACTGAGAAGTGTACTTTCCTTGGATATGCTCTAGATTCCAAATGGCATAGATGCTATAGTCACAACATAGAAGTTCCATGTTAGCAAGGATATTATCTTTGATAGCCTTGGCTTTTGTAAGCTCCCACCATTCAGTTTTCTACACCACCTACTATGAGCCCCATGAGTACTAGTTCTGCTATTGTTTCCTCTATATCTACAAGGCACTTGGAGAGGTTGTTCAATCTATGCCCCAATTAGTTAGTTTAGGATGTTGTGCCTCTACTACTTAATCCTCTTTAGATGGAGTTGTTATTGGTAAGGATGACATCCTCCAATGCAAGCTTGTACTGACACACAAAACTTGTATGCAAGATGTCACATTAGCAAATCTGCCAACTACGTTAGAAGTAATGCAAGGGGCGGTCGCCAGTTAGGTACTTGGTCTAAGAGGATCTCAATGGGTGAAACACTTCTTAGGCAATTTTTGCATGAAGTTTTTCTTGTTACACATCATGCATATGTCACCACCATTTTTGCAAGAGCATGAACCAGCCACCTTGGTACAGGCTCTACAATAGGGACAATGGGTTGCTACCATGCAAGCAAAACTTGTTGCTCTCTCCCACCAATGCGCATAAGAGTTGAAGGATTTGCTTTGTGATAATGATGCTATTGTTTGTAGATGGGTTATCCATATCAAGCAAAATCTGATGGCTCTATGGTACAGAGCACACTTTGTGGCAAAAAGTTATGCTCAACAATATGCCATGGACAATGATGAGATGTTTAGTCTAGTTGCCAAGAAGGAAACTAGACTGAAATTCATATAATAGTTGTAGTTGCAATTAAGCATGGATGGAAACTACACTAGATTTACTTCAAGAATTCATTTCTTAATGGAAATCTTGAGGAGGAGGTCTACATGGTAAATCACCAAGTTTTGAGGATCCATGATTTCCATCTCAAGTCTGCAAGTTGTAGAAAGTGCTCTATGGCTTGAAGCAAGCACCAAGGCTTGGTATGCAAAGAGTTACTTCCTTCTTAATAGCTTGTTGGTCTACCATTTTATGTTTTAAGAAAAGTGGATCAGGATTTGATAGTCACCATCTGTGTAGATGATATAATAATCATTAGTAGTTTTGAGAAGCTATTGTTCCATCTTAAGGAGCACTTAAAGGCCCAATTTGAGATTCAAGATCAAGGTGGCCTTGAATATTTCTTATATGTGGATATTTTCAAGGATGGACATGACATGTGGCTTGTGAAGTATCAGTTTTCCATTGACATGCTAAAGAGACTTTGCTTGTTGGAATGTAGGCCTATTGCTACACCTTTGAAGTAGAATCATCACTTAGGTGTTGATGATAGTTAGTTGCTTGCTGATCACCTTGGGTACAAGAAGATGGTTGGTAGTCTCATCTATCTAGCTATCATTAGACTAGAGGTGAGTGACTTGGAATTCTCAATTAGTTCATGAAGTCACTATGCAAATGACACTTTGAGATTGTCAAGTGCATTTTTTGATATGTGAAGTTCATATTGTACTTTGGCCTTCGCTACAGTTTTGGTGGATCATTGGTGCTATATGGTTACATGGATGCAGATTGGGTAGGGAATTTCCTTGATAGGAGATCTCTTTTTGGGTACATGTTTACACTTGGGAGTGTCATTGTAAGTTAGGCTTCTAAGAAGCATCCAATTGTAGCTCTATACTCTAAAGAGGCAAAGTATTGTGGAGCCATAATTTTGACTTGTGAAGCTATTTAAGCTTTGTAGTAGTCTTTTTGAGATTAGTATGGATTGTTTATTTCACAATGGATTGTATATAGATAACATTATTAGCATAAATTTGGCCAGTAATCTTGTGTTTCATTCTAGGACTAAGAAAAGTGAGTTGCACTATCATTTTTTTAAGGAGAAGGTTCTTGTAGGGCATATTGAGCTTAAGCTTGTTAGCATCAAAGAGTAGATAGGTAATATCTTTACAAAGGCTCTCTCTAGAGACAAGTTTGAGACTTTTAGACTTTTCCTTGGTGTTTAAGATATTAAGTTGAGCTTGAGGAGGAGTGTTATACTATCCCAAGCTATTAATGACTTAATTAGAAACATAGTTCTCACTATCCAATAGTATTAAGGTTTAGGTTACATATATCAGAGAAGAGTTCCCTCTCACTATTCATTCTTTCCTTTTTATCTTCCTTGTTTTCCCTCTCTCTCACACACAATTCTATTATGAATGTTCTTGGAGTCTTGGTCTAATCCTCATGTTGCTTTACCTTAATAGCCAATAATAAAAATCATGTTTGTCTAGAAATCCATGAGAAAGATCCTTGATGCAATTCCAAATGATAAACAAGTGGGAAATTTATTGTTGTAGTGATTTAGTCTAGAGCAAGCATCTCTTCTTCTTGAAATGGAAGGAGGAGTTGAATGATTTTAGGATCCTCCTTGAGATGAAGGAGAGGATAGATAAAACTACATGAGATCTTAGAAGGAACTCTGTTGTGTAAATAGAGGAGAATTGGAGACATATTCTTGGTCCACAGGCAATTCAACCAAGGAGTATGATATTGGATACAAGATTTTGGTCCATAGACAAAAAGCTTAATAATTGCTTTAGGGCATCCTTCAACAAAAAGGTCCACCAAAAATGGGTGGAGGGTGAGCACTCATAAGGACCTAGACCAAAGAGTAGTTGTGGAGGTAATGATGAACAAGTGTGACCTAGAGCAACATACTTCAACAAAAATCAATCAATTCTCTTTGAATACATGTATCAAGGAGAGCCCATCAATTGGGCAAACATGTTCTACCTACAAATGAGGAGCATGTGGAAAGAGCTTGAGTACAATGGTGGAGTGATTTTTAGCCCCATTTGCCATCCAATTCTACAAGAGGCTCAACTTACTCACAAGGGATGAGCACAAGAAGTTTCCCACCCATTACAATCTAATAGTGTACTTCACCTTGTAGCCCAAAAGTTGGTTCATCATAAAGAGGTACCAAGATTCAAATGTGGATTATATGGAGACTTGAAGGTTTATGTTGGTGGATGAAGATGGGATCACCACCATGATCAAGATAATGAAGAAGAGAATGACTCCATCAAGATCTCAAAACACATAAAAAACACCAAGAAATATTCCTCAACTCATAGATGTGTCCTTGGAGGAGCAAGGAAAGGACTCCAAAAGTGAAGATCAAGGAGAAAAAGATTTTCTTACCTTGCAAGAATTTGCATCAAATTCCAAAAACAAGGACCAATAAAAACATGGACAATCTTCCCCAAATGTAGACAAGTAGGAAGTGGACCTAGCTAGAGATAAAGGCCAAAAATAGAGCCAAGCCAAAGAAACCAAAGAAGAAACCCCACATTTGACCCAAAGAACTCCCTAGCCCCACTCACAAAGCAAATGTCTCCAAAGAGAAATAGGAGCATGTCCCAAAAGGTGAACATGTAGAGCCTAAAAAAACCTCTATAGAATAAGAAGCCTAAGGGAAGATGTACATCTAGTCAAAAGGCAAAGACATTCTTTGTGGAGTATAGAGTAAAGTGAGGGAGTGGCTGCCCAAGAGAAGAGAGTATTAGTAAAAGAGGAGGTCAATTTTGTGATACATTTGGTAAGTTTGATGTTACATGGTTTGTGATACATTTGGCACTTGGTTTGTAAATCATTTTGCCTCAAAACCAAGAAGTTTACCAAGATATGACCAATTATAATTCACTTGTTCAAAGGCTCTATGAGGTAATCTACACAAAGAAGGTAAAGGAGGGCCCATGGAAGGAAGAACTCAAGAAAAGTAGGAACCTGCAAAATGAAAAGCCCAAAAGGGTAAATGCACACATATAGGAAAATTATGAAATGAAGAGATAGAATTCTTCATTGCAGTAGATGATAGCCAATACAAAGAGGAAATTTGGAGGCTACATGGAGACTTGAGAGACCTTTAGCTATAGCTTAAGTAGAAGCAACAAGGGTACAAAGAGCAACTAAATGCTAGAGATGAAGAAGTGGTATGTATTCAAGGTGATTAAGACATTGCAAAGATAAGGATGGTCACCTTGGAACTACAAATTTTTGGATATTAGAAGGAGGTGGTTGTTTAGTTGGATGATCTAGCCAAGGAGTTGAAGAAGGAGGAGGAAGAGAAATTGATTGAATTCAAATGCTAAAAGAGATGAAGAAATAAACAGAAGACTTGAATAACCACTTGCAAGAAAGAAATGAAAGATCTTCAAGAAAGTGGAGAAAGTTTGAGACCAAATTACATGAGTTGAAACTATAGGTGCAAAAGCTAGAAGGAAAGAAAGAAAGACAAACATGAAAAAATGGACCAACTATCAAATATACTTCAAGAACACACAAAAAGGAAGTTCACCAAAATGTTTGACACCTACCTCTTAGGCATAGCATATTCCAAGGAAAGAATAAATCTCATTGTAAAGATGAAGGTAATTCTTTGCAGTAGTACCTTAGGCTAACAAGCCTTTCCTAAAGAAGTTCTTTTTAGTGTAGGATCTTTGAAGTAAAAAGAAATTTGAAGGCCCTTTTAGTTGTAGCATTTGAGTTGTAGGACAGTTGGAGTAGTAAATCTGAACAAGTTAAACTTGTAAGATGTCTTTGGGGAATATTTGCACCTTCCTTAACACATAAAACTAACACATAAAAGGTTCATAATCAACCTACATGTGAGTAGGCTAGGAGGCAAAGATAGGATTAGGATTGTTTAGTAAAGATGAGCCAAGAAGATCTGTAGAGTACCTCAACCAATAGATTTCTTTGGCTTGGAGTAGGAAGAAAATATTTAAGGTTCAACCAAACAAGTTATTTAGTCCTTTGACCATGAATAAAATGAAAGGGCCAAAATCCCTTAGTTATTTTTTCTTAAATTCTGATTATTGATTGTTCACCTTTAGTGAGTAGTGGTGAGGAACTTTGTAGTAGGAACCCTAAGTGTCTGAGTGGCAGTAATTATTTGTACTTATGATTTTGGATCCTTGAGTGTTTTGAAGGAGCAAAGCAATGCCTTGACGGATAAAAAAATGAACTATAGTGTTGATAGTACAAGGATCAAAAAGCAAAGTCATACTATCAATACAAAGTGCCTCTGGAGTTGTACCTTTTAGGAAGAATAGAATTCTACCTTTGGAGTTGAATGTCTTCATAGTGAAGCAACACTTTTGGAGTTTATTGAATCATCACCTTTAGTAGATAGTTGGAACTTAACCTTCTTAAAAGTTACTTTTTAAAGTTCCATTTGCAATAGTGTGCCATAGTTGGTGACACTACTCACTTCAAGGAGTGGTTCTTGCCCAAGAAGATAAATGAGAAAAATGCAACCACATAGAAAACATGAAGGATGGGAAGACCTTATCAAGTTGTACAAGGGTAAGACAAAATAGGTAAATTGGGACTAAGCCCCAATAGAGTTGATATGAGAAATCTGCCTTATAGTATCTACGATATCTGAGCTATGAAAGTCATATGGTCTACAAACAAGTGGAGCATCCAAAGAAGCATCACCTAGTGTAATTGCTCTCCTATGGATTGCACCAGCCACTGCCCTCTATAGAGCAATGGACAAACATTGTCTAAAATATAGTACAAAGTATGAGAGTGAGAGTGGTACCTCCTGGCACCTAACATGATAAGCTCTCATACACTCCTTGACAAATGTGTTGAACGTTGTGTTCATTGCTCCATATTACTCCAAGGGTAGGGAACAAAGAGGTGATCTTTTTGCATGTCCTTACACTTGGAGACCTTACGAGCTACTACTACACTCATTGCCAATCTAGGGAGATGGGTAATTATTCCCTCCAAAATTATATCATACATAGGGTCTGTCCAGAACCACAACATTTGTTACCTGATCATCTCAGACCAAGTATAAGTTTGCCTTGACATGTGTCATCTACAAAGCATACAAATGCTCCTTCCAAGCCAAGTTTCCACTCCCTAGTGCCATAGCAAAGACCATGTCCTTGATAGCATCATGGGATATGGTCTTTGCTAGATGCTATCAGGGAGCTACACTAGCTATCCTTTGGAGGACAAAGGATAGCAACCCATGATGCTATCAAGGATGTTGTCCTTCATTACTCACTTGTGGATGTGGTTCTACACTAGATGTAGCAATAGTCCATGTCATATGGATTTTTGCTACATCTAGTGTAGAATCATACCCACAAGTGAGTAATGAAGATGCAGAGGGGTGGACCAAACCTAGGCAAAACCTCACCGCTATAGAGATAGTAGCTTGTGCAAGTTGGAATGCCCTAATGCACACTCAAGCCAAGATCCAAGTGTCTACACCCTTGCCAAAGCAAGAGCAAAGATGTGCCTTTATAGCATGAGGACAAGTCAATTAAGAGAGAATGCAGCATACACTTGTATTGTCGCTCTATTAAGGAAGATTGTAAACCTCTAGTCCAATCTGATGACAGTGAAGCAAAAGATGGAAAGTACTTGTGTGCTTGTCAGGATATACTACCTCTTGTCTGCAGCAATAACATCTGGAGAGAAAAGGATCCCTTTTCCATGTCCATCACATAACTCTCCAAAATCAGCCTACAAAAACTCAAAAATGAGAGGAAATTAGGGTTGTTGAGAGAGCCTAACTACCCAACAACACTATAAGTGCAATCTCCTCCATAGATAGCAAGCCAACCCCTCCACATGAGATCAGCAGAGCCATATGTGTACATGCCAAATCCCATGTCATACACTCAAATGTCCCTGGTCCAAAAATATCACCAAAGACTCCCATATTACTCCTATCAAAGGCTCTTAGACATGATAGGAAGGACAAGGAGGACGGAATTGTGCGGAGGAGGTAAGTTGGTTGATGAGAAATATGAGAGGAGAGTATAAATAGAGAGTATAATAATAAGAGGATAAATAGGTGATAATAAACAAACTACCAATCTTAACACTTCTCTTCAAATCTAGCTAATTCCAACCCATATCCTCAAGGAAACAACATGTTTCTTGTTATTATACTACTTTTTGGTCAGCATTGGATTATCATAGCAATTACAATGGTAATTTTCATATATTCATGTTTGTTATAAAGTTGTATCATTTTTTCATGTTCTCTTGCTTTGTTTCAATATTGTCTTTTATTCAAACATTAAAAGATATTTGGAATATTGCATACTTTTTGCTTTGATGTGAACATTTATGTTAACATAACTTAAGAATATTTTGCATGCCTAATGTAACAAATTACTATGAAGATAAGATCATCCAATGAATCAAATATTAAATTGTATTGCATAACACAAATTGAAAAGAGGACAAAGTTTTTAAATCATTATGTCTAGTGTTAAATGGATGGTGCTAAGGACTTGGATATTATGATTGACAATATATGTGAAGCTAATAATATTATACCATCTTAGAATCCTATTCCATAAATATAGACAAGAATATTCAAAAGGGTATTCATGTGGTAGTTGTATAAAATTTTCAATCATAGTTTACAATCTAGAACATATAATGTATTGAAACATCAAAAGTAATAAAAAGATTACCATCATATTGATTCAATGGATCATTTTTCTAATGGGATGGAAAATTACTTCCTTTGTTGTATCATCAATTGGACAATACCAAAAAATAAAACAAGAACTTAATCAGTTTTAATTACTTGCTTCTACTTGTGCAAATATGCATATTAGAACCCATATATAAGGTCAAAAAAATAATAAACTTGATAGAAATAATCAATCAAATTAGCAAATAACTTTGGAGATAAATTATTTTATAATTTTTGCTTAATAAGGCAATAAAAATATCCTATAGTCCTAAAAAAAATCCATTTTAGTCATTATATGTTGAGATTTCAACTCTTGCTTAAAATTTACATATTTGTTGATAAAAGAGATTTATTGCATCTCATACAACCAAGAACTCAAGTTCATTGTGACAAAAAACTTTGAAAGAATTTAAATTAACCAACTATCTAATTACAAGTTTTTGTTACCTCTTGATTCTTGATGGAATAAAACACCTTTATTAGTGCTTAAATAAATCAAGGCTGACTTTCTACTTTGGATTGGTTAGTTTGAAAGCATATTTAAATATAAAAAACTCCAACAAGGAAGGTCATCAGGTACTGCATTCCAATTACTACAAGTTCTCCAAATAAATGTGAGTGTTTTTCTATTAATTCCATTTTATGTCTCCTTTTAGGACCAAAAACCTCAAAGAGGCTCTTCTTGATCTTATAGAGCCTACAAAGGTAATACTACCTTTACATCAAAGTATAAACCAACTCTTAGTGAAAACTAAATCGTTACTTTGGGACATTCAAGACTCATCATGCTCCACGTACTAAGTCTCAGAAAGTGGTCATTGAGTGGTAAGTTCCAACAAAAAATTTACTTGCATGCTTGTGTGTATGATTATCAAATATGATCTGGATTAGAGTCCTTCTTGGTTGGTGTAGCATGCCTAATTTGGCCACATTAGTGTTTTCCCTATAGATATATGTACACTATAGTACTTTCTACAACCTAGGGTATATTTTGTACCCTGAAGCATTTCTTATGGCTTAGGAAGATTAGTGTAAAGTGCATCTTTCTCATCACAACCTTAAAGTGAAGAAAAAATTATAATTGGATAGGTCTATTTGATATCACCCAAATCATTTCTCTTATTGCTTATCAACTTGCCTTGCCTTCTCATATGCAAATTAACTCGGTCTTTCATATTTCAAAGTTAAAAACCTTTGTTTCTTATCCATCTTCCTTTTCCTTGTGTAACCTCTCCTCCTCCTATGCCTATCAACAATGACAAGGAGTATGAACTTGATCATATCCTTGCACATTGTGACATCCACCTTGGTTGCAAACAACATATTGAGTACAAGGTCTTTTGGAAAGGGTATTCCCTTCATGATGCACTTGGTAGCCTCTTTCTCATCTCCAAAATTCACAAATGGCTATCCAAGGGTTTGAAGTTTCCATGATGATGAGGATGTCACCAACTAGCGATATGAGCATATATAACAATATGGATTTTATAGATAAGTTAGTCAAGACTAAGGAAGGAGCAAATAGTCCAAATTAGCCAAGAGTTATAAGAATATTCTAGAAGCATATAAGAAAATACTTGGTATCTTCCAAGTATTCCAAGTGTATGCCACGTGGTGATTTATAAAAGGAAGCTTCTTGGCTTGTTTAGCTTGCATGCCAAGTAGGCAACTCCTAGAAGGAAGCTTCTTGAGAAACTTCTTGGTTAGCTTGACTTGCACTTTAAGAAAGTGGCTTTGAGTAAGCTTCATTAGAAGCTTCTCAAGAGCCTTGTATACTTCCTTATAAAAACCAAGGCCCAAGCTCATGCTAGGCATTTTGAGTTTCCCTCATTCAAGTATCTAATGTGATCTTCTACTCCAGTCTTCTATTCTTATATTTCTCTCCTAGGTCTTTTACAAAGAGGATCCAAAAAGCATATAAGGAGTTTTCTATTCCAAGGAAATTTGTGGAGGTGATAGAGTACATGGTCCCTAATAAGAAGAAGTACACTCCTTCAAGATCAAAATGGTCTTACCAAGAGGACAAGGAGGAATCCACAAGTGGTAGATATCTCTTTGGATGAAAGTGAAACCAAAGATGAAGAAGAACATAAAGAGGAGTATAACAAACTTACCTTATAGGAGACCAAGAGTGAGACCAAATGAGAGATTTAGAAGGTAGATGCAAAATTCTTACCCCAATGTGAAGGGAGTTGCTAAGACAAATATCAAGAAGATATTTGGAGCAAAGAACCAACCACTCCAATGTAACCAAGATCACCTTTGGAGAAAGAAGAGAAGGAGACCAAAGATGCAGTGGCCAAGGAGGAAGAAATTTAAATATAAGGAAACAATATCCCAAACAATGTTCAAAATCAAGAGGAAGCTAATGTCATTTAAGAGAGACCAATATGATCATTTGATGTGGTTTCTTTCTTGATTAATTTTTTGGGTCTCTATTAAAATATTTGTAGGAAATTCTCCTTATGTATTAGTATGAGGGAGATTGGCCCAAGGTTAAATATTACACCTCAATGGTAAAGAAACTTCATGTGAGTAGCTTTGTAATGAAGGCAAAGAAGGCAAGGAGAAGCAAAGAAAAAAAAAATCTAATACAAAGAGGAGTGCATGAGAGGAAATACACTACTATGGGAAAGTAACTTGAAGTGTGAGAAGACTTTGTTGGAGAATGCAAAGAAGAGTCACAATCAAGAAGTCCAAAAACTGCAAGAAGAACTTAGCACACTCCAAGTATTGAGCAATCAAAGATAGAAGTGGTATGAGGTTGAGATACAAACTAAGATCAACCATATTTGCAAATTTTAGCATGATTTGCTAGAGGAAAAAGCAAGAAGTACTACTCAAGAGCCTATTTTGGAGGAGTAAAAGAAGGAAACAAGCCTCAAGATGGAATCCATGCCAACTTAATTAAAGAAAGAGAAGGCAAAGCAAGCTCTAGACCAACCAAATATAATGGAATAAGTTATTGTAGAACTTTGAGGTTTGTATGCTACTCTAAAGAAAGTTGAGGCAAAGAAACTCAAAGATTTGGGAGATTTTTTGGGACCAATTAGTAGCCATCAAAGAAGAAGAAATGATAGGAAAGATCACCAAAATAATATTTCATGAACTAAAACTACAAGTGTGAAAATGTTAGAAAGGAAGACCTATGAAGACCCAAAGATGGATAAGTTATCTATTACATTCAAAGAACATGCAGATAGGAGGTTTAAAGAATCCTACATTACCTTAGTATTAGCAATAGCGGATTACAAGGAGAGAGTAGATCTTCTCCTTAGAAAGGTTAGAGGCAAAGGAAGTTCTTTGTAGTAGTTTAGCATTTAAGACTCTTCATTGAAAGGTTCTTTGTTATTGTACTCTTTGGATTAGGAAAGAATCCAAAGATGACAAAGTAGAGAGTTTCTTTGGGAAGAATTAACATCTTCCTAAGCCATGTAGATACAATTAGCACTCTATAGATAAGCATGATAAGATAGGATAAGTATGGATAATAACACATCCATGTACAATATAGATGCAAGAAAGTGAAATCTTGATAGATATTTTCACTTCCTTCACCATTAGATATTCTTTAGTCCAAGTAAGAAGTGTTATTTAAGGTTTCAACTCCTTGTAAATAATTCATGTAGTGAGTAGAAGACATGTAAAGTGAAAGAGCCAAAGCCTCTTTGGTGCTTTGCTTATTCTGAGTATTGATGTCACATCTTTATTGAGTGATTATGAGATAGTTTGCTACATGAACTGTAAAAGACCAAACCAAGGAGAGAAATAGGAGAATGGAAACTCACATTGGGACACTTGAATAAGTGAAAACTCTGAATGCCTAGCATGAGCTTCGGCCTTGGTATTTATAGGTAGCATACAAGACCCTTGAAGCTTCTTCAAGAAGTTTCCTTGATGCCCCTTTCTTGGAGTGCAAGCCAAGTTAACTAGGAAGCTTCTCAAGAAGCTTCCTTCAAGAAGCCGCCTACTTGGCATGCAAGCTAAGCTAGTTAGAAGCTTCTAGAAGCTTCCTTCTAGAAGCTACCTCCTTAGGGCGCAAGTTAACTAGTTGGGAAGCTTCCCAAGAAGCTTCTAAGATGCTTCTAGAATATTCTAGGCTATTTTGTCTTATTCTCTACTTTGTAAGCCTGACCAACTTTGTCACTAAACTCCATATTGTTACATATTCCCCCACCACTAGTTGGTGACGTCCTCGTCGCTAGTGAAGCTTCTAATTCCTTGATGGCCATCTGTGCATTCTGGAGGTGAGAAAGAGGTTCCCATGTGGCATCATGAAGGGGATACCCTTTCCAAAGGACCTTGTACTCAGTATGTTGGCGACGGCCTCGTTGAATATGGCGACGTGCAAGGATACAATCAACTTCGTACTCCTCATGATCATTGATAGGGACAGGAAGAGGAGGAGGTTAGACTCGAGAGGAAAAGGAAGAAGGGTTAGGAACAAAGGGTTTCAACTTGGAAACATGAAAGATAGGATGGAGACGCATGTGACAAGGTAAGGCAAGACGATAAGCAACAGGAGAGACAATTTGGGTGATATCAAAGGGTCCTATCCAATTAGGGGCAAGTTTACGAACTTGGGTATCAAGTGGGAGAGGGAGGTTACTAGAGGATAGCATGACTTTATCACCAACTTCAAAGGTGAGATCGTGACGATGGTGGTCCGCATATTGTTTTTGGCAATTCTGAGCAACAAGGAGGTGAGACTTGGCTTGTTGGAGAGATTGGGATATATTGGTCAAGAATGTGGAAGTATGAGGAACCTGAGATGGAGGGGGAGCAAGAAGAGAATTTGGAACAAGCGGATCTTGGCCAAAATTGAGAAAGAAAGGAGAGAATCCGGTGCTTGCCTGTTTGGAATTGTTGTAGGCAAATTCGGCAGCGACAAGACATTCATCCCAATTGGTATGGTGGACATTGACAAAGGCACGCAACATATCCTCCAATGTACGATTTGCACGTTCGGTTTGTCCATCAGTTTGAGGATGATAGGCTGTGGACAAAGTAAGCTTGGTGCCGAGTATCTGAAAGAGTGCTTGCCAAAACTTCCCGGTAAAGCAAGGATCACGGTCTGAGATGAGTACGCGTGGCATTCCATGATGCTTGAAGACATTGTCGAAGTAGATTTGTGCCAAGGTTGGAGCATCCACGGTATCACAAGTTGGTGCCAAGTGGATTTGCTTACTAAGCTTATCCACAAACACCACGATGGCGGTGTGTCCTTGTTTTGTCTTTGGCAAGGATGTGATGAGATCCAAGCTCACATGCTCCCAACGAGCTAATGGAACGGCAAGCGGTTGAAGGAGTCCACCCGGCTTCTGGTTGCTGGCCTTGTTACGTTGGCAGCTCTCACATGATTGGACAAATTCTTGAACATCCCTTGTCATGTTGGGCCACCACCATTGACTTTGGAGGGTACCCAAGGTCTTGTCCACACCCATGTGCCTAGTGATGGATAAATCATGGGCTTCTTGAAGGCGCACAAGTTGAAGATCACCTTTGGCTGGAACATAGATCCGATCCGCATGGAATAGAAGGCCTTCCTTGAAGGAGAAGGTGTTGTACTCCTTGTCACCTGTTGTTAGCCGACCATGTACCATTTGGAAGAAGGGATCTTGCTGTAGGGCTAACCGAAACTTGTTATGAATTTTGGGATCAATTGACACCGTCATAATTGCTGCCGCGATGAGAGGAAGAGACTTCAAATCAGGTCGTCGTGATAGAGCATCAAGGATGACATGGAACCGACCTGGTTTGTACTCAAGTTTGATGTCGAACAATTGGAGTTGCTCTTCCCATCGATGATGTTGACTCTTCATGTGCTCTAGGTGTAAGGTCTGCAACAATGGCTTGTGATCAGTTCGCATGATCACTTGTTTCCCCAAGAGGTAATGCCTCCATACCTTGGTGGCATATACCATTGCAAGTTGTTCTGGATATTGAGCGGAGTAATTTCTTTCAGTTGTATTTAGTTGGCGAGACACAAAGGCAATAGGATGTAGTCCATCTGGAAATTCTTGTTGCAAAACAGCTCCAATTGCAAAGTTAGAAGCATCAAAATCAACCACACAAGGTAGTTGAGGATCATATGGTTGAAGAATAGGTCTTGAAGACACCATATGCTTTAACTTCCGGAATGCTTCTTTATGCTTGGTGGTCCACTGGAAGCTCGAGTTCTTTCCCAAGAGGTCAGTCAATGGTGCAGCAACGTGAGCATAATAGTGGATGAACCGTCGGTAAAAACTGGCCAATCCATTGAATGCTCGTACTTCTGTAGCATCCTTCGGGGTAGGCCAATCAGTAATGGCATTGATCTTCTCTTCTTCCATCTTGATCCCCTCAGATGAGATCTTATGACCCAAGAAGGTAACCTCCTTCTGCCAAAAAGCACACTTTGACTTCTTGCAGTAAAATTTCCACTGTCGTAGTTGTCTTAGGACTTCTCGCACATGATTCACGTGTTCGGCCTCTGTCTTGCTATAGGTTAAGATATCATCTAAGAACACCACCACGGACCAATCCAATAGTCCTTCTAACACACGATGCATCTGATCCATGAAGACTACTGGAGCATTAGTGAGTCCAAAAGGTAGAACTCTCCACTCAAAATGTCTGTACCTTGTGCGAAAAGTAGTCTTTTGCACGTCCTCTCCTTCAATAGGAATTTGCCAATAGCCGCTACGAAGATCCAGCTTGGAAAAGTAGCGTGCTCCACTTAGTTGATCAAGCAGGTCATCGATCCAAGGCAAGGGATATGCATTCTTCACGGTTTGCTTATTGAGTCCACGGTAATCAATACAAAAATGAAGTCCTCCATCCTTCTTTGGAACTGACTATTCTTAGGTGTCTTACTCAAAGGTGCCAAACAACCTAATCGGAAATTCCTACCTTGGTGTTGTACTTGAATTTGGCGTCGGGTCTAATCAAATTGAACCTTATGACGTTCAAGCCAAGGTAGACCCAAAATGATATCATAGTGTAGAGGTGCCACTACAAACCTCATACACTCCAAATACTCCTTCCCAATCTTGAAGGTAATAGGATACGAGGTGCGGAATGAAGAACCCTTTCTACCATCCGCCATCATCAAACTACTTCCAATCACTAGCTTGATAGGAATACCCAATTCCTTTGCTACTTGCATAGACATGCAATTCTCTGAACTTCTAGAATCAACCAAAATCCTACAACCCCAATTAGATATCATACCTTGCAAGTGAAGCAAACTTGCATAGGTCAAGCCTTCAATCCCATTGGAACTAATGAAGCTCCCAGTAGGCGGCTCAAAATCTCCTATTGGGATTCCTCGTTTCCCTTATCATTCCGCTCCACAATCTCCACTTGGGCAACTTGTCGAGGTCGTCCATTCTTGAGTGGACATTCAGCAATGCGATGCCCCAACTGGCAACAATAAAAACAACCACCATTTTGTTGCAGTTTCTCCTTGTCTGCCATGCCCAATGGTCTTTGTTGAATTGCATCAATTTCCATCGGTGCTGGCTCCTCCACTTGTGTGTAGTGTATTGGTAGGCCTTGTGGGGGTCGAGGTCGAGACCAAGTTGTTGCCACCAACGAATCAAAACGTTCGGCCAACCGCATGGCTTCCTCCAAGTGTTGTAGCTCTCGCATGGTTACCTCTAATTTGATTCTTGCCTTCAAGCCCCTCACAAATCGATCCAGAGCTTCACCTTCCAAAATATCTAGAATTTGCATGATGGTGTTTTGGAATTGCGTGATGTAACTTCTTACAGAGCCAATCTGTTTCAACTCTGCCAACTTATCCCGTGCAGCTCATGGGGCATTTATAGCTTGGAACTGATTGATTATTGCGCTCTTGAATTCTGCCTATGTCAAGATTGGTGCAACCATTTGTTGTTCGGCCCGCTCCACTCGGAATCTCCACCATAGCTTTGCTACCCCATCCAATTGGCTAGAAGCCAAGAGAATCTACTTTCGCTCATCTTGTAGATTGGTAGCTTCAAAATAACATTCACAATCAAACACAAAATTCTCCACTGCACCCAAGAGATTCTTGCCTTCAAATACCTTGGGTTTAGGGAATCTGATCCAATCTTCTCCTTCTCGAATTGGTACTCTCTCCACCTACTCTTGTCGTCGAAGATCTCGTTCATCCAACAATCAAGTGAGGTGCTCGATTTGTTGTTGCATAGCAAGGATAACATTAGGTATTGCCACCATGGTTGCTCCTCTATCACACCACTCCCAATCTATCTAATTTATTAACACATAGAAACAGCACGTCCACCGTTCTCCATAAGTTACAACCAGAAGCACCAAGGGTTCCTCAGATATGGTGATCATATGTAGAAAGTCTTGTCCAAAGTGTGAGGAGATGAACTGTGTGAAACGATGCTTGGGTAGTATTTGGACGCAAAAATCCCAATGGTTTGGTGGAAGTGGATTTGGTGGTCCATAAATTCCATCCATCCCATTCCTGCTCTGATACCAATATAAAAGACCAAAACCGAGGAGAGAAATAGGAGAATGGAAACTCACATTGGGATACTTGAATGAGGGAAAACTCCGAATGCCTAGCATGAGCTTCGGCCTTGGTATTTATAGGTAGCATACAAGACCCTTGAAGCTTCTTCAAGAAGTTTCCTTGATGCCCCTTTCTTGGAGTGCAAGCCAAGTTAACTAGGAAGCTTCTCAAGAAGCTTCCTTCAAGAAGCCGCCTACTTGGCATGCAAGCTAAGCTAGTTAGAAGCTTCTAGAAGCTTCCTTCTAGAAGCTACCTCCTTAGGGCGCAAGTTAACTAGTTGGGAAGCTTCCCAAGAAGCTTCTTAGATGCTTCTAGAATATTCTAGGCTATTTTGTCTTATTCTCTACTTTGTAAGCCTGACCAACTTTGTCACTAAACTCGATATTGTTACATGAACCTAAGCAATTGAGTGTGTATTATTACTAGTATTTGCAACTAGGATGTGTGATCCTTGATAGTTCTAAAGGAACAAAGTAATGATTTAATGGGTCTTAAGTAAGCTGTAGTGTTGGGAGTAACACAAGAACAAAGATAAAAGATAATCATCAATGCAAAGATCCTTTGGAAGGAGTCATGCCTTATAGGAAATGTGGAATATAGTTTTTGTAATAGAAGTAGCCTCATAGAGATTGACTAGATCATTATCTTTTAAGAATGGTTGGAACTTATAATACATGAAAGTGCTTTTTTGTTGTTTTCTATTTGTTTTAATGTGCCATAAAAGGTGACACTACACTCTTTTGGGGGTGGTTCATGATAAAGAGGTTAAATAGAAAATAATAAAGAGATTCAATTGTGATACTTCTCTTCAAATCTAGCCATTTTTTAACCTTATCTCCAAAGATAAAACTTGTTTCTTATTGTTTTATCACAATTTGGTCAATATTTGTTACCACAACATCCACAAGGCTAAATTTTGGTTAAAGTATGGTTGAATCACAATGAATATAATTGGGCTAATTGTAGATTAATTGCAGTAGGAGGTCAGTTATGTTTGACCAATGTAGTAACTTGATAATGTGGTGATGCTTGACAATGTATGGCCAACTAAAAGTGAGTATTGACCAAATCTAATCCAAAATTTACTACCATGCATAGATTAATTTTGATCAATTAATGGATATGACTCAAAATATGAATTTGAAGTGCATGAGCAATTGAGAAAAAGTCATTGGGCAATCAATATCAAAGTGATATTCAATGTGATGATTGACTAAAGAAGGAGGAAAATTGAACAAATATCAACTAAAATTAAAACTCAAAGTAAAGGACCATCTCACTCCCATTAATTTTGAGCAAGGATTCAAAGTTCAAAGTTTGAGTGTTTCCTATGTGGTTCAATAGTCAATTGATATTCCAAGTAAAAGGAGTGAGTAGAGAATAGTTCTAGGGTGAAATTTTAGCAAGTAAGATGTGAAGTTGCAAATATAGCCAAGCTCCAACCTATTTGAAACTCACCTTTAAGAGCATCAGACCACTTTACTATTTATAGCAACATGGAGAGAGGAACTCTACATTGACCTTGCAACAATTGGCTACATCTGCCTACTCAAGCTACCCTGGAAATATAGGACCAAATCCATGGTCTTGAAGTTAGTAACAGGCCAAATTCAAATTGGAATGGATCTAGCTATTCAAGGTTATCTCCAAGATTGGGAGATTTTTAATAGTCTTGATTATTTACAAATCGCAATATGTAAGAGAACCCTTACCACCAAGAGTGGAATATTTGGACTTTGCCATACTTAGTATACTCTAAAGATGGACTTATGATGCTAAAAAATGGTATGATTTTACTGCAATCACCACCTCCCAAGTGAGATGAGTGTTCCAAGTTCTTTCTCTTAATTATCCACCCAAACACCTGCATAGGATTAGTAAGCTTTGGATCTTTGTCATCATAAATACCAAAGTAGCCAATTTGGTAAGTTCTTCATAAAACCATCTTGAACCTTACCTACAATAGTATTAAATTAGCTAAATGTGCTCTTCCTTTATCATGTGTGCAAGACATCATCTATCAACACCCAAAGAAGAAGTGGAGGGTTGAGGCAAGTAGTGGGAGGTATGATGAGGTTGTCTAGTGGTCCTCTTATCATAGGATGTCTCATGCAAGACTTACCTAACCACAAGAAAGCCTTTGGTGCTTGATAAGAAGATAAACTAGACTTGAGGCAAGGAAATTTTGAGCCAAAGAGAAGAATAATACCCAATCCATGGTAAGAGATTAATAAGGACAAATCCTTGCTATGATAACAAGGGTGTCCAAAAAATTTCTTGGTAGACTTTAGGAATCTACCTTGAAGTTATATGAATGATATCACTAGTAAGTTTAGCAGCTCATCAAATACCTCACATGGTAGGAGAGAATCAAGGTGATGTCAATAAGTTACCAGATCTGATCCAAATTCTTGTAGTCCTAGTTGCTTAGAAGTAGACTTGGAAGGTGAGCTCATGGATATCAAATGCAAGTTGGAGGAGGTTCAACTAAAACTCTCACAAGCTTAGGAGGAAAGTTTATTATATCATGCTTGGACTAAGCTCCATACCTTGCACCATAAAGTGGTGGAGGACTTTTTAGAAACATACCTTGAGTTGTTTGTGACAATTTAAAAAATACCAAATTGTAGTATTATGTAAGTAATTATTTTTTCCCACCAATATACATGTCAAGAATATTGGAATACAAAGTAAAATTAACACACTAGTTTGTTTGATCACATCTTTAACCTCTTGAGTAGAAGCAACACCCAGAAGAGGATAGGAAATATCAACAAAATGTCTTGCATTTACTTGAAATCTCACTTGAAATTGTAGTTCTTCAACATTGTTCCACTTAGACTCAACTGTGATGATGCAATTGATACAAAGATGCATGCTTTGTCACAAAATCACTCCTTCTTGAAATTTTATTCCACCCTTCCACAAGGTACAAGTTTCAAAGGGAGTTATTTTGCATCAACTTTGGGATCTTGTCTACAAAGTTTGAGTACTAAAAAGACTAAAGTTCCAAAGATCTATCAAGGCATTGCTTTGCAAGTGTTTCACTCAAGATCAAACACACATAATGAAATCCAGGTTTTAGAATCCAACATCTAACTACACCTTCACTTGCATGTAAAATTCCACAAATATTGATAGGCAAAGACATTCAAATGACACTCACAATTAAGAAGGCAATCCGTACTACAACAATACTTCACTTTTGTTCACCTTCTGCTTATATTGAACACAAAACACTTCAAATGCAGGTCTTAAATAGCATGAGCACTCAAGAGTTACAAAAAACTACCTAAACTACTAACTATTTAAACCGGTTCCACAAATACAAAGCGACTCTTCCTACAAAAACTAGCATTTTGGATCTGTAATAACTATCTATTCAGATCTGACCCTACTAGCCTTGTACCACTAGCTTCTACTATTTTTCTAACTAAACTGTCTTGTACTAATTTTGGTCTATATACTTCAGATTGGACACATTCAACCCGAGGTGAAGTAGCTTCAATTTCAACTCCAAAGTATTTTGCATCTAATCCAGAAACTTCAAATGTTTGTAACTTTGGCTACAGACCTCGAAACTCTACAAGTTGGTTGCATCAGAAAACCCTAGAAGAGACACTTCCAATGAGATATAGATTGCATGATTTGGACATGTAATCACCAAGATACAAGCTCCAAATTAATCCTCACCTCCCAACTTCCATTCTGATGTGAAGTATCCTTGGATCAGAATCTGTATTCTTGGACTGTATTTTGGATCCTTGCAAGCCAAAATAACATGGGTCAGACCCGCATATCAACCTCATATTGGATTCTACATCAATGGATATGATTTTTTCTTCAACTCATCCTATATGGACTTATATATACTTCATCCTACACATTAAGTCTTTTTCTAACTCTTTACACTTCTAATAGCTAATTTTACTCTAATTTCTACTGAAAATGAAAATTGTAGGTATCACATTGTTGACCAAAGTTCAAATTTGTAATGAGTCCCTAGAGAGGGAGGAAGCCAAGTTTATTCAAGTGCAAGAGAAGACAAAGTTGGCCCTATGTCAAGGATTAAGAAAGCTCAACAGATTTGAGAAATTTTTAGTCATTCTATGGGGCCAACCACCCCATATGAAAACTTGAGCAAAGCCCTGCTTCACCTACAGTCCCAATTGGTCAAACCCAAATCAAGGCCAACCAAGATTGGATTCCATGTAGTTGTGACTAGAATGTTGCATGCTCTCCTTAGAGAACCTTGTTTCTTGCATAGGAGATTGTTATCAAGGCAACCACTAAAGCTAAGCACCAAATTGACCTAAGCAAAGGAATCTAAAGTCAAGTGCATACCAAAGCAATTAAGGAAACCTACCAAGATCAAGGAGGCAATCATTGTGGAACTAGAGGAGAAGAAGACCAAGTTGAGAGAGCCTACAAATATCAAGAGCAAGGAGCTAAGCAAGGCAAGATCAGAGAGAGTGATAGTCCTTGGAGGAGTAATTGAATCAATGCATGACTTGTGGTGATCATTCTAGAGGCATCTTGCCAAAAAGGATGGAAGACAAGAAAAGAGTTGGAAGTGGAGCCAAAGCTCAAACATGCATCAAGCTAATTTGAGGAAGCACTACCCTCCAAAATCATGAGGAAGGATTAGACAAGCAATAAATTTGATAAGAAAGAAAGTAAAACTTATTTTTCTAATGTCTTGGTATGGTCCATTGATTTCAAGTGGGTGCATAATGAGTGCTTAAGATATTATTGATTCAAGAAGTTTAGAATTAGTCAAGTGCCACAAGGTGATGGTCAACTTATAAGACACTATGCAAGAGGAGTAGAGGTTTGTAGGCTTGATGTATGGCCTCTTTCTTGAGATAATGGACCCTTAAAATCAAGTTTGGTTACTTCCTGTTTAGTGACAAAAGGCCATTTATTAAGAGGAGTAGATGCTACACAATTAAGTTCAATTGTGTTTAGTTAAGACAAAACATACGTATGTTGGAGTAAGTTGGTTGCTACAACAAGTTAGACTCCTTAAATGTGATACAATTGTATTTAGTTATGACTAAGGTGGTGATAGGATCATGAGTTAGGCTCTTAACTTTAACTTTAATATCTACCCTATCACATGATTTTTTTAAGTTAGAGGACCTTGATCTCAAAACCTAATTGAACCACATTCCCAAGTTGAAAGGGTAAGCTTACTTGATAATCCAATCAACTTTCTTACTAGATAGCTCTTAGAATGCAATCTCTATGCATAATTTGGAATTAAATCAAGAGATTAGCTCTTGATCCATTTGGTCTTTGGATCTTAGGTTTATATTTTTTATCCAAAATTGGATGAGTCTTATGTATATGGAGTTGGCAGTCCATTCCTTTCTTGTATTACAATCAAAAGATCTTGTCCTTCATTTTCTATCACATGTTGAAGGTCTACGTATATTGATCAAGTTGGTACCAAGTTGCTTTTGGCCAAGGTTTGATTAATGATCATAGTGTGTGTGGAGATGTTTGAGAGAGGTTCGTGTGGTTTTCTACCTAGGGGATCCCAAGTTTCTTGTACCTACTTAGGGGAAGGGAAGGGTTGTGAAAGTGTGGGGGAGATCATCCTTAAGCTCTACCATGGTCCAATTCAATATCTTGTTCAAAAAAGATACTACTAGTCTATGGTATGGAAGGTGTTGCCCATGTTCCAAGACCCCAACTTAAAGTGGACCAACAATTATAGTTCCAAAATCAAGGGTAAGTGGATCTAAGAGTTGGATATAAGTTGTTATGGTCTAAGATCTCCAAGTGACATACCTAGGTTGTAGATTGGATGATGAGTAAAGCATGAAAAAATATAAATTGAAGACCAAATTCCAAGAAAATTATGTTGTACTTTGGAGCATGGGTTCATGGGAAAGGTTTTTACCACGGTCTATAACATAATATAGGCTTGTTAGTGGGGGCTACTCCAAGAGGACCTGAGCTATAGATGATCTCTTTAGTTATTTCAAGAGAGGAAAGTGGTTGCCAACTAGCTAAGCAGATGGAGGGTATAAATACCTTACATCATTGATTGTTGAAAGTAAGCTTGTGGCTTTAGGCAGCTAGGAGATCATTCCTCCATTGTAAGGATAGAAATATCATGACAAGAGTGATCAATATTATCAACCAATGGTGAGAACAACTTGTAAGTCCCATAAGGAACTTAGACTCTTGTTGGTGCAGGAACAATTGTGTCTTATATTACGTTCTATGTTTTTGATTTTGTAGCAAACCTTTGGAACAACAGTTTGGGAGAAGACCTAGTGACACTAATATCAGATTTGGATTGCTACTTGATCTGACTTATGCAGGCCCTTAACTCAAGCCCTTAATGCATTTTATATATATATATATATTTATTTATTTATTTATTTATTTATTTATTTATTTATTTATTTATTTATTTATTTATATTTATATTTATATATCTAGGTGTTTATTGCAAGAATGTGTTAGTCACAAGCCATTCTAAAAGCTTGCCCATACTCTTTTGAAAAAAAAGGCTAATAATAATAATGTGTTTATATGCCTTTGTGATCTCTTGAGTGCTTTGTTGCTCAAGAGAATTCTTTCCTAGTTAGGCCACATGTGAAGTTTGCTAGAACCATACAAAATCTGAACCTCATTTGAGAGGGGTACATTGTAGAAAGGTTAGTTGCTACAATATGGTGTAGACTCCTTATGCCAAAACCCATCGTACAATTTAGCCTCATGATTAAAATATTCAAGCAAATGAATTTAGGACGTGTTCTTTCCCTACCTTGAGCACTTACTTAGAATAGTCAAGCATATTTCCAAATCTAAGATCTCCATAAAAAGCTTAAATACTAGAGATCATATCACATTTGGATGAAGAAGAGATTATACCAAAGAACACTTTGACTCAATGGTATGCTTTAGGAGCCCAAGGTTATGGATAGGTAGATATTTTCCAAAAACAAATTTCAAAAATAGAAATGAACTTAGTCTATTCAAGTATTGAATATGTCTAAGTTAACTTTACTAACATTTGATTTTGTTCAACCACAAATTTTGTTTTGAAATGCTAGAAATATTAATTTTCTTAAAAAATAATTTAATATTTTGACCTGAATTTAAGGAAGAAAATATATCATTTGCTCAAATTTATTAATACTGAATCATTTGTTTAAAACAACCATGTTATCCAAAAGATATGGATGAAATCTTTAGACTTCACAAAATCCCTAAATTTTAAGAATAAGGCCTTGAAGATGGCGCTCAATCTAGATATTTTTCACCTAAATTTAATTATTTAAATCTAATTAAAACCCTTGAAAATAATTTTATAACACCTAAGAAGTAATTGGTAATCCCTTCCAAAGTCAATTTGAATTCACATCTTCAAACTAGAAAAATCAACCAAAAGTATGAAAGTTCTCCTATAAGTAAGTTGTGAACTCCTTGAAAGTCAAGAGCAATTCCAAAACCTTCCAAGGAGTTCATTCCAAACTTTGGAGTCTGCTCATGATGTGAACTCTTAAGTTGAGAGCAATCTCTAAAAAGCTAAGGGTGAGTTTTTGAATTTCCAAAAAAATTCTTAAACTTTTTGTAACTTACCTTATAACAATCAACTACATGATACGGCACTATAAATATTCAGCCTACAGATATATTCATTTCGGATCCAATTTCTCATAATAATTTTACAACTTAATTGCTCCTCGGTTTGAGATTCTAAGGACACATTTTGAAGTTTGTTTTCTTTGGAATTGAGGAGATAAATTGTCAAAAGAAAGTGTACTTACAGAACTTTGTTTTTACTTTTATTCTATTCTATATATAAATGTCAATTTCTGAAACTAGATTAATAGGTGATAAAGCTATTTTTCTATAATAAAATTGAATTAACTTTAACTCTCTTGGTAACCTAGACCTTTGAATTAATCTTGCTGTTATGCGTTGATAGAAGTGTTCAGTTTATTTGGATCAGATTTTTATTTTGAGATCACGAGCAATCAAGAAGTTTAGGGCTGCTTCCAGACCAGCCATTCAAGGATAACATCTCCTTAGAAATTTCCACCTGCAATTTAACAAATGAGTTGCAAGATTCTTTGAGTTTCCTCATCTTCATCATAATGAGTTTTTACAAGAACAAAGATTACTTATTTAGTGAGTTGCAATGTCAACTAGATTGAATAGGGTGTCTCAGTTTTACATTTCTCACCTCTTTTAAATATCTAGTAAATTGTTTTATAGGTATCCATAAAATTATTTATGGTTAGAGTGGCAAGGGTACTCTAAAATTTTACATGGAACATGTTTGTTTTGTAAAACTTTATGGGTTATGATATTTTTTGACACATAGCTGGTTATAAGGTTTCTCAGAATTCTTAATGAACATGTGTTTTTGATTGGCTGATTTAAATAGTCTAATTTTGCATGAAGAGTACATGTGTTATGCTTGGGAGGACTAGAGTTGAGTTAGCAATTTCTTAGCATGCAAAAACTAGGCCTTGATAAAGAGACTCTTATATGAGATCACTTTGAAATTTCTAGACAATTTCATATTATTTCTCCACATCATTGAGGGACATCCATGTTGTGTTGTAGTGCATGCCAACGTCTCTTCAAGAAAGTAAAGAAATGTATGGACAGGAGGATTTTAGATATGAAAGGTGATTGTGAAGAAACATCCCTAACTAGGAATGGGAATTGGATAGTGGGTTTGACCAAAATGTGGAGTGATAATGAATTGGATTTGGATGAAAATGAAATAATTATGAGATGGTGGGATTTCTTACACTCTCTACACTATTTGGTATCAAGGAGTCAATCTTATCTTAATAAAAAATTTATGTATTGGTTCTTTAGAGGTCTTGACCTTTTTCCATTTAAGCAATTATTTTGGATGCAGTTGTAATCAGTTTACAAGTTGCTATAGATTATTAGAGAGCATGAGGTGTTTAGAAATGCTTATGTGGGTACAACTTGCCTTAGCCCTTGATAGGTTAGTGCATAATTAAAATGTAGCATGTGTGTATAGGAGTATGACTTTACGGGGCATTAGCTCAGATTCCACTATCAATTTTATTGAAAGAGGCATACCCAAGTGGTACGGCCCACCCAGGACAAGAAATCTAGAATATGGAAGTTTTTCCCTTGAAAGCTTTTTAGGGTTGCATGGGATTGGTGTATGCAACATTATTTCCCATTAGCACAAAGACCAAAAATGGATGGAGAGATATATTTCAGTAGAACATGCTCATATTCTATCAACAAGTAGGTTATATGCAGTAACCTATTGAGGATTACTCATTTCACAAAAGGTAAGGGCTTCCATGCAAGAAGAGTTTGATTTTAGGTTTTATGAGTTCACAATAAAGGTATTCTGGCCATTAAAGTTATCTCCTTTAGTGCTTGAGGCTTAATCTTGTTTGTTTGTGTGGAAATGTGTAGCAAGAGGCTCATTTGCTATGGAATTGTGAGTTCACTAACTGAACCTTTGATTTATATCATTTGATTGTACTTCAATTTTTGTCATTAACATGGATGGCATGTACCTATCACGACATGACCTATATCAAAAATTCACCATTATGGAATAAAATCAAGCAAAGAGGCAAGAACAATTATATTCATCACTAGCATTATTGCTAGGAGACTCAAGTTATGTTCTTACTAGCCACTTAGTACCTTCATTCAAACAACTTCAATAAAAGGATAGAGTAGAATTCAATTAATGTGTTTCAAGAGCTTGTTTACTCAATGAGCACTACGTAGGCCTCTTGAAAACAAGATGGCATTCTTGTAGGAACTAAAGATCCAACTAAAAAGCAAGAATAGAAATGGATTTCTATTGAAATGGATCAATTCGGGCATTGTTTTGCACATTTTTTTATTAGTCATTTTCAAATGTGGGTTGAGGAGGACAACAAGATTGTAAATGATATAGATGGAGATCAAGATATATTAGATGAATCTAGTTGAATTGCACCCAAAGAAGAGACAAAGTCAAACATTATGCATGTGTGTATTGAATTCTATTGTAGACTTGGTGGGTTTTTGAATTTGGAATAAAACTATTTTTCTATTAAAAATTTTCAATGAATGGACCAATGAATGTGGGATGTAATTTGTGTGTGTTTTTTGTGGCAAGTTTTTTGCTTGGGTTTTTGTGGGATAGAATAGCTTTGCAATGAGTGGATATTGAGGTGTTGCTTCATTTGATGATGGACACAAATATATATATAACTGTGTAAGAATATCTCAAATTGATGGATGTTTGGTTGCTTAATTTAGCTTCAATGGGTACTAAAGCCAAAGAGAATATCATGAATTTCAATGGAAGAAGAGGTAGAGAGAAGGAAGAGCAACAATTGGGAGTTTAAGTGGAGGAAGAAGAGAGAGATTAGAGCAAGGAAGGCACTTTCAAAAAGAACTAGGGTAATCATAGAGAAATTATTGTAGGAAGAAGAGTTTACGTTCAAAGGATTTAATGGGATAGATAATCATAGGAGAGAAAGGAAAGCACATTCAAAAGATTTCACAAGAGAGATAGTAAGCACAAAGTTTAGGGAGAGCAAGGAAGGCACAAAGCAAGGGTTTATAGAGAGAGTTTACATTCAGTAGAGAAGGAAGTGAAGGGAAAGGAAAGAGAGGTAAAACTAATTTCTTGTTTCCATTCATTAGTTTAAATTTGTGAGTTCTATTACCAATATAAGCATTTTTTGGTCTTGCACCCTATCCCAAACCCTAAACCTCCTAGAAATATCTGGATTTTTAGGGATTTAGAATCTGATACAAACCCTCCAATGACCCTTGGATGAAACCCTACATTGCAAGCAAAACCCATGATGAAACCCCAAGTCTAATGAAAATCACAAAAAAAACTCCATCAACCTCTAAATGGTCATTCAATTAGACATTTCAAACAAATACCAAAGCCATCCAAAAGATTCCCAAAGGTCATTTAAATGAACCTATGTTGGGATTTCCTTCCAAAAACCCCTTGAGGTCTTGTTGAATGTTGCAAAATGGAAGGTCATTCATTGAAATCATTCACCCCTCATGAGGTTTTTAATGAGAAAACCCTCACCTTCAATACAAGGTCATGAACAAACCCATAGCTTCTAGAACAATGAGTATGTTGCCTACATCTATGCTTTAGTAGTAGTAGTGTTGGCTCAATACAGTTTGAGACCATGGCGGCATCAATTTTAGCTTTTATTGGTTTTGTTACTTATGGAGGTGACTTATTGGAGGAGAATGCTCATGTAGAGGATACTCCATTACCAAAGGAGATCACCAGGATTTGGAGTACAAGTAGGATTGTTCCATTCACCTTGGATGTTCCATTGTGGAGTTCAAAGGAGACATTACAACAGCATGCACATTAGTTGGTGCAATTAGAGTGGAGCCTTTGTACCACCAGGAGACCAATGTAAGGATGAGTCTCTAGAGTCAATTACCTTGACACCTTTGGATACCACACTCATTGCTTTGGCAGTATCTAGTAGAGGGAGTATGTCTATTGGAGTTGTTCAATAGGATTAGCAATGGACTAGTTGTGATACTACCAGTGGGTATACAAGTACATAGGTACTTGTATGTGGAGAGAGATGAGACCTCTAGGTGAGTCTCTCTACATCATGTGATACACTTGGCTTATCAGTATCCTAAGTTGATACCAATGTCAATAATCAAAGGTTAGTTAAAGATCCTACTATTAGACATTTCCTTGTTGGGGATGTAGGATCTAGAGAGACATGGTCCTATTCATTTGGTGATTTTTGGATGGCCATGTAACACGAGCTGGCCAAGGTTTGGGTCTTCAAGATCCCTATCTAGTGTGTTCTAGGAGATGTTAAGTATACTACAACATCTCTAGATTCATCAATCTATTTCTTGAGCCTAGAGTTTGGAGAACATTCATTTGACAGGTGATTCTTGCACCGGGGTGGTAGCAAGTACACATCCATGTCCATTCTTGGATGGGACCTACCATGTTTTTGGATGTAGCCAAAGTGGGATCATGGGCTCATCAACTTTGTCTTTGGTGGACAAACCTTTTACCCAAAGAGGTTCTATAATGCGCTTATGATGGAATTCAATAACTTGACCACCTTATTGTTAATGAGATTTTGGATGTTGAGTGCCAGTCTCAAATAGTGATAATGGTCACCTATGGCAATAGTGAACCTAGTTGGACAGTCTTGAGCAACTTTTCCCACACTTATGAGTTTCCTAAACTCCCATGCTTTTTGAGAGGGAGGTCATGGACTTGTTTGGAACTTACAATTACAGAAATTGGTGGAGCCCAATGCCAATGAGAGAGAGCGGGCAATGGGTTTTAACATTGGTATCACCACTATTCCAACAATGTCATAGGTATCTAGGCATCATGTGTTAGGTCAGGCTATGGACTTGAACTATTTAACCTAGATTGTGAGCCTTGGCTTGGTAGAGCAATGTAGGATGCATTGGATAGGCATCACCACTCAGATACTTGTGAGCTCTGTGCCTATCAAGATGATTCAGGCACATGCTAAGTGTGATAGACCAAGTGGATAGAGTATTCTTGGGACACATCCAATGTGAAACTCTGCTTCGACTCTAGGTTGACCACTCTCATTGAAACTAGGGAGAGTGGTCTACTTGGATTCCATCCATGTGAGCATGGTATACTTGGATTACACTCTTGGTCTACTTGGGATGCAGCTAGAGGACGTATGGAGCTTGTAGCCAGAGTGGAGGGAATTTTTCACATTGAGGTTGGAACCTCTAGTGGTTGGAAACAAGATACTGCTACTCCCAAGGGCTCAAAGTAGCAGCCAATCAGTATGTCTTCCACTCCTATGATAGTTACAGAGGATACTTGGGAGCCAGATCTTGGGCCCATGCTTACGAGAGGGGAAGATAGAGAGTTTGGAGGTTCTTAAGGAGCTACATGAGTTGTTTTGCCTTTAGTATGAAGGATTTGGGTACTCTGATGTTTGGATTGAGCTTACTAGCAATACACTAGCTTTGTGACGTCCCTACAAATATAGTGACATGGAGCAAGCATTAAGAGCCAAAGTAGAGACCTTTTTGAGGCTAGTTTGGTGGAGATTTCACATGGAAAGTATGAATCAACTACATTGATTCCAACCAAGAAGGATAAGAATGGCAACTACACAAAAGACAAATGTGTGGAGATTACCATCCTATCAATTGATAGACTAGGGTTGATTGGTATGCCTATGCCTACACTAGAAGAGATCTTTAATGCAATTGGGCATGCAAAGGTCTTTAGTACTTTGAATCTTCAAGCAAGATATCATCAATTATCAATCAAGGAGGAGGATAAGTCCAAGACAGCATTTTGGGCTATTGATCCTTACGGTAAGGATGTGTTATATTAGTGGAGGTTCTTACCATTTAGGTTAAAGAATACTCTTGTTGAGTTCTAGAGGGTTATGGACAAGATTCTAGCTGGAGTGGGTTTTGCTCTATGTTATATTGATGTCATTTTGGTCTATAGCACTATTGTGGAGGAGCATGAGAGACATTTGTTGGAAGCATTTGAGAGGTTGAGATCTCATGGACTCAAATTACATCCTCAAAAGTGTAGATTCTTCCACAAGCAGGTTGAGTAGTTGGGTCACACTATTTATCCTACAGGACTTGGTGTTTTTCAGACCAAGGTGGGGGGTATTGCACAAATTCTTTGGCATATAGATGTGAGTAGAGTGCGAGCATTCCTTGGGTTGGCAAAATTCTATTGCCGCTATGTTAGAGGATTTAGTACCATTGCCAAAGGCTTGATAAGGCTAACCAAGAGAGAGTAGGAGAGAGCTCTTGTAGAGCTCAAGGAGAGGTTCACATATGCTCCTATTTTGAGGAGACCAATCAAAAGATGGCCATTTCAAGTTCACACTAATTGGAGTCTGTTGGAGCTTGGAGCAATGCTCACCCAACATGATGATGAGGGAAGGAGTTTGTGGTGGCTTATGCTAGTTTCTCCAACAATTCAACGGAGGTGAAGTAAAGTTCATATAAGGGAGAGTGTTTGGTAGTAGCACATTTCTAATGTTACCTATTTAGTAACCCCTTTACTCTCATCACAGATCATTAGCCACTAAAGTGGTTGATGGAGTTAGACAAGCTTTCAAGGAAGCTTGCATAATGGGCTTTAATTTTGCAAGAGAATGATTTCATGGTTATTCATAAACCTAGAGTGATGAACCATGATGCAGATGGGTTGAGTAGAAACCCATGTCCCAACCAATAGGATTAGACCAGAGCACGTTGGCATGGGAGAGAGAGTTTATATTTTGAATTTGGTGAGAGATATGGAGGAGAGAGATGATTTAATGAGTGCATTCAATGAGCTCAAGGTTGAGAGATAGATTGTTGTGGAAGCTTATAGGTTCCAAATGTGAACCTATCTATCTCCAACTCTATGGGAGAGTTAAAGAGTACCTAGGTTGAGCTGGAGAGATCCTAAGTTGAGTTGGTCAAGGTGAGGATATTCATAACAATATGGAATTTAGCGATGTAGTTAGTAAGGCTAACAAAGTAGAGAATAAGTCAAATTAGTCAAGAATATTCTAGAAGCATCTAGGAAGCTTCTTGAGAAACTTCCTAACTAATTTAACTTGCACCCAAGCAGGTAGCTTCTAGAATGAAACTTCTAAAAGCTTCTAAAAAGCTTCTAACTAGCTTAGCGTGCTTGCCAAATAGGCAGCTTCTAAAAGGAAACTTGTTGAGAAGCTTCTTGGTAAACTTGACTTGCACTCTAAGAAAGCGACTCAAGGAAGCTTCTCAAGGGCCTTGTATGCTACCTATAAATACCAAAGCCAAAGCTCATGCTAGGCATTTGGATTTTTTCCACATTCAAGCATCCCAATGTGAGTTTCCATTCTCCTATTTCTCTCCTCGGTTTCAAACTTTTACAATATCCTTAGAGGGGACCTATGAGGATGCAAGGGCCTTTTTTTGAAAGTACCCATTGAGAAAATCTCCATGAGAGTTTGCTATGCATGAGGAGACCTAGACAAAGAGGCTTGACATGATTAGTAAGGAGACTTAGATAGATTTGAGCATAGATTAAAGATGAGATCCGTAGAGGTAGATAGATCCTTACTTGCATGGAGTTCCTAGAGGAAAGTCATTCATGATGACATCTGATATAGCTTGGAGACCTCAACTTTCAAATGATCTTGCTCCCTTGCACTCTTTTAGTCATATTTACCAAGAGATTGAGTGGTTAGAGGAGAGGAGAGAGACTCACCGGTGAGGTTTCTAGATTGTCTATGTTGAGACAAAGGATGAGTGAGTTGGGAGATTTTATTCCCCGCTTGGTTTATGATCATGACCAATAGAGGCAAATCTTGGTTTTGGATATTGGATGTATGGGAGACATCATGTAGGATAGTAGTAGTATCTTGGGCCAGTAGTCTAGATTGGTGGAGAGGAGTGGATGGGTACCATTTAGAGTGAGTAGAACTTTTAGATATATCTCTTAGAGTTCACGGAGTTTTATGTGACTCGTTTTGAGGTACTCATTTGAATGGACAACACAAGGTGAGACTAATGAGCAATTGTGAGAGACACATGGAGCCATGGTTTCTTACCCAAGGATGAACACACAAGTGCTTGCCTCATGGATGTGTTTGATGACATGGATGGATATCGGGACTGATTTAGAGACTATATTGTTAGACCTTATAGTGCATTTATGGCTATGGGTTTAGGGTTGCATGATATAGTGATAGTGGATAGTGCATTCCGACCATATTGCAAGAACCATCCACATGGTGCTATTCATCATCCAACATTTACTCCTTTTAATACTCAAGTAGAGGATTCACAACTATCTTCATGTGACCACTTGATAGCTCCTCTAGATCGATTTAGGGGATATACATGATCAACCATTGGGTTTCTCATCCACAAGTGGACATCAAGTAGGCTCATAAAGTATAGTTTGGATCCCTACACACACACAGACACACATTATTAATATGGATCATTGCATGAGTTGTTAATATGAAACCTTTGGTCCATTATGGAACATGCTTTTGTACTTGGATACCCTTAATCTGCACAAAACTAGCAAGAAACCTGCACAATACCCAACACCTGGTCTCTTTATCACAATATCCTCACAAAACCCACGTGCTACCAATAAACCTGATGTCTTTGTCATAATCTCCTTGCAAAACCTATGCAATATTGGATAAACCTGATGTCTTTGTTGCAATCTCCTTGTAAAACCGTGCAAAACCCTCATGAAACCTATATGAAACTTGGGAAATTGAGGTGCTTTATTGTGAAACCCGGTTTAAACCTACAGAATTTCTAGATCTTTGTGCTAATCCAACATGAAATTGCCACAAAACTCAATTAATATGAGTGCTTCCCTTTGGTTATCACTCAGAGCTGAACAAGATCCAGATCGGTAATACAACCAGCTCATAACATGCTTAAAAGTATAGTGCGTAAATGTAACAATGAAGTACCATATATAGATAGAAAATGAAAAACAATCATGGAAACTCACTAAATAGAGACATTGATAGAGAATGACAATGAATGTGTTTTGGCCAAGCATTCTAGCCTTGAGTATTTGCTAGGGCACACCACTTTTGCTATTGTTACTTGGATTATCAATAAGGTTACTATATGTCCACAAGAGTACTACTCTATATCAAGTGTAGTACCTTATCGGTGCATGATACTCATTATACTTTTGATCTCTTCCCCGCCTTTGCCAATTTTAAAATCATAAAATGAAACCTTTGGATTTGGAAGATCTTTCTTTAATTGTCCTCTTTTCTAACTTGGAGAATAAATTCCTTTCTTTAATTCTCCTTTTCTCCAACTATAAAAATAAAGCTCTTTTTTCTAGTTTGCATCTAAGTTGTAACTTCTCCATCTTGGCCACCTTTTGAGATTTTATTTCTGCCAATTTGCATTTCCCCTTGGCCTCTACACACTCACTCCTTAGCTTGGTCATATTAAGAAGATCTGGGGAGAATGCAAAGACCGTTGATGACAAAGGAGTTGTTGTGCATATATACATCGCTACACAACATACATCACTATCAACATCATACACTATAGAAGCACAACTCACACATAAGTCATACATAGACTCTAAAGTGCCACAACAATCAGATTGCTTACCACTCTCAACTCAACTCAACACAAATCAGTACTTGATCTGTCACTCTATAAACTGCCAACAATTGGGCACTAATTACAGTCAAGCCACACCCACTCAAGCATAGAGAATCCAGGTGATGCTCGCCGGCCTTTGTCCACCATAGCGAGGAACTTGAAGGCTCAACATCAAAGAAGTGAGCTCTCTGGAGCTCACTTCAAAACTATACCCCCTAGACTCAAGCTAGCTCTGAAACCCTAACGGTCCCACTGATGGCACACTCGAAAATGCGAACAGTGCAAAGTGATGGTGGGCTCCACCGTGAAGTCAGTACTCCAAACACAAAATCTGACCATCGGAAAGTAGTCTCTGAGAAACTGCTGAAATAACTCTAACTACTATCACTAGAACTCTAGTGTCCGAGCCATCTAGACGCAACACTACTAATGGCATGACAGTTATCGTGCGTAAATACATCGCTACACAATGTACATTGTTGTCAACATCATACACTATAGAAGCACAACTCACACATAAGTCATACATAGACTCTAAAGTGCCACAACCGCCCCCCTAGCTAGCGGTTAGGTCCCTCTAACTCCAGATAGCCATCTACTCTAAGTATATGGTATACCCTCTAATGGGCAAAGATCAAGAGGCCGGGTGCTATGGAGCCCCATCATTAGTCGCTTGTTTGCAATCTATACCATATAAGAAATGAACTAGCTATGGGTCAAGTACATCTAGGACATAACCATTGTCCCTAAGGAACCACCATGAGGGGAGGAGTCATACATGCCATATGCCATCTTCTCGAACAGCTATCACACACTAACATAGTAGCAACTCCACCAAAAGAGCCACATAACATACACCTCAAGCCTGCATGTACAAGTGCCAAGCTTGGGTCCATAGTACCATCAATGTTTGGGAGGTGGCATGGTGCACAATTGCGCACATGATCCTTCCAAACAACACCATCATGTCCTTCCAACACAAGGACTCCAGATGGCAAAACCTTATGCACTCTCAAGATAGTACGGCCTATCAAAACATCAAGTTTCATCGGTGTTGTCTGCTGTAGATAGACATAGTTGCCTGGATGAAATCAACATATCAAGGGTCAATAACCTCCTCCTCGAATGGTAGCATAGCATAAAGTATCTCTATGTTGAGCAATTGCCAAGTTCTCAAAGGCCATTGGATCACTCTTCAAAAGATCTCTACCCGTTGAGAACATGCGCTCATCCATACATCGGGGTCATCTAAGTCCAAAACTATAGTAGCATCTCGACAAATGGCCGTAGGTAAATCTGGATCTTGTCCATAGAGTAGAAAGTACAAAGAGAAGGATGCTAAGGAGGCTTGCCGGCTGAACCGATAGCCCATGGCCAACCAAGGTAACTAGAGATCCCAATCTCCCAAGTGGCCTCTCTGCAAACCATACTTTTGCAATCCTCTCTTCACCGTCTGAACCACTCTCTTTGCTAAACCATCTGCCTCAAGGTGATCTTGAGATGTAGTATGATGATCAATCAAAGCCTTGTCACACAAGACCTAAAATTCTCCCAAGAACTCTGTACCTTGATCAAAACCTCAACTTGTGCACCAAAATGACTAAGAATTCTATCCAAGAACAAGTAAGTTGTCCCTTCACTAGACTTGTCAGGAAGTGCCACCAACTCAATCCACTTGGAGAAGTGCTCCACCATCACCAAAATATACCGATGATGTCTCATAGTCAACGGTAAAGGTCCAGCAAAGTCCAAACTCCAACGATAGGTGACCCAATCCCATGATAGGTAATGGGTGTAATTATGGCGTAGGAGCATTGAATGATGCTCTAACTCGATCACAAACCATACATTTGGCAACAAACTGCTATACCTTGATCTGCATATCGTGCCACCAATAATGACTCTGGAGTAAGCTATATGTACGCTTTACTCCAAAATGTCCTAGCTCCTCATGAGCATGACGGACCAACTGTGGTCTCTGAGATGGAAGTGGCACTACTCGCACTCTACCATCCTCCCATACATGCAAAAGGTATCTGCCCTCTAATCTAAACCGTCTGGCTTGCTGAAGAACACGGTCTTTCTCCTTGGCCCCAACTGTGCCACCCACAACACCAATGCAAAGATAGTCCATAACTAAGACATCATCATGAATGTCTCGCTGAATTGTACCAATATCTTCACTCTCTGGATTTGTAACCTCAATAACTCCTCCTGTATGCGTTGAGAGAGATACCACCAAAGCCTTTGAAAATATACACAGAAAGGCCGATGCATGCCAACCTGGCACCATCTCCTCATCTGTCTCACCATGCCAATGTGCTCCGGTCTGATCTTGCTGGTTGGGACATGGGTTTCTACTCAACCCATCTGTATCACGGTTCACCACTCCAGGTCTGTGAACAACCGTGAAATCATACTCTTGTAAAATCAGAGCCCATCGTGCAAGCTTCCCTAAAAGCTTGTCAGACTCCATCAACCACTTCAGTGACTGATGATCAATGATGAGAGTGAAGGGTTACCAAATAGGTAACATCAGAAATGTGCTACTGCCCAAACTACTGCCAAGCATTCTCCCTCATATGAACTATACTTTGCCTCCGCTGAATTGTTGGAGCGACTAGCATAGGCCACTACAAACTCCTTCCCCTCATCATCATGTTGGGTGAGCACCGCTCTTGGCCCCAACATACTCCAATCAGTATGAACCTGAAATTGTCGTCCTCTAATCGGTCTCTTCAAAATAGGAGCAGATGTCAACCTCTCCTTGAGCTTTACAAAAGCTCTCTCTTGCTCATCTCCCCGACACTACTCCTGTGTAAGCTTGGTTAGCTTCATCAAGGCCTTAGCAATGGCACTAAATCCTCTAACATAGCGGCAATAGAAATTCACCAACCTAAGGAATGCTCGCACTCTACTCACATCTAGACATCCGTAGGCCAAGGGATATGTGCAATAACCTCCACCTTGGTCTGTTGAACACCAAGTCCTCTAGGGTAGATAGTGTGACCTGTGAGCCGGCCTGTCTCTCACTCAAGATGAACCTCTGATGGCTATTATGGTAGCGCACCATGGACTAAGAAGGCAAGGAACCCCAACTCCATCATACTCCTCCAAGGCTAACACTCCAAGACTCAAGACATTGCTCACTAGAGAACTCAATGAGAGAGAGATAGTTGCAAATGAAAGGATGTTGAGTACCTCCTCACCCCTTGTTTATAAACTTGTGAAATAGTTACGTACCAAAGTTACTAATTACCGTAGTAACTCAAGTTACTAGACTAAAAGTCAAGTAAAGTCAAAAAGTAGAAAGGAATATCCATTCACATGGGCATATTCCCCTAAGCATGTGGTCTTATCTCGACCCAACCACTAAGTCAAGGATTCCTTCACATTGGCTATCCTTGGACTAAAGAAGAATCCAAAACAAAAAGGCTTGCGGGCCCAAGAGTTCTCAACTCTTTCCTCAAAGCCAAACACCTAAGAATAATACCAAGTCAACACACTAAAATCCAAAATAATGGTGCTCATCTTTTCTAATTCCTCTAAATTAAGGTCCCCTCTATCTTAACTATGACTAACTTTAGCTAATCATGACTAATGTAGAACCATCCTTTATCTCTATATAAATAATATCTCTCAAGTACTTGTAATACGAAGTTAAATATCACAATACCACACACATGCATAAATGGGTGTTACATTTACTCCCGGACTAAGTTTTCACTTTGTCCTCAAAGTGAAGGTCTCTCTACCTTCTATGATACATCTTCAACTTATCATGGTTAATCCTATCAAAGTGTCTTCCTCCCAACTCCTTGAGATCATAGGTGTAATTGCCCCACACCTTCTCCACTATGAAAGGTCCAAAGTACTTAGGCAAAAACTTCTTTTGCACTCTCTTGAATCGAATGGAATCAAACAACATTACCCAATCACCTTCTTTGAAATTCTCCACCTTCTTCTTGCCTTGCCTCTTGTCATAGCTCTCCTTTTGTTTCCTTTGGGCTTGCTCCACTCGAACCATAGCAATTGCTCTTGCCTCTTCCAACTCCATGAGTTGATCCTTCCTTGACTTCTATGCATCACCTCCTTGTGCTTTCTTCAATCTCCTATGAATGATTTGGAAGGTAGGAAGATCAAAGAGAATAGGTAAGGTAGACTCAATACCATACACCAATTGAAATGGAGAATATCCGATGGAAGTCTTCATGGTTATCCTCTACTCCCACAAAACTGCATGAATCCTCTTGTCCCAATGATGTTTAGCCTCCTCCATTTCTGCATCTTTGGCCAACATCATGCACAAGGTCTGATTGGTTCTCTCTGCCAAGCCATTGGAATTTGGCTTATAGGATGTAGTTACTCTATGTGTGATAGAGAAATGTCGTAGCATGGCTGTAGTAATGCTTCCTATAAACTCTCCTCCTCTATCAAAAACCAACTCCAAAGGGCATCCAAACCTAGTGATAATGCGTTCATAAAGAAATCTACCCACTTCATCTTCATTCTTGTCCCTCAATAGTCTAGCCTCAACCCACTTGGTAAGGTAATCAATAACTACCACAATGTACTGATTGTTCCTTGGGGTTCTATTGAGAGGACCTACAAAATCAATTCCCCACTTCTCAAAAGGTCCTAGCAATAGAATTGATCTAAGTGGTGGAGTGGATGTAGACTTTCTAGCAAAAGCTTGACAAACATGACAAGTTTTGCAATAATCAAGACAATCCTTGAAAATCCATCTCCAATGGTAACCTGCATCTAGAATCTTGAAAGCAGTCACCTTTCTTGCAAAGTGTCCTCCACATACTAAACCTTCATGAAACTCCTTTATGAGTAGAATAGACTCTTCCTTACCCACTGCTCTTTGAAGTAGACCATCTGCTCCTTGGTGAAAAAGAATATCCTCCACCATTGTGTAAGGTCTAGATCTTGCTGCAAGGGCCTTCCTCTCCCTAGCATGCATCCCTTCTGGATAGTTACCTCTTGTCACAAAATCCACAATCTCCTTGTACTCCATTGGAACCTCTTGAGTGACTGAGATTGTCATGAGCTCCTCATCCACTGGCTCATTTCCATCATGATCATAGGCTCTAGATAACAAATCAGCATTTGCATGTTTCTTTCCTAGCCTATCCTCAATGGTGTAGTCATACTCAGATAAGAGTATCATCTACCTTGCTAGTCTCCCTTCAACATTAGGCTTGTTGAAGATGTACTTCAAAGCCTTATGATCCGTGACAATGGTAGCTTTCCCTCCAATCAAGTAGTGTCTAAATGTCTTGAGACCAAAGATCATTGCCAACCCTTCTCTCTCCGTGATAGAGTAGTTCTTCTCTGTTGAAACCATCTGCCTACTAGTATAAGCTATTGGATGATCATGCCCATCTTGGTCTAATTGACTAAGAGTGCATCCTATAGCTACATTAGAAGCATCAATGTAGAGGATGAAAGGCTTACTCCAATGAGGTTTAGCAAGAATTGGAGCTACAACAAGGGATTGCTTGAGCTCCTCAAAAGCTTTGAGAGCCTCCTTGTCTTCCAAAATCACCATGTAATCTACACCCTTCTTCATGTAGATGGTCAATGCATAAGCCTTGTCGGGAAATGAGAAGATGAACCTCCTATAATACCTAACCATCCCCAAGAATTGGCATAACTTTGTCAAGCTTGAAGGGAATGGAAGGTCTGAGATTTTCCTCACCTTCTCAGGATCAATTGCTATTCCATCCTTGGAGATGATGTGCCCCAAAAGTAGACCTTCTTCACATCCAAAAATGCACCTCATCCTCAAATCTCACCTTCTCCTCCTTGGTAACATTTGGGCCATACTTGAAGGTAGCTAATCTTCTCTCTACCTCCTCAAGTGTCAATGGTGATTTGTCTGGGTCCTTCAAAACCTTTGGCTTAGGTGCAAAATCCATAGCACACAAGGGATATACATCTGAATCAGATTCAGATTCATCTTTCTCCATGGAAGTCTCCTCTTCCATGCTTGTATCCACACTTGAAGCTCTTTCTTCAGAATTTGATTCCCAATAATCAGAAGATGGTGTATCTGAATTTGAAGTGTTGGTGGTGTTAGTCACAGGAACTATGACCGTATGGTTTGATGGCCCAATCCTCAAGTACCCTTTGTGCCATCTATCAATTCTATGTGCTGCTCTCAACCATGGCCTCCCAAGAAGTAAGTCATAGCTTGAATCCTTCAAGACTTGGAAAGTTATGAGATTTTGAACTCCCATAACTGAAACTACCACTTTATCCATCACCCCTATTGGTCGCACTTGTTGCTTGTTTGCCATGCTCACCACAAATGTTGAAGATCTTGAGAGTATCATACCCAACTTCTTCATTAACCTTTCTGACATGGCATTCACTGTTGATCTTCCATCAACCAATGCATCCTTGATGTTGTGACCATTCACTCTCACATCAATCTTAGAGGCATATTCACAAGCCTCCCATGGTGCTGGCTTGGCATCCACCACCCCCATTGATACTGGAGCTTTTTCCTTCTTCTTCTTGCTCCTTGTAGAACTCAAACCACCTCTAAGCTCCTTTCTCAAGGTAGGGTTCAAAGTAATCAATTGGCCCACTGTGATGTTAGCCTTGTGATTACCAACATCCTCCAACACATTGTAGTTCCATTGTTGCTTTGAAATCAAGAAATCCTCCATTCCCAACTTCTTCCTTGGAGTCTTTGTTGTTGATGGTGTTGAGGTGCGAGTGCTCCTAGTAGACATAGGAGTATCCTTGCTTGGAGTAAATCCTTGAGAAGAGTGAACATCCTCTGCAAAACGAGCTCTCTTCTTCTCTTGTGCCAAAAGCTCCAAATTAAGACTCTTGGAGTTTGAGCACTCTCCCTTCTCATACTTGCGCTCCACCACATCTATGGATGCTATCCCCTTACCTTTGTTTGGATTAGGAGCCACTTGGGTTTCACTACCTCCCTCTTTCCCTCTATTGGCTCCCTTATAACCCCTTCCTCCATGGTAAGTGGAATTTGGGCAATTCCTTTGGATATGGCCTCTTCCTCCACAACCAAAACAATTTCTCTCATTGAAATTGTTGGCTGGTTGACCTCCTCTATATGGATAGTTTCCATAACTCCTAGGCCCTCTCCCTACATTCTGATCCAACTTTCTCTTCTCCCATAGTTGCACCACATTGATCTTGAGATCCGCAAGTTGTTCTGTGATGGTTTGAAGTGGATCCTTTGGTGGAGGTGCAAGAATTGGAGCAACTACTACTTGTGGTGCAACCCTTGCCACCAAAGTATCAGAAGTTCCACCATACTTGTAGCCTTGAGGAGGATGCACATTCTCCTTCATCACCAAATCACTCTCATTCCCTTCCAAACTCTCCTCCATACGAATTGCGATTTTGATAGCTTCAACCTTGGAAGAAGGTTTTTCATATCTCACCTTGCTTCTAATTTGTGGTCTCAACCCTCCTACAAAATTCTTGGTGAGCATGGTTCCTATGCCAATCATAGTAGTCTCCACATCATCCCCACCCTTCCTCAAGACTATGCAAAATCTGGACTCTAACTTTTCCACTCTTTCCACATAGACCCTCACTTTCTCTCCATCTCCTTGCTTGAGAAAGGTAACCTCACTCATAAATCTCTCATAACTCTCATCAGGAAGAAAGTTCTCAATGAGTGCTGAAGTCAAAGTCTCCCAAGACTCTTCTTGCCCATCTCTCCTCTCTCTCTTTTGGTATTCTGACTCATACCATGTAAGTCCTCCATCCTCAAAGAAAGCTGGTAATAATGAGGCCCACTCATTCTTCCTCCTCTCATTGTTTTCTCTGCAAGCTCTCTTGAAGTCTCTCACAAAGGCCTCCACATCTTCTCCATCCTTGCCAAAGAAAACCGGAAGTTTCCCCATCTTAACCTCTCACTATCTTTCTTTTTCTCTCAATTTTTCTTTTTCTCTTTTCTTTTCTCTCACTCTATAACTAATAGAGTATATACATGACTAACACCATTTGAGAGTAATCCACCCTAGGGAACACAAAAGGTTCAAGTTGCTCCAAGATTTCTATAGCAACATCAAATCCTAGAGTGCATATTAATCGAACCCTCATGGATAGTTTATCCATAAGTTGAAAGATTATCTCGATCACTAATCTTGAGAACTAGTTGATGAAGGTGGTAGTATTTCTGTAGTTGTACTAAGACTCTCTCCAAGATCCTTCACCAAAGTCTCCAAAAGTGATTTAACTCCACTACACTCATGTTCTTTTGGAAGTCCTTCAACTCCACAAACCTCACATAACTCCTTGGTCTTAGATCTTCTCCCTCCCAATCTTGGTGAAAAAGGTCCAACATGCAAACCCAAGTCAAATAAGCCTCTCCTTTCCCTTAATCTCTTGCTCTCAAAGGTCAATGGACATGAACTTGCCTTATGTCCCTTCTCTCCACACAAAAAGCACTTAAACTCACTCTTTCCTCCAAGTGGTGTAGGTTTTTGGATCCTCTCAACACTCTCTTCAAATTCTATTGTAAACTCTCTTTTCCTCAAATCCACCCCTAAAATCACCTCAAACCCTTGGGGAACCTTGCATAACCTCAATTTTCACTCTTGATGACCCTCCATGTTCTCAAGATGAATCTAAACACTCAAACATGTTTTTTGTTGATCTCAAACTCCTCATGCATGAGATCTCCACTCTGCAGAATTGACCCTTCCTCACAATATCACTTCAAACTCCCAACAAATATGTCACAATCCTTTGAAATTTTGCACACTTGATCACAACTCTAGGGAATCCTTCCTTGAAAATTTTCAGATCTTTTCATCAAGCCATTTGGCCTAGACACCTTTCTATTCAGCACACATATTTCAGATTTGATCTGAAAACCACCCCCCTCACTTCAAAAACTCATAACTCCCTGAACAAGAACAATCTCTCTCTAATTTTTGTGGCAGCAGGTAGGATACAATGCACTTAATGTTTTTGGAAATTTTCAGGACAATTCAGTGAAAATTGAAGAAATTGCAGACTCTGTATAATTTTCCAAAGAGCATGCAGTTGCGGGAGCACTTTACCCTATCAACTTTCAAAATTTCTAGCCCAGTGTGCATAGTAGCTTTCACAATAATTTGAAGCATGCTAACTGGAAGATAACCCAAGCTATCATGTCTAGAAATTTCAAGTCCAGATCTTAAACTTGAGATTTTGCCCAAAATCACCTTAATCCCCAAAATCTGCAATCCACCTCACACAATCTCTCCAATTCCTCTCATGTGTACAAGATGTACAAAATCACCTCAAAGACATCATAATGAAATATAGGGTATACAAATGGATCTTGGTTCTCTAACATAAGTTCAGCCCTCTCCTCTCCTAATGTTCTCTCCAAGTGAGCTCTCATAGCCTCCTTCAGCCTAATGTAGAATTGAACGCGGAACATTATCTTGCCTTCTAGAGAGGTCCCGGCAATGGAACCAAAAATGTGAGCCGGTCTATCTCTCACTCAAGATGAACCTCTGATGGCTATTATGGTAGCGCACCATGGACTAAGAAGGCAAGGAACCCCAACTCCATCATACTCCTCCAAGGCTAACACTCCAAGACTCAAGACATTGCTCACTAGAGAACTCAATGAGAGAGAGATAGTTGCAAATGAAAGGATGTTGAGTACCTCCTCACCCCTTGTTTATAAACTTGTGAAATAGTTACGTACCAAAGTTACTAATTACCGTAGTAACTCAAGTTACTAGACTAAAAGTCAAGTAAAGTCAAAAAGTAGAAAGGAATATCCATTCACATGGGCATATTCCCCTAAGCATGTGGTCTTATCTCGACCCAACCACTAAGTCAAGGATTCCTTCACATTGGCTATCCTTGGACTAAAGAAGAATCCAAAACAAAAAGGCTTGCGGGCCCAAGAGTTCTCAACTCTTTCCTCAAAGCCAAACACCTAAGAATAATACCAAGTCAACACACTAAAATCCAAAATAATGGTGCTCATCTTTTCTACTTCCTCTAAAGTAAGGTCCCTTCTATCTTAGCTATGACTAACTTTAGCTAATCATGACTAATGTAGAACCATCCTTTATCTCTATATAAATAATATCTCTCAAGTACTTGTAATACGAAGTTAAATATCACAATACCACACACATGCATAAATGGGTGTTACAGACCCAAATACTCAACTTGCTCGTGGAAGAACCTACACTTCTTAGGATGAAATTTGAGTCCATGAGATCTCAACCTCTCAAACACCTCCAACAATTGTCTCTCATGCTCCTCCACAATAGTGCTATAAACCAAAATGTCATCAACATAACATCAAGCAAAATCCAATCCAGCTAGGATCCTATCCATGACCCTCTAGAACTCATCAAGAGCGTTCTTCAACCCAAATGATAAGAACATCCACTGATATAATACATCCTTGCTGTGAGGATCAATAGCTCAAAATGTTGTCTTGGACTTATCCTCCTCCTTGATCGGCAACTGATGATATCCCGCTCAAAGATCCAAAGTACTGAGGACCTTTGCATGCCCAATCGCATCAAAAATCTCCTCCGGTGCTGGCATACCGATCAGCCCTGGTCTGTCTGTTGATAGGATGGTAATCTCCACACATCCACCTATCTATGTAGTTTCCATGCATATCCTTCTTGGCTGGCATCACTATCATTGATGCATACTTTCCATGTGAAATCTCCACCAAACCAGCCTCAAAAAGGTCACTTCTCCAGCTCTGAATCAATGTCCTCTCCATGTCACTATAATGATACGGACGTCGGAAAACTAGTGTATCGCTAGTCAGCTCAATCCGTATACCAGGTCCTTTCAGAGCACCCAAATCCTTCATATTGAAGGCAAAACAACTCGTGTGGCTCCTCAAGAACCTCCAAACCCTCCGTCTTTCCTCTCCAATAAGCTTGGGTCCAAGATCTGGCTCCCAAGTATCCTCTGTAACTATAGTAGGAGTGGAAGACGTACTAACTGGCTGCTACACTGGGCCCTTGGGAGCAATAGTGTCATGCTCCCGACCACTAGAGGTCCCAACCTCTGTGGGAAAAACTCCCTCCACTCTGGCTGCAAGCTCCACATGTCCTCTAGCTACATCCCAAGTGGACCAAGGGTGTAATCCAAGTAGCCCACGCTCACTTGGATGGACTCCAAGTACACCACTCTCCCTAGTAGCTACTGGATGTGTCCCAAGAATACCATGTCCATCTATCCATCACCCCCAGCATGTGCCTGAATCGTCTCAATAGGCACAAGGCTCACAAGTGTCCGAGTGGTGATGCCTATCAAGCACATCCTATGCTGCTTTGCCAAGCCAAGGCTCACAATCCAGGTCAAACAATTCAGGTCCATAGCCTGACCTAACACCTGACGCTTGGATGCCTCTAACACTGTTGGAACAGCCGTAATACCAGTGCAAAAACCCATCGCCCGCTCTCTCTCATCGGCATTGGGCTCCACCAAATGCTGTAACTGTGAGTCCCAAACAAGTCCAGGTCCTCCTTCTCAAAAAGCATGAGAGCCTGGGAAACTCATGAGTGTGGGAAATGCGGCTCAAGCTGTCCAACTAGGTTCACCACTGCCATAGGTGACCTATCAGCCACTACCATTATCTGAGACTAACACCCAACATCCAAGATATCATCAACAAGGATGTGGTCAAGTCGCTAAATCCCATCGTAAGCATGCTGTAAAACCTCTTTGGGTAAGAGGTTCATACACCAAAGACAAAGACGATGAGCCCGTGATCCCACTCTAGCTACATCTAACAATACAGTAGGTCCCATCCAAGAATGGATGTGATGTGTACTCGCCACCACTCTAGTGCGAGAATCACCCATCAAAGGAACGTTCTCCAAAAGGTAAGCTAGAGAAACGGATTGATGAACCTGGAGATCGTAATATCCATAACATCTCCCAAAACACACCAGAATGAGGATCCTGAAGACCCAAACCGTAGCCTGTACGTGTATGTCCTTGACATGGCCATCTAGAAATCACCAAGTGAATAGGCCCATGTCTCTCTAGGTCATGCACCCCCAATAAGGAAATGTCTACTGGTAGGGCCTTTTGGTAACCTTTGACTGCTGACATTGATAATAACTCCGGATACCGATAGGCCAAGTGTGCCACATGATGTAGAGAGACTCGCCTAGCAATCTCATCTCTCTCTACATACAAGTACCTCTGTACCCAAATACCCGCCTATAACACCACAACTAGTCCGGTGCTGATCCCACCAAACAACTCCAATAGGCATATCCTCTCTATTGGATACTACCAAGCAATGAGTGTGGTATCCAGAGGTGTCAAGGCAATCACCTCTAGAGGCTCATCCTCACACTCATCTCTTGATGGTACAAAGGCTCCACTCCAAGCCTATTGCACTAACTGATCTGCATGTTGTTGCAATGCCTCCTCTGAACTCCACAATGGAACATCCAAGGTGGATGGAACAATTCCACTCGTACTCCAAAGCCGAGTGATCTCCTCTGGTATTGGAGTATCCTTTGCATGGGCGTTCCCCTCTAACAAGTCACCAGGCCAAATAACTGCACCATTGAAAGCTAAAACTGATGTTGCCATGGTCCCGGACTATAGTGAGCCAAGACTGCCACTATTGAAGCGTACTGGTAGGCGATATACCCGTCCTTCACCAGACTGCCAACCAGGTCTATAAGAGGCTATCTCCTCCCAATAGTCAATGCTTAAACCCATGGGGTATAACATTGCTCCCCCAACTAGCACATCATATGACTCAGCTATTGTCGCAATAACCTGAGCTCTCACCACCAAACTATCAGTCGGATGACCAGGCTGAACCTGGATAACAAGCTCTTCATGTGTGATGTACTGTGTCGAACCATCACCTAGAGATGTCTGGATCTGAAATGGACACTTCTCCACATCGGTCTTCTGTAACTCTAGATTGACAACTGCAGCCTTCCCCAACATAAGGGGCTACGCACTAGAGTCTAACAAGACTCTCTGTGGTGTATAGACCTTCCCTAAAGGTCCCACCAAATGAAAAATCCCCCTCTGGTTATCCAATAGGACAACACCAAGTGTGAACCGTGCTCTCTCAAAGGCCGGTCTAGCGGGCAACTCCTCCAGTCTAGCCACTACTGCTTGCCATAAACCACTGGTTGTTGAACGGATCCCATGCTCCTCAACCAAGTCAGCTCCACTACCAACCACCTCTGCTCTAGTAGTAGGAACCACACCATCCCTACTCTCACACAGCATGGTAGCCAACCGGAAAACTAGGGTTAGGTCAACTCCCAATATAAACATATCACTGGCTAAAAACAAAGGATGCCGCATAATCAGCTAAGTTGTCCCCAACATCATGCTAGACTCAGTCTGTGTAGTAGTAGGTGGTTGACTAACAGGTAGTCCATCATGTACTCCATCACTACCTACCACACCTACACTAGGACATCTAGGAACAATGGATGTTGTCTGAAATGCCTTAGAAAGCATGAAAGATTGGGACAGTCTGACCTGTCTCCCAACCTCTCCTCTTTGTGGGTCCAACTTCATTGATGCTCCTCTAGGCTCTAGAGCACGTACTGCACTCCTAGTCAATGCTGCAGATGCATCCACTTGTGCTGCTCCGCACATGAAGTCCAAAGCATCTCTATCACCCGCATATGAGGTGGAAGCCTCAACACCCAAATCTGATCTCCTCTGAGCAATAGCTATACTAGCCAATCTCTACTCCAACTGCTCAATCCGAGTATCCATACCGTGTCAGAAGTAAGGGCAGATATTGCACCCCTACTAGGTGTAGATCCTCTACTACCACCTTGTCCTCCATGAACTGGAGCTCGTCTACTACCTGCCATAGCAGCCCTACCACTCCGTAACTCCGGGTGTAGGTCAAAACACCGGTCACTAGTGTGACCAAATCTGTGGTAGTGCTCACACTACCTCTATGCTGGTTGTGATGCACCCGAGGTATCAGGTCCACTGCCCTGAGTACACTTTCCCCGATGGTGCGGTCTACCACAAGTCCAACAAGCAACACCACTACTTACTGGCTGTTGCTGACCCAAAAATGAAGGTAAGGGTCTAACTCCACTAGGCCCACCACTCGCTCCATAGGATCTGGGCTGTCCACCTTGTCCTCAAAAACCAACTAGGCGTGGTGCATTCTGTTGCACTCTAGAAGAAGTCACAGCCGTGGATGAGGTCTCCCTACCAAATCCAGATGTCACCACCCCCTCCTCTACCATGTTGAGCTCAATATGCTAAGCCAAACCAAAGACCACTGCCAAAGTAGGCAAAGTAGCCTATAATAATGTAGCATCACGAACTCTACATCGCAACTCCCTGTCTAGTATCCCATAGCAAAATTGGACTGCCTCGGCCTTAGTAACTCCCTGAGTGAATCTGATCAGCCGCCTCATGCAAGTGTATGCCTCGTGTAGGCTCTCTCTAGCCTTCCGCTAGAACTCCTGCAAGCTCCTCAGCTTGTCAATCCGTACTCCTAAGTAGTTTTGCCTCAAACACAAGAAGAACTCCACCATGGGGTTAAACCTTGGTACCCCACCACCTCCTGCAGCGGTACCTCCACTTGTAGTAGCACTATCTCCAGCTAGTGCACCTCCACTAGCTCCACCAACACTACTTGAGCTAGAACTCGTAGGTACAGCCAATCTACTCCTGGCCACCAAACCTGAAGTGATAGAGACATAGTTTGGAGACCAATACTGTCTCCATAACTTGATCTCCTCCAAATGAGCTCTCCTGAACTCATGGTAGTCATCCATCGGCGGATCCTCCAAGTGCTGAAACAACCCTTTCCATGCCATGAAGGGTGTGAACAAAGTTGGGTTCCGCATTTGCTACAGATCACACCAACTATCAAACTCCTGGATGAAGTCATCCAACTCAATGGTACCCATTGTACTAGAGTAACACCTAGGGCCTTTGGAGGCCCCCTAGATCTCGTCCATGTCCCACAACAACAGTGTGGACACACCAAGTGCACTCTCAATTGAATTAGCTCTTGTGTTGAACTCCAACTCAGAGTCAATCTCCTTCCTTACTGGGACTTGAGATACAGGCTGATATCGAGCACCACTCCAAGTAAACCCACTACGTATTGCAGGGCTAACTCCTTTGGAATCTCCAAAGAACTCCGACGTGACAAAGTAACCACAATAGCAAACCCGAACCACCAACTGCAACCGCAAGTCGCAACCGCAAGTACCCCACCAAGTGCCAACACCACCACGTGCCAATACCAACTAAGCACCACCCACTTATGTAACTCTAACCGAGATAACTACATTAGGGGAAAGGGCAACCTATAACCTGCCATCATAACATGCACTCTCACGGTTTGCAGGTCATCACTTCCTGCCTCACCGGAGAGAAACAAAGGTAGTCTGATTGGTCATCACTCTAGCCTCACTACCAAGAGCACACCAAAGCACCAACGCTCAAAAGTCAAGGCACCTCACACAAACGTGGTGCACAAACAAGAAGCAAAGAATGGAGGGGGTCCAATCACAAGAAATCTAAACAAAAACCCTCCATCTCATAACACAACACGGGACTGACTCTGCCACCATTTGGCATTTGACATAAGAGCAATTTGTATCTAAGTCCTAAGCTACAAGGATCACCAAGAATGGGATCGAATTGCCTCTCCTAGCCAAAGCTACATGTGTATAGATAATTAGTGGCACAGTCACTTGGACAACAAGTGAGGGTGGACCACTTGGCTAGGGCACCAGTCTAGGAACAAGAGATCTAGGGGTCAAACTCTATTGCACACAATCTAGTAGGAAAGGCAGATTTTGCCAACCAATGACCAAGATCTACTCTAAACTAGCTAGTCTCATGCTAGCAAGTTGGCTTGCTAGGCCTTTGTAGCCTCTCATAGCCCATAATCCTATGCCTCAAAACGCCAAAATTCAGCCAAATGAGGCCTTTCTTGTTGCCACTTCGAACCTCCTCCAAAATTGGCAAAACTTCTCCAAACTAGCAAAACTCCTCCAAATCTGGCCAAAATCTGACGTAAACCCCAACCAAAATTTGACGTAAAATCTAACATAAACCCTAAAGTTGGCTATCCACCAAATCCCCCGCTGACTTTCCACTCAAGCCAAATTGACAACACGTGTTTCAACAAATCATAAATTCATGAGAATAGCTTCACAACTCCACTGTAAAAGACCAAAACAAAAAAGAGAAATAGGAGAATGGAAACTCACATTGCAATGTAAAAGACCAAAACCGAGGAGAGAAATAGGAGAATGGAAACTCACATTGGGACACTTGAATGAGGGAAAACTCCGAATGCCTAGCATGAGCTTTGGCCTTGGTATTTATAGGTAGCATACAAGACCCTTGAAGCTTCTCAAGAAACTTCCTTGAGCCGCTTTCTTGGAGTGCAAGCCAAGTTAACTAGGAAGCTTCTCAAGAAGCTTCCTTCTAGAAGCCGCCTACTTGGCGTGCAAGCTAAGCTAGTTAGAAGCTTCTAGAAGCTTCCTTCTAGAAGCTACCTGCTTAGGGCGCAAGTTAACTAGTTGGAAAGCTTCCTAAGAAGCTTCTTAGATGCTTCTAGAATATTCTAGGTTATTTTGTCTTATTCTCTACTTTGTAAGCCCAACTAAATTTGTCACTAAACTCCATATTGTTACATATTCCCCCGCCACTAGTTGGTGACGTCCTCGTTGCCAGTGAAGCTTCAAATTCCTTGATGGTCATCTGTGCATTCTGGAGGTGAGAAAGAGGTTCCCATGTGGCATCATGAAAGGGATACCCTTTCCAAAGGACCTTGTACTCCGTATGTTGGCGACGGCCTCGTTGAATATGGCGATGCGCAAGGATACGATCAACTTTGTACTCCTCGTGATCATTGATAGGGACAGGAAGAGGAGGAGGTTGGACTCAAGAGGAAAAGGAAGAAGGGTTAGGAACAAAGGGTTTCAACTTGGAAACATGAAAGATAGGATGGATACGCATGTGACAAGGTAAGGCAAGTCGATAAGCAACAGGAGAGATAATGTGGGTGATATCAAAGGGTCCTATCCAATTAGGAGCAAGTTTACGAACTTGGGTATCAAGTGGGAGAGGGAGGGATAGCATGACTTTATCACCAACTTCAAAGGTGAGATCACGACGATGATGGTCCGCATATTGTTTTTGGCGATTCTGAGCAACAAGGAAGTGAGATTTGGCTTGTTGGAGAGATTAGGATATAATGGTCAAGAATGTAGAAGTATGAGGAACCTGAGAGGGAGGGAGAGCAAGAAGAGAATCTGGAACAAGCGGATCTTGGCCAAAATTGAGAAAGAAGGGAGAAAATCCAGTGCTTGCCTGTTTGGAATTGTTGTAGGCAAATTCTACAGCTGCAAGACATTCATCCCAGTTGGTATGGTGGACATTGACAAAGGCCCACAACATATCCTCCAATGTACGATTGGCGCATTCGGTTTGTCCATCAGTTTGAGGATGATAGGCCGTGGACAAAGCAAGCTTGGTGCCGAGTATCTGGAAGAGTGCTTGCCAAAACTTCCCGATAAATTGAGGATCACGGTCAGAGATGAGTACACGTGGCATCCCCTAATGCTTGAAGACATTGTCGAAGTAGATTTGCGCTAAGGTTGGAGCATCCACGGTATCACAGGTTGGTGCCAAGTGGATTTGCTTACTAAGCTTATCCACAAACACCACAATTGCGGTGTGTCCTTGTTTTGTCTTTGGCAAGGATGTGATGAGATCGAAGCTCACATGCTCCCAACAAGCGGATGGAATGGCGAGTGGTTGAAGGAGTCCACTCGGCTTCTGGTTGGTGGTCTTGTTCCGTTGGCAACTCTCACATGATCGGACAAAGTCTCAAACATCTCGTGTCATGTTGGGCCACCACCATTGACGTTGGAGGGTGCCCAAGGTCTTGTCCACTTCCATGTGACCAGCTATTGGTAAATCATGGGCTTCTTGAGGCGCACAAGTCAAAGATCACCTTTGGCTGGAACATAGATCTGGTCTTCATGGAATAAAAGGCCTTCCTTGAAGGAGAAGGTGTTGTATTCCTTATCGCGTGCTGTCAGACAACTGTGTACCATTTGGAAGAAGGGTTCTTGTTGTAGAGCTGATTGAAACTCATTATGGACCTTAGGGTCAATGGACACCGTTGTAATTGCCGCCGTGATGAGAGGAAGATCCTTCAAATCAGGTCGTTGTGATAGAGCATTGGGGATGACATGGAACCGACCTGGTTTGTACTCAAGTTTGATGTCAAACAATTGGAGTTGCTCTTCCCATCGATGATGCCGACTCTTCATGTGCTCCAAGTGTAAGGTCTACAACAATGGTTTGTGATCAGTTTGCATGATCACTTGTTTCCCTAAGAGATAATGCCTCCATACCTTGGTGGCATATACCATTGCAAGTTGTTCCCGATCTCAAGTAGAGTAATTTCTTTCAGCTGTATTTAGTTGGCGAGACACAAAGGCGATAGGATGTAGTCCATCTGGAAATTCTTGTTGCAACACAGCTCCAATCGCAAAGTTAGAAGCATCAAAATCAACCACACAAGGTAGTTGAGGATCATATGGTTGAAGAATGGGTCTTGAAGACACCATATGCTTTAACTTCTGGAATGCTTCTTCATGCTTGGTGGTCTACTAGAAGCTCGAGTTCTTTCCCAAGAGGTCAGTCAATGGTGCAGCCACATGAGCATAATAGTGGATGAACCGTCGGTAAAAACTAGCCAATCCATTGAATACTCGTACTTTTGTAGCATCCTTTGGGGTAGGCCAATCAGTAATGGCCTTGATCTTCTCTTCTTCCATCTTGATCCCCTCTGATGAGATCTTATGACCCAAGAAGGTAACCTCCTTCTGCCAAAAAGCACACTTTGACTTCTTGCAGTAGAAATTCCACTGTCGTAGTCGTTTTAGGACTTCTTGCACATGGTTCACGTGTTCTGCCTCTGTCCTGCTATAGATTAGAATATCATCTAAGAACACCACCACGGACTGATCCAATAGTCCCTCCAACACCCTATGCATCTGATCGATGAAGACTGCTGGAGCATTAGTGAGTCCAAAAGGTAGAACTCTCCACTCAAAATGTCCATACCTTGTGTGAAAGGTAGTCTTTTGCACGTCCTCTCCTTCAATAGGAATTTGCCAATAGCCGCTATGAAGATCCAGCTTGGAAAAGTAGCGTGCTCCACTTAGTTGATCAAGCAGGTCATCAATCCAAGGCAAGGGATATGCATTCTTCACGGTTTGCTTATTAAGTCCACGATAATCAATACAGAAACAAAGTCCTCCATCCTTCTTTGGAACAAATAGTACCGGTGCTCCCCAAGGAGAGGTACTATGTCGTATGAAATCCTTCTCCAACAACTCTATAAGTGTTGTTTGCAACTCCTCCAACTCCTTTGGTGAGAGCCGATAGATTGGTCTACTCACTAGAGTACTCCCTGGCAATAACTCGATCTTGAAGGGCATACCTCGATCGGAGGGTAATCCCTTTGGAAGATCATCCAGAAACACATCTGCAAACTCTTGAACTATCCGATCCACCATTGCTTGATGAAGCTCTTGGCTCTCCTCAGATTGTTCTTGTGCAATCGGCTTGACCCACACCGCAAATACAGACTTATCTTCCTCCAAAGCTTGCTCTATGGCCGCTTCATTAACAAACTTCCCTTCCAAGGACTCATCTCTCTTCCAAGCTAGCTCTATGGTTGCCTTCTTGGCAAACTCCCCATCTTGGGACTCATCCCCCTTCCAGATTTGCTCTATGGCTACCTTCTCAACAAACTTCCCATCTTGGGACTGACTATTCTTAGGCGTCTTACTCAGAGGTGCCAGACAACCTAATCGGAAATTTCTACCTTGGTGTTGTACTTGAATTTGTCATCGGGTCCAATCAAATTGAACCTTATGACGTTCAAGCCAAGGTAGACCCAGAATGATATCATAGTGTAGAGGTGCCACTACAAACCTCATACACTCCAAATACTCCTTCCCAATCTTGAAGGTAACAGGATGTAAGGTGCGGAATGCAGAACCCTTTCTACCATCCGCCATCATCAAACTACTTCCAAACACTGGCTTGATAGGAATACCCAATTCCTTTGCTACTTGCATAGATATGCAATTTTCTGAACTTCCAGAATCAACCAAAATCCTACAACCCCGATTAGATATCATACCTTGCAAGTGAAGCAAACTTGCATAGATCGAGCCTTCAATCCCATTGGAACTAATCAAGCTCCCAGTAGGCGGCTTGAAATCTCCTATTGGGATTCTTTGTTTCCCTGAACATTCTGTTCCACAAACTCCATCTGGGCAACTTGTCGAAGTCGCCCATTCCTAAGTGGACATTCAGCAATGCGATATCCAACTTGGCGACAATAAAAGCAACCTCTATTTTGTCATAATCTTTCTTTATCTGTTGTGCCAAGTGGTCTTTGTTGGATAGCATCAATCTCCATTGGTACTGGTTCTTCCACTCGTGGTACTAGTAGGCTTTGTGTAGGTCAAGGTCAAGACCAAGTTGTTGCAACCAAGAAATCAAAACGCTCAGCCAATTGCATGGCTTCTTCTACGTTTTGTGGCTCCCGCATGGTCACCTCCAATTTGGTTTGTGACTTCAATCCTCGCACAAATCGATCCAAAACTTCACCTTCTTGGATATCTGGAATTTGCATGATGATGTTCTAAAATTGTGTGATGTAGCTTCTCACGGAGCCAATCTGCCTCAACTCTGCCAATTTATCTCGTGCGGCTCGGGTGGCATTTATAGTTTGAAATCGACCAAGAATTGCATACTTGAATTTTGCCCATATCGAAATTGGTGTAGCAATTTGTCGTTCAGCTCTTTCTACTCGGAATCGCCACCAAAGTTTTGCCACGCCATCCAATTGGCTAGAAGCCAAGAGAATTTGTTTCCGCTCGTCTTGCAGATTGGTGGCTTCAAAGTAACGTTCATAGTCAAACACAAAATTCTCCACTGTGCTTGGAAGATTCTTACCTTCAAACACCTTGGGTTTCAAAAATCGAATGCGATCTTCTCCATCTTGAATTGGCGCTCTGTCTATCTATTCTCGTCATTGCTGGTCTCGTTCATCCAACAATCAAGTAAGATGCTCGATTTGTTGTTGCATTGCAAGGATAACATCCGATATTGCCGCCATTGCTACTACTCTATTCTACTACACTCAATTTATCTAGTTGATTAAAACATAGATACAACACGTCCACCGTTCTCCATAAGTTACAACTGGAAGTATCAAGTGTTCCTCTGACACGATGATCATGTGTAGAAAATCCTGCCCAAAGCGCGAGGTGATGAATTGTGTGAAACGATGCTTTGGTAATATTTGGACATGAAAGTCCCAATGGTTTGGTGGAAGTGGATTTGGTGGTCCATAAATTCCATCCATCCCATTCCTGCTCTGATACCAATGTAAAAGACCAAAACAAAAAAGAGAAATAGGAGAATGGAAACTCACATTGCAATGTAAAAGACCAAAACCGAGGAGAGAAATAGGAGAATGGAAACTCACATTGGGACACTTGAATGAGGGAAAACTCCGAATGCCTAGCATGAGCTTTGGCCTTGGTATTTATAGGTAGCATACAAGACCCTTGAAGCTTCTCAAGAAACTTCCTTGAGCCGCTTTCTTGGAGTGCAAGCCAAGTTAACTAGGAAGCTTCTCAAGAAGCTTCCTTCTAGAAGCCGCCTACTTGGCGTGCAAGCTAAGCTAGTTAGAAGCTTCTAGAAGCTACCTGCTTAGGGTGCAAGTTAACTAGTTGGGAAGCTTCCTAAGAAGCTTCTTAGATGCTTCTAGAATATTCTAGGCTATTTTGTCTTATTCTCTACTTTGTAAGCCCAACTAACTTTGTCACTAAACTCCATATTGTTACATCCACCTTCAATTTGACTTTATGAGCGCAACTCGTAGCAAATTGTTCATGCCTTCACCTCTTGAGCTCAAAATCACAACCATTACTCAAAATTTGCTCCTGGCCAAAATCTGACGTAAACCCCAACCAAAATTTGACGTAAAATCTAACGTAAACCCTAAAGTTGGCTATCCACCAAATCCCCCGCTGACTTTCCACTCGAGCCAAATTGACAAGACGGGTTTCAACAAATCACAAATTCATGAGAATAGCTTCCCAACTCCACCTTCAATTTGACTTTATGAGTGCAATTCGTAGCAAATTGTTCATGCCTTCACCTCCTGAGCTCAAAATCACAACCATTACTCGAAATTTGCTCCTTCTTTGCTCAACATTTGGCCAGCGCTTCCGCACACCGTCTACCTAACTGCCAAATCTGCATCAATTGAATGAGCTTTGGCACACTAGGGAAACATTGAACTTGAATCGAGCTACCAACAATCCACCAAGCTTAGAAATACCACCAACACTCAAAGTTCTTGCACCCGATTTCCCTCTGACTTCACTTCTCTGATGTAATCAAATTGCTTACCACTCTCAACTCAACTCAACACAGATCAGTACTTGATCTATCACTCTATAAACAGCCAACAATTGGGCATTGATTACAATCAAGCTACACCCACTCAAGCATAGAGAATCCAGGTGACGCTCGCTGGCCTTTGTCCACCATAGCCAAGAACTCAAAGGCTCAACATCAGAGAAGTGAGCTCTTTGAAGCTCACTTTGAAACTATACCCCCTGGACTTGAGCTAGCTCTGAAACCCTAATGGTCCCACTGACGGCTCACTTGATGGTGCAAACGGTGCAAAGTGACGGTGGGCTCCACCATGAAGTCAGTACCCCGAACACAAAATCTGACCGTTGGAAAGTAGTCTTTGAGAAACTACTGAAATAACTCTAACTACTATCATTGGAACTCCAGTGTCTGAGGAATCTAGATGTGACACTACTAATGGTGTGATATAGTCTTTGGAACATGTGTCTTGTGCTAGTTGATATAGACAATATCTTTGTGGAAGAGAAAAGCATCTTGCCTCTAGAGATCTTTCTTTGCTTCATAAATCTAGTCTCTCATTCACTTGTCTCTTGTTCCTGTTCTCTATCATCCTCATGGTCTCCCTCTCTAACGGCTTTCCTTGTAAGGGGTTCCTCATCTTCAAAGGTATTTAGTGGACATGGAAAGTAACCAAAATCTGATTTTGATCTCCTCTTGTTCTCTTGCCCCTTTGATTTGATCTCATCCTCTTGCTCTTTTCATCTACTCTTGTCCTCTTGCCCTTGCACATGATATTCCTCAAAACTATGAAATAATGGTACATAGGGAAATAAATCTTGGGTGCTAAGAACAAAAAACCGATCAGTGCTAAGACCACAAAACCTATATGTGGGTGTTTCATCAACACAATCCTAGGATGGAAATTCAAGTATAACATGAGATCCCATATCCTCTTCTATGACCATCTCCTCCAAAATTGTGTTTTCAACCCCTAAGGATACTAGGACGGGTGGAGAAATGTTAGCTTTTGAACCAAACATAAGATCAATTCTTGAATAATGTGGACATTTGTGATTTAGTTTATCATCAATGATTTTCTACCCTTGCTTGATTTCTTTATCAATGATCCTTTCTCATGTGCATTTATCTTTCTATGTCTTGACAGACTTATAAGAAACTATGTATCAAGCCCATTTCTTCTACAATCTATCTCCCATCATAGATTGTGGAAAATCTCTCCCAAACTTCACTAGATAAGTGGCCATATGATTGCGGTGCTCTTTTGTATAGGTTTCTTACTATTCCCTTTGTGTATTTGCTTGAAATGATCAGGGTCTTCTAGATAATCCAAAATTTGACTATAATGGTGAGATATCATTCTAAATCTATCATCTTCACCTCTTTTGAATTTTAGAAGCTTTTGATTTGACATCTTTAAAAAAAGCCAAACAATGGACCAAAAGAAACCATGGCAAGAAGACCTAGAAATTTTAATAGTGAAGAATGAGAATGCAAGGCACAGTGAGACTTCTTAGGAGAATGTGGAGTATTTAAGTATTTGAATCCGCAAGAGGTAAAGCAACTATTGTAGAATGCTCAATATTAGATATACCATGAGAAGCAAGATCTTGCAATTCAACAAGAGGATGGTAACTTGGTAATAGGAATGAAACTCTTGTCAAGCGGTTCATAGGCTAGTGCAATTACTTCTTTTCTCCATTGCCACCCATGAATGCACTTTGCCAAAATTAATGCCGCCCATCAATAAAATTTTAAATTTTTTTATTGAAACTTCCAATCTCTAAGAATGAAGAGTTGACAAACTCTTTACTCTTTACCTGGCTAATGGAAATGAGATTTTGGAGGGAATAAGATAAAAAAAAACTCTATTAGTAGGTGCGAGTGGGAATTCAATTAAGCAAGGGTTTGAGGAAGTGGGTTTGCCAATTAAATTACACATTTCTTCCAATCAAAGTAGAGTTTCCAAATTCAAAATCTGCCCCCAAACATCATTGCCATTGCTTTTGCACATGCATCCATGTTTGACTTTTGCACATGCATCCATATTTTATGAAGCTTGACTTCTAATCCTATTTATTACTAGATATTAATCATATTCATTCAAAATTCACCTACCTTGCCCAATCTCTTTGGCCAATAGCTGCCCAATCTCTCATCCCTATAATTGGATATAGAGAAAGTGAAATGGTCCATATATTATCAAAGTTATTGTAAAGTATTTTATGTCCATTTCATTTTTGGGGTAAATAATTATTACGTGTGGTTATTGAAATCACTACAAGCTCCCACCTACCTCTATAAATATCCCATAGGAAAAATTTTGGAAACTCCCTAATATTTTCAAAGTACCTCTAAAATAATTTACTAAAAAAAGAAACATCCAAACAAAAAAATTTACAAGTCCCACCTACTTCACTAGTAATTTACACTTTCCTACCAATTGTACAAGATTAAAGTTTATGATAATCATATCCAAACCACTTTTTATTAATATGAATGATCAAGTTATAAATATCATTAAGGTTTGTGGGATGGTTTATAACCGTGGTTTCCAAAATAGATCCAACATTGAGTCAACAAAATCCATGTGTAGAATTTGAATTGTTATTCTTGCACCACATGATTTGAGTCTATTTGCATGATAAAGAATAATTATTCCCTAAGCTCTGTCTCCAAATTTTGGTATGAGATCATTAATCATTAGTGAAGTTCACCATGGTTGTTTTTGCTAGTTTTCCAATTCATGGTCTATTGATGGAATTGAAATTTGTAGTGCAATAGAAAATTTTAATCTTGCTTTTTGTGCACCAAGGTTTGACAACACGCTAGCATTTTAAGGAGTGGAGAGAGAAATTAAGTGCTCTTGCTACATAGGGAATTGAGAATTGGGGGTTGATTGTGGTAGTAGATATGGAGTGCTCACACCTCCCTTGAAGTGGCAATTTTATATCAAGTATTGAGTCTCATTCCATGTGATTTGACTGTAGATTCTAGAGTGGTAGTTCTTTATTATTAGTGTAGGCATTATGCAAGAATGGATCTTCTATTTGCTGAAGAGCTAACATTTCTCCACCTGCTCTTGTATCTTTAAGAGTTGAAAGTAATTTTTTGAAGATGGTCATAGATGAGGAAATGGTATCCAAGTTTTATTTGAGCAACCATTGGAGGATGGTGTAGAACAAGAAACAAGAAAAAATTGGATTAGGAAACAACACCCAACACCCATGTACTCCATTGCATTCACAAGTTTTTATGTTCCTAGTACCTAATAGTCATTTCCTTTTGTACCTTTCTCTCACGGCTTTAAGGAGGATTATATTGTGTAGGGGTAAGAGGAGGAGAGCCAAACTACATCGTTTCATCAGTCAAGATTGGAGTGTGAAGACTTTCCAGCTCAACCAACTACCCACATAGATGACGAACCATGATCATGAGAAGCTGATAGAGAATGAGAGCATGAGGGTAATAAGGATAGAGAACGGGAGACAAAATTTCAAAAATGAAGAAAGGTCTTGAGCTAAGACATCCTCTTCTTCTATGGGAAGAAAGACACCCACTTTAAAGATACTATCTTGGCTTTTGCACAAGATCTTTCAAATGTGACCAAATTCAGAAGCAAATCAATTGAAGCTAGAGAGAGATGTAAACTAGCAAAAATTGAAGCCCATAAGATTGCCAAGATGGAGAAGTTAGACTCAAAGGGAAAGTTTAAAAAAGAGTATTGATTTCCAAGTTAGAGAAGAGGAGAATTAAAGAAAGTAACTCAAAATACAAAAGGATTCACTCTAGATTTTAGAATTAGCAAAAGTAGAGAAGACACACAAAAGTTAAAAGCATAATGAATATCATGTTTGATATAGATAGTACACCAGTTGAGAGTTACATTAACAAGACTAAATGCCCCGACCAGGATACCTTCCTTGCATCTCAATTGACAACAATTAGTGTAAAAGAGTGCCTGCTATTAGTGGAAAAGAATAGTGGATTAACAGTTATTTTTTTATTTATGTCAAAGCACATGTTTTTGGGTTTTCATATTTTATATATAAAGATTTACCATGTGTTTTTTATATGTATCTGTGTAAAATTGATGTACATTTAGAGTGAAGTTTACTTTTGTTAAGAATCTGCTTGGACAAGTGTGAAAAGTTGGGTGTGTTGTGTTTGGCTTGCTATTCAAGCTATGCCTGACCCGGTCATATTGATGGCTGTCTCAACCAGGACAGAAAGTGAACCACTTTATATTATCATGTTGTCTTTCATTTTTCATTTAATGGGGTATTCGAAATGTTGTTCTGGGAGTATCTCAGGGTGGCGCTTGGATTTTGCTAGGAAAGGGGTTTCGCGCCATTGTCAGTTGGGTTGTGTCGGAAAAGTGGGGTTTGGCACCCTGGTCGCTCGGGTCTCGCATAAAATGTGGGTCTCGTTTGCAGCTTATGCGGGTTGCACGTGTCTAGCTCAGGTTTTGCTAGAGATGTTTTCTCTCTTGCAAAGTTGGGCTCGGGTTTTGATGCAGATGTCAAGTTTCACTACGTTGACAAAGACAAATCCACCGGGGTTTCATGAGGGTTTTGGGGGACATGAGTGTTGTGAGATTTAGTGGGGTATTTGTACGGCAAGGTCTCGCTCTCTACAATCAAGCACCAAATATATCCTCTCTCTCCTTCTTCTCCTTCGTGACCTCTCTGTCCATTGATCTTCTTGTCCTCTCTCTCTCCTTCCTCCTTTGCCTTTGAAATTTCTCTTCCTGTCTTATCTTGTCCTTCATCGTTTGCAAACTGCTCCTTTTGTCTTCCCTATCCTTCCCCTCTTGCCCATTCGATAGTTATTCCGTCCTCTCTCTTTCGAAATTGCTCTCTTTCCTCTCTGATTTTCCCCTGTGCCTCTTTCTTTTGAAAATGATCTGTTCTTACTCTCCCTTGCGTAATCCCTCCTCCTCGATAGGTGTTCCTGACTCCCAAATTTTGAAGAGAAATTTCCATGAAATTCCTCTTCAAAATTTGGTACGGAGGAATTTTCCTTTCCATGTAATTCCTCTGTACTCCCTCTGTTGAGGCTCTCTTTCCCCTCCTCCTTTTTTAAAAGGCAAAAGACGACCGCGTAGAATAAAAGAAGGATGAAAGTGAATCTCTCTGAATTCTCAGTTTGGATTTCTGCACTTGATTTTCTTTACAAATATCACTCCCCGATATCCAAAACTGGACTTCTTTACAATCCCTCCCGAATATCTCACTCTCTAACCTCTGGGGAAACTCAATTTCAAATTCGATCTCTGTGACTCAATTTTCCCCACATACTTAATGAACTTGGTTTCCGCAACCTATGGGGGCACTCAATTTCAAATTGGATTTCTGTGACTCAATTTTCCCCAAATACTCGATGAACTCTGTTTCACTGAATCGCAGAAACTCAAAGCCCCATTTTATAGAGAGGAGAAGTCCTCTCTCGAAGGTGACTCTTCACCTTTCATACAGCGACACCAACATCAAAATATGTCATTTCTTTTTTAATCAACTTCAAATGAACTAAGTTCAAATGAAGATTCTAATATATTCATAGATATATCGAGGTGAAATGTATATATTAGAATTCAAATTTAAATTTATCATATTCAACTTGGGAAAATTTGAGTTCTTACAAGTATTAATATCTCTATTTTACCCCTAAAAATCCAAATTTGCTCGGAATGAGGTTTACAAAGCTACCTTATCACTATTTTCACATGGAAATTCAATTTCTGAATTCAATTCAATTGGAGAATTGTGTATCATTATCAATATGATTGAGTGCAAATTTAAATATTTTCCAACTCTCAAGTCTAATATTGAGGTCTACAAGGAAAAAATAAACTCACATCAAGCTGATACCCGTCAAACACCTCTTTTCTACATAGTGACACCCTAGCTATACCCCAACTACCGAACCAAGCCCCGTCAAACACTTCTTTTCAAAATAGCGATGCGCTGATTACCTGAACCAAGCCACGCCCAAACAATAATTTGCCACCGTCCACACTCGGAACAGTACCGAGCTTTCTTTTCTACCAGGACGAACATTTTATTAACACAAAGAACATTTGAACCAAGTGAAAATTTTATTAACATCCAACTTGAACAATACCGAGCTTTGTTTTCTACACGTATGAACATTTTATTAAGGATTCAACATTCTTCCTGATCCGTGAACGCCTTCTCGTCCAAAATCCCTCATCGCGATCACTGTTTGCAAGTAGAGCATGCATACATCTTTTTATTTCATTCTTCAACTCTTGTCGAATAATGCATGGCATGTCAATATTTGTAAGCGGTGACAACCTTCTTCTCTCACCTCTCCACTCTCCTCCGCAAATTCGTACCGCCCATCGTTCATAAAATGGAGATTGACCCTCTCTTCTAGCGCTCGGGTAAGTTTTTGTCAAGTGTAGTGACCCTAAAACTCTCTTCTTACACTCAGGTCCTTCCAGTCACTAAATTGAAATCTGCACTCAGGTTTTACGTTCACGTTGTTTCTATCACTAAATTCAACTCCACAAATTACATTTCTAGTATAACTGTAATTTGTACAAACGGTCAACTTTCAAAAATTCATTTCGTGTCCAACCTTGATCCCTGGGAGCAAGATCGATGATTCTTGTGTTTCTTTCATTTTGCATCCACTGCTTCATGTTCGTGCTCCTCTCTCTTTCAATTTGAATTATGAAGATCTATTTTGATACACATGTCCTTCACTTAATGTATGCCTAAGGTGATTAGTTTCAGGTGATTCATAACCCTAAAAGACTACGCGTCGCATTTTGCAGTGCTCGATAACGTTTTACGGCTACGAGGAATACCCCTAAATTTACAATTATCCCCTCCACGTCACTCGTAAAAAAGTTAACGATACTTGTAAAGGAATTTACAGGACTTGTATGGGAGGTGAAAACCCCATTTTTTAAGCAAATTAAGATCTTATAGAAAAATATCTAGAGATAAAATTTTAATTTGGAGAGACTAGTTCGTTGGGTCACTTTTATAAAATAAGCAAATTTTGCTATAGATATAGAATCGAAGCAAGTCATAATCATAAAGTCAAATTTTATAAACAAATCTAGAATTTGAGTGAAAGTTTAGAGTTTGATACAAGAAAGAGGTGTTCAATGATGAGTATTCTTTGTCATTGCGCTTTCACTATCAATTTTAAGTTTATTCTTAGAATCATTAAGGTTTAAATCCTATTTGTCTAGCTACACAACAATGTTTATCTTGTAATTTGAGTGACTTTGAAATTTTTATACCCTTGCAATTTCTTCCTCCCTACTTCGTTTAAAATCATACTTTCATACCACTAATATATTCATTTAAAATTGAACTACATCAATCTTTGTAAACCTTTTCTATATTATCAAATATTAGATATTATTGAAAGGAATAAATAGAAGTATGCTTTAAGACTATAGATATATGAAATGAATAAATGAATACATATATCCATAATTATGGATTTTTAATTATAGTTTAATTATTTTTAATAAATATCTGATATTAATTTCATGAAAAAATCACAAAGACTAACTAAAAATTATACAAATATTTAAATAATTTAAGCTTATTCTATAAAACTTAATTCATTTTCTGATTTGGACAGCTTAAAATATCATCCATATCATAAAATAGATAATAACTAATTTAGATTAAGTACAAAAATTATCACTTATAATAATTAAATTTATCAAGATTGAATTTAGACTAAGTAACATAATATAAATTTTATTAAAATATTAACATTTTTTACTTTGAATTTTCAATTTCAACCATATATAAAAATTACAAATTGTTGTATGTTTGTTTTATCAAGGCTTTTGTCACTTGATAAAAACGTGTATAAGAATTGCAAAACCAAAATATAAATGTGAAAGAAAACAAGGTGAAGATGAAAAACAAGAACTAATATAAAAGCTCCGTAGCAAGAATGAAAATAGGAACTAGTTACACAATCCTTAGTCATTACATTGAAGGTGGTCAAATCAACATACTACTTGGAGAAAATGACGATTAGAACTAGATGCAAAGTCTATTGAGTTATCAACATCGATATTCTAACTATTTAGCAAAAATGAAAATGGAATCAAATACAAAATATAATGAAAATTAAGGACAAAAAATGCTCTATATACATTTAATTTTATGAAGTTGAACTAAAAACACAATTCTTCAATATATCCATTTATCAAAACGATAGAAATTATGGTTATAGAATTGCTTTGAGAAGTAAAAGATATACCTAAACAACAAGTTTAGTGTATCGAAACTTTATGAAGTTCAAGTCCATGTTTTGTTAATATATCTAGGTTGATTGTTGATAAGGAGTTTTGACAGGTTTGATTACCTATGGAGGTTTTACTATATTTTAGTTGATTAGTTTGCTGGCAGTTTCACTTTAGAATTACAAGGATTAATGTCAAACTACAAAATATTAATTCAATCATGTCTATTTTATTATGTTTGGACTTTAGGAATCTTTATAGCTTTACTTTTGTTACATTCTGATTAGTTTGTCTAAAATTAACTCAAATAAGGAAAAATTTCATCATAAGGAATTTAAAATTGATAAATTGTTTATGTATTTTTTATTTAAATTAAAAATAGGTCAATAGTCTGAAAATAGCTTCAAGAGAAGAAGAAAAGGAGAGCCCTTGAAATTCAATAAGTACATAAATCCTTGGGTAGTGTGGAGTTGTGAGATTTACTCTACGTTGAAATGTACTTTAAATATTAACTTGAGTAGGAGTTTATTTTATCTCAATTGATGTCTTCTCTTTGAAAATTTATTCTCTATGTTTATACATGTATTTTAGAATTTTTATACTTCTTAACACTTCTTCAATCGTCTTAAATCATTCTAGAACCATTTATATTTATCTGGTTTATATAATTATTATTTTAATTTAAATTCCATATCCACTTATAATTTAATAATAGTTTTAAATTTATTATAGTTGATCATGTTAAGTTCACAATATCTTTGTTATTAGTAATTTTTCACTATGACATATTTTACAAATAAAAGATGATTACAAAATATAATATCTAAAATGTATTTAAACCTCTTGGTCCACCCTCTTCCAATATGAAACTTATCTGCAGTGTTATATCCAATTATCCAATATAATACTCAAATATGAAATATATTTACATATTTAAGGAAAATATAAAATATACATTTTTAAAATAGAATGCCATGCATCCAAACTAAATAAATGGCTATTATTGGAATTCATATGTTTAGAATAAAAACAAAATATCTAATAATTATAGTGAAATGTACACTTTGATAACTCACATGTCCAATATAAAACCAGATGACCATTATAATTTCCGATATTTCCAAGGTTCAGAAATTAAAATACAAATATTGAAGTTTAAAGGTAGAAAAATTTCACTGTATGTGTAAACTATATGGTATCATACGGATAAGATTACAAGTAATAAAAAAGCATTTCTGATAAATAGATTAATCAATTCAACATTGTAAGAGAAGAATGTTAACTTATGAATGATTTTGAATCATTCGTAGATGGTGGAAACAGATTCAGAAGAATTTGATGCAAAAATGAAAAGTAGAACGAGAAACTTGTTTTATTCGTGAAGTATCGGTTGGAATTACCAATTGCCCGGACATCTGCAGCCCGAGGATATAGAATCATCAGTACTTTTACACTAAGGTGCAAATACAGAAGACTCTGACGATTTTGTTCTTAATCGATGTTCCATGATACCTTCATCTTACAAACAGGTGAGTCTCTTAATCCGGCATTGCAAATCCGTCATTGACAAGTTGATAAGTAGACAAGTGCGATCTCGCTGCCGGAAAGGAGACGTCGCAAGACGTGCGACGTCTCCTTCCCGCACTTGTGGAAGTTTATAGTTATCCAAAACCTGGAGAAGGTGACCGCGTGTGCAACAAGAATAATGGGAAGACCCCAAGGAAAAGACTTGAAACCCTACAAGGAAAAGACATAGGGGTAAAATGGAGTCAAATCCGATACTGATAGTATCGGGAAGAGGAATCTAAAACCTCCACCAGTGCGATCTCGCCGGCGGAAAGGAGACATCGCACTTGTCGATTATATCAACTTGTTAATGAGGGATTCATTTACCCAAATGAAGTGTAATTTTTAGGAAACACACTAAATCCACCTCATTTTTTCTGTTCATTCACATTTAAATAAACCAATCAAACCACTCTTGCTATGTTATGAGCTTGGCTACAATGTTGAAACATGACGTTAAAAGTATCCTATAACCAAGACCCAGCATGCGACAACGACCAATTTCACACAATTGACCACTCTGATTGGCTAGAAGTGTTAGAATAGGAGGTGTGAGGTGGATGAGCAGAAAAGGTGAGGTGGGTTTACAATTGCTCTAATTTTTATTGAAACTCTTAGTGACCAAGAGTCGGGGTTCACAATGGATAACTGCAATTTCATTAATTAAATCTGCAGTTACAGAGAGTAAAGCCATTTTAATATTAAACTTGAAAAATTAGTCTAAAATAGAACTTCTTCATATAAAACTTTTCTTTAATTGACTTTCAAAATTATCTTTATAAAGGATTGCATTCAAAATATTGTCTGTTGTGGGGAAGTTCTTGGGATCATTTCACTTGTAAAGGGTGCAATTTATTGGTATATTTTATTTTATTTTATATTTTCTTTTACTCATGGCAGCATGGGGAGTTGAAACTTATCCAACTTGCACTTATCGAGAGTGCAGGACCTTGATCGCATCATGATTACATCTGAGTCTAAGATAGATGATCCAAATCGTCCCTTGATCAAAATTGCGGCTCAAAACGGAATGCCTGACTCACAACTTTAGCATGTGTCCAAACATAAGATTCCGACTTTCCTAAACTAAACGACCAACATTATTCTTAAATGTCTCCAGATTCTTGATTCTAGATGGACTCGACATAACTATCTATACGTCCCATGGTCAAAATTCTACACATTTCTTGCTGTCCGTGGTTCACAATCATCGATCTGTTCACACGCTGGATAAATTTCTAGTTGTTGCCCGAACAACTTCCTCAGACAAATCATTGACAAGAAGATAGACGGGATCACCCCTGTTGGTCTTGCTTGTCCAACCTCCATGGAGTCATGAGAGGGTAAAGACCAACGAAGTTTGAAGGCAGATGAAGAACATTGGAGCGACCTCCAAGGTCTCGACCGAGCAGCATGAGACCAACCTTCCCAGAGACCAGAAGACGTATCCTTGACGGGAAGATTGACAGGAGGTCAAACTGCGCCGGTCTTAAGTTTTCACCCTCCTTGGGCTCACCAGCGATAAAGACCTGAAATTTAGAGCAAAAGAAGCAGACTTGCGGGACCACCAAGTGCAGGGTTGGCCATTCACCACGTGAAGCCATCAGTCAGCGTTGTTCAAGACCAATGATTTATACAAGGAATTGTGGCAGAAAAAAATCAATTTAATCAGGTCCGGTGAAAGGGTCGATGGAAAATATTAACAAAGTTAAATTGAATTAAGATGGATATTCTCGAATATTTCAATAAGAACTACATAATTATTCATCGAAATAATTTTATCGGTATAATTTTATTAAGTTAACCAAAAACTATTATACAGCTAAAAAATGAATATTGTAACCCTCAACTGAACTAATATATTTATAGATCTAAATATATGACTGAGCATTTACATACAAGCTCGGGAAGAGCTAGGTTTGTGATATACAAAACCTATTTAACCCGAACAATCAAGAGCAGTTTCCACGTTTTAGATTATTCATATGGAACTTATTCAAGATCACAGCCTAGTATACACAATAAAATGCTTTGCGGATTGCGAGAGGGCTATCCTGCAGCTGTTCTCAAAGGATATTGGTTTCATCGTGAGTCTGACTTCAGCGGCTTAGTCACATCCATGAGTGATATCATGGCTAAATGAGACTAAACATGACATGTTATCATAACTAGCATATAACATGACTCTATATATATATATATATATATATATATATATATATATATATATGCTAATTGCGGATCTCGACGACAACAATAGTGTTTGTCTCTCATCATGGACATGCTACCATTCATCCAACTGGCCTTCGTGTACTGGCAGTTTGCAAAGTAAGTTACAAGGACAAGATATCACCTGTTTCGAGTTCAACTAGACATGATCTAACATATAATAGAAAGTGAGGAAAGTGTATATACATATATATGTTTCCCATCCAGGACATTCACATGAACTTAGGTCTGGTTCTCCCCTTAAGAAGCACTTTCCTAGAAGCATACGTACATGAGTATCCATGGACACATCAAATTACACAGACCCACAAAAGTGTCAGACTGTTCCGTGATCTCAAGCAAGAGCAATAAAAAAGTTATAATGGATTGCTATTCATACATGAGTGTCCATGGACACATCAAATTACACAGGCCCACAAAGTGTCAGACTGTTCCGGGATCTCAAATCAAGAGCACTAAAAAAGTTATAATGGAGTGCTACTCATATATGAGTGTCCATGGACACTCATACTCATGTATGACTGGATGTCCATGGTCACATCAAATTACACATGGACGATCATGTTACACAGGCCCACAAAGTGTCAGACTGTTCCGTGATCTCAAATCAAGAGCAATAAAAAAGTTATAATGGAGTGCTATTCAGTTTACATTGTAATGTGAGGCCAAGTTGAGTACAATCTTGGTAACCTTAGACTCTTCGAATGGGAAGAGTCACAACGAACACGATCCTAAAATTTCTGTTTGCCTTCTGAATGCTCGTGCAACTATCGTTTAGAGGTCACCACTTCAGAGGTTTCCTCAGTGATTCGCTCCTGTCTTTCACCATAGTTTGCAGATGCCAGATGTATATAGCAATAATAACGTGGGGTGTTTCTCAGCAAATCTATGTGATCGGAATCCCTCATGTATACGTTCTTTCGAGTCGAATTTGTACTTTAGATTCGTAAGAGCTATTTTATCGGAGTTATCAATTAGTTATTTTCCTGATAAGAAACACAGAGTGCATCGACAAACGGCATTTCGGGAGCGTTCCAGTTTCTGCTCGACATAAAGGAAACATTTGACCGACAGACAACACTGTACGTCTGTACGCACTGGTAATTTTTTATGAATTTCTCCAGACCTTGCTCATACCAATACTATTGCTCATACGATGCTCCATTTTACCTTTTCTGGCTTTTTCCGTTATACATGGTCTGATGGGTCTTCCATCCTTTTTATTATCTTACGAGGTCTCCCTGTTCCAGCTATCGGGGTCTGATGAAAATTATAGAACGATGTCCTATATATCCTAAGAATCACGGAATGGAATGGAGTTAATAAGCAGGGAATAAAATGGTTAAATTGAAATTTACATTTCGAAATATTTAAAAATTTGCAAGTTTAGAAAATTAAATAATATAAAATTATTTTAAATAAAATAAATATAAACTTTAATAATAATTTAAAATTATATTTATTACATAAAAATGAGGTTAAAAAATTCATGAAACACCTAATCAATATGTAAAAATTTAGAGATACAAATCCTATCGCCTAAACAGGAGGAATTTGCAGACGGACTAGGATAGGGTCAGGCACACCTAGGCTAGAGGTTGGCAACTTTGTCCACCATGTCTAATAGCTGACTCGGCATGGACGCTAACGTTGTACTCGTGAGGCTGCCCATTGCAATTAGGGCGGCTGCTTTGCCGACAGACAGATTTACAGACCTCAAGGGCCCGGCAATGTGAACGCAATGAGCTGAAGTATTAGTTTACACGATGATGAGATAAGCGCTAACTTGATCGACTGCCGAGTAATAGTTGTATGTCCCCGTAAAGCATTTCATTAACTTTTTCACTGATGCAGGAATAGTCTTCCGGTCATCACTAGGGTGATGACTTTCCTTTCATAAACCTATGCTATGTCCGAATTCGGATAAGGACAACGTCATGGTGTGGACAGCTCCAGTGGCGACAAAGAAACTTCGTAAAACATGCGGCTCATAGTAGCCACCTAGGTGGCCATTCCAAACCCAACTCCGCGATTCTTTGCCAACTTGAGTGCATTCTTTACTAGTCTTCTGCTTAGGTTCTCGAAAGGCCAGCATTATTAATACTGAGCACACGATTCAGAATAACATTATACAAGTTGCCTGGGTGGGTCAAAAACTCAAGGTGGGCTCTACCCAGATCACCTTCCTCTATGGATATAGCACTATCTCAACAGTCGGTAGATTCGAATTTGTTCTTGATCATAAACTTCGGCCTTTTAAGTGTGCATCGAGGCTTGTTTCTCTTTCTTTCTTGGTCAATTGAGACTGTTGGGCTTCGCGCTTATTTTTTATTTCGCACTTGGTTGGTTGTGCCCTGTACTCCTTTCCCTTTCTTTCTGAGTTTATAAATATATATATATATATATATATATATAAAATAAAATTTTAACTTGATAAAGTGCTATTAGCCCTGTGAATTAAACATCCCCTGAGCTTGAGAGAGTAATTAGAGAACATATGCTTGTACAACTGAGAGCAAGGACTGAAGCAAAGTCCCCTACAACTGTGTGGAGATTCTGTCCGAACCATGACACTGTCTTTGTTAAACTGGTGTTTTGAGTCCACATTAATCATGACGACCAATCGCGAAGTTCTTAAACGGATTGTTCGGCGGGTGGCAATAATAGAGAATGTCTTGCAGGCATAATCATACCAGATTTTGGAGCTCCTTGGGGATACATTTGATTGATTATTCAGTGAGGCACCTGAAAGGCTTCCCTAGTGGCCACTTGCAGGAGGCAAACGCGAATCCGTTCCTCGAGAGTCTGCCTCACGGCAATTGTAATTTTTGTTCCTCCACTCGTTCTCCCTACAGCAATGGGCTTCCAGTTTTGACCAATTCAATCTAAAATACAAATTCAACTCTAGTAGATGACGATGAATGAATTCAGACAGGGGTGACTGGATTTGTCTCAAACCCTTTCAACGAGTCACCCTCTGGCTTGGTCTCTGGGTTTTAATTGGTTATTCTTTTCCTTTAGCTTAAGCCTTATGCTAAGGCTGATAGTTGATTGCTATTCCTTTTCTCTTTGGCATGAGGCTCTGCGTTCTTCCGCAACAATGTTCGTCTTTTCTTATTATACATTTCTCACTGCGTTGTACTCCTTTTTCCGGGTATACTATTTGATTCGGTTTAATCTAATAAATCATTAGGTCGCCATTCACTTCACTAATTGATTCGCTTCACTAATTGATTCGCTCATAATCCTGGAGTTTAAGCTTGTGTGTGATCGTGTTCGAAGATACCGGCTCTTGGACCAGCTGCTCGTGGAGGGGATAAGAAAGAACACGGAGTGTGCAGGCGCTATGCAAGTTTCCTGGAGCTAATTCTTTTAGAATCATTAAACTACAACACAGGCCGGAGACGGTCGAACGTCGATCAAGTAACGACAAGGTAAAGAGACGAAAATCGACCGTGAACGTTTTTGACAAACATCTGATTGAGTAGAATATCAAATTATGCTGTTCCCAGAAATATTATGAAAATATTGTAGTTGAACTGGAGAACTGGAGTTGAACTAGCCAATTGAAGAGACAAAGGTAAACAGTGAATTTCACTTTATTGAAACACGATCGAAACTGTTCCCGCCCCGAAGAATCACCCGATGATATCAGATGTTCCTTACTATGAGACCCATATGCATTTGCTGCTGAGGCGAGCAAGAGCGCGAGAGGATCACTCAGTTCGGCATTAGATTACTTTGTGTCTTTCGCTTTTGTTTTTGCCGTTTTCTTTGCGTCGTGACGGGAGGGGGATGAAAGGGGGAGGCGATGAAAAGGGATGACAAGAGAGAAATTAAGGAAGATTAGAGAATTTTTGAAATGTATGAGAGTATACTAGTATAATACACGAGTGGAGAGTGAGTTCTCTTTGTCTTTTAATTCCAATTCCATTGGTACTCGAACTGAAGGCTATAGAAATTCAGTAGAAAATATGATGATATTTAGTCTTATAGGACTTGGAGTGATCATTTTAGTACGAGAGGACTGGGTTGTTGAAATGTGAATTCACTTGTTTTAGAAACTAATTAGTTCTAATCTCTTTGTTATCAATGTTTTAATCTCTTAGTTTTCTGGCTTTAGTTTCGTTAGAAACGAGTTTAAAAATATGAAATAGAAGTGAGGAGAGTTTATAGTTTAAGCATTTCACTTACTCATGTGAGGTGAGATATGAGTGGATAGAGGTTTTGTAGGAATGGGAGATATGAGAAGGAGCATCTCTTATTACTATTTTCATTCTTATGCTAGTTATGGTTTTATTTTCTCATGTGGAGTGGTCTGGGATACACCATGCTCTTAGTATCACTTACTCTTTACATCACAAGGGGTGAAAGGGATACACAAGGACTATGATTGGATCACTTAAGATGCTCATGTGAGGTGAGTGCCATATTAACATCATTGACACTAGGGTTACATATCACAAGTTCATTCCTTTGTTGACCATCTCGTAAATACTACTCAAGTGTGGGAGTTTGTATTTCATGTCCACATTTGTTCCATAAGCTTCCCATGCACTCTATGATGAGGCTAGACATGCTTTTTGCTTACCATTTGGTTGATTGATACAGGATCCCTTGGATGAATCAACATGGTTCTTAAAAGAAATTTGTAAGTGAGTTAGTCAAGTGCTTGTAAACGTCTTGCTCTAGAGAAGGATACACGGGGCTTTAGACCAATTACTATTGAGGATGTCTTCTTGAATTTGTTAGTTATACCATTGTCCTTAAGCATGCTACAAGAAGTGTCTGACTTCTTGTAGCATCTTAGTCCATTTTAATTTAGAGTTGCTACATTGGGACATTATTAGACTATTTCTCTAAGTATTGGAGCACTTGTAGATATCCACCTAGAGTGGTTTGTTCTATAGATAGATGTTGAGAACATTTTTAATAGTGTCTCACGTACATCCATCTTTAGAGAGCTTAGAGAGTCAAGTGGATCCTGGCTAGTCTTATTCTTTGCATGTAATACTTTCTCTTTTTTCCTTCATCTTTTGATTACCAGTATGGTTTTTCACAAGAGCGAATCACCATCATAAACTTGGTTGTCAATACATGAAATACAAATTCTTTAGGTGGATTTTTATTTTCCATGGCTCACTTTCAAGCTCTCTTATCAACTACAATGCCATGCCATGTTGTGTCTTTCTCTCCTTGGCAAACAATACACATTGTGTACCTTATAAATCTGATTAGACAAGTCTCTTTGACCTCTTGACTACCAAGCTTCACATTGAAGACTCTGAGTGAGAATCAAGTGTCAAAATGCAAAACATGATCTCCTTTAGGTATCCCTCCTCACCTCCAATTTCCAAAAGAGTGTATCCATCTACATATAGTCTATGTATTCTTTTAATACCAATAGGATTGGAGGATTTTGTCACACTTGTTATATCTTGCTCTTGTAGAGGATATTGTAGTTATGGATGACCTCTCTTTATGAGGAGATCCTCAAGGGATATTTGATATATTTTCCTCTAATATTACCTATCAATCTGCATCCATTCCACCATCGTCCTTATGAGGTAGCTTGGTCAACTATATCCCACCAGGATGCAACTAGCTGGTGATATGAAAAGAATGGAAGACATGAGCATAATTTTCCAACTTTTCAAGTAGAAGTTCCCATCCTTGGCTTAAAACCAAAACCTTTGGTGAATCACCTCGCGATCGGACCAGACAAGTACTACCCCTATCCTTGTCAATCAAGCACCCCATCTGATCTCCAACGTGGAAATGTCTGCGCACGTAGCTCCTTCATTACTGTATTGTGTTGCACTAATCTCGCTTCTTAATTAGCTGGTCGACTCTTTCCTCGCCACTTCTGGTGGAGCTTGACGTGGTCAAATGGCAGCGCAGTCTCCTAATGAGTGTGGAAGACCACATTGGTCAGGAAATACATATTAGGTGGTTTCTCGAACCGAGTCGTTCTCAGCCTGTATTCTCATTCCCAGACTCAGTTAATTCTTGTGTAAAGCACAAGCCTCCTCCACAAGGAAGTTTTCTGGAACTCATTCTTGATCCCCTCTTATATCGTGTTGTACTTCGGACATCTATCTCTATGTCATGGAGTCACCTTGTTTGTTTAACTTTGTTGAGAGTAACGGTATAATGGGCATTTTGCACACTCTTATTCCATGAACCATATGCATATAAATGCATTTAGTTTGCATTTTAATAATTACACGAGGACTCAGAAGTTCACTTTTGTAAAGCCTTTGGATGAAAGAGAGGACGTCCGCTTTCAACACATGTCGTTCGCTGAACTCTGAAGGGAATCATTTGTTTAATGCTTTCAGTCATGCAAAATCGGAGCACTAACAGAAAAATCGTCGCGCTTGGCAATATAATAGAATCCTCCAATTCATCTGAAAATCAAAGTCGCACTAAGGCAACTCCTCTTGGCACATTTTCAGCAACCAGAGCATGTCACTATTAAGTTGTATAAATCAGAAGGCAACAGAATTGGGGAACGATGGCAGCCTATAAGGAAGTTGGTCAAAAGGCGTCAAGAACATAAGTACATGTTGCTTACGACATATGGCAGAAATACCGCCGAAAACGGTTCTGTTCAGATTTAACTGGGTCAGAACACTAATGCCTGTCTTGTTCCAATTCAGGCACATGATTGTGTGAAATTCGAAACCTCCGCGATAACCATCGAAATAAAGTCTCAAGTCTTCATATGAAAATCTTCTTCGGCAATTGGTCGTGAAATTGTACAGGGGCTTCTTCCCTTTGAGCTGTCAGCCTCTCGTAACTCTAGAGGTAACAAATCCCAAGGCTGTTCTTTTGTTGGAACGAAATCCACTGGGTGCCGAGCACTCGCGTATTATCAATCGAATCCAAAATCGAAGATCGACTGTAACCTAAGATCTCAAGATGCTCACTGCAAACTTGAGTATATTGCCCAAATAAAGTAAGTCCAATGAAATAATATACCAGAAACATATGAGTGCGTTGACTAGTGTGGGACCTCTAACCGAGGGTTTCTCTTGGAGTCTACCTACAGGTACAGTAGTCAGACAGACAGACAGACTTTTACGTCAGACTTTCCTCACCTTCATAAGGTAGAAGTCTGCTGGCTGGATCAAAAGATAACTCCTTAGTTAGTACTGCTGAAATCATCATTTCAATCGGTTCGACACATCCCCAGTTCTTACGAGTATAAGCCGTCGGATGTCCGTCAGATTTGGTGTCCTTGACACTGTCTTTATTATCTCAAGCAAGCTAGGAACAGACCAGGAACTTGAATCCGCGTGAGTTGGGGACCCTGCCTCCTAGATGTGGCCCACGAGCCAGAAGGCAACCCGACACCGCTTAGTGGTAAGTGTCCGGAAATCATGGCCCTAATTAGCGGAGTCCTAATCTGACATTTTGGGGCCTCGTCACTCGCGGACATTGGGTATATGAAGGTCTCGCTCAGTTTTGGTTCAATCCCCCATCACTATCAAAATTTCCCAACTCTGCTTTGATTTTCCTCCTTCACGTAATAATTATAGCACTACAGTAATCCCCCTTGTTTTGGAAGAAACTGTGAGCTTGCTGTTCTTCTTCCTTTTCTTCCTTTCGAGTTTTCTTTGGATCTTCGGCGGCGATTTTCCTTGTCGCCGGTTTGCTTGGCAATTTCATCGAAAAATTGAGACCTAGAGAGATGGTTGTGAGGCTTGCAAGTTATGAAACAGCGACTCGACCGTATCGAAGTTCCATTGTGAGGTACCTTTCAAGCTTAAGCACAACCCCAAGTGTAATTCCGTTCGTAGAATCCCCGAAAGATGGTAGAGTAGTAGAACTTTCTGTTCCTGTCCCCGGGATTAGGACCTTCCCTGGTCCTCACGCGGATCTTGCAATTGCCAACTCTATGCTACGCTTGATTCCACTCGTTTGAAGTCGGGCATCGATCCAAATCGAGGAAATTTGTCCAACGTCGTGTCAAACTCTGGTTTCCCGATGGGGTTCGTAGGTCATACCGTCCAAGAATTTTGTCTTCGGTGCTGTGTAGTTTCTGCAGGAAATCAGCATGTTGCCTCAGTAGAACTTGTTTCTGGTTTTTGACATCTTCCGTGTAACCTTGTCAAATCATCGACCCTACAACATCATATAACATACCGTTGAAGACTGTTCCGACCAAAAGCTAATTATTAATAGTCGAAATGGGCCTCATCAGGATTAGGACAGCTTTCTCCCGACGAAAGGCGCGCAATTTGAATCTGTCTTCAAGCCACTATTTACACATTTGTAACTGCTGCAATTGCTGATTCATTTTCGCAGTAAGTAGCTCTGGAAAAGAGGCCGGCCAGAAGCGCGTCCAGGAGTTAAAACTCTGCATTTGCCTGGTCAAGAGCTCCGACGCTTCCAAACCAATTGACATCTGGGCCTGTTGAGAACACGAATAGATTTTGCTGTCAACTGGAGTGAGGTGCTTCAAGCAGAAACCCGGATTTGATTTCTACCTGGAGCGTCGGACGGTGACATAGTTACAATTTGAGGTTGCGGAGGTTCTATTTCGAGACATGATGAAGTGGAGAAGATGTACCAGTCGCCTGGGGCAGCTGACCCACGCAGAAAGTAGCAACAGTACCACGGAATTAGATCCGGATTGGTCTACTCTTATACACGAGGCGCTAGCGGAGATTTTCCAGCGTTTACCCCTAGAGGATAGATTGCAGGTGGTGCCTTTGGTATGCAAGAGCTGGAGAGACGCAGGAAGTGATCCAACAAGCTGGAAAATCATAAACATGGTGCCATGGATTCACAGGAAGATGGAAGAGGAATGGATGTGGGAATACTCCTGTGAGGGTTTAGTCGACCGCCTTGTCAGGAATCTAGTTGATCGTAGCCGTGGTCAACTTCGGGAGCTTCGCACGATGTATGTCTCGGACTATGCCATCGAATACTTGGCAGACAGGTTCGTTCGTTTCCCACACCAATCCACCGATCCATAAAATTAATCCAGTGGCACATACGCGAAGTTAAGGAAACAATTTCACAAACAAGTCTGTATCTCATGCTCAGAAATCAGTACTGCTCACATAACATGTGGTCCAGTTTTACATGAGATATTCAATTCATCCTATTTCCTACAGCTAATTTTAACGAAATGAATATGACTATTGATCGACTACCTCTTTGACAATCCAACACAGCAGTGTACTGATATATGCTCGTATGCTTTTATTATTGTGCAGCAGTCCATGGCTTGAAGTTCTGACGATACCATCGAGTTTGGGTGTGACGGACAAATCGGCATTGAAGCTTGCAGCGCTCTCCCCGAGACTAATGCACCTAGATGTGAGCGACTGCTACAACATATCGAATCAGGCGCTGGTGGCCTTCGGAGACAATTGTCCAGGTCTTGAAAGGCTGGGCCGCAATATGGTCAAACAAACTGAACTGAGACACTCGTTTGAATCAACTAGTTCACCAGGCGGTGATGAAGAGGCAATTACGATGTCAAGGCACTACCCTCAACTGAAGCACCTGGAGATGAAGAAGACTTCTATTTCAGACACAGGATTGAGACACTTGGCTATTGGCTGCCGAAATCTGCAAAGCCTGAACGTCGCCTGCTGTTACGTACTATCCCCAAAGGCTCTCGACGATGTAAGCAAGAATTGCACGAATCTCACGGACTTCACAAAACCCATCACTCCAAGAATGCACATCTGCCCCGACGATTTCCAGAGCACGATGCTGTTCGAATGACCTCTATAATCAGCTATCTATTGATAACCTAAGGTGGTCATGAAGGCCTACTTTTAGTTTTGCACGAGGTTCAACGATGTACAACTTCTGCCGAGCCAAGCCAGAAGACTGTTTGGCATCAATGCTTGTGAAAGTGGGAGTTCTACATCGACACAGTACCTACCTTATGAAGGTCCGAGTCTGTAAAATACGCTTGGAAATCTTTCCCACAGCTTGAGAGAGGAACGTTTGAATTTGGTGTGGACTCTGAGAGATGGAATCTGCACATCTGGTCTTAATGTAAATTTTGTGGGAGGTCTATCGGCAGGCGGCTGGATTCGATCCAATTCACACCACGCTATGTATCATACCACGCTACGCTTACCAACAATTGTTTCGATCAACTTCTTGTCAGAAGAGCATTGCTACAGATTGATTTACCCAGCTCCTTGCACATTTACGCGTTTTGAAACGCAGGAGCGAAATTACTTGACAATTAGTTCACTGATCATGGGTTTCGACGAACTTGCTGAAAGAACTTATGGGCAACCTGCCTGATACCTCAAACCAAGGTTTCCTTCCTTACCTGTCACTTATAGTAGCGCTACACATTAGTCATCTTTAAATACACCAAACTGTCAAGAGCATTAGACATTTTAAACTTGCTCTGCTCTGATCCACGTTTCTGCCCTGCCACATTAGAATTATCGCGGAAAGTTTCTCAACACCTGTTGAGATTTGGAAGTTAGACTAATCATCCCCATTGTATTATCTGAAGAAATTCCTTACTCTAAGAAAGATGGGGATGAAATTACTCGGGGGCCATTCTGAATTGCAGTGGAGTATTCTTTAAGTTCCTTAAGCATGACTTTGGTGGCAATCCGTCCACTTGCTCTCAGTTACAGTCACCAAATATGTAGAATATTCCGGATTGAGTTTGTGCTCTCTTACACGGAGTGTACTAATACAAAGATTCATGTCGATCGATTTAGAGACATGTATGTATACCATCAATTCACATCTATTCCTTCTACACAGAGTTCCTCTCTATGCTCTCACTCAGTATTTTGTTCTTAGACCTCTCATGTTGCATGTAGTTTTGTTCTAGATGTGATGAGACAGTGCTGAGTCGTGCTAGTTGTGCATGCATGTTTGGGAAGCTTCGCCTTCTGGTAGCTTCTGGTAGCGTGCAGAAATGATGTGGCATTGAACCTTTAACATCTAGGAAAAGCTCCATACATGGGTCATGAACGGCCAACGTGTCTGAATCTGAACAGGGGCAAGGCCAACGAGTCGGGAGTGCCTGTCGGTGACTCTGACTTGGGACGCCCTCCCAGACTCAATAGGTCTTAAGCTCTGTAGCAATGTGCTTGCTTTTACTTAGAGCTGCTTTATTTGCCAGTCGCTTTCTGATTTCGTCGGCCCTACACAATTTATTAGTAAAAGTTTTCCTCGCCAAAAACTTACTCTCCAGAGTTTGGTTCAGAAGATTTCCCCAGCTATGCATCGCGGATTTGAAGCTATGCCAGCTTCACCTGCATGTGTTACACAGTAATTAGAGGCATGCAGGTCTTTTGTGATTATGTACATCAGATGCTAACTGGAACATTGCATGAAACATGACAAAGCCAATATTATGTTATGTGTATACCTATGTGACCGAGTATGGAGCAACGAAACCTAGCGCCAATGTGGATTATGACTTATCCGTTAGTAACTGTCATGGGCTAGGTCTGGATCCGGATCCATACTTAAAGTTGATAGTTTGGTACCGGATACACCAGACACATTGAACGATGATCATGCATGAGTTCTTTTATACAGATTTTCTTGATTTTATTCTTTCTTGTTGAATAGATTTTACCCGTTCTCCTTCGTTCCTACATTTTGTTTGCATATGTTTGTTAGTGCTTGAATCTGGTGTACATATGTGGAGAATCAGAATATGCTACCACGTTTATCCTCTTCCGTTGTGAATTTAAGTCCGGCCACATAAGCAACACCTCAGCGTTCAACTAAATTTGGAACAAACCAGGTTAAAGGTGTAGTGAGAATCCATGTATGGGAGAAAAGAATCTGCCATGTGATGCACTTAAACGAGGAGATTTTCCTCCCATCTACTTGCACTATCTTTGAGAAAGCGAAGTATGCGGCGAGTTCTCTATGGGCCCTTGTTTGTATCCTTAGCTTACTCCAGGGTTTCCGGATTGTAATATCCTGTCCTGTGTTTTCTTTGTCGGTGGCTTGGTGCTTTACAATGGTGAACACCACATTGGATCTCACCATTCAATTGACGACACTTATTGTCTTCAATTGAATGCCTTCTTGAACTGTTCTGATCTATGCAGGAAGTGGTAAGAGCAGTAACGACAAGCTCAGGAATCTGAAATTGCCACTTGCACATTTGTCAAAGCGGCAATATCAGAAGCAACACTCGTGGAAGCAGCGTGGACTTCAAAATTGGTGAATGACTCAGTAGCCCGTCTCTTGATCTAGTTCTTGTGCATCCTATCCAGACCTCGGTCTTTATATTTGCTAATTTGTGATTCCCATGGCCGCCCGCAGTCTGTGGGAGAGGACGCTACATCCGTGACCTAGTCAGATACAATAGTCAACAATTCTATTTGGCTCCGTTAGAAAAATTTCTGGTAATACGAGAAAGAGCAAACGCGAACGCGAACGTTGAGCAGAAGATAAGAGGATCCTTAATTTGCGGGCAAGAAGAGACAGGTCATAGCACCAAATGTGCTTCCACTTACCCATCTTAGAGGCTTATTACCCATCTTAGAGACCTATTGGGGCTTAGCCCCATGTTACATTTTTTTTCTCTCCCTTGTACGGCTCGATGGGGTCTTCCCATCCTTCACTTTTCCTACGCGGCCACCTTTTTTCTTCTTAGAGACTTATAGGAGATATAGAGTCTATCAGATGGCTTCGGGTTTCCATCTTACGTCGATGGATAAGGTATAGTCACAGCAAATCCGATGTCAGCACAAAACACTATACTAGGGAAGGTGAATAAGCCGAGAATTACCGCGCCGAGAATTCTTATATTATTTAGCCGTTGGCTCGGTCTATATGTTCCGTCGATGAAATCTTGGTCATTTATTCCATTATTTGAGTGTTTGTAGGGCTCCTATGAATGAAACAACAGGAGATGGAATAAATCCCACCCTGGAGGAATACAAGGAAAAGAGAGGAAGCACAAGTTACCGACCATCTGGCTTCCCTCATGCTACTGTGTATGAGGAACTTCCATGACTTATTAGCGTACTTCTTATCCCACGCGTGGGATAAGAAGTTGCCCTGATGATTCGAAAATTACAGCACAAGAAACTGTTCAACAGAACGATACTTTCATCGAAGTCATGGGAGTACGTCAAATCCTCAGGCAAAATCTTCCTGGGCTTTTTCTCCAATGTCTGGTCGTCCGACAGGCATTCACATTCAAGATCTGTCGTGATGACAAATCTGAAGCCCTTGTGCCCATAATCCACTCTAGACCAGCAGTGATACAAACAGAAACCAGCTCCAGTAGCTCCCATGGATTTGGTAGACAATTTATATGCTAACTTAAAGGAGTGCACATCGCCTTGAATCAGTGACTTTTGATAGTTTCTGGAGTCTGTACGACTGCAGTCAGCCCTCGTAAACTGCTGGTCGCGAGAGCAGAGAATTTTCAGACTTCAACCAGAGGGAGACGTAACGTGGTTGCAAACCATGTCATGTCATTTTTGATGGCAAGATGGAAGATTGCACTCTTCCTTTACATACAGATACAGCTCAGGGCTAGCTCCACCGCCAGCGAAAAACTGAACGTACTCTTACGTATAGAACGTGCGCACTGGTTTCTGTGGGGGTACCAATCTGAAATTCAAAAGTCATGTCTCAAACGATCACAGTTTACTCTTCACCTGTGTCTTGATCAGAACCAGAAAGTCGACCCTCGTTCATTTAGGTTTTTCTGACTGAGTATATCCAAAACCTGTCGAAAAGCATACATTGAATACAGAACTTGACTGATCCAGTTCAAACGAACTTAATCTACATCGTAATTCTGCAAATGGACTTTCTCAGCAGACATTTGCAGAGTATGGATAACAAAGGTTCATCTCGAAATTGTAGGTAGGGATCCTGCAATGAAATTCTACTAGATTACCGGTCAGACCACGATGTCTGCTGTCCTGTCTAGTTTTATCAGTCTAATCGGGATTGATTCTTGGCCAATCCAGTTAGAACAAGTATACTTTCCAGATTTTACTTCTCAAAAACCATGTCACATTTCCCAGCTTCAATTCCAATTTGAGCCATCCTAAATTTCTAATTGTCTAAGCGTCACAGGATCAAGATCCGCTTGAAGCTGGTGAAAGTAAGTTCCCTTAGTCCTGGAGTTCTCCTCGGTGAAAATCACCGAGCTCACGCAAGTTTCTGACCTGTCTCACTAGCTAGTTCTTAGAGCCCTCCGAAACATCAGGAGTGATAAAAGGATCCACAAAACCTTCTACCTTTACATACGTAGACGAATACAAACGACCATGGCTCTGACGTTGATCAGCGTATTACAAGAACTGTCACCGGAACCTGGGTTAATCTTCACTTTCTTTTCATGGAATGCAAATCCATGTCCTAATTCCTTACATTGCTATCCCTCGTGCAGTGTCACCTAATCTGAGTGGTTGGAGTTCCAGTCTCGTCATCAAACACTTCTGTAAAGTGGATATGCCAAGCCTAACAGCAGCTCATAAAAAGTTTGATAAGAGGGGCTGAAAGTAATCATAACGAACATTAAAACAATGGGAGATGATGACAACAATTTCCACTGCGACTAAGTTTCAGACTTGCAAGTTTCTCCTGAGCTTGCAATTGATTTTATGTACATCTTGATCAGCAGTTGTGAGCTCCTCGCCCCTGTTGTGAACTCTAATGATCCAGCTTATAAGGATGAGAGGCACCGATATAGCGAGTGGTACAAGAACATACCATGGAGTACGACTCAGCGCTCGAGAAACCACGGTGATTGCGAAGAAAGCTCCGAAGAAAATCCAATTGACAGCGACCACCAAATCAAAAGTCATTACGGCAAGGATCAGTGAGCAGAAACCTAGGAATGCAAAGTAAATAGCAACCTGCAAAATTGCAGGTAATTTCTCCAACCCTGTGAGATTATCCATATCTTTCAGCTGCGGATAGCTTTTCACAATTTGGTGACCAGTTGCGAAAATGACAGCGCTTGCAATAAGGATAAGAGTGCCGGTCTCTCGATTTTCCGGAGAAGCTGAGTGTGGAGTGTAATTGACTAGCCATAAAAGTATGGCGAGATAAGGACCCACGAGGAGAAGAACCAAGGAGAAGATGAAGGTGCAAACGATCAGCCCTGCTACTCCAAGCGACCACCACTGCACGGCTTGTCCCGCGGCTCTCCTGGGAAGGCGAATCCAACCATGTACCCTGCTGAAACCTGAATTTTCTCGCAATCGAGAACCTAACATGAGGGCCTTCTCTCCTACTGTGGTGACGTTTATGAGTACTCTGCATGAATCTGTAAGAAAAGTTGGGCTGGATGGATTTCCAACAGACAGCATCCCTCTCGGACGATTCCCGAGGTATCAAAACTCCATATTTCTTTCTGCTGCAGATAAACTGATCCTCATCGTCAAACTGCATGAAGTAAGGTCCTTGAGAAAAATTTGAGGACAGAGACTCTCGGCACAAATTGTATGCAAGAAACTCTAATCGGATGCGTGACCTACCAGAATTTGTCAAAGACCAATTCCACAAACGTAAACTGCTGCCAAGGAGCTCAACGAGCCGTACTTGGGGGATTGGAACACAGAACGCAAGAGTCAACCGCAGAGCACTTAGAGGAATACTGAAGGACAATCGTCTGTCGTTCGTTTGAAAACCATCCAAATGTGGTTAAGATGAGCTTCTATATCGACCTATCCTCATCATCAGGTAAGATGTAAGCTTGCGCGGCAGACTAATCTCCTGTCTAGGTCAAACTCTGTTTTCGTGGCAGGACTTCACTCCTGTGCTCTTTTGGGCCTTCTGTAACTTTGACTAACGTCGCGTTGCAAAGTGCACATTGTTCGTCATCACAAGTAGAGTTTGCTGGAAGGTTTTTACATGATGGAACAAACTTTTATTCGTTGCTGCAGATTAGGAATGATTTCATGGCGAGTCTTCCTCATATGAGTCTCTACAGTCTAGGTGAAGCGGACGCGTCTGTCAAGCGTGCAATGCGGGACGAGACTCAAGTCGAGAACCCTGGACGAACTCGTGTCATCTGGCAGTTGCAAGAGGTACACTAACATTTAACAACGCTAAAGCATACGATGATCCTGTCCTTTGCTTGTTTGCTGGAACTTGGGTCTATGCAGATCTACTTCGACGATTTTCTCCGCCTACTCACACTAAAGGATTTTGACAACTTGTTTGTCGGAGTCTCCAAGCGATGGTGTGTCGAACATTGCAGTTAACCTATTCATGAAGCGTAACTCGACTTCTGCATGATGTTCTTTCGTTTTCTCCAGTTACCCGCATAAATAACTTGCTCCGCAAGAATATACGTGAGGATTCACCCAAAAAGGCCAAGTCGAATACTCCAAAAGGAAAAGAAAAGGAATACAAGGCACCCAGTGGTGTTTGCAAAATTGCAGTCAGCCTATTTATGAAGCGTAACTCGCGTTTGTTCTTTCGTTTTCTCCAATACCCGCATAAATAACTAGCACCTCAGTAATAATGTGAGGATTGACAAGGTACAGGAGATGTATCAGCCTTTCCATCTGGTGGTGGAAGACATTTTGTTTATCTTTGTTAAGGGGCCCAAAAGGCCAAGTAGTATACTCCGAAGTAAAAAGAAAAAGAATACAAGGCACCAAGATGTGCAAAATGGGACAACGAGCACGAGGCTCGAAGAAAAAGGGCCCGGCTAAAACCCAATTCAGAACTAACGGCCCCCAAAATCTAATCTACCAGGTTTTGGTCTGTACGCCCAGACAAAGATGATAGCGAGATCGCCAAAAAATAATAGAGAGTTGAACATCTTTTTCGCAAAGAACAAGTTTGCTGCTCATCTAGATGCCAGAGTATCGCACTTGCAGTCGACATCGAAGGGAAGTAAAGTTCTTTCATCACATGCTCTTGTCTTATGCTCTAGTCTTTCGGTCACAATCCATATCCCAGGTGAGGTCCCCTCCTGGGTCCATTTCCTTGGTGTGTTCACTCTTTCTACCCATAATTCTAGGATGACGCAAGAAAGGGAATCTAGTGAATCCTGGTTGTATAAAGAGTTGAAAAGGCTGGAGTACCAGATATGTCAAATTATGATATAGCATAGCATGGCATGTGAGACGACCTGATTCGAACATGATATACGAGGTTCCATTCTACCCTTTAGATTTTCCTTGTAATTGGGTCTCCCGATCTTCTGCGCTTACAGGGTTTGGTAGTTTGGTGAGGATATATTATGGTTTGGAATGGTAGAAGTATATCATATAAATATATTAGGATAGATTTCGATACTCCCGCTCTCAGAACAAAGAATATATTATCCATTTGTTTAAATATAACTCTTTGCTTTGTATAATTTCCTGCAAAAATGGTTAGTGATCTCAACAAAATTATTATGGTTAATAAAAAGTAGGGTTAAGATTTAGCTAGAGATTATCATTTGATTGGCATCTTGTACCAAACTGACCAATCAGTAAATATACGTCACTGGAACTTTATATCTAGGCCGTGGTACTAGCAGTATGTCACCAATTGAAGAACTATCAGCATTCGAGAAGATGTAATTATTCTTCTAAAATAAAGTATAGCCATACTCTTGAGAGCTGCCAATTTCGTGCAAGAACAACGTTCGAATTTAAACCTAGATGTCTAATTTTCATAAATCCAAAGTCAAGTTAAATGCACATAGTCTCTTATCTGGATGGATGAACATTATTGAGATAGAGATTATTTTCTTCCTTTAATTCTAATGAATATATTATGTCAAAATTTTCAAATGTAATAGGATTATACAATCAACTTATAAAATGCATAATTTTTTTCAGTATATATGTAATCTACAAAGAATTAATTTCTCACAAGGCTATTCATTTGCACAAAGAAGATTGGAGTGGAAAAAAGTAACATTAATTTGCATAAATTTTGAGAAACATACCCATAATGAACAGATGTCTATTATCCTGCTTTTTAATGGAAATATGACAGTGATTGCACGCCTTTAAAGAAAGATTACCATTATGAACACAAGTGGATTAACCAGCCTTTTAAAACATTAGCAAGCATAACATGAATATAAAGTGTTTCTCATAACCAAAGCAAACCTATGTTAGCAATAAGCATGACACAAATACTTTCTATTAATGTCTGCTTGAAAAGGCAATTACAGTTTAGTCAAAAGTTGGTTGAATTTTTCATTTTACAAAATTTTATATACACTAAGTAATTTTTGTTTAAGTATTCTAATTTCTCTTGGACTCTTTGCAACTCATCATCTTATGTCCCTTCTCTCTCACTAAGGCTTACTAAGGAAGGCTCTAATTTTTTTATCAAATTTTTCTTCAACAATCTTAGCTATGTCTGGCTTTAAAAAAGTAAATGCCTTGCTGCTTAAGGTCTTTTAAGGATAAGCTTAGGTGTTTATTCCTTTCTTCCACTTTGTTTGCAGGTATGACCTAACCCATAGTTTGGTTATGAGACACTATGGGACAAAATTGCAGGACAGCCCTTATGCAGTTGGCCCTTCTCCAGGCTTGGGGAAGAACTGTGGGAAAGATTCCTATAGTGTACGTAGTCTTACAGTGAGACCAGGTCCACCGTAGGACACTTAACCTTAGAGATGGTTCATAGGTTTGTCACCCTTGAGAGCCGCCAACCTCCTCAGTTGTCACTCTCTACTACAGGACTACAAGACATCTCATAGTGAGGTTAGGTTAGCCAGGATGATTGCTAGAGTTAATGGATGATTATGAAAACTGTATGAATTGGTGTTCTTGTTAAACCTCGCTAACCTCGCTAACCATTAACAAGAACACCAATTCATACAATTTTCATAATCATCTGTTAACTCTAGCAATCATCCATACAAGAAATTGAGAGCCATGATATACAAGGTGCTTAATATTTATATCCCTTGGGTGCAAGCTATCACTTTACACTAGAGGGCCATCCCTACCTTGTGAGGAACATCCTAATACTATGGGATCCTCCTTCCTCTACTTGAGTCCTTCTCCTCACTCTCTAATAAACTGCTATTGATTGATTCTTGAGAACTTTCTGCACTTACACCAACAACCATAGACTAAGCTCCATTTTATATGTGGGGTCAGACCCTAAAAAGAATTTCTACTTCTCAGACAACACTTCGTCCGTGACGGCCGTCTCCTTCCAATGCCACCTCCATCAATGCCAATTGGCTTATAATCCTTGATTCTAATCTAGATTACATTGCCTGACTTGGTCAACATGCCACCTTTGCATATATTACCTACCTAATTTTGTCTTACTATATTACATACACGTAGTATTCTCTATCCATTCTCTTGTTTGTCTTCATAGAGAGAATCCTGTAAAATAAGTCCCACACTCCAATTTCCATAACATTGACTTGCCCATAGCTGACATAACTCTTAGCAACTACTTTGCTTGGACAACACACTCCTCTCGAAAATAGACTTTGCGATGATTATGACTCTCATCAACTTAGAAATATAAATACCTAAGTTTTTTGACAAGCTTAGCTTAGGTGGCAATTCATCTTTTCATTCCTTTCCAAAATGAGTTTTAAGATAAACCTCATGAGGTTTATCAAAGTTATCTCCCTAATTGCAAGATATACAATAATCATAATTAGCTTTGCAATAATGTTGATAATAGATAAACTACTCTCTTATTGTAACAAATCACTTTAGAATTGTTATCCTTTTTAGTGGTTTTTGTTATTGTTGTTTAAGCCTTGATAGATATAATCAACCATCAACTATTGCAACATAAGAAGAACATAAAAGGTATACAATTTTTATAAATCAAGATACAATGCACCGATGAAAGGATTATTGATGATATACATATGGCTTTGGCAACCAAAATCATGTATGTAAAGTAATACCACCAAAAGTAGATGGAGTTCTAATAATGCTACATATGTTACTAAAAATAGAACCAGAAGCATTACTAAGCTCATCAACATGACATTGTGTCATAGAAGTCAAAGACTTAAAATATACATAAATAACAATATGCAATCACCTATTTATGCAAGGCCAATTATTTAATGCCCAAAAAGACTTTAGGATGTATGAGATAACAATAGTAGATCCCACATTTATGCAAGCCCACTTGTTTGATGTGCAATTGGAAATAGAATTGTAATACTACGAGGACAAGAGAACTCTTCAAGAGAGATACAAGACAGAAAACACAGATTTCACACTCAATCCTCCTATGCTCCAAAGGAGCACCTTCTCTTTATTATATAGCCAAGGAGGATCTCCTCCAAGGAAGCTCCATCATAGGATTAGGTACATGGCTAGGTGACATGGTCAGCAAGCTCCACCCTTAGATTACTTGCTTGGATGGGTGACATGTCGGTCATGGTCCTATCTGGTTGATCAAATAGACTTTGACCAGAGAGAATTTTTGAGAGAATCTTCCTATAGGAATCTCAAAATCACATGGATGAGGTATTGTTGGAAAGCTCTTGGTGAGAAAAACCAAGCAGAGGGAGGACCAATCTTCTTAGCAGTTGGGTAGGGGAGTTTTCAAGGCCTAATTCATCTGTTTAGGCTTCCAAAATTGCCTCTGAAGTTTTTAGGCCTATTTTGGTTTTTTGGTATATTAGTAGAAGTAATCTTTTGGTGATACCTCTAGCTTATCTACTTAGTCCATCATGTATAACATCCTTCCAAATTTTACCAAACCAAATTTTATCTCCAGATCATCTATCTAGCTATTGGAATTACAAAACTCTCTCCTTTTAAGATGCAACGTTGTCGTTGCAAAGTTGTTGCTCAAAATATTTCACTAACAATGGCACGTGGGTCAAGTTGGTTGCTGGCTCCTATGTTGCTTGATACAAGAGGTACCCTTTCCAATGTAACAAGTATTCCACATGTGGATGGCGAGTACCTCGGATGCGCTTTTGGAGAATGTGTTTGACTTCATACTCCTCTGTGTCATCAACCAGGGTTGGATTGTAACACCCATTTGTGCATGTGTGTGGTTGTGATATTTAGCTTGGTATTACAAGTACTTGAGAGATATTATTTATATAGAGATAAAGGATGGTTCCACATTAGTCATGATTAGCTAAAGTTAGTCATAGTTAAGATAGAGGAGATCTTACTTTAGAGGAAGTGAAAAAGATGAGCACCATTATTTTGGATTCTAGTGTGTTGACTTGGTATTATTCCTAGGTGTTTGGATTTGAGGAAAGAGTTGAGAACTCTTGGAGGAGTATGATGGAGTTGGGGTTCCTTGCCTTCTTAGTCCATGGTGCGCTACCATAATAGCCATCAAAGGTTCATCTTGAGTGAGAGACAGACCGGCTCACAGGACAAGGACAACTTTTTTGGATGGAAGAGAAGTGGAGTGGCTGGGGAGAATATAGGTAGAATAAGGAAACATGAAACACTAGGTGGATCTTCATATGTGGTGGTAGCTCAAGGTGATAGGCCATGGCTCCGATGCCACAAAGGATAGAGAAAGGTCTAATAAAACAAGGTCTAAGCTTATGAGGACCAACTAACTTGAAGACGGTGGTTGACATCCAGACTTGATCTCATACATTGAACTCCATGTGTTGGCGGTGTGCATTTACATACTACTTCTACCGATTTTGGGTGACCTGCAACTTGTGCTTGGCATGCTCCACCTTTGGTTGGATTTAAAAAAAAAAGTGTTGATAGCATCTACCTTGGTAGCCATTGGATGGACCTTCATCAAGCTTGAAGGTGTGAAAGGATGCTCTCTATACATGAGGAAGAACAATGTGACTTGTATGGAGGCATTCACTGAATTGTTGTAAGAAAATTCCACCAATGGGAGTAAGGTATCCCAAGTCTCTTGCTCATCCAAAGTAAAGCCCTAAAGCATGTCCTCAATAGTGCAATTTTCCCTCTCTATTTGTCCATTGGTCTGTGGATAGTAAGCTAATTTGGTTTTGAAGAACCCAAAGAGTGTTCTCCAAAACAAACTAGTGAATTGAGTGCCTCTATCTATGATGAGCGCTCAAGACAAACCATGATGAGAAAAGACTACATCTAAATACAATTGAGCTAGTTGCGGGGCATTCACACCCTTGGTGGTAGGACATACATGAATTATTTTGTTGAGTTGGTCAACAAAGACTACGATGGAAGTAAACCCAAAGGTGATCTTGGGCAATTCACAAACCAAATCCATGCTTACCTATTCCCAATGTTGTGTAGGAGTGGGGAGAGGTTGGAGGAGTCATGTGGGGAGCTTGATTAAAAGCCTTATTTTGTTGACAAAGTAGGAAACTCCAAACATATTCTATCACATCATTGCTCATCTTGGGCCGATAGTAATGGCATTTGATTGCATCCAAGGTCTTGTCCGTTCCAATGTGACCTACAATGGCAGAATCATGACAGTCTGCTAGGATGGTGGTTTTTAGATCCATATCATCTAGGATTCACAACTTACCATCAAGGAAGGTGAGTCCTTGGGTGCTAGTGATACCTTTGGATGATTGATCACCTACAATCTGTGGATCAATTTTTGTAGCAGCAAGAATCTTAGGCCATAATTCAAGGTTCATCTTGATTTCCACCACCAAAATGTTTGCCATTGGCATTTGGGTAAATGCATCTACAAGTTGCTTCTTTCCTTCCACATATCTGATTGTTATGTTGAATTGTTGTCTCCATTTTGCCCACCAAATCTATCATGAGAAAGATCCTTTTGTGTCTCGAGGTAGACTAGAGGTTTGTGGTCCGTCTCTACTACAAATGCCTTCTCACCCAAATAGTGCTTCCAATGCTTGGTCGTAAGGACAATGACCAACTCTTCTTGTTTGGTGGTGTGATAATTTCATTTTGTTGGTAGTAGCTTATGAGAGAAATACACAATTGAGTGCCATCCATCATGCCATTCTTGTTGTAGAACTGCTCTTATTGCTACACCTAATGCATCTATAGCCATCTTGATTGGACATGTTGGGTCATACCATTGGTGCATGTAGTAATTTGTCTTTCAACTCTTGAAAGTCAAATTCTTGTGTGGTTCTCCCATATCTACCTCTTCCCCTTGCACAATAGTGTTTTTAGAGGTTGTGCAATTTTGGAGAAGTCCTTGACAAATTGATGATAAAACCCTATCAATCCCAAGAAACTCTTGAGTTGAGTTTGATATTTTGGAGCACTCCATTTTTGAATGACCTCTATTTTATTTGTTAACACTTGGATACCCTCCACACTTACTCTATGCCCTAAGTAGTCTACTTTAGATTTACCAAACTTGCACTTTGAGATTTTTGCATACAATTGATTCTATTGTAGAATCTGGAGGACTTCTTGCAAATGTTGCTTGTGCTTTGCCAGCATCCTACCATAGACTAAGATGTCATCAAGAAAATGACAACAGATTTATCCAAGTACAAATGAAATATATCATTCATCAAACTCATGAAAGTGGTTGGTGTAACAATATGGAGTTAGCGATGAAGTTGGTAGGGCTAACGAAGTAGCAAATAAGACAAATTAGCCTAAAATATTCTAGAAGTAGCTAGGAAGCTTCTCAAGAAGCTTCACGGATAGCTTAGCTTACACCTCATGTAAGTAGCATCTAGATGCTTACAACTAGCTTAGCTTGCATGCCAAGTAGGCGGCTTCTAGAAGAAAGCTTCATGGGAAGCTTTCTAGTTAACTTGGCTTGCACTCTAAGAAAGTGGCTCGAGGAAACTTCTTGAGAAGCTTCTCAAGGGCCTTGTATGCTGCCTATAAATACCAAAGCCAAAGCTCATGCTAGGCATTTGGAGTTTTATCTCATTCAAGTGTCCTAATGTGAGCTTCCATTTTCCTATTTCTCTCCTCGGTCTTGGTCTTTTACATTGGTATCAGAGTAGGAAGGGGATGGATGGAATTTATGGACCACCAAATCCACTTCTACCAAACCATTGGGATTTCCATGTCCAAATATTACCCAAGCATCATTTCACACAATTCATCACCTCGCACTTTGGGCAGGATTTTTTGCATATGATCACCTTGTTTGAGGAACCCTTGATACTTTCGATTATAACTTATGGAGAATGGTGGACATGCTGCATCTATGTGTTAATCAATTAGGTAAATTGAGAGTAGTGGAATAGAGTAGTAACTATGGCAGCAATACTAGACGTTATCCTTGCAATGCAATAACAAATCAAGCACCTTACTCGATTTTTGGATGGACAAGACTAGCAACGATGAGAACATATAGAGAGAGTGCTAGTTCAAGATGGAGAAGGTTACATTTGATTTCCAAAACCCAAGGTGTTTGAAGGCAAGAATCTTCTGAGCACGGTGGAGAATTTTGTGTTTGTTTGTGAACGTTACTTTGAAGCCACCAATCTTCACGATGAACAAAAACAAATTCTCTTGGCTTCTAGCCAATTGGATGGCATGGCAAAACTTTGGTGGTGATTCCGAGTGGAGCAAGCTGAACGACAGATTGTTGCACCAATTTTGATATAGGCAAAATTCAAGGATGCAATACTTGGTTGATTTCAAACTATAAATGCCACCCAAGCTGCACGAGATAAGTTGGCAAAGTTGAAGCAGATTGGCTCAATAAGGAGCTACATCGCACAATTTTAGAACATCATCATGCAAATTCCAAATATCTAAGAAGGTGAAGTTCTAGATCGATTTGTGCAAGGATTGAAGTCATGAACCAAATTGGAGGTGACCATGCAGGAGCCACAAAACATAGAAGAAGCCATGCAATTGGTTGAGCACTTTGATTCCTTGGTTGCGAAAACTTGGTCTTGACCTCGACCTACACAAAGCCTATTAGTACACTACGCACGGGTGGAAGAACCGGCACCAATGGAGATTGATGCTATCCAACGGAGACCACTTGGTACAACAGATAGAGAAAGATTATGACAAAATGGAGGTTGTTTTTATTGTTGCCAAGTTGGACATCGCATTGCTGAATGTCCACTTAGGAATGGATGACCTCAACAAGTTGCCCAAATGGAGTTTATGGAACAAAATGATCAGGGAATTGAAGAATCCCGGTAGGAGATTTTGAGGCACCTACTAGGAGCTTGATTAGTTCCAATAGGATTGAAGGCTCGATCTATGCAAGTTTTCTTCACTTGCAAGGTACAATATCTAATTGAGGTTGTAGGATTTTGGTTGATTTTGGAAGTCAGAGAATTATATGTTTATGCAAGTAGCAAAGGAATTGGGTATTCGTATCAAGCCAATGATTGGAAGTAGATTGATGATGGCGGATGGTAGACGGGGTTTTGCATTCCGTACCTCACATCCTATTACTTTTAAGACTGGGAAGGAGTATTTGGAGTGTATGAGGTTTGTAGTGGCACCTCTACACTATGATATCATTTCTAGGACTACCTTGGCTTGAACATCATAAGGTTCAATTTGATTGGACCCGATGACAAATTCAAGTATAACACCAAGGTAGGAATTTCCGATTAGGTTGTCTGGCACCTTTGAGTAAGACATCTAAGAATAGTCAGTCCCAAGATGGGAAGTTTGTCAAGAAGGTAGCCATGGAGCATGCCTTGAAGAGAGAGGAGCTCCAAGATAGGAAGTTTGCTAGGAAGGCAACCATGGAGCAAGCTTTGAAGAGAGATGAGCCCCTAGATGGGAAGTTTGTTAGTGAAGTAGCCATGGAGCAAGCTTTGGAGGAAGATAAGTATGTTTTTGCGGTATGGATCAAGCGATTGCACAAGGACAATCTAAGGAGAGCCAAGAGCCTCATCAAGCAATGGTTGATCAAATAGTTCAGGAGTTTGCGGACATGTTTCTAGATGATCTGCCGAAGGAATTACCCTCCAATCATGGAATGCCCTTCAAGATTGAGTTATTGCCAGGGAGTACTCCAGTGAGTAGACCAATCTATTAGCTCTCACCAAAGGAGTTGGAGGAGTTGAAAACAACACTTATGGAGTTGTTGGAGAAGGACTTCATACGACATAGTACCTCTCCTTGGGGAGCATTGGTACTATTTGTTCCAAAGAAGGATGGAGGACTTCATTTTTGTATTGATTATTGTGGGCTCAATAATAAAATAGTGAAGAATGTATATCCCTTGCCTCTGTAATACTCCGAGGACAAGAGAGGAGAGAAAACACAGATTGCACACTCAAACAATCGAGGCCACAAGGGAGCACCTTCTCTTTATTATATAGACAAAGAGTATCTCCTCCAAGGAAGCTCCACCATAGGATTAGGGACACAGATAGGTGACATGTCAGAAAGCTCCACCCTTGGATTACTTACTTGGATGGGTGACATGTCTGGTCTAGGTCCTATCTGGCTGGTCAAATAAGCTTTGACTAGAGGGAATATTTTAGGGAATCTTCCTATAGGAATCTCAGAATCACGTGAGTAAGGTACTATTGGAAAGTTCTTGACGAGACAAAGTAGGGGGGCGGGGGGGAGGGAAGGCCAACCTTTTCGTATGTTGGGTGGGGGGGGGGGGATCTGCACATTTTCGAGCCTAATTTATCTATTTAGGCCTCCAAAATTGCCTTCAAAGATTTCAAGCATATTTCGGTTCCTACTCTATTAGTAGAAGTCCCCTTTTGGTGATACCTCTTTCTGTAACATCATGTGTAACATCCTTCCAAATGTTACCAAACCAATTCTCACCTTTAAATCATATGTCTAGCTATTGGTTCTAAGGTTCTCAAGTCTATTTCAGTTTTTGCCTTATTAGTAGAAGTACTCTTTTGGTTATACTTCTATCTTATCTATTTTGACCATCATGTATAATATCATTCTAGATGTTACCAAACCAAATTTCACATCTAGATCATATGGCTAGCTCTTGGTATTACAGACCTCCCTCCTTTTAAGACGCAACGTCCTCGTTGTGCAATTGTTGCTCAAATGCTTGCACCAACACCGATGCATGTGCCAAATTGGCAGTGGGCTCCCAGGTTGCTTCATAGAGGGGGTAACCTTTCCATTGTAATAGATAGTCCACCCACGGGTAGTGAGTACTACGCATGCATTTTTGGAGAATCCGCTCCACTTCATATTCCTCTGTGCCATCAATGAGTGTCGGACAAGGTCGAATGTTTAGTGAGGAATGACCCTGGCCTGATCGGGGAGCATATCTGCGTAGTAGGGAGACATGGAACAATGGATGGATCTTCATGTGTGGTGGTAGCTCAAGGTGATAGGCCACAACGCCGATGCGACGAAGAATCGAGAAAAGCCCAATAAAACGAGGTCTGAGCTTATGAGGTCCAACTAATGTGAGGTTGGTTGTCGATAGCCACACTTGATCCCCAACATTGAACTCCATGTGCCGACGGTGTGCATCAACATATTGCTTCCGTCGATTTTGCACAATCTGTAATTTGTGCTTGGCGCTCTCCACACCTTGTTGGATTCTAGAAACAAATGTGTTGACTGCATCGACCTTGGTAGCCACTGAACGGATCTTCATCAAGCTAGAAGGTGTGAAGGGATGCTCACCATACATGAGGAAGAACGGAGTGACCTGGGTGGATGCATTCACTGAATTGTTGTAAGCGAATTCCACCAACGGGAGTAGGGTGTCCCACCTCTCTTGCTCTTCTAAGGTGAAGCCGCGTAACATGTCTTCAATCGTGTGATTAGCCCGCTTTGTTTGGCCATCTATTTGTGGGTGGTAAGCTATGGACATGGCTAACTTGGTTTTGAAGAAACCAAAGAGTGTTTGCCAAAACAAACTGGTGAATTGGGTGTCTTTATCGGTGATGAGTACTCTAGACAAGCCATGGTGAGCAAAGATTGCATCTAAGTATAATTGAGCTAGTTGTGGAGTGGTCACTTCCTTGGTGGTAGGGCATACATGAATCATTTTGTTGAGCCGGTCCACAAAGACCACAATGGAGTCAAACCCTGAGGTGGTCTTGGGTAATTCACAGACGAGATCCATACTCACATGTTCCCAACGTTGGATAGGAGTGGGGAGAGGTTGAAGGAGCCCTACAAGAGCTTGATTAGAAGCTTTGTTCTGTTGACAAAGTAGGCAGCTACACACATAGTCCATCACGTTGTTGCTCATCTTGGGCCAATAGTAATGACGCTTGACTACATCCAAGGTCTTGTCCACTCCGACATGAGCTGCAATGGCCAAATCATGACATTCCGCTAGAATGGTGGTGCGTAATTCTGGGACATTTGGGATCCATAATTTGCCATCCCAAAAGGTGAGTCCTTGGGTGCTGGTGACACCTTTGGATGATTGTGCTTCTACAATCTGTGGATCAATTTGTGTAGCAGCCGGAATTTAGGGTTAATCTTAACCTCTACCACCAAGTTGTTGGCCATTGGCGTGCAGGTGAATCCATCTACAAGTTGCTTCTTACCTTCCACGTAGATGATTGTCATGTTGAAGCGTTGTCACCACTCTGCCCACCAAATTTGGCGACGAGATAGATCCTTCTACGTCTTGAGGTAGACTAGAGGTTTGTGGTCTGTCTCTACTACAAATGCCTTCTTGCCCAGGTAGTGCTTCCAATGCTTGGTTGCTAGAACAATGGCCAACTCTTCTTGTTCTGTGGTATGGTAGTTGCGCTCTGCGGGTAACAACTTTCAAGAGAAATATGCAATTGGATGCCATCCGTCATGCCACTCTTGTTGTAGGACTGCTCCTATTGCTACGCTTGATGCATCTATAGCCAACTTGATTGGACGTTTTGGGTCATACCACTTCAAGATTGGTGCATGTAGCAAGGCGGCCTTCAATTCTTGAAAGGCCAACTCTTGTGCAGTTCCCCATGTCCACTTCTTCCCCTTGCCCAGTAGTGCCGTTAAAGGCTATGCAACCTTGGAGAAGTCCTTGACAAATCTACGATAGAATCTCGTCAACCCCAAGAAGCTCATAAGTTGAGTCTGATCTTTTGTGGCACTCCATTTGTGAATGACCTCTATTTTATCTATCAATACTTGAATGCCCTCTGCACTTACTCTATGCTCCAAGTAGTCTACTTCAGACTTGCCAAACTCACACTTTGAGATTTTGGCGTACAATTGATTTTGTCTTAGAATCTGGAGGACCTCTCGTAGATGTTGCTTGTGTCTTGTCATCGTGCTACTATATACTAAGATATCATCCAAGAAGACGATAATAGACTTATCCAAGTATGGACAAAATATGTCATTCATTAGACTCATGAAAGTGGTAGGTGCATTGGTGAGGCCAAAAGGCATCACAAGATACTCAAAGTGGCCATACCTGGTTCAAAAGGCAGTTTTGTACACATCCTCCTCTGCAATTTGGATTTGATTGTAACCGCTCCGCAAGTCCAATTTGGTGAAGTATCTCGCTCCATAGAGTTGATCAAACAGGTCATCTATGCAAGGTAAGGGGTATTTGTTCTTCATTGTTTGTTGATTGAGATCACAATAGTCAATGCACATGCGCATTGTACCATCCTTCTTCTTCACAAACAAGACAGGGGCCCCATATGGTGATACGCTAGGTTGGATGGACCCTTTTTGTAGCATCTCCTCAATTTGAGTCTTACACTCCTCCAACTCATGAGGTGATAGGTGATATGGGGCCTTACAAGGAGGCGTCTTCCCCGGAAGTGTCTCAATTTTGTGATCTACTCGCTGCTTTGGTGGTAATCCTGAGGGTAGATCATCAAGAAAGACATCTTGAAACTCATCCACCACCTCCTTCAATTTCTCAGGAATTTGTCCATTGAGTTGTGCACTCTGGACTTCTCTTATTAGACCCATAAAACATCTATTGGTCTTACAGATAGTTGCCATCCCTACGACATATACAGGCAGTTTCTGCCTATATGATTTTTCTCTAACCCCAATGATTGACCATTGGTGGGTTCTCACTACTTTCTTCCTCCAATCCACCATAAAGTTGTATTGCTCCATCCATGGCATGCCTAAAATTGCATCATAACGAGCTAACTGTATCACTTGCTACTCAATTGCTTCCTGATATTCTCCTACAGAGAGGGTTACCCATCTAGGTAATGATTCAATCCTCTCAATTTGCCCATTTGGTAACTCTACTTCTTCACTTCCATCTCTCTCTAGATCCATTCCCAATCTTATTGCAACAAAGCGAGACAAGAAATTCTCTGTTGCTCCCGGATCTATTAATACTCTCACTTGATTACCTTCTAGCATTCCATTCACGACAATCAATTGTGAGGTTGCCTTTCGGGATCTTTGCACATTATTCTTCTTCCTTCCCTCGCTTTTATGCTTCCTTATTGAGCTAGTAAGGCCGTGAGGTACCTTTACTGGCGATCTTCATTTTCCAAAGTGATTTCCACCTCCTCCTCTTCAATGTGCCTCTCCATGTTGTTCAAAGATCGCTTGAACGAAGGCCGAGGGCCTCTAAGGAAACAAGTGCAACAGTTGGTAGATATGTGCCCAATAAGGCCACAATTGTAACAATAGCGTTGTTCTCCTCAAGTTCCTTCTCCTCGTGGGACTCCATCTCTTCGTTCTTCTACCCGTCCCCGCTCCCCTTGAAGCGGTCGTGCTCCTCAATCCTGGAATCATAGGTTGCCCAATTCCATCGGTACTGGTCCACCCATGTGTGGCATTTCTGCCCGATAGTGTTGAGGTGGAGCTACTCTTTCACCTCCACCTAATGCTCCTGCTATTCTCTGCACACAAGCAATGGCTTCAAATACCATGCGAGGATTTTGCACCATGACTTCTTGGCAAATCCGCTCTTTCAACCCTCGTTTGAAATTGTCAAGAGCCTCTGCTGGACTCATGTCGATAATTGCAACTTTTAGATCCAGAAATGCCTCCATGTACTCTTGTACGCTATTCTTTTGTCTCAATCCCTATAGTCGGGTTTGAGCCATTTGCACAGAATCCACCGATTGGAAATTCTTCAGCAGTCCTTCTTGCATTGTTGTCCATGTGACCTCCCTTCTCTCTGCCAGCATGGATCGTTCCCAAGCATCATACCATGTGAGGGCTTTATCGGTCAAGTACCCACATGCAAACACGCCTGCATCATGCTCTGTGATCTCTGTTGAGAATAATTAGAAATATCGATTCATTCTCAAGATCCAATTTTCCACTACTCCTATCGAACGTGTCATGCCATTTGTAGTTCCGCATCTAGCTGCTCGGACACTAGAGTTCCAGTGATAGTAGTTAGAGTTATTCTAGTAGTTTCTCAAGGACTACTTTCCGACAGTCTGATTTGGTGTTCGGAGTACTGACTTCACGGTGGGGCCCACCGTCACTTTGCACCAATTGCACCGTCAGCGGGACCGTTAGGGTTCTAGTGCTAGCTCGAGTCCAGGGGGTATAGTTTCGAAGTGAGCTCTAGAGAGCTCACTTCTCTGATGTTGAGCCTTCGAGTTCCTGGCTATGGTGGACAGAGGCCGGCGAGCATCACCTGGATTCTCTATGCTTGAGTGGGTGTGGCTTGACTGTAATCAGTGCCCAGTTGTTGGCAGTTTATAGAGTGACAGATTAAGTATTGATTTGAGTTGAGTTGAGTTGAAAGTGTTAAGCAATCTGATTACATCAAAGAAGTGAAGTCAGGGGGAAATTGGGTGTAGGAACGTTGAGTGTTGGTGGTATCTCCAAGCTCGGTGGATCGTGGTAGCTCGATTCAAGTTCTGTGTTTCCCTAGTGTGTAGAAGCTCGTTCAAGTGATTCAGATTTGGCAGTTAGGCGGACGGTGTGCGGAAGCGCTGGCCAAATTTTGAGCAAAGAAGGAGCAATTTTCGAGCAATGTTGTGATTTTGAGCTCAGGAGGTGAAGGCAGGACCAATTTGCTGCGAGTTGGGCTCAGAAAGTGAAATTGAAGGTGGAGTTGGGAAGCTCTTCTCATGAAATTGTGATTTGGAGAAACCCGTTTTGTCAATTTGGCTCGAGTGGAAAGTTAGCGGGGGATTTGGCGGACAGCCATCTTTAGGGTTTACGTCAGATTTACGTCAGATTTAGGGCCAGATTTGGAGGAGTTTTCGCTGTTTGGCCAGATTTGGAGGAGTTTTGCTAGTTTGGAGGACTTTCGTAGATTTGGAGAAGTTTCACCAATTTTGGAGGAGGTTCGAAGTGGCAACAAGAAAGGCCTCATTTGGCTAAATTTTGGCGTTTAAAGGCTTCGAGGCATAGGGCTGTGGGCTATGAGAGGCTACGAAGGCCTAGAAGGGCCAACAAGCCTTCTTGCTGGCGTGAGGCTAGCTAGTTTAGAGTAGATCTTGGTCATTGGTTGGCAAAATCTGCCTTTCTTGCTAGATTGTGCGCAACAGGGTTTGACCCCTAGATCTCTTGTTCCTAGACTGGTGCCCTAGCCAACTGGTCCACACTCACTTGTTGTCCTAGTGACTGCGCCACTGTTAACTATACACATGTAGCTTTGGCTAGGAGAGGCAATTTGATCCCATTCTTGGTGATCCTAGTAGCTTAGGACTTAGATACGAACTGCTCTTATGTCAAATGCCAAATGGTGGCAGAGTCAGTCTTGTGTTGTGTTATGAGATGGAGGGTTTTTGTTTAGATTTCTTGTGATTGAATCCCCTCCATTCTCTGCTCCCTATTTTTGCACCACGTTTGTGTGAGGTGCCATGACTTTTGAGCGTTGGTGCTCTGGTGTGCTCTCGGTGGTGAGGCTGGAGTGATGACCAGCCAGACTACCTTTGTTTCTCTCCGGTGAGGTAGGAAGTGATGACCTGCAGACCGTGAGAGTGCGTGTTATGATGATAGGTTACAGGTTGCCTTTCCCCTAGTGTAGTTATCTCGGTTAGAGTTACATTAGTGGGTGGTGTTTAGTTGGTGTTGGCACGTGGTGGTGTTGGCACTTGGTGGGGCACTTGCGGTTACGACTTGCGGTTGCAGTTGGTGGTTCGGGTTTGCTGTTGTGGTTACTTGGTCATGATGGAGTTCTTTGGAGATTCCAGAGGAGTTAGCCCTGCAATACGCAATGGGTTTACTCGGAGTGGTGCTCGGTATCAGCCTGTATCTCAAGTCCCAGTGAGGGAGGAGATTGACTCTGAGTTGGAGTTCGACACAGGAGCTGATTCAGTTGAGAGTGCACTTGGTGTGTCTGCACCGTTGTTGTGGGACATGGATGAGATTTATAGGGCCTCCAAAGGCCCTAGGTGTTACTCTGGTATAGTGGGTACCATTGAGTTGGATGACTTCATCCATGAGTTTGATAGTTGGTGTGATCTGCAGCAAATGCGGAACCCGACTTTGTTCACACCCTTCATGGCATGGAAGGGGTTTCAGCATCTAGAGGGTCCGCCAATGGATGATTACCATGAGTTCAGGAGAGCTCATTTGGAGGAGATTGAGTTATGGAGACAGTATTGGTCTCCACACTATATTTCCATCACTTCAGGCTCAGTGGCCAAGAGTAGATCGGCTGTACCCACGAGTTCTAGCTCAAGTAGTGTTGGTGGAGCTAGTGGAGGTGCACTAGCTGGAGATAGTGCTACTACGAGTGGAGGTACCGCAGCAGGAGGTGGTGTGGTACCGGGGTTTAACCCCATGGTGGAGTTCTTCCTATGTTTGAGGTAGAACTACCAGGGAGTGCGGACTGTGAGCCGGCCTATCTCTCACTCAGGATGAACCTCTGATGGCTATTATGCTAGTGCACCATGGACTGAGAAGGCAAGGAACCCAAACTCCATCATACTCCTCCAAGGCTAACACTCCAAGACTCAAGACATTGCTCACTAGAGAACTCAATGAGAGAGAGATAGTTGTAAATGAAAGGATGATGAGTACCTCCTCACCCCTTGTTTATATACTTGTGAAATAGTTACGTACCAAAGTTACTAATTACCGTAGTAACTCAAGTTACTAGACTAAAAGTCAAGTAAAGTCAAAAAGTAGAAAGGAATATCCATTCACATAGGCATATTCCTCTAAGCATGTGGTCTTATCTTGACCCAACCACTAAGTCAAGGATTCTTTCACATGGGCTATCCTTGGACTAAAGAAGAATCCAAAACAAAAAGGTTTGCGGGCCCAAGAGTTCTCAACTCTTTCCTCAAAGCCAAACACCTAGGAATAATACCAAGTCAACACACTAAAATCCAAAATAGTGGTGCTCATCTTTTCTACTTCCTCTAAAGTAAGGTCCCATCTATCTTAGCTATGACTAACTTTAGCTAACCATGACTAATATAGAACCATCCTTTATCTCCATAAATAATATCTCTTAAGTACTTGTAATACCAAGCTAAATATCACAATACCACACACATGCACAAATGGGTGTTACATTTACCCCCGGACTAAGTTTTCACTTTGTCCTCAAAGTGAAGGTCTCTCTACCTTCTATGGTACATCTTCAACTTATCATGGTTAATCCTATCAAAGTGTCTTCCTCCCAACTCCTTGAGATCATAGGTGTAATTGCCCCACACCTTCTCCACTATGAAAGGTCCAAAGTACTTAGGCAAAAACTTCTTTTGCACTCTCTTGAATCGAATGGAATCAAACAACATTACCCAATCACCTTCTTTGAAAGTCTCCACCTTCTTCTTGCCTTGCCTCTTGTCATAGCTCTCCTTTTGTTTCCTTTGGGCTTGCTCCACTCGAACCATAGCAACTGCTCTTGCCTCTTCCAACTCCATGAGTTGATCCTTCCTTGACTTCTCTGCATCACCTCCTTGTGCTTTCTTCAATCTCCTATGAATGCTTTAGAAGGTAGGAAGATCAAAGTGAATAGGTAAGGTAGACTCAATACCATACACCAATTGAAATGGAGAATATCCGGTGGAAGTTTTCATGGTTGTCCTATACTCCCACAAAACTGCATGAATCCTCTTGTCCCAATGATGTTTAGCCCCCTCCATTTCTGCATTTTTGGCCAACATCATGCACAAGGTCTGATTGGTTCTCTCTGCCAAGCCATTGGAATTTGGCTTATAGGATGTAGTTACTCTATGTGTGATAGAGAAATGTCGTAGCATGGCTGTAGTAATGCTTCCTGTAAACTCTCCTCCTCTATCAGAAACCAACTCCAAAGGGCATCCAAACCTAGTGATAATGCGTTCATAAAGAAATCTACCCACTTCATCTTCATTCTTGTCCCTCAATGGTCTAGCCTCAACCCACTTGGTAAGGTAATCAGTAATTACCACAATGTACCGATTGTTCCTTGGGGTTCTATTGAGAGGACCTACAAAATCAATTCTCCACTTCTCAAAAGGTCTTAGCAATGGAATTGATCTAAGTGGTGGAGTGGATGTAGACTTTCTAGCAAAAGCTTGACAAACATGACAAGTTTTGCAATAATCAAGAAGTTCCTTGAAAATCCCTCTCCAATGGTAACCTGCATCTAGAATCTTGAAAGCAGTCACCTTTCCTGCAAAGTGTCCTCCACATACTAAACCTTCATGAAACTCCTTTATGAGTAGGATAGACTCTTCCTTACCCACTGCTCTTCGAAGTAGACCATTTGATCCTTGGTGAAAAAGAATATCCTCCACCATTGTGTAAGGTCTAGATCTTGCTGCAAGGCCTTCCTCTCCCTAGCATGCATCCCTTCTGGATAGTTACCTTTTGTCACAAATTCACAATCTCCTTGTACTCCATTGGAACCTCTTGAGTGACTGAGATTGTCATGAGCTCCTCATCCGGGAAGGAATCATCCACTGGCTCATCTCCATCATGATCATAGGCTCTAGATAATAAATCAGCATTTGCATATTTCTTTCCTGGCCTATCTTCAATGGTGTAGTCATACTCAGACAAGAGTATCATCCACCTTGCTAGTCTCCCTTCAACATTAGGCTTGTTGAAGATGTACTTCAAAGCCTTGTGATCCGTGACAATTGTGGCTTTCCCTCCAATCAAGTAGTGTCTAAACTTCTTGAGACCAAAGATCACTGCCAACCCTTCTCTCTCCATGACAGAGTAGTTCTTCTCTGCTGAAACCATCTGCCTACTAGCATAAGCTATTAGATGATCATGCCCATCTTGGTCTAATTGACTAAGAGTGCATCCTATAGCTACATTAGAAGCATCAGTGTAGAGGATGAAAGGCTTACTCCAATTAGGTTTAGCAAGAATTGGAGCTACAACAAGGGATTGCTTGAGCTCCTCAAAAGCTTTAAGAGCCTCCTTGTCCTCCAAAATCACCATGTAATCTACACCCTTCTTCATGTAGATGGTCAATGCATAAGCCTTGTTGGAAAATGAGAAGATGAACCTCCTATAGTATCCAACCATCCCCAAGAATTGGCGTAACTTTGTCAAGCTTGAAGGGAATGGAAGGTCTGAGATTTTCCTCACCTTCTCAGGATCAACTACTATTCCATCCTTGGAGATGATGTGCCCCAAAAGTAGACCTTCTTCACATCCAAAAATGCACTTCTCTGGGTTGAGTGATGCATTTGCCTCATCCAAGCATTGCAAGACTTTGATTAGGTGTTCAAAGTGCTCCTCCTTGCTCCCATAGACACAAAAGTCATCAATGAAGTCTCTCACAAATTTCCCAATGAAAGGTTCAAATACCCTGTTCATGAACCTTTGGAATGTGGTTGGAGCATTGCAAAGCCCAAAAGGCATGACCTTGAAAGCATAAGTTCCCCAAGGTGTGATGAACGTGGTGAGTTGTTGATGCTCTGGTGCAATCTTGATTTGGTTGTATCCACTATAACCATCTCCAAAACTGTACCTCTCATGACCTGCAACCTCCTCCAAGATCTCATCAATGAATGGCAATGGGTAGTAGTCCTTCTTGGTAACAACATTGAGCTTCTTGTAATCCACACATACCCGAAGCTTGCCATTCTTTTTCTTCACAATGACAATTGGAGACACCCATTCTGAATTCTCCACCTCAAAGATAAATCCAGCATCCTTGAGCTTATCAATCTCCTCCTTCACAACCAAAGATATTGGTGGGCTAATGCGACGTTGCTTTTGGCGGACTGGTCTTGCATGTGACTCCACCTCTATCTTGTGCTCCTCCAAGGTGACTTCCTTCAAATCCTTGTAATTGAAAGCAAACACATGGATGAACTTGCGGAAAATCTCCTCAAATCTCACCTTCTCCTCCTTGGTAACATTTGGACCATACTTGAGGGTAGCTAACCTTCTCTCTACCTCCTCAAGTGTCAATGGTGATTTGTCTGGGTCCTTCAAAACCTCTGGCTTAGGTGCACAATCCATAGCACACAAAGGATACACATCTGAATCAGATTCAGATTCATCCTCCTCCGTGGAAGTCTCCTCTTCCATGCTTGTGTCCACACCTGAAGCTCCTTCTTCAGAATCTGATTCCCAATAATTAGAAGATGGGGTATCTGAATGTGAAGTGTTGGTGGTGTTAGTCACAGGAACAGTGACTCTATGGTTTGATGGCCCAATCCTCAAGTACCCTTTGTGCCATCGATCAGTTGTGCGTGCTGCTCTCAACCATGGCCTCCCAAGAAGTAAGTCATAGCTTGAATCCTTCAAGACTTGGAAAGTCATGAGATTTTGAACTCCCATAACTGAAACTACCACCTTATCCATCACCCCTACTGGTCGAACTTGTTGCTTGTTTGCCATGCTCACCACAAATGTTGAAGGTCTTGAGGGTATCATACCCAACGTCTTCATCAACCTTTCTGGCATGGCATTCACTGCTGATCCTCCATCAACCAATGCATCCTTGATGTTGTGACCATTCACTCTCACATCAATCTTGGAGGCATATTCACAAGCCTCCCATGGTGCTGGCTTGGCATCCACCACCCCCATTGATACTGGAACTTTTGCCTTCTTCTTCTTCTTGCTCCTTGTAGAACTCAAACCACCTCTAAGCTCCTTTCTCAAGGTAGGGTTCAAAGCAATTAATTGGCCCACTGTGATGTTAGCCTTGTGACTACTAACATCCTCCAACACATTGTAGTTCCATTGTTGCTTTGAGATCAAGAAGTCCTCCATCCCCAACTTCTTCCTTGGAGTCTTTGTTGTTGATGGTGTTGAGGTGCGAGTGCTCCTAGTAGACATAGGAGTATCCTTGCTTGAAGTAAATCCTTGAGAAGAGTGAACATCCTGTGCAAAACGAGCTCTCTTCTTCTCTTGTGCCAAAAGCTCCAAATTAAGACCCTTGGAGTTTGAGCACTCTCCCTTCTCATACTTGCTCTCAACCACATCTATGGATGCTATCTCCTTACCTTTGTTGGGATTAGGAGCTACTTGGGTTTCACTACCTCCCTCTTTCTCTCTATTGGCTCCCTCATAACTCCTTCCTCCATGGTAAGTGGAATTTGGGCAATTCCTTTGGATATGGCCTCTTCCTCCACAACCAAAACAATTTTTATCATTGAAATTGTTGGCTGGTTGGCCTCCTCTATATGGATAGTTTCCATAACTCCTAGGCCCTCTCCCTACATTATGATCCACCTCTCTCTTCTCCCATAGTTGCACCACATTGATCTTGAGATCCGCAAGTTGTTCTGTGATGGTTTGGAGTGGATCTTTTGGTGGAGGTGCAAGAACTGGAGCAACTACTACTTGTGGTGCAACCCTTGTCATCAAAGTATCAGAAGTTCCATCATACTTGTAGCCTTGAGGAGGATGCACAACCTCCTTCACCACCAAATCACTCTCATCCCCTTCCAAACTCTCCTCCATACGAATTGCGATCTTGATAGCTTCAACCTTGGAAGAAGGTTTCTCATATCTCACCTTGCTTCTAATTTGTGGTCTCAATCCTCCCACAAAATTCTTGGTGAGCATGGCCCCTATGCCAATCATTGTAGTCTCCACATCATCCCCACCCTTCCTCAACACTATGCGAAATCTGGACTCCAACTTTTCCACTCTTTCCACATAGACTCTCACTTTCTCTCCTTCTCCTTGCTTGAGAAATGTAACCTCACTCATCAATCTCTCATAACTCTCATCAGGAAGAAAGTTCTCAATGAGAGCTGAAGTCAAAGTCTCCCAAGACTCCTCTTCCCCATCTCTCCTCTCTCTTTTTTGGTATTCTGACTCATACCATGTAAGTGCTGCATCCTCAAAGAAATCTGGTAATAATGAGGCCAACTCATTCTTCCTCCTCTCATTGTTTCCTATGCAAGCTCTCTTGAAGTCTCTCACAAAGGCCTCCACATCTTCTCCATCCTTGCCAAAGAAAACTGGAAGTTTTCCCATCTTAACCCCTCACTATCTTTCTTTTCTCTCAAATTTTTTTTTTCTCTCACTCTATTACTAATAGAGTATATACATGACTAACACCATCTGAGAATAATCCACTCTAGGGAAAATAAAAGGTTCAGGTTGCTCCAAGATTTCTATAGCAACATCAAATCCTAGAGTGCATATTAATCTAACTCTCATGGATAGTTTATCCATAAGTTGAAAGATTATCTCCATCACTAATCTTGAGAACTAGCTGATGAAGGTGGTAATATTTCTGTAGCTGTACTAAGACTCTCTCCAAGATCCTTCACCAAAGTTTCCAAAAGTGCTTTTACTCTACTACACTCATGTCCTTTTGGAAGTCCTTCAACTCCACAAACCTCACACAACTCCTTGGTCTTAGATCTTCTCCCTCCCAATCTTGGTGAAGAAGGTCCAACATGCAAACCCAAGTCAAGTAAGCCTCTCCTTTCCCTCAATCTCTTGCTCTCAAAGGTCAATGGACATGAACTTGCCTTATGTCCCTTCTCTCTACATAGAAAGCACTTAGACTCACTCTTTCCTCCAAGTGGTGTGGGTTTTTGGATCCTCTCAATACTCTCTTCAAATTCTATTGTAAACTCTCTTTTTCTCAAATCAACCCCTATAATCACCTCAAACCCTTGGGGAACCTTGCATAATCTCAATTTCCACTCTTGATGACCCTCCATATTCCCAAGATGAATCTAAACACTCAAACATGCTTTTTGTTGATCTCAAACTTCTCATGCATGAGATCTCCACTTTGCAGAATTGACCATTCCTCACAATGTCACTCAAATCTCCCAACCAATGTGTCACAGTCCTCTGAAATTTTGCACACTTGATAACAACTCAAGGGCGTCCCTCCCTGCAGAATTTCAGATCTTTTCATCTAGCCATTTGGTCTAGACACCTTTCTATTCAGCACCCATATTTCAGATTTGGTCTGAAAACAACCCCCCTCACTTCAAAAACTCATTTCTCCCTGCGCAAGAACGATCTCTCTCTAATTTTTGTGCCAGCAAGTAGGATACAATGCACTAAATTTCCTTGGAAATTTTCAGGACAATTCACTGAAAATTGAAGAAATGGCAGACTCTGTACAATTTTCTAGAGAGCATGCAGTTGCGGGAGCACTTTACCCTATCAACTTTCAAAAATTCTAGCCCAGTGCGCATAGAAGCTCTCACAATAATTTCAAGTGTGCTAACTGAAAGATAACTGAAGCTATCATGTGTAGAAATCTCAAGTCCAGATCTCAAACTTGAGATTTTGCCCAAAATCACCTTAATCCCCAAAATCTACAATCCACCTCACACAATCTCTCCAATTCCTCTCATGTGTACAAGATGTACAAAATCACCTCAAAGACATCATAATGAACTACAGGGTATACAAATGGATCTTGGTTCTCTAACATAAGTTCAGCACTCTCCTCTCCTAATGTTCTCTCCAAGTGAGCTCTCATAACCTCCTTCTGCCTAATGTAGAATTGGACGCGGAACATTATCTTGCCCTCTAGAGAGGTCCCGGCAACGGAACCAAAAATGTGAGCCGGCCTGTCGCTCACTCAGGATGAACCTCTGATGGCTATTATGGTAGCGCACCATGGACTAAGAAGGCAAGGAACCCGAACTCCATCATACTCCTCCAAGGCTAACACTCCAAGACTCAAGACATTGCTCACTAGAGAACTCAATGAGAGAGATAGTTGCAAATGAACGGATGATGAGTACCTCCTCACCCCTTGTTTATATACTTGTGAAATAGTTACGTACCAAAGTTACTAATTACCGTAGTAACTCAAGTGACTAGACTAAAAGTCAAGTAAAGTCAAAAAGTAGAAAGGAATATCCATTCACATGGGCATATTCCCCTAAGCATGTGGTCTTATCTTGACCCAACCACTAAGTCAAGGATTCCTTCACATGGGCTATCCTTGGAATAATGAAGAATCCAAAAGAAAAAGGTTTGCGGGCCCAAGAGTTCTCAACTCTTTCCTCAAAGCCAAACACCTAGGAATAATGCCAAGTCAACACACTAAAATCCAAAATAATGGTGCTCATCTTTTCTACTTCCTCTAAAGTAAGGTCCACTCTATCTTATCTATGACTAACTTTAGCTAACCATGACTAATATAGAACCATCCTTTATCTCTATGAATAATATCTCTTAAGTACTTGTAATACCAAGCTAAATATCACAATACCACACACATGCACAAATGGGTGTTATAGTACAAGATGTACAAAATCACCTCAAAGACATCATAATGAACTACAGGGTATACAAATGGATCTTGGTTCTCTAACATAAGTTCAGCACTCTCCTCTCCTAATGTTCTCTCCAAGTGAGCTCTCATAGCCTCCTTCTGCCTAATGTAGAATTGAACGTGGAACATTATCTTGCCTTCTGGAGAGGTCCCGGCAACGGAACCAAAAATGTGAGCCGGCCTGTCTCTCACTCAGGATGAACCTCTGATGGCTATTATGGTAGCGCACCATGGACTAAGAAGGCAAGGAACCCAGACTCCATCATACTCCTTCAAGGCTAACACTCCAAGACTCAAGACATTGCTCACTAGAGAATTCAATGAGAGAGAGATAGTTGCAAATGAAAGGATGATGAGTACCTCCTCACCCCTTGTTTATATACTTGTGAAATAGTTACGTACCAAAGTTACTAATTACTGTAGTAACTCAAGTTACTAGACTAAAAGTCAAGTAAAGTCAAAAAGTAGAAAGGAATATCCATTCACATGGGCATATTCCTCTAAGCATGTGGTCTTATCTTGACCCAACCACTAAGTCAAGGATTCCTTCACATGGGCTATCCTTGGACTAAAGAAGAATCCAAAACAAAAAGGTTTGCGGGCCCAAGAGTTCTCAACTCTTTCCTCAAAGCCAAACACCTAGGAATAATACCAAGTCAACACACTAAAATCCAAAATAGTGGTGCTCATCTTTTCTACTTCCTCTAAAGTAAGGTCCCATCTATCTTAGCTATGACTAACTTTAGCTAACCATGACTAATATAGAACCATCCTTTATCTCTATATAAATAATATCTCTTAAGTACTTGTAATACCAAGCTAAATATCACAATACCACACACATGCACAAATGGGTGTTACAGGACTGACAAGCTGAGGAGCTTGCAGGAGTTCCAGCGAAAGGCTGGAGAGAGCCTACGTGAGGCATACACTCGCATGAGGTGGCTGATCTGTTTCACTCAGGGAGTTACTGAGGCCCAGGCAGTCCAGTTTTGGTATGGGATACTGGATAGGGAGTTGAGACGTAGAGTTCGTGATGCTATGTTGTTGCAGGCTACTTCACCCACTTTGGCAGTAGTCTTCGGTTTGGCTGAGCGTATTGAGCTCAACATGGTGGAGGAGAGAGTGGTGACATCTGGATTTGGTAGAGAGACCACATCCACGGTTGTGACTTCTTCTAGAGTGCAACAGAGTGCACCACGCCCAGTTGGTTTTTGAGGACAGGGTGGACAGCCCAGATCCTATGGAGCGAGTGGAGGGCCTAGTGGAGTTAAACCCTTGCCTTCATTTTTGGGTCAGCAGCAGCCATTGAGTGGTGGTGTTGCTTGTTGGACTTGTGGTGGACCTCACCATAGGAGAGAGTGTACTCAGGGCAGCGGACCTGATACCTCTGGTGCATCACAGCTAGCACAGAGGCAGTGTGAGCACTGCCATAGATTTGGTCACACTAGTGACCGGTGTTTTGACCTACACTCGGAGTTACGGAGTGGTAGGGTTGCTATGGCAGGTAGTAGAGGAGCTCCAGTTCATGGAGGACAAGGTGGTAGAGGTGGTGGTAGAGGATCTACACCTAGTAGGGGTGCAGTACCTGCCCTTACTTCTGACACAGCTATGGCTACTCAGATTGAGCAGAGATTGGCTAGTATGGCTATTGCTCAAAGGAGATCAGATTTGGGTGCTGAGGCTTCTACCTCATATGCTGGTGATAGAGATGCTTTGGACTTCATGTGCGGAGCAGCCCAGGTGGATGCATCTGCAGCAGTGACTAGGAGTGCAGTATGTGCTCCAGAGCCTAGAGGAGCATCAGTGGAGTTGGACCCACAGAGAGGAGAGGTTGGGAGACAGGTCAGACTTCCCCAATCTTTCACGCTATCTGAGGCATTACAGACAACATCCATGGTTCCTAGATGTCCCAGTGCAGGTGTGGTAGGTGGTGATGGAGTACTTGATGGAGTACCTGCTAGTCAGCCACCTGCTACTACACAGACTGCATCTAGCATGATGTTGGGGGCGGGTCAGCTGATTATGCGGCATCCTTTATTTTCAGCCAGTGACATGTTTACATCGGGAGTTGACCTAGCCCCAGTATTCCGGTTGGCTGCCACGTTGTGTGAGAGTAGGGATGGTGCAATTCCTACTACTAGAGCAGAGGTGGTTGGTAGTGGAGCTGACTTGGTTGAGGAGCATGGGATCCGTTCAGCGACCAATGGTTTATGGTAGGCAGCAGCGGCTAGACTGGAGGAGTTGCCAGCTAGACCGGCCTTTGAGAGAGCGCGGTTTACACCTGGTGTTGTCCTATTGGATAACCAGAGGGAGATTTTTTGTTTGGTGGGACCTTCAGGGAAGGTCTATACACCACAGAGAGTCTTGTTAGACTCTGGTGCGCAACCTCTTATGTTGGGGAAGGCTGCAGTTGTCGGTCTGGAGTTACGGAAGATCGATGTGGAGAGGTGTCCATTTCAGATCCAGACATCTCTAGGTGGTGGTTCGACATAGTACATCACACGTGGGGAGCTTTTTGTCCAGGTTCAGCTTGGTCATCCGACTGATAGCTCGGTGGTGAGAGCTCAGGCTATTGCGACGATAGCTGAGTCATATGATGTGCTAGTTGGGGGAGCAGTGTTATACCCTATGGGTTTCAGCATTGACTATTGGGAGGAGACAGCCTCTTATAGACCTGGTTGGCAATCTGGTGAGGGATGGGTATGTCGCCTACCAGTACGCTTCAGTAGTGGCAGTCTTGGCTCATTACAGTCCCGGACCATGGCAGCATCAGTTTTGGCTTTCAGCGGTGTAGTTACTTGGCCTGGTGACTTGTTGGAGGGGAACGCCCATGCAGAGGATACTCCAGTACCAGAGGAGATCACTCGGCTTTGGAGTACGAGTGGGATTGTTCCATCCACCTTGGATGTTCCATTGTGGAGTTTAGAGGAGGCATTGCAGCAACATGCAGATCAGTTGGTGCAGCAGGCTTGGAGTGGAGCCTTTGTACCATCAGGGGATGAGTGTGAGGATGAGCCTCCAGAGGCGATTGCTTTGACACCTCTGGATACCACACTCATTGCTTGGCAGTATCCAGTAGAGGGGATATGTCTATTGGAGTTGTTTGGTGGGATCAGCACCGGACTAGCTGCGGTGTTACAAGCGGGTATACGAGTACAGAGGTACTTGTATGTAGAGAGAGATGAGACTGCTAGGTGAGTCTCTCTACATCATGTGGCACACTTGGCTTATCGGTATCCGGAGTTATTACCGATGTCAGCAGTCAGAGGTTACCAGAAGGCCTTACCAAGAGACATTTCCTTACTGGGGGCGCATGACCTAGAGAGACATAGGCCTATTCACTGGGTGATTTCTGGATGGCCATGTTAGGGACATACACGTGCGGGCCACGGTTTGGGTCTTCAGGATCCTCGTTCTGGTGTGTTTTGGGAGATGTTATGGATACTACGACATCTCCAGGTTCATCAGTCTGTTTCTCCAGCTTACCTTTTGGAGAATGTTCCTTTGATGGGTGATTCTCGCACTAGAGTGGTGGCGAGTACACATCAGATCCATTCTTGGATGGGACCTGCTGTATTGTTAGATGCAGCCAAAGTGGGATCACGGGCTCATCGTCTTCGTCTTTGGTGGATGAACCTCTTACCCAGAGAGGTTCTACAACGTAGTTATGATGGGATTCAGCGACTAGACCACATTCTTGTTGATGACATCTTGGATGATGGACGTCAGTCTCAGACAGTGGTAGTGGCTGATAGGTCACCTATGGCAGTGGTGAACCTAGTTGGACAGCCTAGAGCTGCATTTCCCACACTCATGAGTTTCCCAAGGTCTCATGCTTTTCGAGAGGGAGGACCCGGACTTGTTTGGGACTCACAGTTACAGCAGTTGGTGGAGCCCAACGCTGATGAGAGAGAGCGGGCGATGGGTTTTTGCACCGGTATTACCGCTATTCCAGCAGTGTCAGAGGCATCCAGGCGTCAGGTGTTAGGTCAGGCTATGGACCTGAACTGTTTGATCTGGATTGTGAGCCTTGGTTTGGCAGAGCAGCGTAGGATGCGCTTGATAGGCATCACCACTCGGACACTTGTGAGCCCTGTGCTATCGAGACGATTCAGGCACATGTTGGGGACGATGGACCAAGTGGACATGGTATTCTTGGGACACATCCAGTAGCTACTAGGGAGAGTGGTCTACTTGGAGTCCATCCAGGTGAGCGTGGGCTACTTGGATTACACCCTTGGTCCACATGGGATGCAGCCAGAGGACGTGTGGAGCTTGCAGCCAGAGTGGAGGGAGTTTTTCACACAGGGGCTGGGACCTCTAGTGGTCGGGAGCATGACACTATTGCTCCCAAGGGCCAAGTGTAGCAGTCAGTCAATACGTCTTCCACTCCTACTATAGTTACAGAGGATACTTGGGAGCCAGATCTTGGACCCAAGCTTACTAGAGAGGAAAGACGGAGGGTTTGGAGGTTCTTGAGGAGTCACATGAGTTGTTTTGCCTTCAGTATGAAGGATTTGGGTGCTCTGAAGGGACATGGTATACGGATTGAGCTGACTAGCGACACATCTGACGTCCTTATCGATATAGTGAGATGGAGAGGACATTGATTCAGAGCCGGAGTAGTGATCTTTTTGAGGCTGGTTTGGTGGAGATTTCACATGGAGAGTATGCATCAGCGACAGTGATGCCAACCAAGAAGGATATGCATGGCAACTATATAGATAGGCGGATGTGTGGAGATTACCGTCCTATCAACCGACAGACCAGGGCTGATCGGTATGCCATGCCTACACCGGAGGAGATTTTTGATGCGATTGGGCATGCAAAGGTCTTTAGTACTTTGGATCTTCGAGCGGGATATCATCAGTTGCCGATCAGGGAGGAGGATAAGTCCAAGACAACATTTTGGGCTATTGATCCTCACGGCAAGGATGTGTTACATCAGTGGAGGTTCTTACCATTTGGGTTGAAGAATGCTCCCGCTGAGTTCCAGAGGGTCATGGATAGGATCCTAGCTGGATTGGATTTTGCTCGGTGCTATATTGATGACATTTTGGTTTATAGCACTACTGTGGAGGAGCATGAGAGACAATTGTTGGAGGTGTTTGAGAGGTTGAGATCTCATGGACTCAAATTACATCCTGGGAAGTGTAGGTTCTTCCACGACAGGTTGAGTATTTGGGTCACACTATCTACCCCGGAGGACTTGGTGTCCATCAGACCAAGGTGGAGGCTATTGCACGTATTCCTCGGCCTACGGATGTGAGCAGAGTGTGAGCATTCCTTGGGTTGGCAAACTTCTATTGCCGCTATGTTAGAGGATTTAGTGCCATTGCCAAGGCCTTGACAAAGCTGACCAAGCTTACACAAGAGTGGTGTTGGGGAGATGAGCAAGAGAGAGCTTTTGTAGAGCTCAAGGAGAGGCTGACATCTGCTCCTATTTTGAGGAGATCGATCAGGGGACGACCATTTCAGGTTCACACTGATTGGAGTATGTTGGGGCTTGGAGCGGTGCTCACCCAACATGATGATGAGGAGAAGGAGTTTGTGGTGGCCTATGCTAGTCGCTCCAACAATTCAGTGGAGGTGAAGTATAGTTCATATGAGGGAGAGTGCTTGGCAGCAATTTGGGCAGTAGCACATTTCCGATGTTACCTATTTGGTAACCCCTTCACTCTCATCACTGATCATCAGCCGCTGAAGTGGTTGATGGAGTCCGACAAGCTTTCAAGGAAGCTTGCACGATGGGCTCTGATTTTACAGGAGTATGATTTCACGGTTGTTCATAGACCTGGAGTGGTGAACCGTGATGCAGATGGGTTGAGTAGAAACCCATGTCCCAGCAAGCAGGATCAGACCGGAGCACGTTGGCATGGTGAGACAGATGAGGAGATGGTGCCAGGTTGGCATGCATTGGCCTTTCTGTGTATATTTGTAGAGACTTTGGTGGTATCTCTCTCAGCGCATACAGGAGGAGTTATTGAGGTCACAGATCCAGAGAGTGAAGATATTGGTACAGTTCAGCGAGACATTCATGATGATATCTTAGTGATGGACTATCTTCGCACTGGTGTTGTGGGTGGCACAGTTGGGGCCAAGGAGAGAGACTGTGTTCTTCAGCGAGCCAGACGGTTCAGATTGGAGGGTAGACATCTTTTGTGTATATGGGAGGATGGTAGAGTGCGAGTAGTACCACTTCCATCACAGAGACCACAGTTGGTCCGTCATGCTCATGAGGAGCTAGGACATTTTGGAGTAAAGCGTACATATAGCTTACTTCAGAGTCATTATTGGTGGCGCGGTATGTAGACCGAGGTATAGCAGTTTGTTGCCAGATGTGTGGTTTGTGACCGAGTTAGAGCATCATTCAATGCTCCTACGCCGTAGTTACACATGGGATTGGGTTACCGTTGGAGTTTGGACTTTGCCGGACCTTTACCGCTGACTGTGAGACATCATCGGTATGTTTTGGTGATGATGGAGCACTTCTCCAAGTGGATTGAGTTGGTGGCACTTCCTGACAAGTCTAGTGAAGGGACAACTTACTCGTTTCTAGATTGAGTTCTTAGTCATTTTGGTGCACCAACTGAGGTTTTGACTGATCAGGGTACGGAGTTCTTGGGGGAGTTTCAGGTCTTGTGTGACAAGGCTTTGATTGATCATCATACTACATCCCGAGATCATCCTGAGGCAGATGGCTTTGCAGAGAGAGTGGTTCAGACGGTGAAGAGAGGATTGCGAAAGTATGGTTTGCAGAGAGGCCACTTGGGAGATTGGGATCTCCAGTTACCTTGGTTGGCCATGGGGTATCGATTCAGCCGGCTATCCTCCTTAGCATCCTTCTTTCCATACTTTCTACTCTATGGACGAGATCCAGATTTACCTACAGCCATTCGTCGAGATGCTACTGTAGTTTTGGACTTGGATGACCCTGATGTATGGATGAGCGCATGTTCTCAGCGGGCAGAGATCTTTCGGAGAGTGATGCCGATGGCCTTTGAGAACTTGGCGATTGCTCAGCATAGAGATACTTTACGCTATGCTACCATTCAAGGAGGAGGTTATAGACCCTCGATCCGTTGATTTTATCCAGGCGACTATGTATATCTACAGCAGACAGCACCGACTACACTTGATGTTTCTACAGGCCACACTATCTTGAGAGTGCGTGAGGTTTTGCCATCTGGAGTCCTTGTGTTAGAAGGACGTGATGGTGTTGTTTGGAAGGATCATGTGCGCAATTGTGTGCCATGCCACCTCCCAAACATTGATGGTACTATGGACCCAAGCTTGGCACTTGTACGTGTAGGCTTGAGGTGTATGTTATGTGACTCTTCTGGTGGAGCTGCTACTATGTTAGTGTGTGATAGTTGTTTGAGAGGATGGCATATGGCATGTATGACTCCTCCTCTCATGGTGGTTCCTCAAGGACAGTGGTTATGTCCTAGATGTACTTGACCTATAGCTAGTTCATTCTTATATGGTATAGATTGCAGACAGGCGACTAACGATGGGGCTCCATAGCACCCGGCCTCCTGATCTTTGCCCATTAGAGGGTATACCATATACTTAGAGTAGATGGCTATCTGGAGTTAGAGGGACCTAACCGCCAGCTAGGGGGGCGATTGTGGCACTTTACAATCTATGTATGACTTATGTGTGAGTTGTGCTTCTATAGAGTATGATGTTGACAGCGATGTATGTTGTGTAGCGATGTATATACGCACGACAACTGTCACGCCATTTGTAGTTCTGCATCTAGCTGCTCGGACACTGGAGTTCCAGTGATAGTAGTTAGAGTTATTCTAGTAGTTTCTCAGGGACTACTTTCCGACTGTCTGATTTGGTGTTCGGGGTACTAACTTCACGGTGGGGCCCACCGTCACTTTCCACCATTCGCACCGTCAAGTGTGCCATCAGTGGGACCGTTAGGGTTCTAGTGCTAGCTCGAGTCCAGGGGGGTATAGTTTCGAAGTGAGCTCCAGAGAGCTCACTTCTCTGATGTTGAGCCTTCGAGTTCCTGGCTATGGTGGACAGAGGCCGGTGAGCGTCACCTGGATTCTCTATGCTTGAGTGGGTGTGGCTTGACTGTAATCAATGCCCAGTTGTTGGCAGTTTATAGAGTGTCAGATCAAGTACTGATCTGAGTTGAGTTGAGTTGAAAGTGTTAAGCAATCTGATTATTGTGGCACTTTAGAGTCTATGTATGACTTATGTGTGAGTTGTGCTTCTATAGTGTATGATGTTGATAGCGATGTATGTTGTGTAGCGATGTATATACGCACGACAAACGCTGCTCCTTGTAAGGCTCAATGTTGCAGGTCTTCTTCATCCGGAGTAGCAATGTGGCTTCATTGTTGATAGGGTTTGTAGGCACGGGTGCCTCTCCAAGTACTTCAGTCGCAGGTATTGGGTTTTGAGACGGCTCTTCTTCTTGCATGGCTTGATCGTTCCTGAGGATCTACACTTGACTTTGTAATGTCTCCATGGTCATCTTAATCTCTCAAAGTTCATTCAACATCCCTTGCATTCCTTGCACCAACTCTTGCAATTGTGGATCCATGGTTCCTACAACACTCAATTGATAATGTCTACTTCAATACAGAGTCAATATAATCACTCTGGAAGGCGCACAAACTATCGGAACTACCATTGGGACCTCAGAAGCTATCACTCGTTGATAATACTCCTCACCAAAATTCCTAATCACAAAATCTCTAAACATCACTTTCGGCCTCACTACATAACGGATTTCTACTTGAGTGTTGAAAGGGAGAGGATTTGGGACATTCATATCCATTTAATCATAATAGAATGTAGATTGTCAAATCCCACTCTCTATCATATATCACCATAGGTAGAATCACCGGGTTTGGTGAGTTCATCACTCTATCCATGAATTTTGCACCAAAGTGATAAACTAGCGATACCCTCATCTGCTCACGCTGGATGTACATAAACTTGATGTGGAATAGGTTTGAGAATGGAAAGCTAGGTGTGGGAAATTGGCCTCCCGGCGCATCCATCCCATCCGCTCTCTAAAGTCCTTCCTAAGTCTAGCAACTACTCTATGTTCTCCACCTCAAAGTACTCAATTTCAGTAGTTCGTGCTATTCCAAGAGGGGTGATCCACTCTCTTGGACTAAAATACTTGCTCTGATACCATTGTAATACTCCGAGGACAAGCGAAGAGAGAAAACACAGATTGCACACTCAAACAATCGATGCCCCAAGGGAGCACCTTCTCTTTATTATATAGACAAAGAGGATCTCCTCCAAGGAAGCTCCACCATAGGATTAGGGACACAGATAGGTGACATGTCAGCAAGCTCCACCCTTGGATTACTTACTTGGATGGGTGACATGTTTTGTCTAGGTCCTATCTGGTTGGTCAAACAAGCTTTGACTGGAGGGAATCTTTTAGGGAATCTTCCTGTAGGAATCTTAGAATCATGTAAGGTACCATTGGAAAGCTCTTGATGAGACAAAGTAGGGGGGAGTGAAGGCCAACCTTTCATACGTTGGGGGGAATCTGCACAATTTCGAGGCCTAATTCATCCGTTTAGGCCTCCAAAATGCCTTCAAAGATTTTAGGCATATTTTGGTTCCTACTCTATTAGTAGAAGTCCCCTTTTGGTAGTACCTCTTTCTGATCTGTTTAGTCCATCATGTGTAATATTCTTCCAGATGTTACCAAACCAATTCTCACCTTTAAATCATATGTCTAGCTATTGGTTCTAAGGTTCTCAAGTCTATTTCTGTAAAAGACCAAAACCGAGGAGAGAAATAGGAGAATGGAAATTCACATTGGGACACTTGAATGAGGGAAAACTCCAAATGCCTAGCATGAGCTTTGGCTTTGGTATTTATAGGTAGCATACAAGGCCCTTGAGAAGCTTCTCAAGAAGCTTCCTTCTAGAAGCCGCCTACTTGGCATGCGAGCTAAGCTAGTTGGAAGCTTCTAGAAACTTCCTTCTAGAAGCTACTTACTTAAGGTGCAAGCTAAGCTAACCGAGAAGCTTCCCAAGAAGCTTACTAGATACTTCCGGAATTTTCTAGGCTAATTTGTCTTATGTGCTACTTCGTGAGCCTGACTGACTTTGTCGCTAAACTCTATATTGTTACATATTCCTCCGCCGCTAGTTGGTGACGTCCTTGTCGCCAGTGAAGCTTTAAATTCCTGGATGGCCGTCTATGCATTGTGGAGGTGAGAAAGAGTTTCCCAAGTGGCATCATGAAGGGGATACCCTTTCCAAAGAACCTTGTACTCCGTATGTTGGCGACGGCCTCGTTGAATGTGGCGACGTGCAAGGATACGATCAACTTTGTACTCCTCATGATCATTGATATGGATAGGAAGAGGGGGAGGCTGGACTCGAGAGGAAAAGGAAGAGGGGTTAGGAACAAAGGGTTTCAACTTGGAAACATGAAAGACAGGATGGATACGCATGTGACAAGACAAGGCAAGACAATAAGCAACAGGAGAGACAATTTGGGTGATATCAAAGGGTCCTATCCAATTAGGGGCAAGTTTACAAACTTGGGTATCAAGTGGGAGAGGGAGGTTACTAGAGGATAACATGACTTTATCACTAACTTTGAAGGTGAGATCTCGACGATGGTGGTCCGCATATTGTTTTTGGCGATTCTGAGCAACAAGGAGGTGAGACTTGGCTTGTTGGAGAGATTGGGATATAGTGGTCAAGAATGTGGAAGTATGAGGAACCTGAGATGGAGGGGGAGCAAGAAGAGAATCTGGAACAAGCGGATCTTGGCCAAAATTGAGAAAGAAAGGAGAGAATCCGGTGCTTGCCTATTTGGAATTGTTGTAGGCAAATTCGGCAGTGGCAAGACATTCATCCCAATTGGTATGGTGGACATTGACAAAGGCACGCAACATATCCTCCAATGTACGATTTGCACGTTCGGTTTGTCCATCAGTTTGAGGATGATAGGCCGTGGACAAAGCAAGCTTGGTGCCGAGTATCTGAAAGAGTGCTTGCCAAAACTTCCCGGTAAAGCGAGGATCACGGTCGGAGATGAGTACGCATGGCATTCCATGATGCTTGAAGACATTGTCAAAGTAGATTTGCGCTAAGGTTGGAGCATCCACGGTATCACAAGTTGGTGCTAAGTGGATTTGCTTACTAAGCTTATCCACAAACACCACAATGGCGGTGTGTCCTTGTTTTGTCTTTGGCAAGGATGTGATGAGATCCAAGCTCACATGCTCCCAACGAGCTGATGGAACGGCAAGCGGTTGAAGGAGTCCATCCGGCTTTTGGTTGCTGGCCTTGTTAAGTTGGCAGCTCTCACACGATTGAACAAATTCTTGAACATCCCGTGTCATGTTGGGCCACCACCATTGACGTTGGAGGGTACCCAAGGTCTTGTTCACACCCATGTGACCAGCGATGGGTAAATCATGGGGTTCTTGAAGGCGCACAAGTTGAAGATCACCTTTGGCTGGAACATAGATCCGGTCCGCATGGAATAGAAGGTCTTCCTTGAAGGAGAAGGTGTTGTACTCCTTGTCACTTGTTGTTAGCCGACCATGTACCATTTGGAAGAAGGGATCTTGCTGTAGAGCTAACCAAAACTCGTTATGAAGCTTGGGATCAATTGACACCGTCGTAATTGTTGCCGTGATGAGAGGAAGAGACTTCAAATCAGGTCGTCGTGATAGAGCATTAGGGATGACATGGAACCGACCTGGTTTGTACTCAAGTTTGATGTCGAACAATTGGAGTTGCTCTTCCCATCGATTATGTCGACTCTTCATGTGCTCTAGGTGTAAGGTCTGCAACAATGGCTTGTGATCAGTTCACATGATCACTTGTTTCCCCAAGAGATAATGCCTCTATACCTTGGTGGCATATACCATTGCAAGTTGTTCCTGATCTTGAGCAGAGTAATTTCTTTCAGCTATATTTAGTTGGCGAGACACAAAGGCAATAGGATGTACTCCATCTTGAAATTCTTGTTGCAACACAGCTCCAATTGCAAAGTTAGAAGCATCAAAATCAACCACACAAGGTAGTTGAGGATCATATGGTTGAAGAATGGGTCTTGAAGACACCATATGCTTTAACTTATGGAATGCTTCTTCATGCTTGGTAGTCCATTGGAAGCTCGAGTTCTTTCCCAAGAGGTCAGTCAATGGTGCAGCCATGTGAGCATAATAGTGGATGAACCGTCTGTAAAAACTGGCCAATCCATTGAATGCTTGTACTTCGGTAGCATCCTTTGGGGTAGGCCAATCAGTAATGGCCTTGATTTTCTCTTCTTCCATCTTGATCCCCTCTGATGAGATCTTATGACCCAAGAAGGTAACCTCCTTTTGCCAAAAAGCACACTTTGACTTCTTGCAATAAAATTTCCACTGTCGTAGTCGTCTTAGGACTTCTCATACATGATTCCTGTGTTCTGCCTCTGTCCTACTATAGATTTAGATATCATCTAAGAACACTACCATGGATTGATCCAATAGTCCCTCCAACACCCGATGCATCTGATCCATGAAGATTGCTAGAGCATAATGAGTCCGAAAGGTAGAACTCTCCACTCAAAATGTCCATACCTTGTGTGAAAGGTAGTCTTTTGCACATCCTCTCCTTCAATAGGAATTTGCCAATAGCCGCTACAAAGATCTAGCTTGGAAAAGTAGCGTGCTCCACTTAATTGATCAAGTAGGTCATCAATCCAAGGCAAGGGATATGCATTCTTCACGGTTTGCTTATTGAGCCCACGGTAATCAATATAGAAACAAAGTCCTCCATCCTTCTTTGGAACAAATAGTACCGGTGCTCCCCTCGGAGAGGTACTATGTCGTATAAAATCCTTCTCCAACAACTCTGTAAGTGTTGTTTGCAATTCCTCCAACTCCTTTGGTGAGAGCCGATAGATTGGTCTACTCATTGGAGTACTCCCTGGCAATAACTCGATCTTGAAGGGCATACCTCGATCAGAGGGTAATCCCTTTGGTAGATCATCCGGAAACACATCTGCAAACTCCTGAACTATCCAATCAACCGTTGCTTGATGCGGCACCTAGCACTCCTCAGATTGTTCTTGTGCAATCGGCTTGATCCACACCGCGAATACAGACTTATCTTCCTCCAAAGCTTGCTCTATGGCTGCTTCATTAACAAACTTCCCTTCTAGGGACTCATCTCTCTCCAAGCTTGCTCCATGGTTGCCTTCTTGGCAAACTTCCCATCTTGGGACTCATCTCCCTTCCAGATTTGCTCTATGGCTACCTTCTCAACAAACTTCCCATCTTGGGACTGACTATTCTTAGGTGTCTTACTCAGAGGTGCCAGACAACCTAATCAGAAATTCCTACCTTGGTGTTGTACTTGAATTTGACGTCGGGTCCAATCGAATTGAACCTTATGACGTTCAAGCCAAGGTAGACCCAGAATGATATCATAGTGTAGAGGTGCCACTACAAACCTCATACACTCCAAATACTCCTTCCCAATCTTGAAGGTAACAGGATGCGAGGTGCGGAATACAAAACCTTTTCTACCATCTGCCATCATCAAACTACTTCCAATCACTAGCTTGATAGGAATACCCAATTCCTTTGCTACTTGCATAGATATGCAATTCTCTAAACTTCCAGAATCAACCAAAATCCTACAACTCCGATTAGATATCGTACCTTGCAAGTGAAGCAAACTTGCATAGGTTGAGCCTTCAATCCCATTGGAACTAATCAAGCTCCCAGTAGGTGGCTCGAAATCTCCTACTGGGATTCTTTATTTCCTTGATCATTCTGTTCCACAAACTCCATCTGTGCAACTTGTCGAGGTCACCTATTCCTAAGTGGACATTCAGCAATGCAATGTCCAACTTGGCGACAATAAAAGCAACCTCCATTTTGTCGTAATCTTTCTTTATTTGCTGTGCCAAGTGGTCTTTGTTGGATAGCATCAATCTCCATTGGTACTGGTTCTTCCACTTGTGGTACTGGTAGGTTTTGTGTAGGTCGAGGTCGAGACCAAGTTGTCGCCACTAAGGAATCAAGATGCTCAGCCAATTGCATGGCTTCTTCTATGTTCTGTGGCTCTTGCATGGTCACCTCCAATCTGGTTCGTGACTTCAATCCTTGCACAAATTGATCCAAAACTTCACCTTCTTGGATATCTGGAATTTGCATGATGATATTCTGAAATTATGTGATGTAGCTTCTCATTGAGCCAATCTGCCTCAACTCCACCAATTTATCTTGTGCAACCCGGTGGCATTTATAGTCTGAAATCGACCAAGTATTGCATCCTTGAATTCTGCCCATGTCGAAATTGGTGTAACAATTTGTCGTTCAGCTCTTTCTACTCGGAATCGCCACCAAAGTTTTACCACACCATCCAACTGGCTAGAAGCCAAGAGAATTTGTTTCCACTCGTCTTGAAGATTGGTGGCTTCAAAGTAATGTTCACAGTCAAACACAAAATTCTCCACTATGCCTGGAAGATTCTTGCCTTCAAACACCTTGGGTTTCAGAAATCGAATGCAATCTTCTCCATCTCGAACTGGCGCTCTGTCTATCTGTTCTCGTCGTTGTTGGTCTCGTTCATCCAACAATCGAGTAAGATGCTTGATTTGTTGTTGCATTACAAGGATAACATCCGGTATTGCCGCCATCGCTGCTACTCTATTCCACTACTCTCAATTTATCTAGTTGATTAACACATAGATACAACACGTCCACCGTTCTCCATAAGTTACAACTGGAAGTATCAAGGGTTCCTCTAACATGGTGATCATATGTAGAAAATCCTGTCCAAAGCGTGAGGTGATGAATTCTGTGAAACAATGCTTTGGTAATATCTAGACATGAAAGTCCCAATGGTTCGGCGGAAGTGGATTTGGTGGTCCATAAATTCCATCCATCCCATTCCTGCTTTGATACCAATGTAAAAGACCAAAATCGAGGAGAGAAATAGGAGAATGGAAACTCACATTGGGACACTTGAATGAGGGAAAACTCCAAATGCCTAGCATGAGCTTTGGCTTTGGTATTTATAGGTAGCATACAAGGCCCTTGAGAAGCTTCTCAAGGAGCTTCCTCAAGCCGCTTTCTTAGAGTGCAAGCCAAGTTAACTAGGAAGCTTCTCAAGAAGCTTCCTTCTAGAAGCCGCCTACTTGGCGTGCAAGCTAAGCTAGTTGGAAGCTTCTAGAAGCTTCCTTCTAGAAGTTACTTACTTAAGGTGCAAGCTAAGCTAATCAAGAAGCTTCCCAAGAAGCTTCCTAGATACTTCCGGAATTTTCTAGGCTAATTTGTCTTATGTGCTACTTTGTGAGTCTGACTGACTTTGTCACTAAACTCCATATTGTTACAATTTCGGTTTTTGCCTTATTAGTAGAAGTACTCTTTTGGTGATACTTCTATCTTATCTATTTTGACCATCATGTATAACATCATTCTAGATGTTACCAAACCAAATTTCACATCTAGATCATATGGCTAGCTCTTGGTATTATAGCCTCGGATTGGTGACTTGTTTGATCAATTGAGTGGAGCACAATACTTTTCCAAGCTGGATCTTCGCAGCGGCTATTGGCAAATCCTCATTAATAGGGAGGATGTGCAAAAGAGGGCCTTTTGCATAAGGTATGGGCATTTTGAGTGGAAAGTTCTACCTTTAGGGCTCACTAATGCTCAAATAGTCTTCATGGATTAGAGGCATTGAGTGTTGGATGGGCTATTGGATCAGTACGTGGTGGTGTTCTTGGATGATATATTAATCTATAGCAAGACAAAGGCATAACACGTGAATCACGTATGAGAAGTCCTAAGATGATTATGAGAATGGAAATTTTACCACAAGAAGTCAAAGTGTGCTTTTTGGCAAAAGGAAGTTACCTTCTTGGGGCAAAAGATCTCATCAGGGGGGATCAAGATGGAAGAGGATAAAATCAAGGCCATTACTGATTGGCCTACTCTAAAGGATGCTATAGAAGTATGGGCATCTAATGGATTGGCTAGTTTTTACCAAATGGTTCATCCATTATTATGCTCATATGGCTGCACCACTGATTGACCTTTTGGGGAAGGACTCAAGCTTCAAGTGGACCACCAAGCATGAAGAAGCATTCCAAAATTTGAAACATATGGTGTATTCAAGGCCCATTCTTCAACCGTATGATCCTTAGCTACCCTATGTGGTTGATTTTGATGCTTCTAACTTTGCAATTAGAGCCATGTTGCAACAAGAATTCCCATATGGACTACATCCCATCGCCTTTATGTCTTGCCGACTCAATATGGCTGAAAGAAACTACTCTGCTCAAGATTGAGAAGAACTTGCAATGGTATATGCCACCAAGGTTTGGAGGCATTACCTCTTGGGGAAACAAGTGATCATGCAAACTGATCACAAACCATTGTTCCAAACCTTACACTTGGAACACATGAGGAGTCAACATCATCGATGGGAGGAACAACTCCAACTGTTTGACATCAAACTTGAGTACAAACCAAGTCAATTCCATGTCATCCTTGATACTTTATCATGATGACCCGATTTGAAGTCTCTTCTTCTCATCAAAATGGCAATTACAACGGTGTCAATTGACTCCAAGGTACAAAATGAGTTTCAGTCAGCTCTACAACAAAATTCCTTCTTCCAAATGGTAAATGGTCACCTTACAACATGCGACAAGGAGTACAACACCTTCTCCATCAAGGAGGGCATTCTATTCAATGAGGATCGGATCTATGTTCCAACCATAGGAGATCTTTGACTTGTGCACCTTCAAGAAGCCCATGATTTACCCATAGCTGGTCACATGGGTGTGGGCAAGACCTTGGGTACCCTCCAACGTCAATGGTGGTGGCCCAACATGACACGAGATGTTCAAGAATTTGTCCACTCGTGTGAGAGCTGTCAATGTAACAAGGCTAGTGACCAGAAGCCGAGTGGAATCCTTCAACCACTCACCATTCCATCTGCTTGATGGGAGTATGTGAGCTTGGATCTCATCACATCCTTGCCCAAGACAAAGCAAGGACACACAACAATTGTGGTGTTTGTCGATAAGCTTAGTAAGCAAATCCACTTGGCACCAACATGTGATACGGTGGATGCTCCAACCTTAGTGCACCTCTACTTTGACAATGTCTTCAAGCATCATGGGATGCCACGTGTACTCATCTCCGACCGTGATCCTTGATTTATTGGGAAGTTTTGGCAAGCACTCTTCCAGATACTCAGCACCAAGCTTGTTTTGTCCACAGCCTATCATCCTCAAACTGATGTACAAACTGAACATGCAAATCGTACATTGGAGGATATGTTGTGTGCCTTTATCAATGTCCACCATACCACTTCGGATGAATGTCTTGCAGTTGTAGAATTTGCCTACAACAATTCCAAATAAGCAAGCATCGGATTTTCTCCTTTCTTTCTCAATTTTGGCAAGGATCCACTTGTTCCAGATTCTCTTTTTGCTCCTCCTCCATCTAAGGTTCCTCATACTTCAACATTCTTGACCACTATATCCCAATCTCTCCAACAAGCCAAATCTCACCTCCTTGTTGCTCAAAATCATCAAAAACAACATGTGGACCACCATCGTCATGATCTCACCTTTGAAGTTGGTGATAAAGTCATGTTATCCTCCAGTAACTTCCCTCTCTCCCTTGATACACAAGTTCATAAACTTGCTCCTGATTGGATAGGACCCTTTGATGTCACTCAAATTGTCTCTCCTGTTGCTTATTGCCTTGCCTTGCCTTGCCTTGTCATATGCATATCCATCATGTCTTTCATGTTTCCAAGTTGAAACCCTTTGTTCCTAACCCCTCTTCCTTTTCCTCTTGGGTCCAACCTCCCCCTCTTCCTGTCCCTATTATTGATCATGAGGAGTACTAAGTTGATTGTATCCTTGCACGTTGCCATATTCAACAAGGCCATCGACAATAACGGAGTACAAGGTCCTTTGGAAAGGGTATCCCCTTCATGATGTCACATGGGAACCTCTTTCTCACTTCCAAAATGCACAAACGGCCATCCAGGAGTTCGAAGCTTCACTGGCAACAAGGACGTCACCAACTAGCGGTGGAGGAATATGTAACAATATGGAGTTTAGCGATAAAGTTGGTAAGGCTAATGAAGTAGCAAATAAGAAAAAGTAGCCTCAAATATTCTGGAAGTAGCTAGGAAGCTTCTCGAGAAGCTTAGCTTGCACTTCAAGTAAGTAGCTTCTAGAAGGAAGCTTCTATAAGCTTCTAACTAGCTTAGCTTGCACGCCAAGTAGACAACTTCTAGAAGGAAGTTTCTTGAGAAGCTTCCTAGTTAACTTGGCTTGTACTCTAAGAAAGCAGCTCGAGGAAGCTTCTCAAATACCTTGTATGCTACCTATAAAAACCAAAGCCAAAGCTCATGCTAGGCATTTGGAGTTTTCTCTCATTCAAGTGTCCCAATGTGAGTTTCCATTCTCCTATTTCTCTCCTCGGTCTTGGTCTTTTACAGCTGGAGTGTTGGTGAGGCCAAACGGTATCACCAAGTACTCAAAATGACCGTACCTTGTTTGAAAGGCCATTTTGTATATGACTTCTTCCAGAATCCTGATTTGGTTGTAAGCACCCGGCAAATCAAGTTTGGTAGAGTGCCCTGCCCCATTGAGTTGATCAAAAAAGTCATCCATGCAAGGTTATGGATATTTATTCTTCACTATTTGTTGATTCAGTTCTCGATAGTCAATGCACATGCGCATTGTTCCGTCCTTCTTCTTCAAAAACAATATAGGAGCACATATGGTGATACATTGGGTTAGATAAACCTCTTTTGCAACATATCCTTTGAGCCTTACACTCTTCCAACTCCTAAGGTGATGGTCGATATGGGACCTTACAAGGAGGTGTCATTCTATGATGTATCTCAATTTTATGATGTACTCTCCTTTTTGGTGGTTAACTTATAGGTAATTCATCCAAAAAGACATCTTGGAACTCATTGACCACATCTTTCAATTTCTCAAGGAGTTGTCCATTGTGTTGGGAACTTTGGACTTCTCTTATTAAACCCATGAAACATCTATCTATCTTACCAATAGATGTGGTCTTTATGACATATAAAGGCAAATCTTGCCTTTGTGATGGTCCTTTAAACCCAAAGATCTTCCATTGACTAGTTTTCACTACTTTCTTTCTCCAATCCACCATGAGGTTGTCGTGCTCCATCCACAATATACCTACGACCACATCATAATGAGCTAGTTGTATCACTTGCCACTTGATTGCTTCTTGATACCCTCCTATAGAGAGTATTACCTTTCTAGGTAATGATTCAATCCTCTTTGTTTGACCATTAGGTAACTCTACTTTGTCCTTCTCATCCTTCTCTAGTTTCATCTCCAACCTTATTGCAATAGAGCAAGATAATAAATTCCCTATTGCCCTAGGGTCTATCAACACTCTCATTGGATTGCTTTCTAGCACTCCATTTTCAACAATTAATTGTGCATTTATCTTCCTCCTTCTTTGCACACTTGTCTTCTTCCTCCCCCTTTCTTTTACTCTTCTTTACCAAGCCAATAAGGATGCAAGGTACATTTATTGGTGATCTTTGTTTTTCAATGTGGTTTCTATATCTTCCTCTTCAATTCATCTCTCCATGTGGTTCAAAGGTCACTTGTATGGAGGTCAAGGGCCTCTAGGATGACGAGCATGACAATTGATGGCTACATGCTCAATTTTGCCACAATTCTAACATCATTGTTGTTTTGCTTGAGCCTCTTCTCCTTGTGGAACTCCTTCTCTCCTTTCATTGACCCATCCCCGTTCTCCTTGGAGAGGTCTTGCTCCTTTATCTTGGAACCAAATGTTGCCCAATTCCATAAGTACTAGTCCACCAAAATGGTTTGTCTTGGGCTGATAGTTTTGCATTGATGTTATCACGTCACCTCCTCCAAGAGCCCTTGCTATTCTTTGGGCATAGGCAATGGCTTCAAAAATAGTACAAGGATTTTGCACCATTACCTCTTGGCAAATCCGCTCTTTTAATCCTCTTTTGAAATTATCAAGAGCTTTGGCTGGACTCATATTGGTTATCACAAATTGTAGATCCAAAATTACCTCCATGTACTCTTGTATGCTATTCTTCTACCCCAGAGTTTGGGCCATTTGCACAAAATCCACAGATTGGAAATTCTTGAGCAACCCTTCTTGCATGGTTTTCCAAGTGCATCTCTTCCTTCTACCAACAATGATCGTTCCCAAGTGTCATACCATGTGAGGGCCTTATCGCTCAAGTACCCACACATAAACACACCTATAGAATGATCAGTGATCTCCATTGCAAACAATCAAGGTATTGATTTGTTCTTGAAATCCAATTTTCCACTACTCTCATGGAATGTTGTCCCTTGTAAGGCTCAATGTTGCATGTCTTTTTCATTCGTAGTAACAATGTGGCTTGGTTGTTGATTGGAATTGGTGTCATTAGCATGCATAACTCTCCATGTACTTTGATTGTTGGTGTTGGTTGTTGAAACTGCTCCCCTTCTTGCAATACTTGATCCTTCTTGATAGCATGTACTTGATTTTGCAATTCCTCCATGGTCATCTTGATTTCTCAAAACTTGTTCAACATCCTTGCATTCTTTACATCAACTCTTGCAATTACGGATCCATGATTCCAACACACGATCAATGTTCACTTGCTACTTCCTACTTCAATAAAGGTTAGAATGATCACTTGAGAGGGTGAAAAAATATGGGGACTACCATTGGGACCTCAGAGGCCATCTGTAACAATATGGAGTTTAGCGACGAAGTTAGTCGGGCTTACAAAGTAGCACATAAGACAAATTAGCCTAAAATATTCCGGAAGTATCTATGAAGCTTCTTATGAAGCTTCTCGATTAGCTTAGCTTGCACCTCAAGTAAGTAGCTTCTAGAAGGAAGCTATAAGCTTCCAACTAGCTTAGCTTGCATGCCAAGTAGGCGGTTTCTAGAAGGAAGCTTCTTGAGAAGCTTCCTAGTTAACTTGGCTTGCACTCTAAGAAAGCGGCTTGAGGAAGCTTCTTGAGAAGCTTCTCAAGGGCCTTGTATGTGACCTATAAATACCAAAGCCAAAACTCATGCTAGGCATTTGGAGTTTTCCCTCATTCAAGTGTCCCAATGTGAGTTTCCATTCTCCGATTTCTCTCCTCGGATTTGGTCTTTTACATTGGTATTAGAGCAAGAATGGGATGGATGAATTTATGGACCACCAAATCCACTTCCACCAAACCATTGGGATTTTTGCGTCCTAATACTACCCAAGCATCATTTCACACAATTCATCACCTCGCACTTTGGACAAGATTTTCTGCATATGATCACCATATTTGAGGAACCCTTGGTGCTTCCGGTTTTAACTTATGGAGAACGGTAGACGTGCTATTTCTATATGTTAATAAATTAGATAGATTGGGAGTGGTGTGATAGAGTAGAGACCATGGCGGCAATACCTGATGTTATCTTTGCTATGCAGCAACATATCGAGCACCTTACCCGATTGTTGGATGAACGAGATCTTCGACGACAAGAGCAAAGAGTACCAATTCAAGAAGGAGAAGATCAGATCAGATTCCCAAAACCTAAGGTATTTGAAGGCAAGAATCTTCCGGGTGCAGTGGAGAATTTTGTGTTTGATTGTATATTGTAAATGTTATTTTAAAGCTACCAATCTAGAAGACGAGCGAAAGCAGATTCTCCTGGCTTCTAGCCAATTGGATGGAGTAGCAAAGCTATGGTGGAGATTTTGAGTAGAGCGAGCTAAGCAACAAATTGTTGCACCAATCTTGACATGGGCAAAATTCAAGAGCACAATAATTAGTTGGTTCCAAGCTATAAATGCCACATGAGCTGCATGGGATAAGTTGGCAGAGTTGAAATAGATTAGCTCTATAAGAAGTTACATCACGTAGTTCCAAAACACCATCATGCAAATTCTAGATATATTAGAAAGTGAAGCTTTGGATTGATTTTTGAGGGATTTGAAGGCGAGCACCAAATTAGAGGTAACCATGCAAGAGCCACACAACTTGGAGGAAGCCATGCGGTTGGTCAAACGTTTTGATTCCTTGGTGGCAACAACTTGGTCTCGATCTCGACCTCCACAGAGCCTACCAATACAATACACACAAGTGGAGGAGCCAGGACCAATGGAGATTGATGCCATTCAATGAAGACTACTTGGCATGGCAGATAGAGAAAAATTGTGACAAAATTGTGGTTGTTTTTATTGTCACCAATTGGGGCATCACATTGCTGAATGTCCACTCAAGAATGGACGACCTCAACAAGTTGCCCAAGTGGAGGTTGTGGAGCGGAATGATCAAGGAAATGAGGAATCCCAGTAGGAGATTTTGAGCCACCTATTGGGAGCTTGATTAGTTCCAATGGGATTGAAGGCTCGACCTATGCAAGTTTGCTTCACTTGCAAGGTATGATATCTAATTAGGATTGTAGGATTTTGGTTGATTTTGAAAGTTCAGAGAATTGCATGTCTATGCAAGTAGCAAAGGAATTGGGTATTCCTATCAAGCTAGTAATTGGAAGTAGTTTGATGATGGCGGATGGTAAAAAGGGTTTTGCATTCCGCACCTTGCATCCTATTACCTTCAAGATTGGGAAGGAGTATTTGGAGTGTATGAGGTTTGTAGTGGCACCTCTACACTATGATATCATTCTGGGTCTACCTTGGCTTGAACATCATAAGATACAATTCGATTGGACCCAATGCCAAATTCAAGTACAACATCAAGGTAGGAACTTCTGATTAGGTTTTCTGGCACCTCTGAGTAAGACACCTAAGAATAGTCAGTCCCAAGATGGGAAGTTTGTTGAGAAGGTAGCCATAGAGCAAACCTAGAAGGGAGATGAGTCCCAAGATGGGAAGTTTGCCAAGAAGGCAACCGGAGAGCAAGCTTGGAAGAGAGATGAGTCCCTAGAAGGGAAGTTTGTTAGTGAAGCAACCATAGAGCAAGCTTTGGAGGAAGATAAGTCTGTATTTGCGGTGTGGATCAAGTTAATTGTGCAAGAACAATCTGCGGAGGGCCAAGAGCCTCATCAAGCAATGGTTGATCGGATAGTTAAGGAGTTTGTGGATATGTTTCCGTATGATTTGCCAAAGGGATTACCCTCCGATTGAGGTATGCCCTTCAAGATCTAGTTATTGCCAAGGAGTACTCCAATGAGTAGACCAATCTATTGGCTCTCACCAAAGGAGTTGGAGGAGTTGCAAACAACACTTACAAAGTTGTTGGAGAAGGACTTCATATGACATAGTACCTCTCCTTGGGGAGCACCGGTACTATTTGTTCCAAAGAAGGATGGATGACTTCATTTTTGTATTGATTATCATGGGCTCAATAAGCAAACCGTGAAGAATGCATATCCCTTACATCGGATCAATGACTTGCTTGATTAACTAAGTAGAGCATGCTACTTTTCCAAGTTGGATCTTCGCAGCGGCTATTGGCAAATTCCTATTGATAGAGAGGATGTGCAAAAGACTGCTTTTCATACAAGGTATGGGCATTTTGAGTGGAGAGTTCTATCTTTTGGACTCACTAATGCTCCAACTATCTTCATGGATCAGATGCATCAGGTGTTGGATGGACTATTGGATCGGTCCGTGGTGGTGTTCTTGGATGATATCTTAATTTATAGTAAGATAGAGGCAGAACACGTGAATCATGTGCAAGAAGTCCTAAGATGACTACGACAATGGAAATTTTACTGCAAGAAGTCAAAGTGTGCCTCTTGGCAGAAGGAAGTTACCTTCTTGGGTCATAAGATCTCATCAGAGGGGATCAAGATGGAAGAAGAGAAAATCAAGGCCATTACTAATTGGCCTACCTGAAGGATGCTACAGAAGTATGGGCATTCAATGGATTGGCCAATTATTATGCTCATGTAGCTGCACCATTGACTGGCCTCTTGGGAAAGAACTTGATCTTCCAGCGGACCACCAAGCATGAAGAAGCATTCCAGAAGTTAAAGCATATGGTGTCTTCAAGACCAATTTGTCAACCATATGATCCTCAACTACCCTGTGTGGTTGATTTTGATGTTTCTTACTTTACAATTGGAGCCGTGCTGCAACAAGAATTCCCAGATGGACTCCATCCCATTGCCTTTGTGTCTTGCCAAATCAATACAATTGAACAAAACTACTTTGCTTGAGATCAAGAACAACTTGCAATGGTATACACCACTAAGGTATGGATGCATTACCTCTTGGGGAAACAAGTGATCATGCAAACTGATCACAAACCATTGTTGTAGACCTTACACTTGGAACACACGAAGAGTCGACATCATTGATGGGAGGAACAACTCCAACTGTATGACATCAAACTTGAGTACAAACTAGGTCGGTTCCATGTCATCCCTGATGCTTTATCATGATGACCTGATTTGAAGTCTCTTCCTCTCATCACAGCGGCAATTTCAACGGTGTCAATTGACTCCAAGGTCCAAAATGAGTGTCAATCAGCTCTACACCAAGATTCCTTCTTCCAAATGGTACATGGTCGCCTTACGGCATGCAATAAGGAGTACAACACCTTCTCTATCAAGGAGGGCCTTTTATTCCATGAGGACCGGATCTATGTTCTAGCTAAAGGTGATCTTTGACTTGTGCGCCTTCAAGAAGCCCATGATTTACCCATCGCTGGTCACACGGGTATGGACAAGACCTTGGGTACCCTCCAACGTCAATGGTGGTGGCCCAACATGACAGGAGATGTTCAAGAATTTATCCGATCGTGTAACAAGGCCAGCAACTAGAAGCCGAGTGGACTCCTTCAACCACTCACCGTTCAATCCGCTCATTGGGAGCATGTGAGCTTGGATCTCATCACATCCTTGCTAAAGACAAAACAAGGACACACCGCAATCGTGGTGTTTGTGGATAAGCTTAGTAAGCAAATCCACTTGGCACCAACTTGTGATACCATGGATGCTCTAACCTTAGCGCAAACCTACTTTGACAATGTCTTCAAGCATCATGGGATGCCATGTGTACTCATCTTTGACTGTGATCCTTGATTTAATGGGAAGTTTTGGCAAGCACTCTTTCAGATACTCGGAACCAAGCTTGTTTTGTCCATGGCCTATCATCCTCAAACTGATAGACAAACCAAACATGCAAATTGTACATTGGAGTACATATTGCGTGCCTTTGTTAATGTTCACCATACCAATTGAGATGAATGTCTTGCAATTGTAGAATTTGCCTACAACAATTCCAAACAAGCAAGCACTAGATTTTCTCCTTTCTTTCTCAATTTGGGCAAGATCCGCTTGTTCCCTATTCTCTTCTTGCTACCCCTCCATCTCAGGTTCCTCATACTTCCACATTCTTGACCATTATATCCCAATCTCTCCAACAAGCCAAATCTCACCTCCTTGTTGCTCAGAATCGCCAAAAACAATATGCGGACCACCATCATTGTGATCTCACCTTTGAAGTTGGTGATAAAGTCATGCTATCCTCTAGTAACCTCCCTCTCCCACTTGATACCCAAGTTCATAAACTTGCCCCTAATTGGATAAGACCCTTTGATATCACCCAAATTGTCTCTCTTGTTGCTTATCGACTTGCCTTGCCTTATCACATGCGTATCCATCCTATCTTTCATGTTGCCAAGTTGAAACCCTTTGTTCCTAACCCCTCTTCCTTTTCCTCTCAAGTCCAACCTTCCCCTCTTCATGTCCTTATCAATGATCATGAGGAGTACAAAGTTTATTGTATCCTTGCACGTCACCATATTCAACAAGGCCGTCGCCAACATACGGAGTACAAGGTCCTTTGGAAAGGGTATCCCCTTCATGATGCCACATGGGAACCTCTTTCTCACCTCCAGAATGTATAGACGGCCATCCAGGAATTCAAAGCTTCATTGGCAATGAGGACATCATCAACTAGCGGCAAGGGAATATGTAACAATATAGAGTTTAGCAACAAAGTTAGTTGGGCTTACAAAGTAGCACATAAGACAAATTAGCCTAGAATATTCTGGAAGTATCTAGGAAGCTTCTTGGGAAGCTTCTCGGCTAGCTTAGCTTGCACCTCAAGTAAGTAGCTTCTAGAAGGAAGCTTCTATAAGCTTCTAACTAGCTTAGCTTGCACGCCAATTAGACGACTTCTAGAAGGAAGCTTCTTGAGAAGCTTCCTAGTTAACTTGGCTTGCACTCTAAGAAAGCGACTTGAGGAAGCTTCTTGAGAAGCTTCTCAAGTGCCTTGTATGCTACCTATAAATACCAAAGCCAAAGCTCATGCTAGGTATTTGGAGTTTTCTCTCATTCAAGTGTCCCAATATGAGTTTCCATTCTCCTATTTCTCTCCTCGGATTTGGTCTTTTACACCATCATTCATTGATAATATTCCTCACCAAAATTGTGGACTACAAAATCCCTAAACATCACTTTTGGTCTAACTACATAACGGATTTCTACTTGCATGTTGAAAGGGTGAGGATTTGGTACATTCAGATCCATAACATCATAATAGAAAGTAGATTGTCAAATCCTATTCTTTGTGGTATACCACAATAGGTAGAATCATTGGGTTTGGTGAATTCATCACTTTGTCCATGAAATTTGCTCCAAAGTGATAAACTAGCAATACTCTCCTTTGCTCATACTAGATGTACATAATCTTGATGTGAAATGGATTGAAGAATAGGAAGCTAGGTGTAGAAAATTGTCCTCTTGGTGCATCCATCCCATCTGTTCTCTAAAGCCCTTCCCAAGTCTAGTAATTGCACTATGTTCTCCACCTCAAATTACTCAGTATCTTGTGCTCTTCTAAGAGGGTTGATCCACTCTCTTGGATTAAAACACTCGCTCTTATACCATTGTAATACTCCAAGGACAAGAGAACTTGTCAAGAGAGATACAAGAGAGAAAACATTGATTTCATACTCAATCCTCCGAGGCCCCAAAGGAGCACCTTCTCTTTATTATATAACCAAGGAGGATCTCCTCCAAGGAAGCTCCACCATAGGATTAGGTACATGGATAGATGACATCTCAGAAAGCTCCACCCTTAGATTACTTGCTTGGATGGGTGACATGTTGATCATGGTCCCATCTGTTTGGTCAAACAAGCTTTGATCAAAGAGAATCTTTGATAGAATCTTCTTGAATCTCAAAATCATATGGGTGAGGTACCATTGGAAAGCTCTTGGCGGAGACAAACCAAGGGGGGTAAAGGCTAACCTTTCCTTTGTTGGAGGGAGGAGATAATGTACACATTTTCAAGGCCTAATTCATCCATTTAGGCCTCTAAAATTGCCTCTAAAGTTTTCAGGCCTATTTCAATTTCTAACCTATTAGTAGAAATACTCTTTTGGTGATACTTCTAGCTTATCTACTTAGTCCATCATGTATAACATCCTTCCAAATGTTACCAAACCAAATTTCATCTCTAGATCATCTATCTAGCTATTGGTATTACAAGAATCCACTTTTAGAAAGATCAAAATCACCTCATATAGATTACTACAAAGTGTATACATTTCTCTTTTTCCTTCAATGGTATGATTATTATTACAAATTGAATGCTTATAGGCTGCATATAATTTACTATTTAACTCTAGCCTAGTAGAGCACTATATAATATGAGTTTTAGCTCATTATAGTTTACATCATTTGGTGTTTATCTACCACAACATACCATAAGGTCAAAATAAATGCTCTTTATCCTTATCAAAATGCAATAGGTTAACACATCCATGTGCATGCTTAGATTAATGTTTTATCAACAAATAGAGTAGTTAAGCAATCAATTCTTGATATTTTTTGATATCTTCATCAATTCATTTTTTAGTGACCCATCTTCATGCTAATAGTATATTTTTCTTTCTTTTTTCCAATTTTCATGGCGTAATGAGAGTTCAAGAAAGGTATTAAAGCTCAGATAGGAGATTATACCATTTACCATTGATCTAGAAAGTAATTGCGCTAGAAGATGAGAAGATATCACAAGAAAACACTATGGCTCCTCCCCACCCATGGATCACAAGGACAACAATCCTAATACCTTGTAATTCTTATGATTGTGATCTTCATGATCATGTTTTCTCAGTGGTGATGACCATAGGGCTAATGTTTGTGAATGAAGAATTCCAGAATGACATTGGCCTAGTGGAAAATTATTAGCTTGGAACATCAATTGGCATGCAAGACCTTTGGCCAAAAACACATTGGTGCATGATAAGGCTAATATCTCCATGGTTATGTGTCCAAATAAAATGAGCTTTACTTTGGTAATTTTATGTTCATGAGCCTTCCATTACAACCAAAACCGTAGCATTTGAAGGTCTGTAGCAAAAATTACAACCATATGACCATATGGACTTCATGCACAAATCTAATCTCTTGTACCTCATACCTTGTACTTCATATCTTCTACTTTATATCTCATACTTTGCCTCATACCTCACCTTGTATTTCAGATCTCATACCTCATATCTCATATCTCATTATCTCAAACTTAATAACTCATACATTATACATCATACTCATGTCTCATTATCTCATAATTTGTATTGCATACTGTGCACTCATATTGTCTTATCTTGTACTTTGTATTGTACCTCATACTTCACCTCATATTTCATATCTCATACCTCACCTTGTACTTCATATCTCATATATCATCTTGTATACATACATTGGAATTTTTTCTATTCCTCATACATTGTACTTTTTCTTGTACCTTATACCTCATACTTCATATCTCATACTTTGCCTTGCACTTTGTACTTTATATCTCATCATCTTGTACTTTGCATCTCATACTTTGCATCATATTTCATATCTCATACATTGTCTCATACCGCATACCTCATACTTTACCTCATACCTCACTTTGTACTTCATACCTTGTATCTCATTATCTCAAACTTTGTATCTCATACCTTGTACCTCATACTCTGTCTTGTACCTCATATTGTACCAAAAACCTCATACCTCAAACTCTTGTATCACTTACATTCAAATATGCAAAGGAGCAGATAGTTTGTCACAAGCAACACCACTAGATCATCTTGCAGATGAGTGATAACCCCAATGTTGTTGTAAAATAAAGCCATAATAACCTTTGTTACAAGCAATTTGTCACATCATCATCTTCTTTTCATGGGTCATTTTCCTCTTATAGTTTGTTCATACATATTTTTTGTTTACATCTCATAATCATAGTGAAGATGCTTTGTACTTGTAAATAGTTCATAGATTTTAATGTAAATACAAAATCCTAGTAGGCCATTATACAAAAGATGAAGATAAAACAAATTCACTGAGGTGGCAATGCCTTGTCATGTCAAACATGCCTATTTTGATATTAGATAAGGATAAGATTAAGATAAGATTAATGAGGACTAGATATAATTAGAAGATTTCCAGCCATTTGTAGCCAGTCGATCTCTTTGGCGGCTAAGTAGGAAATGTATATAGGGTTTAGACTTAATGTTTATGAGAATCATTTGGTGCATTCTTTCTATGCAATAAATCGGGTATTACCATCAAGACTACCAAGTCGGTGTATTTGTATGTGGCTGTTCTTTGTATAAATGTCTACCTACTTAATCATGAGGAATCATGGCATAGAGGTGTAAGCCTGGGAGTGAAGGAATCATTTGTGTAGGACTAGAGGAAGAACCCCTAGGTGCTCTCCATAGGCCATGAACAATATCATATAGGACTTTTTGCAAGCATGGATATCATTACCATGAATTAGGAGACTAAGTAGTAGGAATTATTTGATTCTCTTATAAAGTAGTGCCTTCTAGGAAGAGTAGCACACTATATTACAATAGTAGATGAAAAAGAGATAGGACCTTGGAAGATCTGAATCCAATTTAGTTTGCATGTTCCAGCCTACTATTTGTGAGACCTTTTGAGGTCTATCTATCTCATACTACCTGATGTCCATAATGGTTCTGCAGAGTGTAGATCATAGAAGGGCTGGTACAATAGTAAGAAAGAATTTGGTTGGGCTAATTAGATGGTAAAGAAATTCTAGGGCAAAGTGACATTTGTTACAAATGATCCATCATCTTCAAGAGTCCTTTGGACTACAATTATCATAGAAGTGATTAGTAATTGTTTACATTTTTGTAGTACGGCAATAAGGGTGAAACTACCCTCTTATGGGAATGACTTTGCCCAAGAAGTTAATATGGAACACTAGATTGTCATTATTGTGACATTCTTACCTCATTTTTAGTCATATCCAACTTGTATCCTTGTGGGATTGACTTGTTCTTATTGCAGTATTACAAATTTGAATGACATAGTGTTGTTACACATTTACTCAATAAATATATCCTACATATCATTGGTCAAAGGATTCAATAAATGCATATTACTCTTTGCAAAGTATATCCACTTAAGATGTTTGACATATAATTTTTCAAAAGACCAAAATATAATAAGCAAGACTTTATAGAGAAGATAATTTCTATAACATGCACTAAATATGCATACTTTATGCATACTTGTGGTCAATAATAGGTTTTATTAATCAATGGACTAAAAAACTTCCATAAGAGTCTTTGCTAGAAAAGATCCAAAGGAAGTACATATTGAGGAAATGGGACTTCCAATAGATAAAACTTGAGTAGACAATTAGAAATTAAAAGTGATTCAAGTAGAAGTCATGTTGCACAAGTAAAATGTAATAAAGGAACATGGGAGATTTTACATCTCATAAGACTTAGCAATTTTGTGACTAGGAGAACTTCTTACTAAACTCTGCCATATACCTTAGTTTGTACTCCACATATGTTTCTCTATTATGGGGTATATTAATATCATCTACATTCATATTACAATAGGTTAGAACACCATAAAAATCATTTATCATAATCATTTAACCATATATATATGGACATGATATTTAATTTTTCTATATTTAAATAAATTTTCATGTTAAAATCCAGATGAGGGGTGCAACTTCTCTTAAAAAGTGGAAGCATTGCAAAGGATGCACAAAACATTGTACCTCTATTTGATTACCTTGCATCCTTACACTTGATTTTATGTTAGACCTCACCAATATCTCTCAATTGTAACCATGTACAAATCATAAATTAAGCAAAAAGTGTAAGCCAATTAAATTATCGTACTATACCTTTATCTATTCTTCAATACCTCTACATATCTTACCATGCATTACCTTTCAAAGTTAGTCTCTATAGATAATCTTATCTCATTCCAAATCTCTAAAGGCAAAGTTCATAAAATACAAGCAAATATAGTACAACCATAGGTCATAAGATTTTTATGATAGAATTTTTAACTAGAATTGGGGTAAAATGAAAATATAAAATTAGATGAAATTATAAATAAACTTATTTATTTTTCAATTATTATATCAATCAATAAAAACCTATATCTAGAAAAATTCTTTCCTCATATAGTCCTGTTTATTTATTTATTTTTTATACATATTATACACACAAATTATGGCTATGTATCACTTTGTTTATTCTTGGCTATTGCTAACATCACATGCTTCTTATTTATTGTAATTGAAAGCGAGGGTGCAATGTATGTTATGGATGCATCTTATAATACCTTTGCCTTTTGTCTCTTGATGTATCAACGTAGGATACATTGTCATGGTGAGAAGCATCATAATATTTCCTCTTCTTTTTCTTTATTATCTATGACACACCAACTCAATAGATACTCTCAAGGTGGAAAAATACATATTTGTCACATCTCATTTTTTGGTTTTGTTTTGTCCCACTTTATCTCCTTTCTTGTAGTTTATTAGTATTTTAGATAGTAGATAAAGTCCTAAGTAGGATAAAACGATTAGTTCATGCTTCATCCTAAACAAAGTCCAAATCATGCTTGATGGACCTCTTGATGATTACAAGTCTCTTGAACAAAGACTGGAATTTCCTACGAAGACAAGATAACATGGATTTTGTATTGTACTCTATCCGTGCTAAGCAAACCACACAAAAAGAACTACAATATGAGATGGCCTTTGATGATGTCAGAAGTTTGTGGAAATGATTCATATGAGTTGAGGAATGATGAGTTTCTATCAAAATGATGTTCCATAGGACTCTACCCCCAATTCAAAATCCATGATCCATAACTTGTGAATGCCACCAAAGAACCATTTGTGATTTTTCATGGAATGTACTTGCACATATGCCATTCAACTACAACCCTTTACCAACATTCACAATGGTTGACGATTGACCAGGTGGAAAGATCTATAAAAAGCCCACTACCACCCGTAAGGAGTTATTTTGTACTTTTGTCAATTTTCATTTCTCTTGCATAAGAACTTCTTGAACTGCTGTCCAAGATTCATTGCAAAGGGTAGAACACAAACTTGAGTGCAAGTGCAGAAGTGTAAGAGTGCTAGGTTGGTGTAATATGAGAAAAAATAGAATTGAATACCTTCAAGTTGATGAAACAAGCAATGGTAGTCAAGACAAAAGAAAAATTGCACAAGGAGGATAGGATTATTTGCAAACCTCCCAATTTATCAGAATGGGGATTGCATTGTAGAGCAAAGTACTTGAAAAGTAAAAATGTAGACTTCTTGTTAAGGGATTGGAGTTTTATAGACCTCTCAATGCTAGAGGAAATACAAAACAACTCATACATGATAGGAAGTTGTTAAGGGAAAATCCTATCATCTAGATAGAAGACCATCGGCAACAAGTGTTAGGGGAAACGTGCATGCCATTTGGCCAGATTTACATTGATACTCATTACAAGAGGCCAAGTAAGAGTATGAAAGCCAAGATAGATAATGTGTTTGTAGGAGAAAAGTCTTCCAATGGGTATAAAATATAATATATAAAAGATTCTATTAGATGAGTCATAATAAAATCAGTCATGAAGTTTTTTTGATCAAAAGAAACATTATATGTGTACAATATGGAGTTTACACACAAGTTAGTTGAGACTAACAAAGTAGCAAATAGTCCAAATTAACCAAGAATTGTAAGAATATTCTAGGAAGCTACTTGGTATCTTCCAAGTATTGAGTAATGTGTAGTGGTGACTTTTAGGAGGAAGCTTCTTGGGAAGCTTCTTGACTAGCTTAGCTTGTATGCCAAGTAGGTGACTTCTAGAAGGAAGCCTCATGGCTAGCTTAGCTTGCATGCTAAGTAGGTGACTTTTAGAAAGAAGCTTCTTGGGAAGCTTCCCAACTCGCTTAGCTTACATGCCAAATAGATGGCTTCTAGAAAGATGCTTCTCAAGAAGTTTCTCAAGAGCCTTGTATGTTCCTTATAAATACCAAAGCCCAAGGTCATATTGTGCATTTAGAGTTTCCCTCATTTAAGAGTCCCAATGTGATTTTTTGCTCTGATCTTCCATTCTCATATTTCTCTCCTTGATCTTGTATATTGGTATCAATGCAAGAAAGAGATGGATAGAATTCATGGACCACTAAATCCATTTCTCCCAAACCATTGGGATTTTTATGTCGATGTACTTCCCATGCATCATTTGCATCATATTTCATGTAGTTCATCATCTTACACTTTGGGCATAATTTTCTAAATGTGATCACTTTGTTTGATGAACCCTTGGTACTTCTAATTATAATCTACAAAGAATGGTAGACGTGTTGCATCTAAATGTTAACTTAGATAATTGTTGATAGTTTGCCAGAGTAGTAGCCATGGCGGCAATGCTCAAAGTTATTATTGCTATGCATCAACAAATCAAGCACCTTACTCTATTGTTGGAAGAAAGAGACCATCTACAACAAGAGCATGTATAGAGTGCACCATTTCAAGAAGGAGAAGAGCAAATCCAATTTCCAAAGCCCAAGGTATTTGAAGGCAAGAATCTCTAAAGTGTAATGGAGAATTTTGAGTTTGATTGTGAACATTATTTTGAAGTTACAAATCCTCAAGATGAACGGAGATAGTTTCTCTTGGCTTCAAGCCAATTAGATGGAGTGGTAAAACTATGGTGGTAAATCCAAGTGAAACAAGTTGAATGGCATTTTGTTACGCCAATCTTGACATGGGAAGAATTCAAAAACACAATAATTAGGAGCTATAAATAAGCTAAGCTAAGCTAAGCTATAAATACTTCATGAGCCACATGAGATAGATTGGTTGAATTGAAGCAGATTAGTTCTATGAGAAGCTATATCACTCAATTCCAAAACACTATTATGCAAATTCTAGATATATTGGAAGATGAAGCTCTGGATCAATTTGTGAGGAGCTTGAAGTCACAAACCAAATTTGAAGTGAATATTCAAGAGCCAATACACTTAGAGGAAGCCATGTAGTTGGTTGAGCATTTTGATTCCTTGGTTGTGGTAACTTAATCTTGATCTTGACCTTCACAAAACCTACCAACATACAACACATCAATGGAGAAGTCAACATAATGGAGATTGATATTGTCCAACAGAGACCACTTAGTACTACAAATAGAGAAAGATTACAAAAAACATGGTGATTACTTTTACTATTGCCAAATTGGACATTGCATTGCTGAATGTCCACTTAAGAATAAGAAACCTTGACAAATTGCCCAAATGTAATTTGTAGAGCGAGATGATTAGAGAAATGAGGAATCCCAATAGGAGAGTTTGACCTGCCTATTAGAAAGTTGATTAATTCCAATGGGATTAAGGGCTCAACATATGCAAATTTGCTTCACTTGCTAGGTATGATATCTGGCCATGTTTATAGGACTTTGGTTGATTTTGGAAATTCAAAGAATTGTATATCCATATGATTAACAAAGAAATTAGGTATTCTTGTCAAGCTTGTTATTTTACCATCATCAATCAAGATTGATGATGGTAAAATTATAGAAAGTGTTTTGCCTTTTGTACCTCACATCTTGTTACATTTAAGATTGAGAAGCAGTACTTGGACTGTATGATGTTTATAGTGGTACCTCTACACTATGATGTCATTCTAGGTTTACCTTAGCTTGAACGTCATACGGTTCAATTTGATTATACCTAATGATAAATTCAAATACAACACCAAGATAAGAATTATTATTTATGTTGTTTGGCACCTTTGAGTAAGACATCTAAGAATAGTTAGTCTCAAGATGGGAAGTTTGTCAATATAATAGCTATAGAGCAAGCCTTGAAGAAGATATTTTTATTTTTACAATGTGGATCAAGCTAATTATGCATGGAGGATTTGAAGCCTCATCAAGCAATGGTTGATCAAATAGTTGAGGAGTTTGCAAATGTGTTTCTAGATTATCTACCAAAGGGGTTACCCTCCAATTGTGGTATGCCATTCAAGTTGAGTTATTGTTAGGAAGTACTCCAATGAGTAAACCAATCTATTAACTCCCACCAAAGGAGTTAGAAGTGCTTTGAACAACATTGACAGAGTTTTTGGAGAAGGATTTTATATGATATAGTATATCTCCTTGGGGAGCACCAATACTATTTGTCCCAAAGAAGAATGGAGGACTTTGCTTCTATATTTATTACCATTCTCTTAATAAACAAATAGTGAAGAATGTGTATCCTTTGCCTCAAATTGATGACTTGCTAGATCAATTGAGTGGAGCATGAGATTTCTCTATATTGGATCTTAAGGGTTCAAATCAGGTCTTAGTGTCTCTAAGACCTGATTTGAAAACACTTTTAAGACATTTTAAGGCCTTGATTTTCCAACTAAGGCCTTGCTTTTCTCCTCTTCTATCTTGATCACCTCTTAGGTCATCTTATGACCCAAGAAGGGTCTTAAAAGAGTCCTAAAAGTCTTAAAAGAGTCCAAAAGATCTCTAAGACCTGATTTGAAGACTCTTCCTCTCATCACATTGGTAATTATGACAATGACAATTGATTTAAAAGTCCAAATTGAGTTTAGAATTTCTTTACAATAAGACCCCTTCTCTCAAATGGTATAAGGTCATCTTGCAACACATGATAAGGAATAAAACACCTTCTCCTTCAAGGATGGCCTTCTATTTGGTGAGAATTAGATATGTGTTCCAACCAAGGGTGATCTACAACTTTTGTGCCTTCAAGAAACCCATGATTCACCAATTGTTGGTCACATGGGTGTGGACAAGACCTTGAGTACCCTACAATGCCAATGGTGGTGGCCTAACATGGCACAAGAGGTTCAAGAGTTTGTCCGATTTTGTGAGAGTTGTCAACATAACAAGGCCAATAACCAAAAAACAAACAAACTCCTTCAACCACTTCCCATCCCATCTACTCAATGGGAACACAAGAGCTTAGATCTCATCACATTCTTGCCCAAGACAAAGCCAGGTCACATAAAAATCATGGTGTTTGTGGATAAGATTAGTAAGTAAATCCATTCGGCACCAACTTTTGATATAGTAGATGCTCCAAAATTGGCCCATATCTACTTTTACAATGTCTTCAAGCATTATGGGGTGCCTCATGTACTCATCTCCAACCTTGATCCTTGATTCACCAAAAAAAATTGGCAAGTACTCTTCCGACTACTTGACACCAAGCTTGCTTTGTCCATAGCTTATCATGCTCAAACCGATGGACAAACTGAACATGCAAATTGCACCTTGGAGGATATGATGCATGCCTTTGTCATTGTTCATCATACCAATTGGGATGAATGTCTTGCATTTGTTGAGTTTGCCTACAATAACTCCAAGCATGCAAGCACCCAATTCTCTCCTTTCTTCCTTAATTTTGGCCAAGACCCACTTGTTTCAGATTCCTTTCTTGCTCCTCCTCCATCTTATGTCCCTCATACCTCCACCTTCTTGATCACAATATTCCAATACCTACAACAAGCCAAATCTCATCTCCTTGTTACTCAAAATCATCAAATCAATATATAGACCAACATCATAGTGATCTCACCTTTCAACCCTGTGATAAGGTCATGCTTTCTTCTAGTAACCTACTCCTCCCACTTGATACCCAAGTTTATAAAATTATTCCAAATTGGATAGGTCCCTTTGATATCACCCAAATCATTTCTTTGGTTGCTTATCAACTTGCCTTGCCTTGTCTTGTCATATGAAAATCCACCTTATCTTTCATATTTCCAAGTTGAAACCCTTTGTTTCTAATCCATCTTCCTTTCCCCTTGTATCCAACTCCCTCCTCTTCATGTCCCTATCAACCATCATGAGGAGTATGAAGTTGATCATATTGTTGCTCGTCACCATATTCAACATGGCCGCTAACAACATATTAAATACAAAGTCCTTTGGAAAGAGTATCTCCTTCATGATGCCACTTGGGAGCCTTTTTCTCATCTCCACAATGCACAAATGACCATCCAAGAGTTTGAAGCTTCTATGGTGGCAAGAACATCACCAACTAGCGGTGGAGGAATATGCAACAATATGAAGTTTATAGCTAAGAAATATAAGAATATTTTAGAAGCATCTAGGAAGCTACTTGGTACCTTCCAAGTATCGGGTAATGTGTAGTGGTGACTTCTTGGGAAGCTTCTTGACTAGCTTAGCTTGTATGCCAAGTAAATGACTTCTAAAAGGAAACTTCTTGGGAAGCTTCATTGCTAGCTTAGCTTGCACTCCAAGTAGGAGACTTCTAAAAGGAAATTTCTTGGGAAGCTTCTGGGCTCGCTTAGCTTGCATGCCAAGTAGACAATTTCTAGAAGGAAGCTTATCAAGAGCCTTGTATGTTCTTTATACCAAAGCCCAAGCTCATGCTAGGCATTTGGAGTTTTCCTCATTCAAGAGTCTCAATGTGATTTTCAATCCAATCTTCCATTCTCTTATTTATCTCCTTGGTCTTTTATAGTATGTCAATCTCAACCAAAGCTATTTTATTCCAACTTCTACATGAAGAGAAACCTAGGAGTTGGGAGAGGATGTTATGTGGACGAGTAAAAATTTGGAGGACATAGAACAAGGAGTGGTCATGATTGTAGTGCTCTTCATTGTTCACTTCTATCTAGGAATGGTCTTTCTAACAAATGAGAAGAAAGAGAAATTTCTGAGTCACTTCCATCATCCAGCCTACATTAGTGGACATCCAGATTTGGCCAAGGAAATAACCAAGTATCACAAAACAGATGAGGAGTATGCTCATACAAAGAAGTTTGTACATGTCTAAGAATCATATAATACCATTATGATGAGTAAGAAGGTACATGCAACAAAGGCCAAAACTGTGTCTCCAAGAAATGAAAGAAAAGCTAGGTTTTTGAAGTTTTTTAAGGTGAAAGTGGAAGTGGTGGAGCCAAGAGACAAGGTAGAAATGATGCCTCTATAATATGAGAAGGTCAATGTGGCTCCAAGAAAGAAAGCTCCAAAAATGAGAATAGGTCCGGTAACAATGACTCATTTATACACATCTTGTCACTAGATATCAACAATGAACTATCAAAGGAGACAAAAAATGATGATGCACAATTATCACAAACACCCAAAGAAGTTGAAAGGACAAGGAGAAGGCATCAATGGATGAAAAAAATGACAAACCCATTGTAGTGTTGAAGAAAGCATTTGCACAAGTACTTGCTTTCTCCTTCAAACCTTGCTAACCTAAGAATTCTATGGTGAGCCAATTCTAGTATTCTTCAATGCCATTTTGGGAACACCACCCAAATAAGGTCCCAAAATGTTTGAAAAAATGTAGAAGTAGGAAGTAGAAGCACAAAAATTGAAAGAAGAAGATTCCACCATAGCCCACGTACAAGAAGGGTACGAGCACACCGGCATAATGTAACATCACTAGCTAGAAAAATTATCAAAAGGTGAAAATTGGCTTGGTAATATCTTTGGATGTCAAACATGATGGTCTAAGTAGATTAGATAGAGGAGTCGCCAAAAGAGAACTTCCACTAATAGGAAAAATGCCAAAAACACACCAAAAACTTCATAGCTATTTTGGAGGCCTAAACAAAAAATTAGGCCTCAAAATATGTACTCTTCCTCCCATATAGGAAAAATTATTCCCTTCTTCTCCCTTGGGTTGTTTCATGGAGATCTTTCCAATGGTACCTCTTCCATGCCATTTTGAGTTTTCTATAGAAAGATTCCCAAAAGATTTCTTTTGGTCAAACTTGTTTAACCAACCAATGGAACTAGGGTACGACATGTCGCCAATCCATGTATGTAATTTAAGGATGTATCTCCCTTGGAGAGGAATCCTCTTGGTATATAATAAAGACAGAGTGCTCCTTTGGGGCATCAGAGTTTTTGGGAATTCTAATCTTGTGTGCTTGTATCTTTGGACTATTACACGTAACCAACAAGATAATGCCAAATGTGTAGAGATGGAGATTGCTCCTTAAAAAACACTACCAATCAAATCTCCAACACAAGATGATGAATCAAAAATGATGAACAATATTTGCCATTGTCTCCAATAACAACAACTCAATGGTGTGGTTGATGTAGGTATACTTTGTACATGTAGTGCTGCCAATGATGGAATTACTAGAGGAGGTTGTGCCCTGTTACAAAGAACTGGACTCCACCATCTATGTGCCAATAAGTTCCAAGTATAGCCACCAAAGACAAGGCCCTACTTCATACAGAAATGAGCATAGCCAACAAATAACTCAAGAAGGAAATCACCTCGTCAAAGGAGAACGACCAATTGCTCAAGAAGTTCCAATAGGAAGAACTGGAGTTACAAGAACAACATGAATTCATCTTACAATACTTACAAATGGAGGTTCATGCAATATATACTAAGATCATTGAACAACAAACCCAACATGAAGAGCAGAAGAAGGCACAAGATGAAGAGCTGATGACCATCCAAATAGAATTGGATGCCTGCAATATGAAGACCATTGCAATGGAAAGATGATACAAGAATTTGAATGAGCTCATAGATCTTTGTATCCAAGAACTTACTATGAGCTTGAAACAAGCATGGCAAGAGGAGGAGGTTCCAACAAATGTGCAAGAGGACCTGAAGTCAAAACTTCAACAAGACCATGAGAATTTAGCAAACAAGCATGCAAGTGAACTTCTCACCACCATAGAACATAGTGCACCTGAACTCTTGAAGTAGTTGGAACAAATGGCCAATGATACAACAAACTGGATGAAGCTCAAAGACTTCCAAACTCAGATTGAGGCTCTTGAGAGGAAGGTCTATATAAATGATAAGCTAACCAACCCTATCCCTTAATTTAGAGCCACACAAATTCCAAGTTCAAAGCGGCCCAAAAAAGTGTAGTACACAAGGTCACCAAGTATAGAAGTGAGCTTGTGGACCTCATGCAAATCTTAAAGGGCATGAGTAGTTTGTCAAAATCATCACCAAATTATCTTGCAACAATTAACACCCTTGATGATTCCTCATAATCCCTACGCTGTGGAAACCTTAGTGGTTATTTTTTAGTTTGATCCATTTTTCAATTGTTTATATCTTGTAGTCATTCACTTATAATAATTTTTTTGTAGTCTTTAGTTCATTCTCATCTTGTGTGCAAGACACTTCATACTTGTAAATAGTTTGTAGATCTTAGCGTAACTACAAAATCTAAGTAGACCACTATACAACACAAGAAGATACAATAAATCTGCTAAGGTGGCAGTGCCATGTCAAATATGCCTACTTGGATATAAGATTAGGATATAATTAAGATAAGATTAGTGAGGACTAGATGTAATTAGAAAATTTCCAACCATTTGTACCCTCTAGATCTCTTTGGCTGCCAATTAGGACATGTTTATAGGGCTTAGATCCAATTTTTATTGGGATCATTTGGTGCATTTATTCTATGCAATAAATGGGGCATTACCATCAAGACTACCAAGTTGGTGCATGCATGTGATTGCTCTTGTATGAATGCCTAGCCTACTTAGTCACTTAGTCATGAGGAATTTAGACATAGAGGCATAAGCACTAGAGTGAATGAATCATTCATGTAGAACTAGAGGAAGGACCTTTAGGTGCTCCATATAAGCCAAGAACAATATTGTATTAGATTTTTTGCAAGCCTATATATTGTTAAGTACCATGAATTGGAAGACTAAGTAGTAGGAATTATTCTATTCTCTTGTAAAGTAGTGCCTTTTGGGAAGGGTAGCACACTATGTTACAATAGTAGATGATAGAGAGATATGACCTTGGGAGATCTGACTCCAATTTAGTTTACACATTCTAGTCTACTATTTGTGATGGTCTATCTTGTATGACCTGACTTTTGTAATGGTGGTACAAAGTGTAGATCATATAAGGGCTAGTATGATAGTAAGCGTGAATTTGGTTAGGCTAATCGGAAGGTAAAGAAATTCTAGAGCAAAGTGACCTTTGTTGCAAGTGATCCATCACCTTCAAGATTCATATGGACTACAATTACCATGAAAGTGATTAGTAATCATTTACATATCTGTAGTACACCAATAAGATGATACTTAACTCTTCTGCCAAGAGGTTAAATACAAAACAATAGATTATTAGCATTGTGACACTTTTGCCTCACTTTTAGTCATATCTAACTCATATAACTAAAAGTGTCAAACCCATCATTGATTCTTACAACAATATTATGAATTTGAACAACATCATGTTGTTATAATATTATATCCTTTTTATTTTGTTCTTAATGTGCCAATCTTCAATTGTAATACCAATAGCTAGATAGATAATCTAGAGATGAAATTTGGTTTGGTACAATTTGGAATTATTTTATACATGATGGACTAAGTAGATAAGCTAGATGTATCACCAAAAGAGTATTTCTACTAATAGGCTAGAAATCAAAATATGCTTGGAAACTTTAGAATCAATCGCTACACATACGATCTAAAGGTGAAACTTGGGGTGGTGACATATGGAAGGATGTTACATATGGTTTAGGACGTAGATCAGATAGAGGTATCATCAAAAGAGCACTTCTACTAATAGGTCAGAAGCCAAAATAGGCCTGAGAACTTCAAAGGCAATTTTGGAGGCCTAAATGGATGAATTAGGCCTCAAAATGTGCAGATTCCTTCCCCCCAATGGAGGTAAGGCTGGCCTTTCCTTCCCCTTGGTTTATCTCACCGAGAGCTTCCAATGGTACCTCACCCACATGATTATGAGATTCCTACAAGAAGATTCCTCAAAAGATACCCTTTGGTCAAAGTCTATTTGACCAACCAGATGGGACCAAGACCAGCATGCCACCCATCCAAGCAAGTAATCTAAGGGTGGAGCTTGATGACATGTCACCTATCCATGTACCTAATCCTATGGTGGAGCTTCCTTGGAGGAGATCCTCCTTGGCTATATAATAAAGAGAAAGTGCTCGTTTGGGGCATCGGAGGATTGAGTGTGAAATCTGTGTTTTCTCTCTTGTATCTCTCTTGAAGAGTTCTCTTGTCCTTGGAGTATTACATCAATGCACCATCTCAATAGCTATTCTCAAGGTAAAAAGATCCTATTCAATTCTTTCATTTAATTCTTTCTCACCACTAGCAATGCATTGAGTCCAAGAACACTCTTAGAATGCATTGCATCTTGCTATATTTTGTCTTTTATTTATATTTTATTTATTTATTTAATCTTATTATTTATATTTTATTTATTTATTTATATATCTTGATTTATCAAGTCCATGAATAGTCTTAAGATACAAGTATCTTATTGTAGTTTGATGCGCCTAGACATTCTCAAGGTACAAAGCATATTATCAAATATTTTCTTAATTTCTTTCTTATCTTTCTTGATGCATTAAATTTAAAGGATTTTAGAGTGAAATACATCTTGATGTGTATTTTCCTTTTATCTCTCTTGAGACATCATGTCTTTGGATACTCTTAGCATATGGGAGTGTTATTTTGTGGTTGCTCTTTATCATTGCTAATATATTAGGTCTCTTGATGCATCAGTTTTTTTAGATATTCTTAGTCTGACTGTATTGATGCTTTTAATTTTTGACAATGTATTAGGTCTGGTGGATACTCTCAAGGTGTGGATGTCTTGCTACATCCTTGCTTTTATATCTTTGATAATATATTAAATCTATGGATACTCTCAAGGTGGAGATATCTTGCTATGTCTTGTCTTTTATCTCTTTAGATGTATCAAGTCTATAGATAGTAGCATAAATGATTCTCACTACATCTTGTTGTATTCGTGTTTTATCTTTCTCAATTTTTTTATCTCTTTTATTCATCAAGTGTATTTACACTTTCATTTTATATATGAATGGATTAACCAATTGATGGTAGAGCTATGGTGAGGAGTCCTTTGTCTTGTCTTGTCTTGTCCTGATAGCTGTGCTTCATTTATCCCATTAAATAAGTTGGAATTTACTAGTAAACTTTTTTGGGATGTATTCTTATTAAGTGTGAAAATGGTCTAAAATGATTAAGATAAGTTCAATTTTATTCTAAGCCTTTTCATTATACCAAAAAGTAGTGAGATTGTACCATTTTGATTTTTCATGATACCACTCTTAAATTTCTATCTTGATGAATTACTTGCAAGTGGTCTTGAGAATGCTTTATTCTAAATTCAAAAAGCACCTTTGTCCAAGTTATATGGAAAAAAAATGCAACAAAGTTATGAACTTGTATCTCTTTGTATTGGAGCAATTTTAAATACACATCGTAATTGGGTTGTCTTGTAAGTGAATGTTAAGAAAAGCTTTGATAGTGTATTATGGGTATCCATCTCTAAAGACTTTGTACTATGGGTATCCATCTCTAAAGAGTTTGATGAAGAAGCTTGTAGAATTTTGGTGTGCTTGTTCTCTTTGTATAATTTTTCTACAATTCCTCTTCTTCTTTTCTCACTAACAAAGTTCCTCAAAGGAAGTGGTCATTACTATGAATTAACTACATGTACAAAAATGGGAGATCCAAAGGGGTTACCATGTTTATTTTAGAGCTCTTTTGTTAATAGCATTGACCATTCTATTTTATGCCTTTCCTTATGTGGAGATGATACCAAAAATTGTAGATATTTATAGATTGGATTAAGTTGATCTTTCATCACTTGATTGCAGAACTTTACGTTATAAGCTTTACAATAAAGGTGTCAGAGTGTAAAGCTTTGTCCTCCTCTGCTATGCCTTTAAGGTAATCTATACTTATAGAAGACCAAAATCCAATATAACTATGAAGGATAGAAGACAAGAGATCAACCAAGAATGAACAGAGTGAACTCCAAATACCAAAGATGGTCCAAAGCTAAATTATATCTATTTGAGGTGGGATTATAAGCTTGCTTCCTAAAAAGGTTAGTTATTAATTTCCTAGCCAAGTTACTTAATCTCCATGAATGTCCTTAACCAATACATTCTAAGAATGTGCTAAGTAGGAAGGTTTATAGCCTATTATGGTAGCTTTAGCCTTTTGTGCTAGCTTTAGCATACTAGGCTAAAGGTAAAAACTACCTTACTTGGGGAGAACTAAATAGATAGATAAAAAATTTACTAGCCTTTTATAGGTATATATATATATATGTTTTCTTCATAAAACTTCCTAGTTTATTTTTAGAGAACTTTTTGGAATATTTCTTACATTTCTTAATTCTTGGAAGTGTAGTTTACATGCCAAAATTCTACTAATTGTTATAGGAATTCTTAAACCATTATAACTCTTGATCTTTAGCTTCCCATGGTGTGGATTATGCCTACATATAAATTAAAACTTATGTATTATGTCTATTTATGGCTGTGGAGTACAAAGAAGGTCTAAGAGCTTTATTCCATTTTATATATTTGTTGCATTTGCAAAGGATATTCTACATGTGAATGGGCTCCTTCTAGTAGGTAGCTTTTGGTATATTGTCCTCTACAATTACTCATTAAGGGACCTATTTACTCTTCCTTTCTTCTTCGTTCTTGTTGATGTTAAGAGTTTTCTTTAGGAGGATTGTACGCATCTCTGTTAACATCGTAGGACTTGAGGCATTTAAGTGTATGATACTAGATTTTGTACAGAGACAAACATCCCATCTAATTTTTGTGTTTACGGGAATGTCTTATCATTTACCATTCATGGAGGAAACGAGGCCTATAGCACTTTTAGCAATTTAGAACTATTGATAGTTTTGTTTTTGTTCCATTTTGTGACTATTGATTGGCAGTCCTATAGAGAGTAGAGGGGTTGTCCTTTCTTTAGCCTAGAGAGGTTTGTGATATTCCTTTCTTCTCCAAGTATGTTCACAATAGAGAAAAATAGGTCCTTTCTTCTATTGTAATATTTCATTTGTTAGCGATATAATGTAATCTTCCATCCTTTGTTTCTATACTTTCTTATTTCACGTGAGGTATGTTATCTTCCTCAATAGATCATATAAATATAAATATAAATAAAATTATAAATACAAATAAAATTATAAATAAATAAATATGTAAAATAAATGATAAGAACTTTCAAAGACACTTATTAAGGTCGGATGATCTTCAGGTCGTGGCATTTTCCGAAGTCATTGTTCTCATATAGCTTGATGTTCTCGTAGTTACCAAGGTGAATATTATAAGATTTGTGATTATTACGGTTTTGGGTTCTCCCGAAGTCGACGTAAGGTGGTTTTTATGGACCTTTTAGTATTTAGGTTCTCAAGAATATTTAGGTTCTCAAAATTAGTGAATTCCTGAAGTCATAAATTTTTGTACTTTGGGCTTCGCCAGTTTATTAAGTAATCCAAGGATACCAAGGATTTCGAGGTTGTCTCGGGGGTTTTGGTTGTCTAGGAGTTTAAGTTCACAATATCTACCAAATATAAGGTTTGGAGGTTCTCTCTGTGCATTTGCGTTTTCAAGGTTGTAAAATCCCGAGCTTTTCAGGGTTATTGGAAACTGAAGTTTGGATGATATTGTTATGGATATTGGTTTGGGATTGTCAATGTTTTCAAAGATCCTAACTTTCATGGAATTCTTGGGATCTGAGATAATGCATTTGAGCGTTATCGCGATTTTTAGAATCTTGGAGATATCGAGTACTCCACGAGTGTGAACTCTCTTGCTGGGGTTTCGTGGATCTCAGGGTTTTACGATCCTAATCATATAGGATTCCCAAGTAAAATTTTAGCTCTTTGAATTTTTGGTCTTGGGTTTGTTGTGGTTCTAAGAGGCTGTTGTTATTGGAGTGCCTACTCTTTTGAACACTAATACGGATTATTTTTCAATCGATAGTCATTGTCCATTAGAGTGCTCAATTCCGGAATATACGTGATGGATGACCACTCAAAACTATTAAAGAACACTTTTTTCGAGTTAAATAAAAATTAAAAGACTGAAGAAATTTTAAGTTTCTAAAATAAGTCATAAAAATGCATTAATTTACTATTGCTGTGTGGATTATCCTGCAACATATCCCATTGATTTTAAACGGATCACCGATGAAAATTTTTGTGGTTGACACCCCCATGAAATATCGATTGATGGTAACACGTCAATGGGCGTAGTCCCTTAACACGCTAACTGATAATCCCCCATTGTATCTGATGCTACGAACAGAACGGAGTCCTGGCTATGGTGATAAAAGGATTTTAAAGCTGCGGTTTTCAAAGTTCCACGTGGACGTCGATCTGTGCTTGGGCAGCCATTTACCCACTTGGCTTCTCCTGGTACGGCTTGATGGGTTCTTCCCATCCTTCTTGTTTCACACGCAGTCGCGTTTTTCTCTTGGGCCGCTGAGATCTAGCGTACATTCGCGTGGATTATTTTATTGAGTAAAATTCTAGGACCGGAGCTTCATCGGTTCATAAAGTAGGGCGGAAGTATACGGAAACAGCGACATACGGGAACATTGCGAACCAACTGTCAGCCGGGTAAAACTTGTAAGAGAATCGGTATTCGTAGGTGTAAGGAAGCTTCCGCAGATTTTGTCTGTAATTTGGGGCCTCCATTACATCTATTCGATGTCGAGGCTTACCCAAAGCATGAATTCGACTCTGTCGACAGGTGGAACTGAGGAACTCGCAACATGGCTTTCTCAGTTTAAGGAAGCTATTGTCAAATATGACATTTCTGGGGTATTGGATCTGTTTGCAGATGACGAATGTTTCTGGAGAGATTTTGTAGCCTTCACATGGAATATACAGACTCTAGAATCCAAAGATGCAATTGCAGCGATGTTGGAAGCGACTCTAGAGGCTACAAGCGCCAGTGGATGGGAATTATCTGGAGATGCGAGGGAAGCAAATGGTTTGGTGGAGGGGAATCTCACTTTTGAAACGTCGGTAGCCAGGTGCAGGGGATATGTGAAGCTGAAAGGTGGCAAGTGCTGGGTTCTGTTCACTGCAGCTTGGGAGCTCAAGGGTCATGAAGAGGAAGCTAGCAAGTTCAGGCCCATCGGATTGCCTTATGGTTCTGTCCGAAACAGGAAAACATGGCTTCAGAAGAAAGAAGAGGAGGAGAAAGAGCTCGAGTGTAACAAGCGACCTTACTGCGTCATAGTTGGAGGTGGACAGGTTGCTCTTCTTCTCTACTACTCCCTTTATCTAAAATAGAGACAGAGAATAAGCATTGTCGCAGTGTTATGGACCGGTCCCATTAAATTTCATGAAACATCAGTTCTAGAATGTGTTTCCAACCAATGATGATGTGTATGCTTTTGATGTGGTTGGTGTGAAGGCCGGTATAATGCTGGGGGCCAGACTGAAGGTGTTAGGAGTACCCACCATCATTTTGGAGAAGAACGATAAAGCAGGAGATTCATGGCGCAATCGTTACGAACGTCTGTACACGCACACACTTATTTGTATGGATCACTTCCCATTCATGCCCTTTCCAACCTCATGGCCCACCTTCAGCTCAAAGGAGCAGCTCGGAGACTTCCACGAAGCCTACACTAAAATAATGGGATTGAATTACTGGTGCTCGTCGGAGTGTTGCTCTGCCACCTTTGATCAGAAGGAAGGCCGGTGGAACGTGTTAGTGAGGAGCACAAAATCATCGGTTATGAAAGAGCTACACCCTGTTCATTTGATTTTTGCCACAGGAGGTTCTGGATTTCCTTTCGTGCCCAAGTTTAGAGGAGCAGAGTCATTTGAAGGAACTCAATGCCACAGCTCTCAGTATCGCAGGGGGAGTGATTGGACTGGCAAGCAATGTGTAGTTATTGGGGCATGTACATCCGGGCATGATATCTGTCAAGATTTATGGGAGCAAGGAGCAGCACAAGTAACGATGGTACAGAAGAGTTCAACCTGCGTAATAGGCATACATTCCCAGTATGAGCATCCAAATCCAGAAGTAATGCAGGATGCTCCCTTAGCTACCCTGGAAAGATTCGAACCGATGCTTTTTGCCACTCCATATAAAGTCATGCACCGAATTACCATACCGATTACCAAAAAAATTGCCGAGAATGATGCGGAGTTTTATTCGGACCTTGCAAAGGTTGGATTTAGGACAGACTTTGGAGAAGATGGATCCGGGTTGTTGATGAAACTGCTTCGGAGACAGGGAGGGTATTATATCGACATGGGTGCCTCACAGCTTATAATTGATGGGGAGATCAAGGTCAAAAGCGGTGTAAATGTGCAGGAAGTGCGACCCAAGTCGATTCTGTTCGACGATGGGAGTGAGGTCCCCGCCGATTTGATAGTCTATGCTACAGGGTATGCAAATATGAAGGAATTTATCGCTAAGATCATATCGCAGGAGACGGCAGACAAATTGGGCCTGTTCTGGGGTCTAGGCTCTAACACCACCAACGATCCCGGGCCGTGGGTAGGTGAACATCGGAACATCTTTAAACCTTTGTCACAACCTAATTTGTGGATGACAGGTGGAAGTTTCAGTCCAACTAGGATGATGTCGCGCTACCTGTCTATTCAGCTTAAGGCTAGATTTGAAGGTATTCAGACACCAGTTTATAACGATCCAGCTTCACACCGTTCCTCTTGATTTTGACACTAGCACACTGTCGAATTTCTTTGATATTGCTGTCAAGCTTAGCGGTACATTTCTCATGTACATTGGAACCTTCAACTATTGTAAGGATTCTTTAGTTAGAGCAAAGAGCACAGTACATTCTTTCAACTTCTTGAGAGAGGACGGAGTAGGTCAGAAACTCGGTGGAGTACAGAGGACTTGAACATCAGCCATGGTTCCTTCCTGTGGTTATGGCAATATTTTACTGTTCTTAATTCAAGAGCTTAGTCACCGGTCATATTGATCTCTTAAGCCTTTGGAATAAAACTAAATCTGTATGCAAGCGCGTGAAGACTGATGACTGTGGACCACTCGTCTGGCTGCCTGTTTCTCTCCTTGCAAGGTTGCCTCTCCTTGTTTGATGATCCATCCTTCAGATAAGGCACATCTGAACCCTTAACGTTTTTGCTAATAGAGAAGCTGAAATCCAGTTTGATATTCACGAGTCTTTCTTCTACTCGTTAGGAACTGGTTGAGTGGGAAGGCAAGTAATGAAGTTACGACCGTTGATTATATATTATTATCAGCTTATTATTTAGCATATTAGTTTTCCGGAACGATACCGGGACTTAGGCCGTGACGTCGATCTCCGTAAAGTCGAGAGACGTCCGGACGTATCCCAAATATTTGTCCGATACATAATCCAAATAATTCTAATTTGCTTCATTGTATATTGTCTCTGAGATCATTGCGGGAGTGGTCTTGAAAACCCACAAGTGCAATATGTATTAGAGCCATCCACTCATGCAAGAAAGATAGAGAAAAGCACAGCAAATTGAGGGACGCCTCCAAATTGCAAGGTCATAAGGACATATCTTATAAAAGGAAAACGTTCTCACAAGTCTTAACAAATGTAGCCAATAAGAATAAAAATTGAGGCAGATCATTAAGAAAACAAAAATCAACTAGCACGCGTTAGTGGAACATAACTTCTTCCGGTTCAATTGAAGGCCATTGCCAAGAAGTACTGATGCACAAAGCCTGGTACAATCTACCGTGAAGACGATCCCAAGAGTTTCCTAGACTTAATCATGGCAAGACAATAAGCAAACATACCAAATCGGATCGGCATTACTCTTAGTTCCTTCAACGAGAGAACATGGCCCAAGTTCAATGGTATAAGATACATACTAAAGTGAGCTAGAGGCCCAATAGTATATCGAAAGGAAAACGGAAAAGGAATACAAGACACTAACAAGTGTGAAAATGGAAAGAGAGTTCCCGGCTCTACTGACCAGAAAGGTCAAAAACGGAAGTATGACTATGCCACCAAGCCAAGCAAGGGGAAAGCACCAAAGCAATCTACAAAGTAAACTATAACAAAAAAGTATTAGAGGTCCTCTAATAGTCTATTTGGTAAGTGAAGGAAGGGGAGTGGTATAGAGGTGTATGGAAGCTCCTATTAATGCTACTTGTTGATGAAAGCCTAACAGCGCTATAAAATAGAGAATTGTTCTCTATTTTATGAGCATAGCTGGCTGCCAAAGACCTCCTTTGCAAGAAACCTCATGCTACTTTGTTAAGGAGATAGTCCAAGTGGTGATGATGGTACCCAAAAATGTCAATAGCCAAAGTTACAAAGGTATTAAAGGATGGTTGTGGTATATAATGGTACTCCTTTCCTTGGGTGGCAATGGTAGCTTTTACTCCTGCATGAACATTGGCTCATGCAAACAACTCTGGTCAAAGGGGGTTTGCAACCACCATATCAAGCAAAGTACTTTTACTGTTTGTGAATAAGACAATATTTGCTCCCACATGATGAGGAAGTGGTCCTAGTAAATCAGGCCATCACTCAATATGTACCTAGGGCCATGTAGCTCATAAGATTTGTGCTATTCTATCTCAAATGGCATCTTGAACTCTACTTAACTCTCCACTAATTGCATATTGTAAGATGTGTATACCTTGTGTGTCATATGGAGAACCACATGCGCACAGGCTTGTTAGCCCAAGAAATGCTAGATATGGGATGCCCAAATGCAGTGAGAGTATTATGGTAAACTCCTTGGATGTTAAATGGAAGTCCTTGATCAATGAGAGAGACATGGAGCCAAGATTTGGAGCCTTTCCTTCTACAAGAGAAGAATCCTAGCTTTATCAAGTAGTAGTGCATCAATGATGATGCTTGTAAGGATGTGAGTATAAATATGTTCATTGAGATCCACTTGAATCTTCCTAGCATCTAATGTACATAAAGTCAATAAATATGGGGAGTGTTATGCATGCAAAGTTTGGTAATAAGTGATGAGCCAATCAAAGAAATGATTGGAAGTCATAAATGAGTGGAAGTCATAAGTGCTCGAATCCACTATTGCAATAAGTCCCAATAGAAAGTGATGCTCTTGGTGGAAGAACTTGTTGGCTAGAAGAGAACCATTATAGCCCATACTCCTATATGTGTTCTTGGTGTGATAGCCTCATGCAATATAAGATCACATCCTCCCATGGCTATAGTAGAGCTATTTGTAGCTTACAACACTCATTTGATAGTTGTGGGAGCATGAATGGCCCTAATAAAGTGGAGAAAGTGTGGCAGATGGTATTATCAAACATGCATAAATGGGGTAAGAATACATTTATGGGTGGGTAAGTATGTGTCAAATTGGAGGCCCTAGAGAGATAACCATGTGCTAGAATACAATAGGCCCTCCTCTATGCGTTCTCCATTTGAGAGAGTAAATGAGCATGGGCTATAGCCTAACCCAAGTGTTGGAGATGCATGAGCTGAAAAACTCATCCTCCCCAAAGGAGAACCCAAAAGCCTCAAACATCTTACTTAGAACTAGAACTTGAGTGTGAAGTATGAGAGAGTGAGTATTACTTTTGGATTCTAAACCTTACATTTATGAGTCTAGACTCATAAACCTGAGGTGTCTATGAAGAGTCTGAATGTAGCCATAGCTTGAACTACATCCTCAAAAATGCCTAATGTATGTATATTGTTTGAGAGGGATGGGAAGAGATATGAAGGAAAAGAGGTTGCAACCTCTCACAAAGTTGTGTTGTCAGCTACAACAAATATTGTAAAGTTGTAAAGTTGTATAGTTGTGTGGTCAGCTATTGACATATTGTGTAAAATCCTCTATAGTACTATGGTGGTTATACAACAAAGGTGTCTTTATGCCATAGAAAATATGGAAAAATGGCATCAAGGAGAGGATCTAATTCCTTGTTGGGCAAAGAGCACAAAACAAGCTGAACAAAAATAGGTAATGAATGTATTAAAGAGATCAACTTGGACAACCATCCAATCTAGATGGACATAAAAAGATGCTCTAATGCCAACAATAACCATCTTGCAAAAATCTAGAGTAGCCACACCAAACTGATGTGGAGACAAAAAAGATGAAAAGGAGTGTCAAAATTGTAAATAAATATTAAGTAGGACTAAACAAAGGAAAACATCTCCAATATTAATGGGACAAACACTAGATATCTCATTTGCAAGAGCAAGGAGACAAGATGCACCAAGCAAACAAGTTTCTCCAAGGAGTACAAGACCTGATGCAATGCACTAAAAAAAAGCCAAGATAAAGGGAAACAAAAAAGTAGAGTGTATGTGGAGAGATAATAATGTAGTTGTTTTGTAACACCTATTTGGTGCATGTGTGTGGTATTGTGATATTTAGCTTGGTATTACAAGTACTTAAGAGATATTATTTATATAGAGATAAAGGATGGTTCTATATTAGTCATGGTTAGCTAAAGTTAGTCATAGCTAAGATAGAGGGGACTTTACTTTAGAGGAAGTAGAAAAGATGAGCACCATTATTTTGGATTTTAGTGTGTTGACTTGGTATTATTCCTAGGTGTTTGGCTTTGAAGAAAGAGTTGAGAACTATTGGGCCCGCAAGCCTTTTTGTTTTGGATTCTTCTTTAGTCCAAGGATAGCTCATGTGAAGGAATCCTTGACTTAGTGATTGGGTCAAGATAAGACACATGCTTAGGAGAATATGCCTATATGAATGGATATTCCTTTCTACTTTTTGACTTGACTTGACTTTTAGTCTAGTAACTTGAGTTACTATGGTAATTAGTAACTTTGGTATGTAACTATTTCACAAGTATATAAACAAGGGGTGAGGAGGTACTTACCATCCTTTCATTTGCAACTATCTCTCTCTCATTGAGTTCTCTAGTGAGCAATATCTTGAGTCTTGGAGTGTTAGCCTTGGAGGAGTATGATGGAGTTGGGGTTCCTTGCCTTTTTAGTCCATGGTGCGCTACCATAATAGCCATCAGAGGTTCATTCTGAGTGAGAGACAGGCCGGCTCACATTTTTGGTTCTGTTGCGGGGATCTCTCTAGAAGGCAAGATAATGTTCCGAGTTCAATTCTACATTAGACAGAAGGAGGCTATGAGAGCTCACTTGGAGAGAACATTAGGAGAGGAGAGGGCTGAACGTATGTTAGAGAACCAAGATCCATTTGTATACCCTGTAGTTCATTATGATGTCTTTGAGGTGATTTTGTACATCTTGTATACATGAGAGGAATTGGAGAGATTGTGTGAGGTGGATTGCAGATTTTGGGAATTAAGGTGATTTTGGGCAAAATCTCAAGTTTGAGATCTGGACTTGAAATTTCTACATATGATAGCTTGAGTTATCTTTCAATAAGCACACTTGAAATTATTATGAGAACTACTATGCGCATTGGGCTAGAATTTTTGAAAGCTGATAGGGTAAAGTGCTCTCGCAAATGCATGCTCTATGGAAAATTGTACAGAGTTTTCTATTTCTTCAATTCTAAGTGGATTGTCCTGAAAATTTCCAAGAAAATTCAATGCATTGTATCCTACCTGCTGCCACAAAAATTAGAGAGAGATCTTTCTTGCGCATGGAGTTATGAGTTTTTGAAGTGAGGGGGGTGGTTTTCAGACCAAATCTGAAATATGTGTGCTAAATAGAAAGATGTCTAGGCCAAATGGCTCAAAGAAAATATCTGAAATTTTTCAGGGAGGGATGCCCTAGAGTTGTGATCAAGTGTACAAAATTTCAGAGGATTGTGATATACTGGTTGAGAGATTTGAGTGACATTGTGAGGAAGGGTAAATTCTACAGAGTGGAGATCTCATGCATGAGGAGTTTGAGCTCAACAAAAAGCATGTTTGAGTGTTTAGATTCATCTTGGGAACATGGAGTGTCATCAAGAGTGAAAATTGATATTTTGCAAGGTTCCCCAAGGGTTTGAGGTGATTGTAGGGGTGGATTTGAGGAAAAGAGAGTTTACAATAGAATTTGAAGAGAGGGTTGAGAGGATCCAAAAACCTACACCACTTCGAGGAAAGAGTGAGTCTTAGTGTTTTCTATGTGGAGAGAAGGGACATAAGGCAAGTTCATGTCCATTGACCTTTGAGAGCAAGAGATTAAGGGAAAGGAGAGGCTTACTTGACTTGGGTTTGCATGTTGGATCTTCTTCACCAAGATTGGGAGGGAGAAGATCTAAGACCAAGGAGTTGTGTGAGGTTTGTGGAGTTGAAGGACTTCCAAAAGGACATGAGTGTAGTGGAGTAAAATCACTTTTGGAGACTTTGGTGAAGGATCTTGGAGAGAGTCTTAGTACAGCTACAGAAATACTACCACCTTCATCAACTAGTTCTCAAGATTAGTGATGTAGATAATCTTTCAACTTATGGATAAACTATCCACGAGGGTTTGATTAATATGCACTCTAGGATTTGATGTTGCTATAGAAATCTTGGAGTAACCTGAACCTTTTGTGTTCCCTAGGGTGGATTACTCTCAAATGGTGTTAGTCATGTATATACTCTATTAGTTATAGAGTAAGAAAAAAGAAAAGAGAAAAAGAAAAATTGAGAGAAGAGAAAGATAGTGAGAGGTTAAGATGGGGAAACTTCCGGTTTTCTTTGGCAAGGATGGAGAAGATGTGGAGGCCTTTGTGAGAGACTTCAAGAGAGCTTGCATAGGAAACAATGAGAGGAGGAAGAATGAGTGGGCCTCATTATTACCAGATTTCTTTGAGGATGCAGCACTTACATGGTATGAGTCAGAATACCAAAAGAGAGAGAGGAGAGATGGAGAAGAGGAGTCTTGGGAGACTTTGACTTCAGCACTCATTGAGAACTTTCTTCCTGATGAGAGTTATGAGAGATTGATGAGTGAGGTTACATTTCTCAAGCAAGGAGATGGAGAGAAAGTGAGAGTCTATGTGGAAAGAGTGGAAAAGTTAGAGTCCATATTTTGCATAGTGTTGAGGAAGGGTGAGGATGATGTGGAGACTACAATGATTAGCATAGGGGCCATGCTCACCAAGAATTTTGCGGGAGGTTTGAGATCACAAATTAGAAGCAAGGTGAGATATGAGAAACCTTCTTCCAAGGTTGAAGCTATCAAGATTGCAATTCGTATGGAAGAGAGTTTGGAAGGAGATGAGAGTGATTTGGTGGTGAAGGAGGTTGTGTATCCTCCTCAAGGCTACAAGTATGGTGGAACTTCTGATACTTTGGTGACAAGGGTTGCACCACAAGTAGTAGTTGCTCCAATTCTTGCACCTCTACCAAAGTATCCACTTCAAACCATCACAGAACAACTTGTGGATCTCAAGATCAATGTGGTGCAACTATGGGGGTAGAGAGAGGTGGATCAGAATGTAGGGAGAGTACCTAGGAGTTATGGAAACTATCCATATAGAGGAGTTCAACTAGCCAACAATTTCAATGATAGAAATTGTTTTGGTTGTGGAGAAAGAAGTCATATCCAAAGGAGTTGCCCAAATTCCACTTACCATGGAGGAAAGGGTTATGAGGGAGCCAATAGAGGGAAAGAGGGTGGTAGTGAAACCCAAGTGGCTCCTAATCCAAACAAAGGTAAGGGGATATCATCCATAGATGTGGTGGAGAGCAAGTATGAGAAGGGAGAGTGCTCAAACTCCAAGAGTCTTAATTTGGAGCTTTTGGCACAAGAGAAGAAGAGAGCTCATTTTGCAAAGGATGTTCACTCTTCTCAAGGATTTACTCTAAGCAAGGATACTCCTATGTCTACTAGGAGCACTCGCACCTCAACACCATCAACAATAAAGACTCCAAGGAAGAAGTTGGGGATGGAGGATTTCTTGATTTCAAAGCAACAATGGAACTACAATGTGTTGGAGGATGTTGGTAGTCACAAGGCTAACATCACAGTGGACCAATTGATTGCTTTGAACCCTACCTTGAGAAAGGAGCTTAGAGGTGGTTTGAGTTCTACAAGGAGCAAGAGGAAGAAGAAGGCAAAAGTTCCAGTATCAATGGGGGTGGTGGATGCCAAGCCAGCACCATGGGAGGCTTGTGAATATGCTTCCAAGATTGATGTGAGAGTGAATGGTCACAACATCAAGGATGCATTGGTTGATGGAGGATCAGCAATAAATGCCATGTCAAAAAGGTTGATGAAGAAGTTGGGTATGATACCCTCAAGACCTTCAACATTTGTGGTGAGCATGGCAAAGAAGCAACAAGTTCGACCAGTAAGGGTGATGGATAAAGTGGTAGTTTCAATTATGGGAGTTCAAAATCTCATGACTTTCCAAGTCTTGAAGGATTCAAGCTATGACTTACTTCTTGGGAGGCCATGGTTGAGAGCAGTATGCACAACTGATCGATGGCACAAAGGGTACTTGAGGATTGGGCCATCAAACCATAAAGTCATAGTTCTTGTGACTAACACCACCAACACTTCACATTCGGATACACCATCTTCTGATTATTGAGAATCAGATTCTGAAGAAGGAGCTTCAGGTGTGGACACAAGCATGGAAGAGGAGACTTCCACGGAGGAGGATGAATCTGAATCTGATTCAGATGTGTATCCTTTGTGTGCTATGGATTTCTCACCTAAGCCAGAGGTTTTGAAGGACCCAAATAAATCACCATTGACACTTGAGGAGGTAGAGAGAAGGTTATCTACCCTCAAGTATGGTCCAAATATTACCAAGAGAAGGTGAGATTTGAGGAGATTTTCTGCAAGTTCATCCATGTGTTTGCTTTTAGTTACAGGGATTTGAAGGAAGTCACCTTGGAGGAGCACAAGATAGAGGTGGAGTCACATGCAAGACCAATCCGCCAAAAGCAACGTTGCATTAGCCCACCAATATCTTTGGTTGTGAAGGAGGAGATTGATAAGCTCAAGGAGGCTGGATTTATCTTCGAGGTAGAGAATTCAGAATGGGTGTCTCCAATTGTCATTGTGAAGAAAAATAATGGCAAGCTTTGGGTATGTGTGGATTATGAAAAAGCTCAATGCTATTACCAAGAAGGACTACTACCCAATGCCATTCATTGATGAGATCTTGGAGGAGGTTGTAGGTCATGAGAGGTAAAGTTTTGGAGATGGTTATAGTGGATATAACCAAATCAAGATTGCACCAGAGCATCAACAACTCATCACATTCATCACACCTTGGGGAACTTACGCTTTCAAGGTCATGCCTTTTGGGCTTTGCAATGCTCCAGCCACATTCCAACGGTTCATGAACAAGGTATTTGAACCTTTCATTGGGAAATTTGTGAGAGACTTCATTGATGACTTTTGTGTCTTGGGAGCAAGGAGGAGCACTTTGAGCACCTAATCAAAGTCTTGCAATGCTTGGATGAGGCAAATGCATCACTCAACCCAGAGAAGTGCATTTTTGGATGTGAAGAAGGTCTACTTTTGGGGCACATCATCTCCAAGGGTGGAATAGCAGTTGATCTTGAGAAGGTGAGGAAAATCTCAGACCTTCCATTCCCTTCAAGCTTGACAAAGTTATGCCAATTCTTGGGGATGGTTGGATACTATAGGAGGTTCTCATTTTCCAACAAGGCTTATGCATTGACCATCTACATGAAGAAGGGTGTAGATTACATGGTGATTTTGGAGGACAAGGAGGCTCTCAAAGCTTTTGAGGAGCTCAAGCAATCCCTTGTTGTAGCTCCAATTCTTGCTAAACCTGATTGGGGTAAGCCTTTCATCCTCTACACTGATGCTTCTAATGTGGCTATAGAATGCACTCTTAGTCAATTAGACCAAGATGGGCATGATCATCCAATAGCTTATGCTAGTAGGCAGATGGTTTCAGCAAAGAAGAACTACTCTATCACGGAGAGAGAAGGGTTGACAATGATCTTTGGTCTCAAGAAGTTTAGAGACTACTTGATTGGAGGGAAAACCACCATTGTCACGGACCACAAGGCTTTGAAGTACATCTTCAACAAGCCTAATGTTGAAGGGAGACTAGCAAGGTGGATGATACTCTTGTCTGAGTATGACTACACCATTGAGGATAGGCCAAGAAAGAAATATGCAAATGCTGATTTGTTATCTAGAGCCTATGATCATGATGGAGATGAGCCAGTGGATGATTCCTTCCTGGATGAGGAGCTCATGACAATCTCAATCACTCAAGAGGTTCCAATGGAGTACAAGGAGATTGTGGATTTTGTGACAAGAGGTAACTATCCAAAAGGGATGCATGCTAGGGAGAGGAAGGCCCTTGCAGCAAGATCTAGACCTTACACAATGGTGGAGGATATTCTTTTTCACCAAGGAGCAGATGGTCTACTTTGAAGAGCAGTGGGTAAGGAAGAGTCTATCCTACTCATAAAGGAGTTTCATGAAGGTTTAGTATGTGGAGGACACTTTGCAGGAAAGGTGACTACTTTCAAGATTCTAGATGCATGTTACCATTGGAGAAAGATTTTCAAGGATTATCTTGATTATTGCAAAACTTGTCATGTTTGTCAAGCTTTTGCTAGAAAGTCTACATCCACTCCACCACTTAGATCAATTCCATTGCTAGGACCTTTTGAGAAGTGGGGAATTGATTTTGTAGGTCCTCTCAATAGAACCCCAAGGAACAATCGGTACATTGTGGTAGTTACTGATTACCTTACCAAGTAGGTTGAAGCTAGACCATTGAGGGACAAGAATGAAGATGAAGTGGGTAGATTTCTTTATAAACGCATCATCACTAGGTTTGGATGCCCTTTGGAGTTGGTTTTTGATAGAGGAGAAGAGTTTATAGGAAGCATTACTACAGCCATGCTACGACATTTCTCTATCACACATAGAGTAACTACATCCTATAAGCCAAATTCCAATGGCTTGGCAAAGAGAACCAATCAGACCTTGTGCATGATGTTGGCCAAAGATGCAGAAATGGAGGGAGCTAAACATCATTGAGACAAGAGGATTTATGCAATTTTGAGGGAGTATAGGACAACTATGAAGACTTCCATATTCTCCATTTTAATTGGTGTATGATATTGATTCTACCTTACCTATTCACTTTGATCTTCCTACCTTCCAAAGCATTCATATGAGATTGAAGAAAGCACAAGGAGGTGATGTAGAGAAGTCAAGGAAGGATCAACTCATGGAGTTGGAAGAGGCAAGAGCAGTTGCTATGGTTTGAGTGGAGCAAGCCCAAAGGAAACAAAAGGAGAGCTATGACAAGAGGCAAGGCAAGAAGAAGGTGGAGACTTTCAAAGAAGGTGATTGGGTAATGTTGTTTGATTCCATTCGATTCAAGAGAATGCAAAAGAAGTTTTTGCCTAAGTACTTTGAACCTTTCATAGTGGAGAAGGTGTGGGGCAATTACACATATGATCTCAAGGAGTTGGGAGGAAGACACTTTGATAGGATTAACCATGATAAGTTGAAGATGTACTATAGAAGGTAGAGAGACCTTCACTTTGAGGACAAAGTGAAAACTTAGTCGGGGGTAAATGTAACACCCATTTGTGCATGTGTGTGGTATTGTGATATTTAGTTTAGTATTACAAGTACTTAAGAGATATTATTTATATAGAGATAAAGGATGGTTCTATATTAGTCATGGTTAGCTAAAGTTAGTCATAGCTAAGATAGAGGGGACTTTACTTTAGAGGAAGTAGAAAAGATCAGCACCATTATTTTGGATTTTAGTGTGTTGACTTGGTATTATTCCTAGGTGTTTGGCTTTGAGAAAAGAGTTGAGAACTATTGGGCCCGCAAGCCTTTTTGTTTTGGATTCTTCTTTAGTCCAAGGATAGCTCATGTGAAGGAATCCTTGACTTAGTGGTTGGGTCAAGATAAGATCACATGCTTAGGAGAATATGCCCATGTGAATGGATATTCCTTTCTACTTTTTGACTTGACTTGACTTTTAGTCTAGTAACTTGAGTTACTATGGTAATTAGTAACTTTGGTATGTAACTATTTCACAAGTATATAAACAAGGGGTGAGGAGGTACTTATCATCCTTTCATTTGCAACTATCTCTCTCTCATTGAGTTCTCTAGTGAGCAATGTCTTGAGTCTTGGAGTGTTAGCCTTGGAGGAGTATGATGGAGTTGGGGTTCCTTGCCTTCTTAGTCCATGGTGCGCTACCATAATAGCCATCAGAGGTTCATTCTGAGTGAGAGACAGGCCGGCTCACAATTCAAAAACCAATCACAATGGCCATCCATTGACAACCATTGAGAATGGAGTAAAGCATGAGCACATGTGGATCCTATAAGCTTTAGCTTCTCATTTGGTTGATAGGCATGGAGGAAAGAAGGAAGGTCCTTAATGGCAAGTGGATGTAGATTTGGTAAGGTACATAAAGTATATGTGAAGAAATGCATTGACCAAGATGGTGACAATGTCTAGATTGCTTGTCTATACTCAACTATCTAACTAGACATCAAGGAATGAAAAAGACAATGATACTTTGGGAGTAAAGAATGGGACTATGGAGACTTTGCAGTCCTCTTTGTTATTGCTTGTGCCTATATGGTATACTCATCTTGAATGGCTGACCAATCCCCTTTCAAAAACCTATGAATCTTAAAAGTATTCTCTTAGTGTGTTGATGCACCTCCATGGGTTGGAAGAAGTAATTTCCACTACAAACAAAGTGCTAATAAAGTCTAGGTAGAGAGATCCCTCCCATGCCAAGATAGCTCATAAAAGTAATGAGAGCATGGGGCCTTTTAGGTGAAGCAAAGACATAGGGATTCTAGTATACATGAATGGTCTAGGTAAACCAAGTAAGAATGTTTGGACAGGGTCAAGAGAATGCAGCCATGAGTATGAGTCTTCTAGAGCTTGGATAGATATGATCAGACTCCATATTGATGAACTTGATCAACTATGTGTATGTGGTGAAAAAGTGGAAGCTAAGATTACTCCTTGATATAAAATATGGAAGAGATGACTGCAATCATTCAACTAACAATGAATTCCCCATCTAATCTATTCAAAAAAAGGAACAATAGTCATTGAAGTAGAAGTCTTCTTCATCTCCAGGTGCGCAGTTGAGGGTAGTGCCTTGACATCGTACCTTCTAAAGTTGTTTCCTCTCGTTCACTGAGTGATAGATATGGAAACTTTATCCAAGTGAACCTCTCTACTGAACTTTGTACCTAGTTAAACTTTTATTTGGAGAAATCAAATGATGAAACTGATGGAATTCTTTTATTGGATTAAAAAAGTGAACTTGTTACTGGTACTTGTCAAACAATTTTGCTAGAGCTTGGATAGATATGATCAGACTCTGGTACTTGTTCTAAATTTTGTGGGATGTCTATCGGCGGGCGGCTGAGTTCGATGAAAACCACACCACGCTATGTATCCAACCGCTTACCAACCATTGTTTCGATCAACTTTCTTGTCACTCAGCTCCTTGGACATTTGCGTGTTTTAAAACGCAGGAACCAAACTACTCGACAATTAGTTCACTCATCATGGTTTCCAACGAAACTGTTGAAACAACTTTTTGGCAACCTGCCTGATACCTCAAACCAAGGTTTTCTTCCTACTTACCTGTCAGTTATAGTAGTGCTGCACATTAGCCATCTTCAAATGCACCAAACTGTCAAGAGCACTAGAGCATTAGACATTTTAGGCCGCTCTGCTCTGATCCACGTTACTGCCCTGCCACATTAGAACTATCACTGAAAGACTCGTATCACTCGTTGAGATTTGGAAGTTAGACTAATCATTCCCACTGTATTCTCTGAAGAAATCTCTTACTCTTAGAATGATGGGGATGAAATTACTCCAGGGCCCTTCTGAATTGCAGTGGAGTATTCTCTAAGTTCCTTCAGCATGACTTTGGTGGCAATCCGTCCACTTGACTCAGTTACAGTAGCTAAATTTGTAGAAAATTTCAGATTGAGGTTGTGCTCTCTTACACGGACTGTGCTCATACAGGATTCATGTCGATCGATTGAGAGACATGTAATGTCATGCTTTACTTGAGGCTGGTTTTCTTTCTGTTGCTTTTCTGAGTTGGTCGGAAATACATAATTTATTGGAAATATTTTCCCTCCCAAAGTTTGGTTCAGAAGGTTCCCCAAGCCATGGGTCGAGGATTTAAAGCTATGCCAGCTTCACCTGCATGTGTTACACAGTAATTAGAAGCTTGCGTGAAACATGGCATAGTCTATATTATGCTTGTACCTATGAGACCGAGTATCGAGAAACCTAGCGCAAATGTCCGATTATGACTTCTCCATTAATTACCGTCATTGGTTAGGTCCGGATCCAGATCAGTACTTAAATTTGATAATTTGGTACTGGACACATCAGACACATGGAACGATGATCATGCATGAATTTGTTTAGATGTTAAATAGATTTTGCCCGTTCTTGTTCTTTCCTACATTTTGTTTGCCTCTGTTTGTTAGTGCTTGAATCTGGTGTACATATGTGGAGAATCAGAATATGCTACCCCGTGTATCCTCTTCCCTTGTGTACTTAAATCCTCGGCACTCAACTGAATTTAAAATAAACCAGGCAAAGCTGTGATGAGCATGTGTATGGGAGAAAAGAATCTGCCAAGTGATGCACTTAAACGAGGAGATTTTCCTCCTATCTACCTGCACTATCTCGAGCAAGCAAAGTACGCGGCAAGTTCTCTATGGGCCTTTGGTAGTATCCTTAGCTTACTCCAGGGGTTCCGGAATGAAATCTCCTGTCTAGTTTCCATTGTCCATCTGAGTGTTTCCCGAAACCATCTTTGTCGGTGGCTTGGTACTTGACAGTGGTAACCTCCACATCAAATCCCACCTTTCAATTGATGACATTTATTGTCGTCAATCGAATGCCTCACTGAACTGTTTTGATTTTTGCAGGATACTCCCTAAAGTTTGAAGTTGAAAGTGGCAATAGCAGTACCAAAAAGCTCAGGAATCTGAAATTGCCATTCCAGATTTGTCAAAGCCGCAATATCGGTAGCGCCACTCGCGGAAGCAGCGTTGACTTCAGAATTGGTGAATGACTCAGTAGCCCGTCTCGTGATCGAATTTCTTGTGCATCCTATCCAAATATCGCTCTTAATATTTGCTCATATGTGATTCCGATGACCTCCCGCATTCTGGGAAGAGGACGCTACATCTGAGGCCTAGTCAGACACAATAGTCAACAATTCTGCACTCTAGGTATATGAGCAAGAGCAAACGCGAGCATGCACGTTGAGCAGAAGATAAGAAGATTCTGAATTTACGGGCAAGATGAGGCAGGTCATAGCACCAAATTGTGCTTCAACTTAACAATATTAGAAACTTATAGGAGATGTAGACTCTATCAGATGGCTTCGTGCTTCCATCTTACGTTGATGGATAAGGTACAGTCAAAGCAAAACCGATAATCAGCACAAAACGCTATACGAGGGAAGGTGAACCAAGAATTACTTCTTATATCATTCAGTCTTTTGCTCGGTCAAGATTTTCCGTCGATGAAATCTTGGTCATTGATTTCGTTATTTGAGTGTTTGTAGGGCTCCTCGGACTGAATGAAACAACAGGATGTGGAATACACCCCACCCTGGAGGAATACAAGGCGAAAGGGAGGAACTACAAGGGACCCGGAACAGCACAAGGTGCTAATCGCCAGAGAAAAGGATCGTCCTTCTGTATAACGCCACAGAAACAATTTGCCGTAATCTTATAGCGGTTCTTGCATCTCATCTTCAATCTGCTTAAAGGTCATCATTGTCGGCTTATTGAGTTTATATGAAACCTCTTCAGGTCCAGTATATCCCTGCTTGAGATCCAGAGGCTTATTTACGTAGCTCGTCTTGCAAGTCAAATCAGGTCAATCTCTACAAAATTTTACTCGTCAGTCCGAGCGTCGAATGTCATGTACTTGTTATTGAATCATGGAGTCAATCTCGTTTATCGTTTCCAGGGTCCTTTCTGAAACCAGGGTAGGACATGTAAGCGGTCCACAAATGGCTTCATGAGGAACTCAGGAATGTAGATTGGAGGAAGAATTCGAGGCTTCAATTTTACTGTCTCTCTTGCAAGTCTTTCAGCTTCTTCGAGCGTTTCCCAATTTGAAGGCCCTGACTCGTTTGATTGAACGACAGAGGGGCACGGAGATGGCCAAAACATGTCCACCTGCCATTTCATTATAGAATCAGGCCGAGGTCGTCCCTTCATCCACAACCAAGCGCCAACATGGTTTACTGACCATCTGACTTCCCTCATGCTGTTGTGAATTGGGAACTTCCATGACTTCTCAGCGTATTTCTTATCCCACGCTGTGAACATCATGGTGTTGCCCTCATGATTCGAAACCTTACAGTAGAAGAAACTGTTCAATAGAACGCTAGTTCCATCGAAGTCATAGGAGTACGTCAAATCCTTAGGCATAATCTTCCTGGGCTTTTTCTCCAATGTCTGGTCCTCCGACAGGCATTCCACATACAGCCCATCTTCAAGATCTGTCGTGATGACAATTCTGAAGTCCTTGTCCCCACAATCGACTCTAGAGACGCATTGAATGTAAACCAGCAGTGATGCAAACAGAAACCAGTTCCAGTAGCCCCCCATCGATTTCATTCAAGATTTATTAAAAGAGTGCGCATCGCTTGAATCAGTGACTACTTTTAACAGTTTCTAGAGTCTGTACTGACTAGATTCCGCCCTCGTAAACTGCTGATTGGGTTCAAGAGCGGAGAGTTTTTGGAGTTCAACCAAAGGGAGACGCAACCTGGTTGCAAACCATGTATGTCAATTTTATAGTGAGAAGGAAGGTTGCACTTTTCCTTCATCTACAGATACAGCTGAGGGCTAGCTCCTGAACGCCAACCGAAAACAGAATGTACACTTTCGTGCAGAAAGTGCGCACTGGTTTCTGTAGAGGGACACCACTCTGAAATCCAAGAGTCATGTCTCAAACGATCACGTTTTACACTTCACCCTCTGTCTTGACCGGAACCAGAAAGTCAACCCTCATTCATTTAGGTTTGACTGAGCACATCCAAGACCTCTTGACAAAAGTAGAGATTGAATACAAGAAAATGACTGGTCCAATTCTGACCAACTTAGTCTGAATTGTAATTCTGCAAGCGGACTCTGTCAGCAGACATTTGCAGAATATAGATAACAGTTCATCTTGAAATTTAGGTAGGGATTCAGCAATGGAATTCTACTAGATCACCGGTCAGACCACAATGTCTGCTGTCCTGTCTAGTTTTCTCAGCTTAACCGGGATTGATTGTTGACCAATCCAGTTAGACCAAATATGCTTTCCAGATTTTACTTCATCTCAAAAGGTCACATCTTCCCACCTTCAATTCCAATGTGAGCCATCGTAAATTTCTGAAATCTGTCATCTACAGTCCAATCGTCACAGGAGCAAGATGGTGAAAATAAGTTCCCTTAGTCTTGGAGTTCTGCTCGGTGAAAATCGCCGAGCTTTTGCATGTTTCTGATGTGTCACTACCTAGTTGAAGGCTTTTAGAGCCCTCCGAAACATCAGTAGTTATAAAGGATCTACAAACCTTCTGCCTTTACGTCCGTAGACGAATACAAAAGAACAATGGCCCCGACGTTGATCAGCGTATTACAAGAGCTGTCACCCGAACCTGGGTTAATCTTCGATTTATTTTCATGGAATGAAAATCGAGGTGAAAATTCCTTACGTTGCTATCCCTCGTGCAGTTTTATCTAATCTGAGTCGTTAAAGTTCCAATCGCATACATCAACAACTTCTGTAAGGTGGGTATGCCAAGCCTAAAAGCAGCTCATAAAAATATGATACAAGGGGACTGAAAGTAATCTCAACTAACATCGAACAATGACGACAATAATTTACACCGCTCGAGAATACACAGTGCTTGAGAAGGGTGCTCCACAGGAGGTAAGGACCTAGGAGGAGAACCAAGAAGAAGATGAAGGTGCAAACGATCAGCCCGTGCTCTTGTGACTACTACAACTCTGGACAGGGTCTCGTTGCAAAGTCCACATTGTTCGCCATCATGAGTAGACTTTGCTGCAAGTTCTTTTCATGATGGGACAAACTCCTGTAAGTTGCTGCAGATTGGGACTGGTTTCTTGGCGAGTCTTCATCATATGAATCTCTACAGTCTAGTTGAAAGGGACACGTCAGTCAAGCGGGCAATTTGGGACACGACGCAAGTCCAGCACCCCGGAAGAACTCATGTCATATGGCACTCACATTTAGCGCTAAAGCATAAGATGATCATGTCCTTTGCTTGTTTGCTTGAACTTCAGGCTATGCAGAATCCACCTTGAGGATTTTCTACGTTTACTCAGTGCAGAGGATGTTGACAACTTGTTTGTCGGAGTTTCCAAGAGATGATGTTTCCAAAATTGCAGTCTGCCTATTGTGAAGCGGTCACTCGGGTTTAGATTTGACTTCCACGCGATGTTCTTTCGTTCTCTCCAATCACCCGCATAAAATAATTTGCGTTCAGTGATATATGTGAATGTTTTGATTATTTTGCTTCTCCGGATCAGAGAATACGATCTATTCTCTCGTGTTTGCTCCTCCTTTCCAAAGGGTACCGGAAATTTATGTCTTTCATCTGTTGGTGAAAGACATTTTGTCCAGCCCAGACAAAGATAGCAGCGAGATCGCCAGAAAATAAGAGAGAACTGAACAAATGCTTCGCAAAGAACAAATTTGCTGCCCATCTAGGTGCCAGACAAAAGCATTTGCAAACGACATCGAAGGAGAATAAAGTCGTTTCATCAGGTGCTCTTGTCTTTTGGTCACAATCCATATCCCAGGTCTCGCCCTGAGTTCGTTTCCCTGGTGATGTTCACTCTTTCTACCCACGATTCTGGGATGACGCGAGAAAGGGAATATAGTGAATCCTGGTTCAATAAAGAGTTGAGGAAAGTGAGTTGAGGATACGTCAAATTAACATGGCTTGGGCATGTGGTAAAGACGACCTGATTTCAAACACCACATACCAGATTTTGCCCCTTTAGATTTTCCTTGTAGATGTTTCTTGTAATTAGATCTTACGATCCTCTGCGCTTACAAGAGCTGGTAACTTGAAGAGAACATATTATGGTATGTCGTGGTAGAAGTATATCATATAAATGTGTATATGTTCTATTAGAAGAAGAAGTTAATATTCTGTAGGAAAAAGAATATTCATACTACTTTAGGGAGCCGAAACATTTCATGCAAGAACAACATTCGATCTTGAAACTAAATATCTTTTGGAAATATACAAAGTCAAGAAGAACGTACATAGTCTCTAATCTAGATGTGTGAAATTTTTTGACATAAAGAGTTATTTTCTTTCAATTTTAATGAATATATTTGTCATAGTTGTAAAACTTAACATTGTTATACAATAAAAATTTTAAATGAACATGTTTTGAATTTATAAATATGTATTGGGGCCGGTCGGGGTACGCCCTCTTTCATATATTCTTTTATGGATGGTTGCATAAAATGTTACATTGCGTATAACAAAGTGATGTACAACTAATTCCATCTTCGTAAGTAATCAAGTTTTTATATTGATTAGCTTTTTCTTATTTCTAAAAGATTTCCAAGTTTATTTTACTATCTTGTTCATTTCTAGAACTGGTGATCTTCATCAAATCTATCCTATGAATCTATATGGAAGTAAACTTATTCTCATAGCTTTTGCATAAAATCTGAAAGCAGAACACCCTAATAGATTACAAGCTACAAAATTTACTATTTTACGAAAAGGCTTGTCACCCGACCAATAAAGGGTGGCTCCCGACCGGGTCCCTATATGTTTCTGCAAAGAAGTAATTACTCCCAAGCTATTCATTCTGACAAAGAGACTGCAGTGGCAAAAAGTAGCCTTAATTTGCGTAGATTTAGAGAAAGGTACCCGTCATGAACAGATATCTATTATCCAGATTCTTTAATGGAAAATCTTACAGTATAATATACAGATTGTGGAACTGATTAAATTCACATCGTAAACAAATGTGAATTAAACGACTCCTTAAACATAAGCAAGCATACCGCAAATAAACGTGTTTCTCATGTCCATGGCAATCCTACATACACATAGCAAGAATACTTTTGCATTAATTTCTGCTTGAAGATGCAGCGGAAATTTAGTAGGAAGCTGGTTGATTCTTTTAATCTACACATTAGGTATTATCTATTTCTCTTAGATCTTCACGTCCTTTTTGCCAAGTTATGGTTCACCCATGTTTATTATTTATCATTATTAGATAATTCTATACCTTAAGTTTTATTTTAAATTCAAAGAATAAGAGTACCTTGCGGTGATGCAATTCTTATATGATTAAATTAAACTATTAGAAGAAATTTTCTTTACCATATGCTATATTGAATTATGAGAATAAATTAGATTTCAAAATATTTGATTGAGAGTCCAATTTAAGCAGAAATATTTTGAAGAGCTCATAAAAGTAAGTAGAACCATTGACTTTACCTAAGTATTAGGGGAAGCAACATCAACTTAATTCCAATAGAGAAAGACACATGGAAGATAAAAGTGTAAGACTATATTAAGCATAATCAGTACTATATTTAGAATAATAACCAATACTGTACAATAAATGAGTTCACACTTAAGTCTTTTTTAATAGACAATCTAGAAGCAATGAACCGTCCTTCCAAGATGGTCAATCCACTCCATACTATTGCTATATAATTGACTTCTATACAAGGCCAATTCCTTTTAGCAACCATCTTCTAAAGCTTGCCCATAGCTCAGGTTTCTGATAAGTTCATGTGTTTAATCCATTCTTTCCAGTCCTCTCCACAATAGACTTTGGAATGATCGTGAACTTCAAACTTTAGAAATATGAATATCCAAGGCTTTGGACAAGCTCAGATGGCCATTTCTTTTTTCATTCATCTCTTGAATGCGCTCTAGGTTGAAAAATTCATATGATCTATCAAAGTTGTCAACTTGAATGCAACACTTGTAATAATTGTTACAGCTTGGCTTGGCAAACATTATTTAGAGTAAACTAGCTCCTCCTTGCTGGTAAAAATATAAGTTTATAAGGATTATTTCTTGTCTGATTGTTGTTGATCGTTCTTGTTTAGACCTTGATAGATATAATCAACCACCAACACTATAGCAACACAAGGAGAAAATCAAAATAATTTACTGCGTATTGATCATGATACAATATACCATGGAAAGATGATCCATGATACAAACATGGTTTTGCCAACCAAAGTAGTAACACAAAAATAATAGGTGGAGTACTTATAATGCTTGGACGCGCTACATTGGTTGAGGGAAAAAAATTCAAAAGCAATGCTAAATTGAGCTTATTAACAAAAACCACAATTTTTGTATGGCCTTGGTACATCTATGGCAAGGATGTGAAGAGATCTAAGCTCATATACTCCCATCGGATAGTTGGAATAGGTAGTACACTCAGCTTTTGGTTGCCTATCTTGTTGAGTTGGCAACTTGCACAAATTCAAACAAATTCTTGGACCTCACGTGCCATGTTTACTCAACACCATTGGTCTTGTAGGGTACTCAACATCTTTTCCACACCCATGTGCCCAATAATTGGTAAATCATGTGCTTCTTGAAATCACATAAGTCATAGATCTCTCATAGCTAGAACATAGATTTGATTTTCATAAAATAGAAGGTCATTCTTGAGTGAAAAGGTATTTTATTCCTTGTCACATACTGCAAGGGGACTTTGCACAAGATGAAAAAGGGATCTTGTTGTAGAGAAATCTTGAATTATTTGTACCTTTGAGTCCATTGATATCATGGTGATTGTTGTTATTATGGGAGATTCAAAAAGGATCTTCATATGGGTTCTTTGTAACATAGCACTGGGAACGACATAAAAATTGTGTGTTTGGTTTGTACTCAAGTTTGATATCAAAAAATTGTAGTTTTTCCTTCAGTTGATGATACCTATACTTTAGATGCTCCAAAAGTAAAGTCTACAACAAGAGTTAGTGATCAGTATGCATTATCACATGTTTTCCCAAGTAATAATTTCCCTACACCTTTGTTGTGTATACAATACAAGTTGTTCTAGGTCTCAACCAAAATGATTCCTTTCAGGTACATTTAGTCATCAAGATACAAAGGCAATGGGATGTCAGCCATCTAGGAATAATTGTTGCACCATAGCTCCAATTGCAAAGGTAGAAGCATCAAAATCAACCACACAAGGTAGTTGAGGATCATATGGTTGGAAGATGGGAGAAGACACCATCTCTTTAAGTTTTTTGAATATTTGTTCTTGCTTGCTGTTCCACTTGAAGCTTTTTGCCTTCCCTAAGAGATCAATTAATGATGTGGGCACATGAGTGTAGTAGTGCATGAACCATCAACAAAAATCACCAATCCATTGAATCCTCAAACTTATATGGCATCCTTAGGAGTAGGCTAATTTTTTATGGCTTTGATTTTCTCCTTTTCTATCTTGATCCCCTATATAGAAACCTTTTGGCCCAAGAAGGTAACTTTCTTCTACCAAAAGGCACACTTAGATTTCCAACAATAGAATTTCTATTTTTAGAGTGTTATTAAGATTTCCCTTACATGGTTCTTGTGTTCTACATCCATCTTACTTTAAATTAAAATTTCATCCAAGAACATGACCACATATCAGTTTAATAGTCCCTCCAACACCCAATGCATTTGATCCATGAAGATTACCAAAGCATTAGTGACCCAAAAAATAAAATTCTCTATTCAAAATGCTCATACCTTGTGTAAAAGGTGGTCTTATGCACATATTCTCCATCAATTGAAACCTATTAATAGCCTCTTTGAAGATCTAATTTTGAGAAATATCATGCTCTATTTAATTGATCTAGCAAATCATAAATTTGAGGCAAAAGATATACATTCTTCATAATTTATTAATCAAGACTAAAATTATAAATATTAAATTGAAGCATTACATTCTTCTTTGTACACAAAAAACTGGTGCTCTCCAAGGAGATGTACTATGATGCATAAACTTCTCTAAAAATTCAGTAAGTGTTGTTCAAAGGTCTTCTAACTCCTTTGGTGAGAGTTGATAAATGGATCTATTAAATGGATTACTACTTGGCAATAGCTTGATCTTGAAGTGCATACCTTGATTACAGAGTAACACTTCCAAGAGATCATCTAGAAACATATCTCCAAGCTCTTGTGTTATCTGATCAACCACTACTTGTTGAGGATTTTGATTCTCTATTTGAGTTTCCTTGCACAATAGGTTTCATCCACTATGTAAAAATAAAAATATCTTCCTCCAAAGCTTGCTCTACAATCACTATATTGATCAACTTACCATCTCGGGAATGACTATTGTTAGGTGTCTTTCTCAAAGGTGCCAAACAACCTAATTGATAATTCTTTCCTTTGTGTTGTATTTGAATTTGTCATCAAGACCAATCAATTTGAACTCTATAATGTTCAAACCAAGGAAAACCTAGAATGATATTTTAATGTAAGGCAGTTATTACTAATCTTATGCACTTGGAATACTCTTTCCAAATCTTGAATCCAACAAGTTATGAGGTTTGGAATGCAAAATACTTTCTACCATTTTCCATCATCAATTTTCTTCCTAATATTGGATGTATATGAATACCTAATTCACTTGCTAATTACATGGATATGCAATCCTTATAACTTCCACAATTGATCTAGATTCTACAAGCACAATCAAATATCATATCTTGCAAGTGCTTCAAACTTACGTAGGTCAAGCCCTCAATCCCATTGGAACTAATCAAGTTCTCAATCAATGGCTTAGTGTCTCTCATTGAGACTCTTCATATCATTGATCATTGTGCTCTATAAACTCCATTTGGGCAATGTGTTGAGATCATTCATTTTGGATTGGGCATTTAGCAATATGATATCTAATTTTACTATACCAGAAGAAACCCTCATTATTTTACAACCAATGTCACCACTATGGTTCTACCTTGCCAAGTGGTCTCCATAAGATAGCATGAATCTCCATAGGTGTTAGCTCATCCACTCATATTGGGTGTGTTTGTAGGTTCTATGGAAGTCTAGGTTAGAACAACTTTGTGGCAACCAAGGAGTCAAAGTGCTTATTTATCTTCATGGCTTCTTTTACATACTTGGGTTTGTGCATGGTTACTTTGAATTTGGTGCAAGATTTCAAGCCTCTCACAAACCAATCCAAAGCTTTATAGTACCATGGTGTTTTGGAATTGAGAAATGTAATTTCTCATTGAATTAATTTGCCTCGATTTTCTAGTTGATTGTGCGCAACTTGTATAGCATTCATGGCTTGCAATCTCCAAATGACTACACTCTTGGAGTCTTCAATGTACACTCATGTCAAAATTGGAGCAACAAATTGCCATTGATTTTGCTCTACCTAGAATTACCACCATATTTTTACTCTATCTATTCCATCTAGTTGACTTGAAGCCAAGAAGATTCATCTCCAATCATCTAGAAGATTTGTGACTTCAAAATAACAATCATAATTGAACATAAAATTTTCTCTTGTATCTGGTAGATTCTTAGCTTCAAATACCATTGGTATTGGGAATCAAACTTGATCTTCTTCCTCTCAAAATGCTGATATTTCCAATTGCTCTTGTCATTGACTGTCTCAATCTCTCTCTTCCAATAATTAATTTAGATGCTCAATTTGTTATTATGTAGCAATGATAACTTTGAGCATTGCTGCAATGACTACTACTCTACCAACTATCTACTTGAAATTATCTAAGTTAAAAAATAGATGCAACACATCCATTGCTCTTTGGAAGTTACAATTGGAATGATCAATAGTTCATTTGACAAGGTGAATGTATTTAAAAATTTCTAGCCAAAGTATGAAGTGATGCATTCCTAGAAATGATGCATTGATAGCATTCTATATAGAAATCTTAATGGATTGAGAGAGATTGATCTGGTGATCCATAGATTCCATCCATCCTATTCTTGCTTTGATACCAATATAAAAGATTGAGTAGAGAAATACGAGAATGGAAGATTGGATTGGAAGATCACATTGAAAACTCATAATTGAGTGAAACTATGAATGCCTAGAATCAGATTTGGTTTTGGTATATATAGGGAAGCTAACTACAAGACTCCCTTATAGCTTCCAAGTAAATTTCCTTCTAAAAGCCACCTTTCTTGGAGTGCAAGTCAAGCTAGCTATTTACTTGGTGTACAAGCTAAGCTAACCATTTAACTTGGCATATCAATTGCTCATCAGTTACTTGGGAAGTTCCTTGAAGCTTCTCACCAAGAAGCTTCCTAGATGCTTCTAGACCATTCTAAAAATTCTTAGATTATGCTAGTTCTACCTCTTTTTGCTATTTTTAATTGATTCTTCAACATCATTAGTTGCTACTAACTCCATATTATTATGAGGAGAGAACAAAGAAGAAAGGAAATCCCAAGCCAAAGAAGTATATATGATTGAAGAGATTATGAAAGCTAAAGAGGAGTACTCCATGCAAGCACTCATACAAGAAGGAAAGAAAGATGCACACTTGGTTGAAGGTATGACCATTGTTCACTGTGAAGAACAAGAAAATTATGTGTTCAAGCATTAGAAATATTCTTCCCTACTACCATGAATTGGACAAGACCATCACCTACCATGTGAAGTTAGTCACTCACCTTCATAGGGTTGCTCAAGTGGCTAATGAGGAGAAGGCAAGAGCTTGCAAGGAGCTCAGGGAGATCCAAGAGCAGCTTGAGACTCAAGATAAGAAGTTTTATGAGTGGGGGTAAACAATGGACAGATGTAGGAAGGTGGATTGGACAAGATGAGAGGAAGATGATGAGAATCTGTGGAGAGCACAAACAGAGGTACAAGTCTTAGTCTTGGGATTGGAAAACAAAAGATAGAATATGACAAACAGATTTATGCTTCAGACAAAGAAGTGACCATGTTGAAAATTAAGTTGGATAAGTCACAAGTCAAGATCATCATAGATGAGATTATAAACAGCTTGTGGAAATCTGCATTGAGTAGTTGACAAACAAGAGGAGAGAAAAGACCTCATCCGAGTTCAAGTGAGATAGAGATAGAAGAGGAACTTCAAGCTATTTGTGTGAGCTTGGAGGAGGAGTATACAAGAGTAATCATAACAATGGAAGACATGGGGAACCAAATGATCAAGTATGTAGAGAAATGAGCAAAAACCCTACCACTTCAAGTCATATTGCACTTTCTCAAGAACCCAATTCATGTATTAGAGGCAAAAACATACAAAAACAAGCCTCTCACAATCTTATCCACTTGTCACAAGGAGCACACAAACCAAAGGTTTGAGGAGACATTAAACATGATACTTCTCAAGTTTGTAGATTACAAGGAGAAGGAAAAATTGCTTTAGAATTAGCAATGAGACCACATTTTTTGAGAGATCAGTTTTATTGCCAAAGACCTTTTTGGTCTCAACCAAAGGAAAATTATAAGTAAAAGATAAAATTGAGGAGCTGATATAGTATTTCCACCTATGCAAATCTTAATTAAGTTAGATTTGGATAAGTTAAAAGAATCAAATAGAATTAGCAATGAGTGATGTACATGGAATTAGATGATTTTTGGTAAATTGTAACCATAAGATTTCCTCTTTAAGATAGTAGGGATAGTATAAAGGGCTTTGGCCTAATGTAAACCAAGTTCCTTTATTCACTTAATTTTTGGCAAATGAAGCCTTTTACTCAAAAACTTCTATGATCTACTAGGCATGTTATTTGCAATCTATCTGATTGATTATTTTCTTAATTTAGTAGGGAAAAGGAATATTCAAGAATTAACATGAGCACTTAAGTGAAGAGAAGAATTGGCACTTATATGGGATGTTGGTCTTTAGGGTTTTAAATAATCAAGCCAATGCAATGAGTTGCTAATAAAGACTAGGAGCATTGTGATGTAGGAAATGCCTTTGGAATGCACTTGACATTCATGGTGCTAATAACATCTCGAGTGTTCACAATAGTTGTGATGCTAATAAAAATTGAAGCTCTAACAAAGATTGAGTGATAATAACAATTGGCCTAGTTGCACCTTCAACGGGGAGTGATCTTCAAAGAAAAGTGACCTTTATGACAAATTAATAATCACCTTTAAGAATAATTTGGAAAGGATACATAGTGAAAGTCATTTTTGTTTTCCCTTTTCATAGTATGCCATAGAGAGTGATATTACTCTCTCTTGGGAATAATTCAGCCCAAGAGGTAAAACAAGAAACAATAGAAAATTGACCATCATGATACTCTATTTCATCTTCTAGACATTTCCAACTTGTATCCCCGTAAGAATGACTAGTTCTTACCAATCTATCACATTTTGGTCGGCACTAAGTCACTATAATGTTCCTCAATGTTGTTAACTCTATCTTTACCAATATGGCATCTTCTTTCTAGGTACACAATGCATCATACATCCACTCATAAAATCTGCCAGACTTCAAAGATCTAGCCATAGCTCTAAGTATGTAGAGAAAACCTACTCCAAGAAATTTGTGATGGGTACAATGGTCTGTTGTAGAACTCCATATGTGCCTATTCAAAAGGCGTTTACATTGGCAACAAAGTCTTCATCTCCTGATCTTCTTGTGCATTAGACATGACAAAGGTCCACTTGCTTAACTTGCAAAACTTTGACTTTCATCAACCTCCAACATTGGTCTCTAGAACAATAGATCAATTCCCAAGTCTTCAATTTCTAGGTCAACATCTTGCCCTTGCAATTTATAGGTCAAAATTGTGCCCTTGGGTTAGAAGAACGTTTCTTTTTTTCTCCATCTTTGTGTCTTCTTTGTGTCCTTCTTCTTCCAAAGAGTTTCTTTTATCAACAAAGACATCTCATCCACCTCTACTTTATCACTTGCAACTTCCTTGGCCAATGCTTATTGATGGCTCCAAAGGCAAGTTGGTAATATCTGCCTTGGAAACTCCATCTTCCATTTTCATAGAATCTCTACCATAAAAGAATAAGCTCTTTTAGATCCATCTCATGGAACTTTGTATTTTTTTCTTAGATAGTTTGAAGAATTCATGAGCAAGTCAATGCGGTTAAAAATTTAAGTATCCAAAGTGTGATGTTGACCAAAGATCTTATCCTCACTATCAAATAGCAACCCCATTCTTGCATAAAAATGAATAGAAATAGGCTCTAAGTAACATGGTCTTTTATATACATCTTCTAAGTATGGTCATGGAAGATGTATGCCCAATCCACTCCTTTACCTAAAAGTAGATTCTCAAACAAAATTGCATGGCTGGTGGAAAAATAAATTAGTTGTCATGGTTTGAAGAATTTCATGATAGCCATCACAATGGCATTCCTTTTTAGACCTTGATAATGCACCCAACCATCAATTCTTTGGGTTCTTTGTGTAAAAGACCAAGGAGAAAAATATGAGAATGGAAGATTGGAGTTGTAGATTACATTGGAAACTCTCAAGTGAGGGAAAATTTGATTTCCTAGCCTGAGCTCAGGCTTTCATATTTTTTGGCAACTTGGTTACAAGGCTTCCAAGAAGGTTCCTTCTAGAAGTTGCCTTACTTGGAGTACAATCTATATTAGCCATTTACTTAGCATATAAGCTAAGCTACACATCACCTTGGAAGGTTCCTACAAGCTTCTCACCAAGAAGCTTCTTGGATACTTCTAGAACATTCTTAAAGTTTGTGAGCTATACATTAATTCTCTCCCCTATTATCTATATTCAGCTTTGGCTAACTCCTACAATCTATATTAGCCATTTACTTAGCATATAAGCTAAGCTAGCCATCACCTTGGAAGGTTCCTACAAGCTTCTCACCAAGAAGCTTCTTGGATACTTCTAGAACATTCTTAAAGTTTTTGAGCTATACGTTAATTCTCTCCCCTATTATCTATATTTAGCTTTGGCTAACTCTAATATTATTAATATTCCCCACCCGCTAGTTGGTGATATACTTTTTTTTCCCCATGGAATCTTCAAACTCTTGTATAGCCACTTGTTCATTGTGAAGATGAGAAAGAGAATCCTATATGGAATCATGAAGAGGATATTTTTTCCAAATGAAATTATATTCATTATCATTGATGGCCACATTGGATATCACAACATGCAAGTATACAATCAACTTCATATTCTTCATGAATGTTGATAGGGATGGGAGGGAGAAGGGGTTGTGCACAAGAAAGGAAGATGGGCTAGAAACAAAGGGTTTTAACTTTAAACCATGGAAGATAGGGTGGATCCACATGTGACTAGGAAGTGCAAAATCAAAAACAACAAGAAAAATGTTTTGAGATATCAAATGAACCAACCTAATTGGCAGCAAGTTTACAAACTTGAGTCTCAAGAAGGAGAAGGAGTTTACTAGAGAAAAAATGACCTTATCACAACAATGTTGATTTGCTTAATTCTTTATATTTTGAGCAACAACAAGAAGATGAGACCAATACTCGTTGCATGTTGGGGTATGGTTATAGTTCTTTCTGCATCATGTTTCAACATTGTAACCAACAAAACATAGCAAGAGTGGTTTGATTGGTTTATTTTCACTTTGTATAATACCATAAGGGTGCAATGAATGAGCAAAAAAAGTGAAGTGGGTTTACTATTTCCCATGTGTAAAAAATAGCTTGTGTTCTTCTATGAAACTTGTCTTAGAAACAAAGATGGCTCCAAAGAAAAAGAAACCAGAAAATAGTAGATAAGGTCAAGATATATATATATATATAGAGCTTGGTGTAAAGACATAGATAACATGGATAAGAATTTGGAAGTATGGGGGACCTAAGATGGTGATGGAGAAAAATGAGAATCTAGAATAAGTGGATCTTGGCAATAATTGAAAAAGAAGGGAGAAAGTCTGGAATTTTCTTGCATGAAATTAATATAGACAAATATCCTAATAAGTGTGATGAATTTTAACAAAGGCACTTAGCATATCTTCCAAAGTGCAATTGGATTTTTTGGTTTCCCTATCAATTAGGATGATATGTGGTATACAAGTTAAGCTTAGTTTCTAATACCTTGAAGAGCACTTGCCAAATTTTTTAGTAAATCAAGGATCACATCAAAGATGAGAAATTATGGCATCCCATGGTGCTTGAAAACAATGTCAAAGTAAATTTAGTCCAATGTTGGAGCATCCATTATATCTATGGTAGGTGCTTTTTGAATCTATTTACTTAGCTTATCAACAAACTCTTCAATCATTGTATGGCCTTGGTCCATCTTTTGCAAGGGTATGATGAGATCTATGCTTACATGTTATCATTGGGTAGATGGAATGGAGAGTGGTTGAAGAAGTCTACCCTAGTTTTTGGTTACTAGCTTTGTTGCATTGATATCTCTCGCAAGAGTGAACAAATTCTTGAACCTCACGTGCCATGTTTGGCTACCACCATTGATGTTGTATGTTACTTAAGTTCTTTTCTACCCCCATGTAACCAGCAATTTGTAAATCATATGCCTCTTGAAGTCACACTAATTGTAGATCTCTCATAATTGGAATGTAGATTTGGTTCTCGTAAAATAGAAGCCCATCTTTGATTGAAAAGGGGTTGTCCTCCTTGTCATGTATTGCAAGAAAACTTTGCACAAGATGAAGGAAGGGTCTTGTCATAAAGTAATCTTGAACTCCATGTGTACCTTTGTGTCTCTTGACATTGTGTTGATTGTCATATCATGGGAAATTTAAGAAAAAATCTTCAAATCAAGTCATTGTGATGGAGCATAAAGAATGACATGGAACTTGCCAAGATTATACTCAAGCTTGAAATCAAATAACTATATTTGATGCCCATGAAGGGTGCCAACAATTCAAGTGATCCAAGAGTTTCTACAACAAGAGTTTCTCACTTGTTTCTCCAAGAGATAATATCTCCATACCTTTGTAATGTATAGCATTGCCAAACTGTTCTTGATCTTGAGAAAAATAATTCCTTTCTGTTGTATTTAGTTGACAAGACAAAAAGGCAATAGGATGAAATCCATCTAGAAATTTCATTTACAACATAACTCCAATGACAAAGTTACAAGTACCAAAATCAATCACACAAGGTAGTTGAGGATCATATAGTTGGAGGAGAGGTCATGAAGACACTTATGCTTAAGTTTTTAGAATTTTTCTTCTTGTTTGGTTTTCCATTTAAAGCTTGTTGTCATCTCCAAAAGACAATCAATGGTGTGGTTACATGAGAATAATAGTGGATGAATTCTCAATAAAAACTTGCCAATCTATTAAATCCTCCAATTCTATAGTATTCTTAGGAACAAACCAATTGATAATGTCCTTGATTTTCTCCTCTTTCATTTTGATCCTCTCTACTGAAACCTTATTGCCCAATAAGGTAACTTCCTTTTGCCAAAAGGAACACTTAGACTTCTTGCAATAGAACTTCCTCTATCATAGTTGTCTCAAGACTTCACTAATATGGTTCTTTGTTTTACCTCCATCTTACTATAAATCAAAATAAAAAAAATCATCAAAAATCATCCAAGAACTCTATCATGTATCAATCCAAAAGTATGTCTAACACTCAATGCATTTGATCTAAGAAGACTACTGTAACATTCATGAGCCCAAAAGTAAAAATTTCTATTCAAAATGCCTACACCTTGTAGAAAAGGTATTCTTTTGCACATCTTCTACATCAATTGGAATATGCCAATAGCCACTTCAAAGATCCAACTTTGAAAAATATTGTGCTCCAATTAATTGATCCAAAAATGAATCAATTCAAGCAAGGGATATGTATTCTTTTTGGTTTGTTTATCAAGACCTTGGTAGTCAATACCAAATCAAATTCCTCCATCCTTCTTTGGTACACATAGTGTCAATGTTTCCCATTAGGATGTACTTTATTGCTTGAAATCCTTCTCCAACAACTTGGTCAATGTTGTTTGAAGGTTTTTTAACTCTTTTGGTGAGAGCTAATAGATTGGTTTACTCGCTAGAGTATTTCCTAGCAATAGCTTGGTCTTGAATGGCATATCTAGATTAGAAGATGACTTCTTTGGAAGATCATTTGGAAATACAACTACAAACTCTTTAACTATATGATCAACCACTACTTGTTGAGGCTCTTTAACCTCATCTCATTCTTTGTGTGCAGTTGGCTTGATATAACAAAAATGAGAATATCTTCTTCCAAATCTTGTACTACAATTGCTATGCTGACAAACTTCTTATCTTAGGATTGACTACTCTTAAGTGTCTTTCTTAAAAGTGCCAAACAAAATAATTGTTAAACCTAACCTTGGTGTTGTACTTAAACTTTTCACCAACCCAATCAAAGGTTCAAGCCTAAGGAGATCTTAAATAACATTGTAGTGTTGGGGAGCTGCTATAAACGTCATCCACTCTGAATACTCCTTACTCATCTTGAATGTACAAGATATGAGATACTGAATGCAAAACCTTTTATACCATCCATCATCATCAATTTTCTATGAAATACTTGCTTGATAGGAATACATAATTCTTTGCTAATTGCATGAACATATGATTCTTAAAAATCCCACAATCAATCAAAATCTTACAACTATACAACTGATTGGATATCATATATTGCAATTGTATCAAACTTGCATAGGTTGAGCCTTCAATCTCATTGGAGCAAATCAAGTTCCCAATAAATGGTTTGATATGTTCTATTGGGATTCTTTGTTTCCTTGATCCTCATTGTCCAAAAACTCCATTTGGGCAATGGGTCAAGGCCATCATTCCTAGTTAGACATTTGGCAATGTGATGTCCAATTGAGTGATAATAAAAGCAACCACCATTTTTCCATAACCTTCTTTTGTCTATAGTGCCAAGTGGTCTCTTGTGGATGGTATCAATCTCCATTGATGTTGTCTCTTCCACCCTTGTATGGTGTTTTTGTAGGTTTTGTGCAGATCTAGGTCAAGACCAAATTGTAGCAACCAAGAAATCAAAACGCTCTACCAATTGCATAACTTCCTCCAAGTGTTTGGGCTTGTGTATGCTTACTTTCAATTTGGTGCATGATTTCAAGCCTCTCATGAATTGATCCAAAGCTTCTTTTTCTAACCCCTTTGGAATCTATATTATTGTATTTTAGAAATGAGTGATGTAGTTACTCACAAAACCAATATACTTCAATTCTACCAATCTATCTTATCTAGCTTGCATAGTATTGATTGCTTGGAATCTTCTACTTATTACCCTATTGAACTCTCCCTATGTCAACATTGGAGTAAAAAATTCCATTGACCTTGTTCTATTTGGAATTGCCACCATAGTTTTGCAAGTCCATCTAATTGGCTTAAATCCAAGAGAATTTGTCTCCATTCATCCAAAAGACTTTCCTAATCCAAAGAAGTTTCTTTGGGAAAGAATTAACAAGTTCCCAAGCCACTTGGATAGCAATTAGCAATGTATAGATCAGCAAAGTAGGATAAGACAAAGATGATAAGATCTCCAATGTACAATGTGGATGTAAAGAAGTGCAATCTTGGTAGATCTTTACACTTCCTCAATCATTAGATTTGTCTTTAATCAGGGTAGGGTACACTATTCAAGCCCTTCAATCCAATATAAATATTTATTCAGTCCTTTGAACACAAATGAAGCAAAAGTGCAAAAAGGTCTTTGTGACTGAGTGTGTGTGATTACTAGACTTGTAGCTAGGGTATGTGATCTATAACAACTCACTCAACCTCTTTTTTATCATACCTTATTTTATTCTCTTCATTTGTAGTTTGATAGTATTCAGTGAAGATTGGAGTTAGGTGATTAAAAAGTTCTATGGTGGTTGAGAAGGAAAGTCAAGAGCAAGGAAGGATGATACAATAAGAAGAAAAAGTTTAGAACATCAAGCTTGAAAAGGTTTTGCCAAAGGTGTAGCTAGACAAAAGCCTTTGTTGTGGTCATGATCAGGGACAAGTGTTGTGTACAAAGGGGACTTTCAAGTTGAAACTTTCTTCCCAAGGGATTTTTCCTTGATACCATTGGCTTGGGATAACTTTGACCATGACTACCCTCAACCCCAATACCGTCAGTCTCATCCAACCTTTGGCCTTGTATACCCTTGGCCACGGCCATGTAGGCATTAGCCCAAAAGGTCACTTATCCACATTGGCAAATACATGCACAAGTAGTGCCATTTGTACCAAAGAAGTGATTTTGGCAACCATTTTCCTTCATGGTGCTTCTCACATGTAGGAACAACAATGGTTCATGTCAATTATCTGCCAAATTGCCAAGTTGTTTGAATGTGAGATACAAATCTACGACTTGACAAGGAATTGAGATTCATCATTGAGACATGTGCAACTACGTACTAGTAGACATAGAGCACAATCAATTTGATTAGACCGCAATCTTCAAGATGTATTTATGATTCACAAGAGTAAACAATGGATTGGGTAAGCTGGTAATCAGGACTTGAGTATCAAGGAGAGATAGAGAAATAGAATTCAATTGCATCATAAAAGTTTGAGAATGCAATGTTACTTAGAGCACAAGAATATGCTTGAGGTAATATTGGGGTCACCTAGAGTAGAGAAATGGAGAAATTACTTCTACATGGAGTTTTTCATCATGAAGCAAGTGTAGTTTTTGATGTGGAATTGGAAGATTACAAATCTCCCAATGTTGTAGGAAATTTGAGAACAAGAGAACCAAAATTGTACAGATTTATGGCACAATGTGTTTTCCTGGATGGTGGCACATTTGCAAAAGGTTCTTGGGGATGCAACTTCTACCCTAGGCACTATGTATTTTGACCAAGAGTGGCCAGAACAATTGAAGCAATGATTACAAGTTTCTTGCCTTGTTCAAGAACAAAAAAACCAATGGTGATTGGAAGGTGAAGGGCTATAATGATCCAATGAGGTGCATTGTGGCAACTGCAATGATGAAAAAAAAAATTTCAACAAGAAAAATGTTTGTCAACAATGTGCAAGCCACCTTTTCCTCTTGTTGCATAAACTGCATCCCATGGATTGGGCGAAGAGGTTCTACTAACAAATTAGGGAGCAAATAGAGAGTTTTCCAACAAATAGAGGTTCCATGTTACTCTCTCTATTTGTAACTCATTTCTACATTGAGATGAAATTATTAAAAGGAAGAGAAGAATATGTTCTTTGCTCACCAATATCCAGCAGATACTCCCATGAAACCCTGGCAAATATCACTTTTGTGGTAATCAAGTAAGTAAAGTTTGTTCCCATAGAGAGACTAGTCAGAATTGGTCAAATACAAAGTCAAACAATAACAAGTAGTTCTTCTTTGTTTTGTCTTTAATCTCTCAGGTAGTAACTACACCCAAAAGAGAGTAACAAGCTCACAATCTTGACAATTGTCACAAATATACACACCCATAATCACAACATAGCAAATTCTGTCCAAACAAACCTTAATTGTGATGATTTGGATTCTCTCGAAGATGGCACTTCATTGCAAAATGACTTCGCCCCAAAATTGGGTTACACCCCTCCACTGAAGGCGCAACTTCCTTGCTCAAAATTGCTTCACATCAACATTGCACTGCACTCACAAATGTAGAATACTACCAACACTAGAATTCTTCTCAAATCTGTCAAGGCATTGCTCCGATTGCACTTCACTCAAGATCAAACACACAAGATAAAGATCAAGGTTGCAGAATCTAACATCCAACACGCACACTGCTTTGCACTTTAGAATTCTCCACACACTCACAAACACAAACACAAAGTTGATACTCAGAATTAAGCTCAAGCGACGAGCATTGGAATCATCACTTTTCTTTATCTATCTTCAAAATTTATGAATACTGAACAACATAACATTGCAAATGCTCTCCTCAAATAGTTAAGCAATCGATAGTTATCTACCTAATGTACCGTTTCCTAACAATTCTTCCTACCTACAGATCCAAAATGACAATGCAACTCTTCATATCTGTCTCTTCATATCTCAAACCTGTTTTTATTCCAATCCGATGTCAACCCGGCTTTGGCTTCCAAACCTGATGATCTCTCAAGAATTTTGCCATCTCAAGAGTACTCAATCCCACTCCTAACTTGTCTATTTCTACAATATCTTCACTACAAACTACAATTGCACCAGTGGGCACTTTGTCTAATTCATTATCTTCCACCCCACTCTTCTCTAATGTGTCAAATGTCAAATCCAAAGACACCTATACTCCTATTTCTACAACTTCAAGTCTTCTTACTTCTTGTACTCACAACTAAGTTTGTCTAACTCCATCCTAACAAGATCTAGTCTAAGACACACATTGTTTCCAACCTCTAAATCTTCCTATCTACACATTCTCGCAGACAAATTAACAAAGTGTTCAACTCCGTGTCCTTCACCTTTTGCTTGGGCATCTCCTACACCAATAATTTCAACTCATGCAATCTTACTTCCTCAAGTTTACCTTCAACTTTTTTTCTCAACATCACCTTGATTTCATTCACTACACCGGCTACCTCATCGACTTCTCTTATGATCTTGAGCTTTTCCTTCTTCCTTTCTTCCTCCAATTCATTACAATACATCTAGAGCTCATCTTCAAATTCAGCCTTCAATGCTTCCTTCTCCCTCCAATTCACATAGATTTGCTCCTTTGCTACCCTCACCAATCCTTGCAAACAATCTTCTTCTCTACCGTGCTATGCTAACTCTCATTGCCAGGCTTGATCTTTCTCAGTTGCCTTCTTCTTGAGACTTTCCAATTCTTGCTCCATCACTGCTGTACTTGCTTTCAAGTGTATTAACTCTACTCAAGCATCTGCAATTTCTCCCTTCAGCACCACAACCAAGGCTGTCATCTCATTCACCTCCTCGTGACACTTTACTAAATCCTCCTTCATTACTTCAAAGTGCTTACTCCAAAGAATCTCCTCAACCAAAGTTCTTCGGCTTCCATCTCTACCCTTGTTAACTTCTTTGCAAGAACAAGGTTTTTACATTCTAGGTCTTCACTACTGCCAACTCATCATGCACATTGAGATTGACACTTACCATTTCTACTTTCTTTTGCTGCAAAAACACCAACAACAGACATACTACCTTCGACCGATACTCCACTCCTTTGCATTTCTTGTCATTGGCTTGGCCTTTGTCTTCATCTTCTAGCAACTCTACTTCTTGCACCTTACCTCAAAGTCAAGATCTTTGTACTTTCAAAGTTTCACCATCCAAGCTTTCCTCTCTTCCATGACAACTTTACTGGGCCCCACCTCGGTTGCGTGCACATTGTTCTTCCATCTAGCAGTTCGTGGTCGTACCATGACTTCTTCTTTCCTTCTTCTCACCTCCCCGTTCAATTAGAGGGACTTCTAGACTCATCTTCCCTACATCCCCCATCGGCCTTCGGGTTTACTGAACCTCCGCCTTGCCTTCACTGCCACTACTTGATCTTCACTTTGTAGAGTAAACTCCTCTTCTTCTCCCGACGCTTCTTCTTTCAATCTAGTTTCTCCTTCCAACTCTTCTTTGGATTCCGGCGTGGATTCTTTCATCTTCACTATCACTACCATTGGATTAAGCTTTGGTACCTTCTACAGCTGGACTATTGCAAGGTGATTCTCAGGCTTTGCTCTCTTTCTAGCCCTTGGAATGTCAATTGCTATAATTTTCTCCTTCCCACTTTTTCTTGTAGTACTCATCACCATCTTGCATTGCACCCTCTCCGTATAATATTATTCATCTGCATTTGCCTCCTTCCGCAAATCCAAATGAAAGTGGGAGCGCATTTGATTTCTTTCCAAAGTCAGCAAATTCAACCCAAAGTAAAAGTGCAATGCAAAGGGCATGAAATAATGCGGTAGTGTATCCATTCTCCATCCCAAAATCATCTGCCCCACTCTCTGATGTAGACATTTTGCCCAATCTACTGCCTCTCTCGCAAACATTTGGTGAAAGAACACCACCTGTTGCATCGTAACATAGGTGGTTTGCTCTAGCTTGAACATTGCTATCATCATGCTTACAATCCCTCTCTGCTTGGGGTCTCTATAACTATCCACCTTATATCCATTCTTGGTTCAAGGTTGATTGAACGAATTCCTCACTTTGACAATCTCTTCTAAAGCATCACACTTTTGATAGAAGGTAGTACTTCCTACCTCTCTTGCCTCTCTCCCCATGACTACTCTCCAATCCAACTCCGTCCATCAAGTTGGGTTTCCTCTCTTCTCTTCATGCTTTGCAATTGCTCGTTGTGATTTCTACCATGAAACCTAGAAAATTGAAGTTCCAATTCCAGGCCAAGAATGTGATATGAAGTCTTGCCAAGACCTCAATCCACACTATTACTTTTGACCTACAAATTGCAAGTTCCCTCACCGCACTTTGCTAACTCACTTTTGGGGTCATTGTGTGTTTCCTCACCTTCTTCTTGTGGAAGATTGTTCCTGAGGTCCTAACCCACTCCTCTTCTTGTGGATTTGCAATTTGCATTACTTCAGGTTGACTTTGAATAGGGACAAGGTAGCAACTAGACATTGTGCTGCTTCATTGCACAACTCTTAATTTGATAGTCCTGCACTGATCGGTCATTCTTCAGTTGTTTCTCCTCTCCAATCACCAATTCTATGGGATTGGTTTCTTATCACTATCAAGAACTTCTTGATCTTGAGGCCATTACTTTCTTCCCACATACTTTCTTGATTGGGCCAACTCTGAAGAAGTTTGTTACAGGTTCTTCAGATCAGACCACATCGCCTGATACAAAGTCTCACCTTCTTTGTCTTTGTGTCTTTGTTTTTGCGTCTTGTCCCTCTTGGGTCCTTTGATCTTGACCCGAGGTTGACTTTGGGTTTGCCCCAAACACACGCTTCTTCTTATTTCTTTCCCATTTAGCCCTCTTTAGGCTTTACTCACGTGCTTCTTCTTCCAATTTTCCTAAAAACTATCCAAAACCAAAAAATGTGGGTACCACATTCCCCTACTTAAGTATGCAACTTGAACTTGAACTTGAACTTGAAAAAATATGCAACTATTTATGCATATTTAGTTGGTAGGTGCATACTTAATTTTAGCACAACTTTCTTGACATTTTTGCTCTTTTGATTCTTCTCTTTTTTGATGGTGAGAAAACCCAATGGCAACTAATCAAATGAGGCTTAGTGGTGCAAAATAATTACTAAGCTCAATAAGACCAATGCTTCTAGCAAGCAAGCTCTATCCCATGAGTATTGCATTAGTGAAGGCACCATCCAAAACACCAAGGAGAACCAAGAAAAGATTCAAGAATGCTCTGCCTTAATGTTTGAAGAAGCAAAATTGAGAAAGTTTCAAGCTTTTATTGGTCACTATTATAGTTGGAAGATATGCTTTACCTTTACATTGTCAATATCTGCCATGCCAACTTAATTGTTCCACCTTCTTTGGCAATCATAAAAGTGCAGTGGATCACTTCCAATCATTTCAAGAAGAGTTCAAGGCATTGTGGTAGTGGTAGTGGCTTATCCAATTTAAGGTAAGTTGGGGTTGGAAAAACTTCTCCTCCATGGAGAATGTGCAAAGGTTGATAAAAATGATCTTGAGCTATTCGCTGCATTGAAAAATTTGTATGAAATCATCACATAGTATGATGCCAAAAATGTTATAATATAGATGAGATGGAAATTTTTTTGATTGCTTCCAAGATACACTCTCCTCATGCAAGATGAAGATTTTTTAACACCATGAGTAAAGAAGAAAGACAAAGGTCATATATCTTTAGTCATTTGTATGAATGCAATAGCAATGCACAAGATATATTGTGCTCTAATTGGAAAACCCAAGCAATAGGCATGTATCAAGGATCAAGAATGGCCCATAAAATATTTTTCCCAAGGAAAGGCTTGGATGGATGTGGAAACCTATTGGAGATGGTTCAACAAAGTGTTCTTTCCAAAAGTGAAGAAACAAACTAGAGGCTGTGTTTTCTTAATAATGGACAATGATCCAAGTCATTTTGATGCTTTTGAATGAGACCATGTTTGAATAGTATTCTTTCCTTCAAATTGCACCAATTGCAAACAACCATGCAACATGGGAATAATCATAGAACTAAAAAAAGGGCAATGTATTTGGAAACATAGGATGTGCTTGACTTCTTCAAACCCAATGAAACTTGATGAAGAGGCAAAAAACCATAAAAGAGAATAAAGGAGATGAGGAGTGAGGACTTTGTGAAGGAGCTACAAGAGTCACCTATAGGAATCAAGCATACCTACTTGATGCAGAAAATTGTGTAAAAAGTGCATGGAATGCAATATCTTCAAAGGTGGATATTATGACACTAGTGGGAGATAAAAATGCTAAAGACATATATGACAATTTGATTGCAAACATTATGTAAAATATGGAATCTTTGCATATTTCTATGGAGTCCAAAGAATTGGATGTCTTGTTAATGTTGATGATGAAGTCAATGAAAAATATACTAGTACCATCCTAGAGGATGTGGAAGACGTGTTGGACTCAATGAGAATTGAAGAAATAGGAAGTAGTGATGATGAAAATTATCAAGGTGATACTCATATTGCAATTGAAAATTTGTTGCCTTTAAAGGTTTAAGCCTTTTTATAATACTATTCTTTGTATTGAGGATCAATTGCTCTATGTGGAATTGCAAACATAGGCAAAAGGGATGTATAATGATCTAAGACAATCATTGAATCATTGCAACACAATATTTGGGAGCTAAATTTGAATGTCAAATGCAAAAGACTCCAAAAATTTCCAACTATTAATAACATGTTTAACCAATAAATATTGAACCCCAATTTTGGGAGAAAATATTGCATACTTAATGAGGATACATACTTAAATGGGTGTGTACTTAAGTAAGAGGTGATTGTATTACCAATCAAGACCCAAGTGTGTGGAGGAGGCCAAGAACTACAAGGACGCAATGCTAAAGTTATGAGAAACAAGCAAGTAGGTTAAGATTCCAAATCCCACTGTCTGAACTCCAAACTTTAATAGCAAGAAATAGAAGACACCAAAGGTGCAAGTTGGCATGCTAACACCAAGAGGCACAAACCCAACTTGCAAGTGATAAAAGAGTCATTGGATGATAGTTGCTTCAATGAAGATGATGAAGAGGAGTCAAGGAGAAATGATGATAGTGACCATGGAGTGGAGGTTACCTTGACACAACCAGAAATTGGGAGAAGGGTAAGGCTCCAATGCAAGAAGAAGGAGAAGGTTATGAGTGTTGGATTGTGGGTTACCAACACCACAAAGATTGCAATCCTTCTCCCAAATTGAACTCTCTTTGGATGAAGAATATAAAAGACCAAGACCGAGGAGCAAAATAGGAGAATGGAAGCTCACAATAGGACATTTGAATGCGGGAAAACTCCAAATGCCTAGCATGAGCTTCAACTTTGGTATTTATTGGTAGCATACAAGACACTTGAGAAGCTTGAGAAGCTTCTCAAGAAGCTTCCTTGAGCCGCTTTCTTAGAGTGCAAGCCAAGTTAACCAGGAAGCTTCTCAAGAGGTTTCTATATAGAAGTTGTTAACTTGGCATGCAAGCTAAGCTAGTTGGAAGCTTCCAAAAGCTATCTACTTGGGGTGCAAGTTAAGCTAGCTAGGAAGCTTCCCAAGAACTTTCTTAGATATTTCTGGAATATTCTAAACTAATTTGGCTCATTTTCTACTTTGTTAGCCTTATTAACTACATCGTTAAACTCCATATTATTACACATTCCACCACCGCTAGTTGGTGACGTCCTTGTTGCCAATGAAGCTTTGAACTCTTGGATGGCCAGTTGTGCATGTTGGAGATGAGAGATTCCCAAGTGGCATCATGAAGGGGATACCCTTTCTAAAGGACCTTGTACTCCATATGTTGCGATGGCCTCGGTGAATGTGGCAATGTGCAAGAATATGATCAACTTCGTACTCCTCATGATCATTGATAGAGAGAAGAGGAGGAGGAGGAAGAGGTTGTACTCAAGAGGAAAAAGAAGATGGGTTAAGAACAAACAGCAAGGCAAGGCAGGTCAATAAACAACAAGATAGACAATTTGGGTGACATCAAAGGGTCCTATCCAATTAGAAGCAAGTTTATTAACTTGGGTATCAAGTGGGAGAGGGAGGTTATTGGATGGGAGCATGAGCTTATCACCAACTTGAAAGTTGAGATCGCAACAATGGTGATCCGCATATTGTTTCTACCAATTTTGAGCAACAAAGAGATGAGATTTGGCTTGTTAGAGGGATTGGGAGATGATGGTCAAGAAGATGGAAGTATGAGGGACATGAGATGGAGGATGGTCAAGAAGATGGAAGTATGAGGGACATGAGATGGAGGAAGAGCAAGCAAGGAATCTGGAACAAGTGGGTCTTGGCCAAAATTGAGAAAGAAAGGAGAGAATTTGGTGCTTGCATGTTTAGAATTACTGTATGCAAACTCCATAGCTATAAGACATTCATTCCAATTGGTATGGTGAATGTTGATGAAGGCATGAAGCATATCTTCCAAGGTACGATTTGCACGTTCAATTTGTCTATCAATTTGAGGATGATAGGCCATGGACAAAGCAAGCTTGGTGTTGATTATTTGGGAGAGTGCTTGCCAAAACTTGTCAGTGAAGCAAGGATCATGGTTGGAGATGAGTACATGCAACATCCCATGATGCTTGAATACATTGTTGAAATAGATCGGCACCAAGGTTGGAGCATCTACAATATCAACCATTGGTGCCAAATGGATTTACTTACTAAGCTTATCCACATACACCACAATTGCTATGCAAACTTGCTTTGTCTTGGACAAGGAGATGATGAGATCTAAGCTCACATGTTCCCAACAAGTAGATGGAATGGGGAATGGTTGAAGGAGTCCACTCGGCTTTTGGTTATTGGCCTTGTTGCATTAGCAACTCTCACACTATCGGAAAATCTCCCAAACATCTTGTGCCATGTTAGGCCACCACCATTGGTGTTGGAGGGTACCCAAGGTCTTGTCCACACCCATGTGACCAGCAATTGGTAAATCATGGGCTTCTTGAAGGCACACAAGTCAAAGATCACCTTTAGTTGGAACATAGATCCAGTCCTCATGGAATAGAAGGCTTTCCTTGAAGGAGAAGGTGTTGTACTCCTTATCACATACTGCAAGACAACCAAGTACCATCTAGAAGAAGGGATCTTGTTGTATAGCTCACCAAAACTCATTTTGGACCTTGGAGTCAATTGACACCGTCATAATTGCCACCGTGATGAGAAGAAGAGACTTCAAATCAAGTTGTTGTGATAGTGCATCAAGGATGACATGAAACCGACCTAGTTTGTACTCAAATTTAATGTCAAACAATTGCAGTTGCTCCTCCCATTGATGATGTTGACTCTTCATGTGTTACAAGTGTAAGGTCTGCAACAATGGTTTGTGATCAGTTTGCATGACCACTTGTTTCCCCAAGAGGTAATGCCTCCATAGTTTGGTGGCATATACCATTGCAAGTTGTTCATGATCTTGAGAAAAATAATTTCTTTCAGTTGTATTAAGTTGGAGAGACACAAAGGCAATAGGATGCAGTCCATCAGGGAATTCCTATTAAATACGGCTCCAATTGCAAAGTTAGAAGCATCAAAATCAACCACACAAGGTAGTTGAGGATCATATGGTTGAAGAATAGGTCTAGAAGACACCATGTGTTTCAATCTTTGGAATGCTTCTTTGTGCTTGGTGGTCCATTGAAAGCTTGAGTTCTTCCCCAAGAGGTCAGTCAATGGTGTAGTCATATGAGCATAGTAGTGGATGAACCATCGGTAAAAACTAGCCAATCCATTAAATGCCCTTACTTTTGTAACATCTTTTGGAGTAGGCCAATCAATAATGGTCTTGATTTTCTCTTCTTCCATCTTGATCCTCTCCGATGAGATCTTGTGACCCAAAAAGGTAACTTCCTTCTACCAAAAGGTAAACTTTAACTTCTTACAATAAAATTTTTATTGTCATAGTCATCTTAGGACTTCTCACACATGATTCACATGTTTTGCCTCTATTTTGCTATAGATTAAGGTATCATCCAAGAACACCACCATGTACAGATCCAATAGTCCATCCAACACCCGATCCATCTGATTCATGAAGACTATTGGAGCATTAGTGAGCTGAAAAAGTAGAGCTCTCCACTCAAAATGCCCATACCTTGTGCAAAAGGTAATCTTTTGCATATCCTCCCTATCAATGAGCATTTGTCAATAGCCGTTGTGAAGATCCATCTTGGAGAAGTATCATACTCTACTCAATTGATCAAACAGATCATCAATCCGAGGCAAGGGATATGCATTCTTCATTGTTTTTTTATTGAGCCCACGATAATCAATACAGAAATAAAATCCTCCATCTTTCTTCGGAACAAATAGTACCAGTGCTCTCCAAGGAGAGGTACTATATCATATGAAATCATTCTCCAACAACTCTATAAGTGTTGTTCAAAACTCTTCCAACTCCCTTGGTGAGAGTTGATAGATTGGTCTACTCATTGGAGTACTTCCTGGCAATAACTCAATCTTGAAGGGCATGCTATGATCAAAGGGTAATCTCTTTGGCAGATCAACCAGAAACACATCCACAAATTTTTGAACTGTTTGATTAACCATTGCTTGATGAGGCTCTTGACCCTCCTTAGGTTGTCCTTGTGCAATCGATTTGATCCACACCATGAAAACATACTTATCTTCCTCCATAGCTTGCTCTATGGATGCTTCACTAACAAACTTCCCATCTGGGGACTCATCTCTCTTCAAAGCTTGCTCCATGACTACTTTCTTGGCAAACTTCCCATCTTGAGACTCATCTCTCTTCAAGGCTTGCTTTATGGCTACCTTCTCAACAAACTTCACATTTTGCGATTGACTATTCTTAGGTGCCTTACTTAGAGGTGCCAGATAACCTAATCAAACATTCTTAACTTGGTGTTGTACTTGAACTTGTCATTGGGTCCAATCAAATTGAACCTTATGACGTTCAAGCCAAAGTAGTCCTAGAATGACATCATAGTGTAGAGGTGCCACTACAAACCTCATACACTCCAAATACTCCTTCCCAATCTTGAAGGTAACAAGATGTGAGGTGTGGAATGCAAACTCTTTCTATCACTCACCGTCGTCAATCTACTTCCAATTACTAGCTTGATAGGAATACACAATCTCCTTGCTACTTGCATAGACATATAATTCTCTAAACTTCCAGAATCAACCAAAATCATACAACTCCAATTAAATATCATACCTTGCAAGTGAAGTAAACTTGCATAGGTTGAGCCTTCAATCCCATTGGAACTAATCAAGCTCCTAGTAGGTAGCTCAAAATCTCCTATTGGGATTCCTTGTTTCTTTGCTCATTTTGCTCCACAAACTCCATCTAGGTAACTTATTGAGGTAATCCATTCTTGAGTGGACATTTGGCAATATGATGTCCCAATTAGTGACAAAAAAAACAACCACCATTTTATCATAGTTTTTCTCTACCTGCAATGCCAAGTGTTCTCCATTGAATGGCATCAATCTCCATTGGTGCCGGCTCTTCTACCCGTGTGTAGTGTATTGGTAGGTTCTATGGAGGTCAAGGTCAAGACCAAGTTGTTGCAACCAAGGAATCAAAACGTTTGGCCAACCGCATGGCTTCCTCCAAGTGTTGTAGCTCTTGTATGGTTACCTCTAATTTGGTTCTTGACTTCAAGACCCTCACAAATCAATCTAGAGCTTCACCTCCCAATATATCTGAAATTTGCATGATGGTGTTTTGGAATTGAGTGACATAACTTCTTACAAAGCCAATTTGTTTCAACTCTGCCAACCAATCTTGTGCAGCTTGTGTGGCATTTATAGCTTGGAATCTACTACTCATTGCACCCTTGAATTCTGCACACATGAAGATTGGTGCAAAAATTTGTTGTTCAGCTTGCTCCACTTGGAATCACCACCATAGCTTTGCTGCTCCATCCAATTGACTAGAAGCCAAGAGAATCTATTTCTACTCATCTTGAAGATTGGTAGCTTCAAAATAACATTCATTGTCAAACAAAAAATTCTCCATTGCACCCAAGAGATTCATACCTTCAAATAATTTGGGATTGGGAATCAGATTTGATCTTTTCCTTCTTGAACTGGTACACTCTCTACATGCTCTTGTCGTTGATGATCTCATTCATCCGACAATCAAGTATGGTGCTTGATTTGTTGCTACATAGCCATGATAACCTCATGCATTGTCGCCATGGTTGCTACTCTATCACGCCACCCCTAATCTATCTAATTTATTAACACATAGAAGTAACACATCCACTGTTCCCCATAAGTTACAATTAGAAGCACCAAGGGTTCTTCAGATATGGTGATCATATGCAGAAAATCTTATCCAAAGCATGAAGTGAAAAATTGTGTGAAATGATGCTTGCATTGTACTTGGACACAAAAATCCCAATGGTTTGGTGGAAGTGGATTTGGTGGTCCATAAATTCCATCCATCTCATTCAAGCTACTAATACCAATGTGAAAGACCAAGGCCAAGGAGAGAAATAGGAGAATGGAAGATCACATTAGGACATTTGAATGCCAAAAAACTCCAAATGCCTAGCATGAGCTTTGGTTGGCATTTATAAGTAGCATAAAAGGTACTTGAGAAGCCTCTCAAGAAGCTTCCTTGAGCCGCTTTCTTAGAGTGCAAGCCAAGTTAACCAAGAAGCTTCTCAAGAACCTTCTTTCTAGAAGCCGCCTACTTGGCATGCAAGCTAAGCTAGTTGGAAGCTTCTAGAAACTATCTAATTGAGATGCAAGTTAAGCTAGCCGAGAAGCTTCCCAAGAAGTTCCTAGATACTTCTAGAATATTCTTAGCTAATTTGGCTTATTCTCTACTTTCTTAACCTTACTAACTATGTTGCTAAACTCCATATCGTTACAAAGAGGGTGTAGATGAGTATCAACTAAGCAAGGTACAATCTAACCCCATCAAAGGAGTAAGACCAAAGAAGCTTGAAGGTAATTTGTCTTAAGATAAGGAAATGGATCCAATTCAAGAAGAAAAAGATACCATGATCACGTAGTTATGAAGGCGTGGTGAGGATACATAGACTCCAAGGCATTGAGAGTTTAAGCAAAGGCAAGTAATTTGGGATATAGGGACTAGACCCAACCCAATGTCAATGTACCCAAAAAAAGACCCCCAACTATGAGATTAGAAGGGTTCTAGTCTATGAAGGAGAAGTGCAACACCAAGAATGAAGGAACGTACTTGTTGGTAGAAGAGTTGTAGACTAAGCAAGAAGGCTCTATCCAAGTGAGGGCAAAATAGAGAGAAAATTGTGGTAGAGAAATAGCATCTGAATCCAAAGAGGTGTCACAAGTGAGGAGCACCTTGATAGCTCCAATGCGGAAGAAGGAACTACACATAGAGCCGGTATTGAAGGCATTAAACAAATGAAGGAAGACCTTTGATGCCAACACCATCAACATGCAAAGAAGAGGAGACACCATGGCACCATGAAGAAAGAGTATTGCCATGGTGGATTATGCACAAGTTGGGACACTTCACTTAAAGTGATGGAGGATATTCTTCTATTCTACAATAAGCTTCACACTTTCATGAATAATCAAAAGACAATGGTGGAGTTTTTGTACCATTTAAATACCACCTAAATGGGAGATATAGACTATCACAAGCCCACAAGGAGACAATTCAAGCTTGTGAAGAGATGGTAGCATTGAGGGACATATAGAGACTGCCATGATGCAAAAATTCCACAAGTTGGAGAAGGAATTATAAAAGAAGGAAGAGTGTGTTTACTAGTCTGCTATTGCTAACCAATGAAAGAAAAATGAGAATGAAGCATTGCATGAGGCAAAATATTGAGTTATGGATGACAAAAGTTGAAATTAATGTGATAAAGATAGCAGCCGACCAATACAATCAAGTATTCATTGACATCAAGAAGGCACAAGAAGAATAGATGTGCACTTGGAATGAGGAAATTACAATGATGAAGGATAAAATGACCACAATATGACTTCTTTTGGGCCTCACAAGCCAAGTTAGCTCATCAAACGTTCAAGGGGATGGCCAAACATCAAATCATGGAGTTAACCAAGATGGACAAGGAGCAAGTGGATTAGGAACAAATCCTTCATGTATAAGTGCAACAAGAAATTAAGATAGAATTGAAGTCTATTTAAGAAGCCTTGAAGTAGAGAGGATGTGGATCCTTACAATCATGGGAGACCATCAGATAGGTCCAAAAGTTGGTCTTAACTCAAACTCACCAAAACAAATCATGGGAGTTGAAGTCTAAGATCTACACATTGGAGGTGAAAGGTGTACTCCAATGAACAACTAGACAATTTTCACGTTTGCCTTAGGAAGCATACCATTGTCAAATTCCAAGATGTGTTAGCTTCTATGCATAAAGAAGTAACAGATATGCTGAATTTGAATAATCAAATAGATATGCTGAATTTGAATATGTAGAGGCAGCTCAATGCATTAAGTGCTATTATATATTGTACATATGTATAAAGATATTATCTATAACACCTTTGTGTTGGTCAGTTATGTAGACCTTTGGCATGGTAATGCCCATGTATAGTAGACACATGTGGAGATAAGTCATCGGGATCATTCTCAAAAGTATGAGCTTGAACAACACAACAAGAAAAGTGTTCAAGGGGAGTGCCACCATGCAAGCCATATTGTCACAACATTTAATTGGGAAGATCAAGTAGTTTGTTAGGGTTAGTTGATTGGAGTAGAGTTATCAAGAGATTTTGATTGCACATGGCCATTGGATTCACACAATCATTACTAGTATAAGGGACTCACCCCAAAGTTATATAGGTTCAAAATTCCATCTTTTCATCCAACTTCATCTATGCTTGGTTTGTATGTCTTTGTATGCATACAATAGGTTATATCATTTGAAGTGAATGTGTGGAGACCTCTAAGATTCTTAGAGCATTGTTGTCAATATAATGTATGTTTCATGACTTCTTGATCAAGTAGTGGTGAGGAACTCAAAGTAGGAGCACATGAGTGGTGTAATACTCCGAGGACAAGAGAAGAGAGAAAACACAGATTTCACACTCAAACATTCGATGCTCCAAAGGAGCAGCACCTTCACTTTATTATATAGCAAAGAGGATCTCCTCCAAGGAAACTCCACCACATGATTAGGGACACAGATAGGTGACATGTCATCAAGCTCCACCCTTGGATTACTTACTTGGGTAGGTGACATGTTGGTCTAGGTCCTATCTGGTTGGTCAAACCAGCTTTGACCAAATGGAATCTTTTAGAGAATCTTCTTGTAGCAATCTCAGAATCATGTGGATAAGGTACTGTTGGAAAGCTCTCAACAAAACAAACTAGGGACAGCCAAAGGCCAGCCTTTCCTCCATTGGGGGAAAACCTTGTACATTTTCAAGGCCTAATTCATCCATTTAGGCCTCCAAAATTGCCTTCAAAGATTTTAGGCATATTTTGGTTCCTACTCTATTAGTAGAATTTCACTTTTGGTGATAATTCTTTCTGATCTGTCAAGTTCATCATGTTTAACATCCTTCCAGATGTTACCAAACCAATTCTCACCTTTAAATCATATGTCTAGCTACTGGTTTTAAGGTTTTCAAGTCTATTTTGGTTTTTGCTCTATTAGTAGAAGTAATCTTTTGGTGATACTTCTATCTGATCTATTTTGACCATCATTTATAACATCATTCCAAATGGTACCAAAACAAATTTCACATCTAGATCATATGGCTAGCTCTTGGTATCACAAGTGGGGAGTGCATTCATGCTTGATTGGGGAGTTGGATCCTTGAGGCTCCAAGGGCTTGGGGTAGTACTTTGAAAGGTCACAAAGGACTAGGATTATTGCAAAGTATCACATATGACAAAAAATCTAGCATGTCATGAATCTGCAATGTTGTTGGAGGTGACATCTTAAGGGATGGTTAGAACGTTATCCCAAGATTTGTAATATGTAAAGCATAGTTAACTAACTATAAGGTAAGACCCTTAGGGTTGACCTTCAGTGAAAATTGAAGCATTACCTTCATGAGCACCATTTAGAATACACCTTTTGTGAGAAGTAATTTTAATTTCTCTTTTTTGTAGTGTATCATAGTGTGTGACACTACACTCTTTTGGGAGAAGTAGTTTCTGCCCGAGAGGTTAAATACAATAAATGAACTGTGACAATGTGACACTTTCTCTTTAATTCTAGTCATTTCCAACCTGTATCCTTGAGGGAATGACATATTCTTATCACTTATAAAATTAGTACATTGCCACATGATCCCTGGTAGTTTTGAAGGAGTCAACCAATGCCTCAATGTGTCTTAAGTGAAAGTAACATAGGAGCAAAGGCAAAGAATTGCTTCCAATGCACAAAGCCTTCAAAGTTCTACATTCTGGGAAGGGTGGAATGCCATCTTCAACGTAGGAGTCTTTGTAATAAAAGCAGCCTCTTTGAAGCTGACTGAATCATCAACTTCAAAAATATTTTAAAATTATCATAAGTGAAAGTGATTTTTGGTTGTTTACTATTTTCATGGGGTGACACTACCCTCTTTTGGGAGTTCTTCCTATACAAGAGGCTAAACATGTAACAATAAAAAATTTCAATAATGACATTTCTCTTCAAATCTAACCATATCCAACCCATATCCTTATAGGAACAAGCATTTCTTGCTAATATAAAGTAAATTGGACGACATTGAGTTGTCAAAACTATCATGTGATGGTGCACATATATTTGCAAAATATTTGAAATTTCTTTGTCTTTCCTTTCTTTTTATATAGTTAAGGAGAGATTCTTTTATATTTTGAGTAAAATTCCTCTAGTTTGGCATTCTTTGGGTCCATCTAAGCACATGAGTACATTCAGGAATTAAGGTACAAAGACTTAGGGAGAAAGGTACAAAGAATCCAAAGTAGAAGAGTACAAGGAGTCTTCTTCTTGATAGATCATACTACTCCGATGGGTCTTCTCCCAAAGGAATTTTGCTATGTGCACTTTGGGCTGATATCTTTGTGGTAACATGTAAAGATAGAGCAATATCTGTTTCATTAGTAATGCCTTCTCAAAGGATTTCCATTGACAAAAAAATTGTAAGGTTTGGAAGTATGTGGCAAAAGTTACAAGTATTTGAAGTTTTAGAGTTCCCAATGGAGGAATATTGGAGATTGCATAAGAAGCACCAAAGGAGGAGAAGTATTTTAGAGCAGAATATTGAACCAGCCTTGGTGGAGATGATTATCAAGGAAGTCATAGACCTCTTCAATGCCAAGACCAAAGAAGAGGATGCAAGTACAAAGAAGAAGAAATTTTTACCACATCTTTGAGATCAGTTAATCAAGATCATAGATGATGCAACTAAAGGAAAGATGAGTAGTATATTTTGAAAAAGAGACATTCACTCAAGACATTAATCCTAATTTTAGATGTTATTATTTGTTGTAAAAATTACTCTTTGTTGTAGATGTTGCGCTTAGTTGTAAATGTTACTCTTTGTTGTATGATATTTGTTGTTATATAGACCTTTGTAGTTGTAAATCAGTTTGAGGAGGAAGGCACTCAGAGTTGTATAGGCCTTTGTACTTGTAAATTCCTCTAGGATAGAGGGACTTTGGAGTTGTATAGACGTTTGTAGTTGTAAATGACTTTGGGAATGGAGGGCTTTAGAGTTGTAAATACCTTCATGGAGGAAGACCTTCAAAGTTGTAAAGACCTTTGTAGTTGAAATTCCAAGGAGTATAAATTGCAAGTCATCTTTGGGGAAGATCTAAAACCTTCCCTAACAAGTGTAAGATGCCTAATTGACTTACATGTAATTAGGATCAAATAGGATTAGACTACTAAGCAAAATATGCAGATAGAATCAAAAGATTGTTGATACCCACTTAACCCCTAAATCTCTTTAGAGCAAAGCAAGAAATCTATTTAAGGTTTGACACAATGTTATTCAAGTTCATTTCTTATCCAGTCAAAGTTCAGTAAACTTGCTCTGAGTTATCCATAAACTATAATTCTTTCCTTTTGAGTGTTGGTGATTGTATGTGTTGAGTACTGGTGATTTCAATATAATCACAAGTGATAGAGTGTGAGAGAGACATTAGTACTTGATCAGAATGTGTACCTTGTGAGGGATTTGAAGGAATGAATCAATGTGCTGAGGAGTAAAGCTTAATTTGGATGATTGGGAGTACCACAAAATCAAAAGGCAAAGGCGTTTGACCGAAGTGAAGACACCTTTGGAGTTCTACCTTTGGGAAATGGAAGTATGCACCTTTGTTGTGTAAGTCTTTGGAGTGAAAGAGCTTTCAAGTGAAGTGAGCCATCACCTTCAAGTCTAATTTAGAACCTACTTGTAGTGAATGTGATGTTTAGTTTTCCCTTTTCCATAGTGCACCATAAGGGGTGACAATACACTCTTTTGGGAGTAGTTCATGCCCAAGAGGTTACCTAGAAAATAATAAACAAACTACAACTACTACAAACTAGTGGCATTTCCCTTCTAGTCATTTCCAACCAGCATCATCAAAAGAACAACTTGTCCTTACTGACTTTACCAGCATTTGGCCAACATTGAGTCATCTCACATGCACATATGGATATTTGGTAAGGTTATTAAGAATCCTTTTGATCCTATCATTTCCAACATAAAATATCTTTTAAAAGTTGAATGACATACTTGTCTACCACTCCCTATCTACTATTTTTGTATTTTTTATCCACTTAGAATACATGGCAAATAAAAAGACTCAACATCCATTCTATTCTTAAACAAGCATAGATTTATCTCTCTTTAGACTCAAATACCTAGAGGACCTAAAGTACTTGGACACCATTTAGTACACAAGGTAGTCAACAAGTTATCATAGATAATCTTTTCAAACAGTATTTTTTATATACTATACTTGAGATGGATATTTTTTGAGTATTCTTTTTAATAACCTTCTTCATAAGGGTGCATGGAAAGTGTTTTAAAATGTAAAGATCAAGAAGATGCTCTTTTCTAACTTGGAATATCTTGTCCTTTTGTGGAGTGAATCTTTTCAAGGGGCAAACTAGTTTTTGTATAAACTACTCCAACATAGAATGTAAATTAAGAGATACTCAAAGAATTGAAAGAATTAGCAAAAGTAGAGTTATTGTTACTCTTAATTGTAGATGCAAGAGCTCCATCACAAGAAGGAAGGAAACAAAGTACCATCTTTTCTCCATCCTCCTTCATCCCTTGTTGATAGACTTGACTTGGAGTTGAAATGGATTTCACTCTCTACCTTGAATTACTATAAGAGAGAGAAAAAGAGAAGAGAAAATGAAACACAAAGTGGATTACACAAAGGAAAAGGAAAAGGGAGAACTCATGTGTACAAGGTAGCAAAGAAAGGGAAATTTTTGTTTAAATTTTTGCTAGAGGAAGTGGCAACCTATTTTCAAGAAGTCATAGGCATGTTTACACACTCTTGATTTCTTTTGCTAAAGATGTGCAAGGAGATAAAGAAAAAGATTAAAAGCAAAAAGAAGCAAGAGAACTAGAAGAATGATTGTCAATTATGGATCTTGGAGTCACTCCTTAAATTGCTTATTTTTGGTAATAATTAAGTGATACTTGCTATCATTGGATGCATTGGACAACATTAAGTAGATTTTTTTAATTTAAAAAATAATTTGATGGTAGATCTTTATGTCATAATGCCTCTATTGAAGGATACTTTGCCAACTTATTTGTCACTTGGGTACGCTTAAGAGGGTAGAAACATGCAATGCATACCTCTACAATCATATTGGTGCTCATTGAGCTTATTCTTAGGGAAGATGAAATCACTTTAACCATTGAACTAGTTCAAATTAAATTGGACCATTACATATAAGAAATCTTGATAATAGAGGAAAATTAGTCAATTCGTTTATACAACACATGCATATGTTCTTTTGTAAAATGTGAAATCTTTTTCATTTCTCTTTTTATTATTTTTCCCGCATTCTAGATTCTCTTTCCTATTTTTCACTTTCCTAGTATATTTTCTAATTTGGTTACAACAAAATTTTAGCAATCTTGCTTAGTTTTGTTTCGAAGCATGTTATATAAATCTTTTCACCCAATTTTAAACTATTCGGGCAAAATGGTTGCATTTGCTACAACTTCAATTTTGGAGACATGAACGCAACTTTAAAAGTAAAGTTTGACAAATGGATGCAAGAGTTTTCTAATTCTATATGATTTAGAGTTTTAGCCTTTTTTTCATCGGATCCTCAAAAAGAGGGAGAATGAGTGAAGGGTTAAGAATCCAAGAGATAAGTTTCCACTGTCTTTACATGAATGCATGTAAAACACCCAACTTCTCGATAATGTCCAGAACCTGAGGACCCTCAAGTTCTGGACATTATTGGGCGGAAGTCATTTACTCAAAAGGAGGTTGATGCCTAGTTGTCGACCACCAGCTCTCATGAATGCAACAGAGAGGTTGTTGGTTGCAGTAGATGTGCAGAACCTTAATGCACGTCTGAAACGAAGGTGCTGCTCAGTGAACTAAGGAAATCTAGAGTCAGCATTTCCTGATCAGCAAATTTGTAAAGGCTGGGAGAAAGGTAGAGCGAACTACGCTGCCACTTCGGAACAGATTCGATGTCGACCATAAGTTCTAAGACTAGAGAGGAAGTGTCAGCATGGCTTTCTCAATTCAACGAGGCTTTGCTCGAACACGACGTATCTGGGGTATTGAACCTGTTTCATGACGAGGAGTGCTTCTGGAGGGATTTCGTGGCCTTCACCTGGAACATCCATACTGCAGAATCGAAAGAGCAGATTGCTGCGTTGCTGGAAGCGACTTTAGATACGACTAAACCCAGAGGATGGGAAATAGATGCAACTGTCGAGCAGACGAACGAGCCCTGTGATCAAGCAGAGGAGGCAAATGCTTTGGTCGAAGTCCCCATCAAGTTTGAAACGTCAGTGGCTAGGTGCCGAGGAAATGTGAAGCTGAAAAGGGGCAAGTGCTGGATTCTGTTTACTGCAGCTTGGGAGTTGAAGGGCTATGAGGAGCCGGCGGGAAGGTTGAGGCCTATGGGAAAGCCCTACGGGGTCGTTCGGAATAGGAAAACATGGCTTGAAAAGAAAGAGGCAGAGAAGGAAGAGCTCGAGTCCACCAACCGACCTTACTGCGTGATAGTGGGAGGTGGGCAGGTTTGTTCTTTACATCCCAGAGAACTTCTTTGAGTAATCTCCATCCAAACACGCAATGTTTTGATCATACTCTTACCAAAGTATCATATATTGTTGTTAACTTGTGCTGTTTGCCTATTTCTGATTTCATTGGGAGAAAATTTTAATATCTTGTCCATAAATGCTGGTATGGATCCCTTGTATGGGTTCGACATGGCATGCAGGCAGGTATAATCCTGGGAGCGAGACTAAAGGTGCTAGGAGTACCCACCATAATTTTGGAGAAGAACGACAAAGCAGGAGATTCATGGCGCAATCGTCATAATAACCTGCACACTCACACCCCTGCTTACGTCGATCATTTCCCGTACATGGCATTCCCGACCACGTGGCCTGTATTTCCTTCAAAGGACCAGCTTGGGGAGTTCATGGAGTGCTACACAACAGTGATGGGGTTGAATTACTGGTGCTCATCAGAGTGTCAACGGGCTACATTTGATGAGAGAGAAGGCCGGTGGCATGTATTGGTGAAAGATAAAAGAACATCATCTACTAAGGAGTTAAACCCTGTACATTTGATTCTCGCCACGGGAGGTTCTGGGTATCCCTTCGTGCCCGAGTTTAAAGGAGCAGACTCATTTGAAGGAGTTCAATTCCATAGCTCCCAGTATCGCAAGGGAAGCGATTGGACTGGGAAGCAATGCGTAGTAATTGGAGCCTGTACATCCGCACACGACATCTGTGAAGATTTGTGGGAGCAAGGAGCAGCGCAAGTGACGATGGTGCAGAAGTCTTCTACCTGCGTAATAGGTGTGAATTCCATGTATCCGGATCCAAATCCAGCAGCCTTCGTAGATGCTCCTCATCTTGCTGTGGAAAACCTTGATCTCGGTTTAAATTCCAACCCTTACAAAGTATTCACTCAGCAATCTGTCCCTATTGCCAAAGCAATTGCGGAGAAGGATGCAAAATTCTACGAGGATCTGAATAAGGCCGGATTCAAGACATGTTTTGGAGAAGATAACACGGGCCTCCTCATGTTATACCACCGAAGGTTAGGAGGGTACTATATCGACTTGGGGGCGTCGGAGCTCATTATTAACGGAGAGATCTCGGTCAAGAGCGGAGTAAATGTGGAAGAACTGAGGCCGAAATCAGTTGCATTCAGTGATGGGAGTGAGATACCCGCAGATTTGATAGTCTATGCTACAGGGTACTCAAACATGAAAGAATTTATAGCCAAGCTCATATCGCAGGAGACTGCAGACAAGGTGGGTCGAATTTGGGGTCTAGGTTCAAACACCGCCCACGATCCCGGGCCTTGGGTCGGGGAGTACCGGAACGTGTGGAAACCTACAGCACAAGCTAATTTCTGGACCACGGGTGCAGCTATTTATCATACTAGGCAAATGTCCCGCTACCTGGCCATCCAGCTTAAGGCTAGAATGGAAGGTCTTCAGACATCAGTTTACAACGATCCAGCTTCACCCCAGTCCAGTTGAAGGAGACAGTAGTTCTCCATTACTGGAGAAACTACTAGAACAATGCCAAAACCTTTGCTGCATTGCATATGCTCATCTACATTAGGCTATTCAATTGTGGTTATCATCTTACATCCCACTGCTCGAATTGATCAAATATTGGGGCCTAGCCCCATTTTACATTTTTCGTCGCTCCCTTGTACGGCTTGATGGGTCTTCACATCCTTCGTGTTCTCTACGCGGTCGCCTTTTCCGAAATTGATCAACTGCTGAATGTCTTTCTCCACTTTCTCCCCCTAGCATAGACGTGAAATCGAATTCCGTGTACCATATACAGATACGTGACATGAAGCTCGGCCGTGGTCCGTGGCCCCGATTACTGAGAAAATAATTAAGAGCACAAGCAAAAGCGAACCGGGGCGAGGACATACGTTTCCTTAATCGACGAGTGTAAGGGGTTTAGACGTGCCTCTACTTGGATAAACATGTTTGTTCCCGTTTCTTATAGTCCGGCATTGACTGGAAAATCAGAACTGTGGGCCCGATCATGTACAAGTGCAATTGAGCTACTGTGATTCTACTGGAACAATTTCTTTGCTCTGATGCTAGTGTCATTCTTGCAGTGAGATTTCTAATGATGGACCAATTCTATAAAGCGACGGTCTGTCTGGTTGTTTTATTTGGTGTGATCGAAGGTGGATGATGAGAGTGGAGATGCCAAAGTTCACCAAAGAAATAGGCTGTGGGTGACACAAGTCCTGTTCGAATATATATAGGAAGAGAAATCTATCAGATCATAGGATCATGAAATATATATGCTATATCTTCCAACAAGGTGTGAAGCAAAATAGCCTCACATGTAACATTAGTGGCACCCCATGTATGTTGATGACAAAGCAATAGAAGGTTATTTCTGTGATGACCAACTAATTATCGAACTTCCAAGGTTGAAAAATAACTTGATGTTGATATTAAAGATTGAGCACTTTCCCAATCCATATTAATAAAACCGTGTACAATGCGTAACCCACCCATCTTAACAGTGGAGACCAAATTGAATGGTAAACTTTACATAAAATAAAACCCTTCAAACTGTATCAAGATGTGGCTTCCTTGGTCCTTGTACAAACTGACTCACAAGTCCAACAACCTAGCTTAGATCTGGTCTAGTAAAAGTCAAATAAATCAGACTTTCAACAATATTTGGATCTGTACATATTTGGATCAGCCAATTACAATCTCTTTTACAATCAGCCATCTTTGGCATTTAACTTAAAAGAAGTTGGGAGAGGAGTAGAAATAGGCTTACAAGCCATCATACCAAACTTTTCCAATATGTTGAGAGAATATTGATGCTATAGTAACCAGAGGTTATTGCAATCTTGAATAATACCCAAGAAGTATTTGAGTTCTCACAAGTCCTTCATGTCAAACTCTCCCTTCAACTAGTCTGGTACTTGCACAAAGAGATCTTGACAGCTACAAGTGATGATCAGGTCATCAACATAGATGATCAACAAAACCATATTGTCACCTGCTTGTAGCATGTAAAGTGAAGAATCTGAACTGCAAACTTGAAATCCAAAAAATAAAAGATAGGAATTAATCTTGGCATTCCAAGCTAGTCAGGCTTGCTTAAGTCCATAAAGAGAATTTTTCAATAAACACGTTTTATTTGGATATCTTGGATCTTTATATCCAGATGGTTGGATCATGTAGACCTACTCGTCCAAATCTACATTGAGAAAATCATGATTGAAGTTCATTTGATAGATAGAGCTTCCACTTATTGAAAGTGGCCAATATTGAGATATTACAAATTGATGTCAAAGAGGTTAAATACAAAGCAATAAATGAGTTGTGATAGTTTCTCTTCAAATCTAGTCATTTCCAACCCGTATCCTTGAGTGCATGACCAATTTTTATCATTCATACAATTATTACACTGACATTGGGTTGCCACATGATTCCTGGTAGTTTTGAAGGAGCCAATCAATGCTTGATGGGTCTGAAGTGAAAGTACCATAGGAGCAAAGGCAAAGAATTGCTTCCAATGCACAATGCCTTCAAAGTTGTGCCTTATGTGAAAGGTGGAATTCCATCTTCAAAGTAGGAGTATTTATAATAGAAACAGCCTCTTTGGAGTTGATTGAATTATCCCCTTCAAGAAATAATCAAATTTATCACAAGTGAAAGTGAGTTTTGGTTGTTTCTTTTTGCATGGGGTGACACTATCTTCTTTTGGGAGTTACTTCTACACAAGAAGCTAAGCATGTAACAATAAAGAATTGCAATAATGACATTTCTCGTCAAATCTAACCATATCCAAGCCGTATCCTTATAGGAACTACAATTCCTTCCTAATATAAATTAAACTGGACAACATTGAGTTGTCAAAACTATCATGTTGTGGTGCCCACATATTTGCAAGATATTTGTTATTTCTTGTCTTTTCTTTCTTTTTATGTAGTTCAGGAGAGATACTTTTATATTTTGAGTAGAATTCCTCTATTTTGAAATTCTTAAGGTCAATCTTAGTACATGAGTAGATACAAGAATTAAGGTACAAACACTTAGGGAGAAGGTTACAAAGAATTCAAAGAAGAAGAGTACAAAGAGTCTTCTTAGGATCCTACTATGTGCACTTTGGACTGATAAATTTCTGGTTACATGTACAAATGGAGCAATATATGTTTCATTAGTAATTCCTTCTCAAAGGCTTTCCATTGACACCAAAATTGTAGGGTTTGGAAGTATGTAGCAAAAGTTACAAGAATTCAAAGTTTTAGAGTTCCCAATGGAGGAATATTGGAGATTGCATAAGAAGAACTGAAGAAGGAGAAGTAGGACAGAGCATTATATTGACCCAGCCTTGGTGGAGATGATCACCAAGGAATTCATACATCTCTTCAATGCCAAGACCACAGAAGAAGATGGAGTATAAAGAAGAAGAGATCTTTTAAAGATCTTTGAGATCAATTAATCAAGATCATAGAGGATGCAACTAAAGGAAAGATGAGTAGTATTTTTTGTGCAAGAAACCTTCACTAATGACATCATTCCTAATTTTAGATGTTACTATTTGTTGTAAACATTTCTCTTTGTTGTAAATGTTATGCTAAGTTGTAGATGTTACTCTTTGTTGTAGGTTATTTGTAGTTGTATAGACCTTTGTAGTTGTAAAAACCTTTGGGGAGAAAGGCACTCAGATTTGTATAGACCTTTGAAGTTGTAAATAGCTTTGGGAATGGAGTGCTTAAGAGTTGTAAATACCTTTGGGGAGGAAGACCTTCAGAGTTGTATAAACCTTTGTAGTTGAAAGTCCTAAGGAGTGTAAATTTTAGGTCATCTTTTGGGAAGATCTAACACCTTCCCTCGCAACTGTTAGATGCCTTATTAACTTACATGTGATTAGGATCAGATAGGATTAGATCCCAAGCGGACAATGTAGATAGAATCAAAAGATTTTTGATACCCACTTAACACTTAACCGTTAGATTGCTTTGTGGCAAAGCAAGAAACTCTCTAAGGTTTGATATAATGTTATTTAGGTTAATTTCTTATCTGATCAAAGTTCAGTAAACATGTTCTGAGTTCTCCGCAAACTATAATTCTTTCTTTTTGAATGTAAGTGAATGTATGTGTTGAGTAATGGTGATTCTAGTACAATCACAAGTGCTAAAGTGTGAGAGAGACATTAGTACTTGATCAGGATGTGTGAATTTTGAGGGGTTTGAAGGAATGAATCAATCTGATGACGAGTCAAGCTTAATTTGCATGACTAGGAGTCGCACAAAATCAAATGCAAAGGCATTTGGCCAATGTAAAGACACCTTTGGAGTTCTGCCTTTGAGAATGGTAGTATGCATCTTTGAAGTGTAAGTCTTTGGAGTGAAAGAGCTTTCAAGTGAAGTGAGCCATAACCTTCAAGTCTAATTTGGAATCTACTTGTAGTGAATGTGATCTTTAGTTTACCTTTTCCATAGTGTACTATAAGGGGTGACAATACACTCTTTTGGGAGTAGTTCATGCCCAAGACGTTAAATAGGAAATAATAAACAAACTACAACAAACTAGTAACATTTCCCTTGAAAATTACTCCTAGTCATTTTCAACCCATATCCTCAAAAGAACAACTTGTCCTTACTGATTTTACCAGCATTTGGCCAACATTGAGTCATCACACATGCACTGATGGATATTTGGTAACGTTGTTCAAAATATTTTTACCTATTATTTCCAATATAGAATATTTTTTAAATGTTGAATGACAAACTTACCTACCACTACTTATCTTCTATTTTTGTATGTTTTATCCACTTAGAATACTTGGCAAATAAAAATACTTGACATCCATTCTATTCTTAAACAAGCATAGATTTATCTCTCTTTAGACTCAAATACCTAGAGGACCTAAAGTACTTGGACACCACATAGTACACAAGGTAGTCAAAAAGTTATCATAGATAATCTTTTCAAACAGTATTTTTTATATACTATACTTGAGATGGATATTTTTTGATTATTCTTTTTAATAACCTTCTTCATAAGGGTGCATGGAAAGTGTTTCTAAAATGTAGAGATCAAGAAGATCCTCTTTTCCAACTTGGAATATCTTGTCCTTTTGTGGAGTGAATCTTTTCAAGGGGCAAACTAGTTTTTGTATAAACTACTCCAACATAAATTAAGAGGTACTCAAAGACTTGAAAGAATTAGCAAAAGAAGAGTTATTGTTACTCTTAACTGTAGATGCAAGAGCTCCATCAAGAGAAGGGAGGAAACAAAGTACCATCTTTTCTTCATACTCCTTCACCCCTTGTTGATAGACTTGACATAGAGTTGAAATGGATTTCACTCTCTACCTTGAATTGCCATGAGAGAGAGAAAATGAGAAGAGAAAATGAAACACAAAGTGGATTACACAAAGGACAAAGGGAGAACTCATGTGTACAAGGTAGCAAAGAAAGGGAAATTTTTGTTAAACTTTTGCTAGAGGAGGTGGCAACCTATTTTCAAGAAGTCATAGGCATGTTTACACACTCTTGATTTCTAATTATATATAATTTATTATTTTAGCCTATTTTTATTGAATCTTCCAAGGGTATAGATTCTCTACAGATATTTAACAACTACCACATTGAGCAACATTAAGAAGATGGAAAACATATCGATGAATGGTAAGGGTAATGTTTTCCACTTGCATTTGCTTCCAAGAACCTCTACGTCTTCTTTACAAAGTACGTTCATAGATAGCTTGTGGATAGACACGTCTTCTTTATGAAGTAAGTTTATAGATAGGTTGTGGGGTAGAGTGAAAAGGGTGAACACGGAGGAAACACAAAGGATGGGAAGACCTCATCAAGCCGTACAACAGTGAGACAAAATAGGTAAAATAGGGCTAAGCTCCAATAGAGTCGATATGAGATATCTGTTGTGTGGTAGATAGAAGGTAACTTGATGATATTTATCTTTACATACTATTCCTAAACTTTTGTTTATAAAGCACAATTCCGATGGTTCTTCTTTGCAAATTTCAGTCTTGCAAAATTTAGTGAAAATTATCCATGTCTCTTTTATTGAACTTTCCGTTCTAGTAATATGTATTTTTGTCCATCAGTTAAATAATAATCATAGTTAATTCTTTGTGTTTTTACTTTGTGATCTTCTTAGTATTCTCTTAAAAGTAGTATCTTTATTTTTCTGAAAAGTATAAATATGGGATTAAATTTTAACTAGAAAACCTGTAATCCAGTAATTTAGATTTCTATTTAGATATTAATATCTAATTTTATTCTGAAATTATTCTATGATTATTTAAAATATTATGTAAGTGAACTACTTAAGTGAAAACTGAGAAGGAAATTTTAATAACAATCGAATATATCTCTACATACTATTGTTTCAAACTATAAAAGCCTAAAATCACACTATTAATTTGAGGTCATTAAAAATTTTAACAAATTGTATTAGAGAATAATATTAACATAAACATTACATATGCATTCATGTATTTAATATTTATTCATTTCCTTCTAAGAAGTACAAAATCCTTAATAATATATAAAAACAATTACAATATATGGAAATAAAATATGGTAATAAATTAATTGAAACCTTCTTAATTAGCAACTTGATTAAATAAAATCATGAAAAATATAAAAATAATACTAATTAAAATATACATGAACATAAATATTGCAGATGAAAAGTGAAATATAGCCAAAAAAAATTAAGTATGTTAATTATAAAATCAAATTTATGTAGTTCAACTTACACTTACGCTACCAAATCATAACTGAACCAAAGACTAGTCATTCCTGGAATGGCGTACATTAGTTACACTAGTTACCGATAAGCAGTTTGATCCCAAGGTAAAAGAAAACTTGTAAACCAAAGGTTAAAGTTATAACTGCTAAAATATGACCAAATTACCTTCACGTAGGCGTTCTAAAGCTACTTCGAAGATAAACACGAGATATATGTAAAATAATTATTGAATAATCATACTTGTAAACTTGGGATGAACTGAACGAATAGGCCATCCAAAAGTAACGTTAGTTACTAGATATCTAACGTTAGTTCATCAATCTCTAGTGAACTGACGCTAAAAGCTTCGGTTGCAGTTGATGATAATAAAAAGTCTTTGAAAACCCAATAGTTGCTTGAAATAAAACATTACATTCTCTTATTCCATGATGTTATTTGGGACATAGTGTTTGCTATGAAGCGATAGAGTGGATACTTGGCTTAGAGGGAGTGTTTGTATACTTTGTAGACGACACATATCAGTGCAGAATTATATTTGGTCCAAGATGATCAGGTGACAATAACGGATGTCATGGTTACCTACCCTACAGATGATACAATTTCGGAGGGAGTGAAGATTTATATTTGGTCCAAGATGATCAGGTGATAATAATGGATGTCATGGTTACCTACCCTACAGATGATACAATCTCGGAGGGAGTGATTACTCATCCCCTGGATGGGCAGCGAGTGCTGCAGCAGCAGCAGCAAGTAAGGTCTCCAAGTATAGTGGTATGCAGCAAGGTCACCTCTTTGTTTCTCTGGCCTTGGAATTATATGGAGCGATGAAAACTACATTTGATATATTTTTCAAAGAGTTCACGAGAGCTTATCATATTAGGCACCAAGGGTACCACTCTCGCTCTCATACTTTGTAGCAAATTTTAGATAGCATGTGTCCATTGCTCTACAAGTGGCAGTGGCTGGTGTAATCCATAGGAGCACAATCACACTAGGTGATGCTTCAGTTGTTTGTAGATTAAACTACTTGTATAGCCCAAATATCTTAGGTGCAATAGAGTATATTTCTCATATCTACTCTATTGGGGCTTAGCACCATTTTACCTATTTTGTTTCACCCTTGTACGGCTTGATGGGGTCTGTGTTTTTTACGCAGTCTCCCTTTCCTGTTATGTTCCGGGTTCATTCCCATAAGATGATCTTAACGTGTTGCTAACATTTGATCATTTTCCCGAACATCTGAAAGTGTGTAAGGGTTTTTTATGAGGTTGAATAGTATTTGTCTAGATCTGGCGCGGATCTGGAGGAAGGTTTTGGTCGAAGGTTTTGGTCGAAATTGACTTCTAATTTTTGTCATTTTAATTCTGAAAGGGTATGCTAACTTGGCATCACTTGAAGTATGTTCAATAAGATTAATTTTTAATTAATAATTCCAAATTTTTTTGAAGATTCTACCAGATGTGCAAGTCATATTAACCAAACGTTATTTTTTGACAAACGACATGATTTGTGAAGATAAATAATAATTTCGTCGTGTTTTTTTTCGTTAAGTTAACTATAAAATAATATCAAATATAATATTAAGTTGATATCTAACATTTTTCCCATCGGAAGAAGTAAATGTTTATGCATAAGTCCTTACGTTCAATATCGACGGTTACAACTTCACAGCCTATACAGACAATACGAGGAAATATCCACTTTCGGGGCTGATTCATGTTGAAGTCCAAAAGCATGATTACACATTGATTGTTAAAAGGTAGGTTTCAACTAAAATGTACAATACATAAACATCTGTAGATGTATCTTAGATGCCAGTAAGACATGAAGTTTTGTTAAACTCTGTCAGTATGTTATCCACCACAATCTAAAAACTGATAAGGATGTTTCTCATCTCCATCTTAACCCGTGAAGATGCTCATGACGACATAGGCTGTTTGGATTATAGATCACTACGAAAGAACAACAAATGTTTTCCTTATTAATAATAGTTCAGCTTCGTGTACAGGGGGGGGAGCAAGCACTAGTTTATACGGCTACCAGCTTATGCATTTTCTTTTGACCAGCATTGCACCCCAAGTTGCCCTTAGCCTTCGACGAGTCCGTACTGCATTAGGAGAAGACTTCCATTCAAGAAAAGTGTAGGGGAAATATATATCCTACACTAGTTTCTGCTACAGCTCTCTTATTGAATTACAAACTCACCAGTAAAGGATTTTACATCTTCCGCGCATCTTATTCGCAGAGTTCTAACATGGAATCTTAGGTCAGAATATGCAGCAGTCTAGTACTGAGACAATTTGTAATACTATTTCGAAACTTTTTCCAACTGTTGTGAATGATGTCATCATCTGGAAGTAACGGAGAATAACAAAAGTAATGAAGAAAATCAGCCTTATATCCTGATTTCAGACTTCCAAAATCTGAAAGGATATCGCATGTGTTGTCCGTTTCGGTGATTGGATTACGATTTGGAAGTGAAATCATAAAGATTAAGATGTGAAATCATAGGCGCTGGATATCATATACACCTTTTTTACAACTCATCGGAATAATATATTTAAAGTTGATGAACTATCTTTGCATCTTTTACACAACTCATCGGGATAATGAAGTTACTAACTTTATCTATGTATGATCATCATGTATTTTCATTTCTCCACTGTGATATCATTCTCGAACCCAAAGCCAAATTTCACATTGTTTTACGTTCTGGATTTCATGAGCTATACCTTGGGAAATTATATCAATATGTTGTCAGCATAAAGTCACTTGTTTTCGTGCACTTCAGTCGTATTAGTTTGGACTCCTGGCTTCCCTAAGGTTCTATGAGAAGAGCCATGATCTCCGCCCGGAATTCCTATAACATTTCCACGATGGAAGTCTTTGGGCTTTCCAGAAAGAAGATTAGAAACTTATATAACAGATCTCAAGAACATGGTCCCCAAAGCCAAATAAGGGAAGATCTAGGTCGAAGGGCGTCTTGAAACTAAAGCATATCATCGGTGCTGCCACATGAGCATAATAGTGGATGAAGCATTGATAAAAGTTAACCAATCCATTAAATACTTGTACTTCTATAGCATCCTTTAAAGTAGGTAAATCAGCAATAGCTTTGATTTTCCCCTCTTCGATTTTCATCCACTCCAATGAGATCCTGTGACCCAAGAAGGTCAACCTCCTTTATCCCTTGTTGATAAACTTGACTTAAACTTAAAAGTGGATTACACTCTCTTGCTTGAATTGCCATGAGAGAGAAAAAGAGAGAGAAAGTGAAACATAAAATGGATTACACAAAGGACAAAGGGAGAACTCATGAGTACAAGGTAGCAAAGAAAGGGACATTTTGGTTAAAATTTTGCTAGAGGTGGTGGCAACCTATTTTCAAGAATTCATAGGCATGTTAACACACACATGATTTCTTTTGCTAAAGATGGGCAAGGAGATAAAGAAGAATAAAAAGCAAAAAGAAGCAAAAGAACTAGAAGAATGATTATCAATTATGGGTCTTTGAGTCATTAGTTAAATTGATTATTTTTGGTAATAATCAAGTGATATTTGCTAGGATTGGATGCAAATTTGGACAACATTAAGTATATTTTTTAATTTAAAAAATATAATTTGATGGTAGATCTTTATGTAATAATGCCTCTATCGAAAAATACTTTGCCAACTTATTTATCACTTGAATAGGGTTAAGAGGGTAGAAGCATGCAATGCATACCTCTACAATCATCTTGTTGCTCATTGAGCTTATTCGTGGGAAAGATGAAGTGACTTTAACCATTAAATGCGTTCAAATTAAATTAAATTGGACCATTACATATTAGAAATCTTGATCAATAGGTGAAAATTAGTTAATTTTAAGCAGTTTATACAACACATGCACATGTATTTTGTAAAATATGAAATTGTCTTCAATTCTCTTCTTATTATTTTTCCCACACTCTAGATTTTCTCTTTCCTATTTTTCACTCTCCTAGTATATTTCCTAATTTAGTAAAAAAAAAATTTAGCAATCTTGCTTAAAAAAAATTTGCGGTATGTTTTCCAAATCTTTCCACCCAATTTTCAACTATTAGGGGAAAATGGTTGGACTTGCTACACCTTCAATTTTGGGGACATGAACGTAACTTTAAAGGTAAAGTTTGGCAAATGGATGAACAGATTCCTAATTCTATATGATTTAGAATTTTGACCTTTTTTTTAATCGGATCCCCCAAGGTATAGATCCTCTACCAATCGTTAACAAGTACCACATTGAGCAACATTAAGAAGATGGAAAACGTACTGATGAATGGTAAGGGTAATATTTTCCGCTTGAGTTTACCTCCTAGAACCTCCATGTCTTCTTATAAAATACGTTCATAGATAGCTTGTGGAGTAGACACGTCTTCTTTATGAAGTCAGTTTATAGATAGGTTGTGGGGTAGATGGAAGGTAACTTGATGATATTTATCTTTACATGTTATTCCTAAAGTTTTGTATACAAGACACAATTCCAATGGCTTTTCTTTGCAAATTCTACTCTTGCAAATAGTTCCTATAAAGAAAATAGTGAAAATTATCTAGTCTCTCTTTTATTGAACTTTCCATTCAAGTAATTTTTATTTTTTTCCATCAGTTAAGTAATAATCAGAATTGATTCTTTGTATTTTTCTTGGTGATCTTCCTAGTATTCTCTTAAAATTAATAGCTTTATTTTTCTTTAAAAATAAATATGAGATTAAATTTGAACTAGAAAATTTTAATCTAATAATTTAAATGTCCTATTTATATATTAAAATATTATTTTACTCCGAAATTATTCTATGATAATTTATAATATTATGTAACTGAATACTTAAGTGAAAAATGAGTAGGACATTTTAATAAAAATCAAACATATCTCTAGATGTGAAAATAAAATATCATGTGAAACTATAGAAGCCTAAAATCAAAATATTAGTTCAAAGTGGCTAAAATATTTAACCAATTATAATAGAGGATCTAAACATAAACACATGACATATACATTCATGTACTTAATATTTATTCATTTTGTTTTAAGAAGTACAAAGTCATATCAAAACAGCTACTTTTAAAGAGGATGTGTGAATGAGCCTTATGGTGAAGTTAAAATGAAATAAAATTTCTAAATAATAATTAAGATGATTTCATTTTTAGTCAACCAATCTCATTGAGAACATAAAATTAGTAGAATTAATGAATAAATATAATATTAAATTACTTCATATAATAATATAAAAAATTAAAATATTTTTAAATATACAGTGTAATAACCCCATGAACTTTGAACATTGGAATTCAAAATGTTTGCTAAGCTTTTTAGCTATCCCCTTTTTTATTTTGCTCTATCATATTTTTCATAAATATTATTGCTGTTAAGTAATATATTTCCATTTATAATAAATTTGAGGCTCATAGTTTATAACCTAATGTACGTCTTGAAGTTCTTAATAAATTATTGATGATTAAATTGTGGATCCACAATTTAATTCTCCCAGTCTAACTGAACATCACAAAAATTATTTTAAAATTTGAAATTTATCACGAAAAGAGTTATTTAGTTGAAAAAAGAAATCAAACCAGAATCTATAGCAGTTACTTAGAGATTTTCAGAAATAAAATTATCTTTATAATAATATATAAAAATATTTACAGTATATGGAACTGAATTAATATTAAAGAATTTTTATTTACCAACTTAACTAAATAGTACCATGAAAAATATAAAAATAAAAGTAATTAAAAAATACATGAACATAAATATTGCAGATCAAACGTTAAATATAGTAAAACAAAATAATTATGTTAATTATAATATCGAATTTATTTAGATCAACTTACACTTACGCTACCTAATTATAACTCAACCAAAGAAGACTCATTTCTGGAATGGCGTCTGATACATTATTTACCGATAACCAGTTTGGTCCCAAGGTAAGAGAGAACTCGTACACCAATGATTACAGTTATAACTGCTAAAATATGACCAAATCACCTTCACGAGGCGTTTTAAAGCTACTTCTAAGATAAACACGAGATATATGTAAAATCATTATTGAATAATCATACTTGTAAACTTGGGATGAACTGAACGAATAGGCCATCCAAAAGTAACTTCAGTCACTAGATATTGAACGGACGCTGAAAGCTTCAGTTGCAGTTGACGATAGTAAAAGGTCTTTGAAAATCTAGTAGCTACTTGAAACAAAATTTTCCACTCTCTTATGTTCCGGGTTCGTTCGGGAGAAAATATCTTAACGTGTTGGTAACATTAAATCACTTTCCCGAACATCTGAAAGTGTGTAAGGGTTCTTTACGAGGTTGGATAGTATTTGTCTAGATCTGGCGCAGGTCTGGAGGAAGGTTTTCGTCGAAATTCACTTCTATATTTTGGTCAGTTTAATTCTGAAAAGGTGTGCGAACTTGGCATCACTTAAAGTATGTTCAATTATATTAATTTCTTATTAATAATTGTAAGTTTTTGTAAAGATTCTACCAGATGTGCAACTCATATTAACCAAATTTATTTCGACAATCGATACGATGCGTAAAGAAAAAAATAATTTCGCCGTGTTTCGCTAAGTTAACTATAAAATAATATCAATATAACACTAAGTTGACATCCCTTCTCCCATCCGAACAAGTAAATGTTTATGCATAAGTCTTTACGTTCAATATCGATGGTTACAACTTATATACAGCCTATACAGACAATACGAGAAAATATCCACTTTCGGGGCTGATTCATGTCGAAGTCCAAAAGCATGATTACATATTGATGTTAAAAGGTAGGTTTCAACTAAAATCTACAACATATAAACATCTGTAGATGTATCTTAGATGCCAGTAAGACATGAAGTTTTGTCAAACTCGGTCTAAAGTCTGTCAGTAAGTTATCCACCACAATCTAAAAAGTGAAAAGGATTTTTCTCATCCCCATCTTAACCCGTGAAGATGCTCATGACGAGATAAATTTTCGTAGGCTGTCTGGATTATAGATCACTATGAAAGAACAACAAAATGGTTTTCCTTCTTAATAATAGTTCAGCTCCGTGTACAGAAGAGGAAGCACTAGTTTATACGACTACCAGCTTATGCATTTCTTTTTGACCAGCATTCCACCTCCAAGTTGCCCTTAGGCTTCGACGAGTCGGTACTGCATTAGGAGAAGACTTTGATTGAAGAGAAGTCTAGGGAGAAAAATATACCTTACACTCGTTTCTGCTACAGCTTTCGTATTGAATTACAAACTCACCAGTAAAGGATTTTCCATCTTCCGCACATCTTATTCGACACGCAAAATTCTAACATGGAATCTTAGGTCAGAATATGCACACTAGTACGGAAACAATTTGTAATATTATTTCGAAACTTTTTTCAACTGTTGTGAATGATGACATTATCTGGAAGTAACGGAGAATAACAAAAGCAACGAAGAAAATCAACCACATATCCTGATTTCAGACTTCCAAAGTCTGAAAGGATATCGCAATGTCTTCAGTTTTGGTGACTGGATTAAGATGTGGAAGTGAAATCATAAATATTTAGATGTGAAATCAAAGACGCCAGATATCGTATCCACCCTTTTTACAACTCATCGGAATAATAAATGTAAAGTTGATGAACTTATCTTTGCATTTTTTTCACAACTCATTTCATTCTCCACCGTGATGTCATTCTCAAGCCCAAAACCGAATTTTATGTAGTTTTAAGTTTTGGATTCCAAGACCTATACCTATACGTGCACTTCCAAAATCTATATCAATATGTTGTCAGCATAAAGTCACTTGTTTTCGTGCACTCCCAAAAATCTATGTCAATATGTTATCAGCATAAAGTAGAGAAAGAGGACCGCGTAGGATAACAAGAAGGATGAGAAGACCCATCAAGTCATACAAGGATAATACATCAGAGGTGAAATAAGACTAAACCCAGTATTAGGAAATAGTGCCCCGTAAAATCACTTGTTTTCACAGAAGAATATCTGGTCTTTGGATCCTTTTACATAGTTTTACGTGTTGGATTCTGTCAGCTATACCTCGTTCACTTCCAACAATCTATATCAATATGTTGTCAGCTTAAAGTCACTTGATTTCATAGCAGAATGTCTAGTCGACGTGTACTCCCGTCCTCGTACAGTTTACCAATAAAGTACCAGAAAACATAACTCATTCCAGAGTTCTTTTTGTTGTCCTACGCCTACGCCTACGCCTACGCCTACGCCTCTTTCTTACTCATTCTATACTTGGGGCCTAGCCCTATTTTACCTTTTTTTCGTCTCTCCCTCTTGATAAGGTCTTCCCCCCCCTTTCGTGTTCTCTACGAAGTTGCCTTTTTCCCTTTCACTCATTCTATACTTTACTCTTTCCAGAGTTCTTTTTGTTGTCCTACGCCTACGCCTAAGCCTCTTTCCTACTACTCATTATATACTTTATAGATTTGAGAGAAAAGGACGACCATACAGAACACATGACCGATGGGAGACCCCATCCAGCCGTACAAGGGGAGACGAAAGAGGGACTTTATAGACTTCCGGGAAGATTTTTGGGTACGCTACCCGCCACGTTTTCGAAATTCTATCAGACTCACTTGCATCCACACACGACTTTTGAGTCCATGTGTACTTCCCTGCCACGTTTTTTCTTTGACCCTTCTTGTGATAACAAGAAGGATGGGAGGACTCTATCAAACGTTGCCAGGAAAAGACATTCGACACGCGATTTAAAGTCCACGTGTACTTCCCTGCCTCGTGTCTTTGGCCCAATAAGTAAATTAAAAGATGATTCATTCCATAGTTTGTAGAGATAAAAAAGGCGATCGCATGGGATAACAAGAAGGATGGGAGGACCTCGTCAAACCTTACAAAGAAAAGACATAAGGTGTAAAATAGGCTAAATCCCAATAGAATGGGTAAGAACAACAAGAAACCCAATAGTGCTAAGGTTTAATAGTTTGTAAAATCATTTTATAGATGTTTCAATCACCAGACTTTTGAACTTGTCTTCCTCTTAGCTTATCCGGAATCAACTCTTGCTATATTTAAAGATTCTATTACTGTATTTAAAAGTGCAATGAGAGAATACATCTTTTCTATATATATAAAAGGTGTGTTCTAAAGCAAGTTTAACGTGTGTTTAGGGATTTTGCGGATAATGTGTTTCTATTCCATCCCGGAATTCCAAGCATTAGTTCAAAATAAAATGATTTATACTAGAATATATCAAAGGGAACTGGTATTTGTACCTCACCTTTTTTTACTTCATTTTCATCTTACCAATTTCAGCCTCGGATCGACGTATATGAACCAAGAGAAGAGTGGGGAGCAAGTGAAAGTTGCTCCTGCTAGGTTGCATGGAACGAAAAAAGAAAAAGAGGGAGAGACTGGAGAAAGATAGTGTGTTGTAATGATATGATGTTGAGGTGGTGAACTTCAAGCTTCTGCAATCCCAAGCTCTCTCTTTTATAGACTTAGAAACTTTCAGGTTGTTGTCTCCCAGTTCCATATGTGCTTTTTAATGTCATTTTTTATTAGCTGCTAGACATTTTCGGCCTTGAAACCTCAAGGGATTCACATTACTGGTAGGATAATAGAGAATGAGGCACAAATACAAAAAAAAGTGAAGTACAAATACCGTCTCCCATGTCAAATATTGTTAAAAGGTTTTCACGATATCTTGCTCATCCTCCCGTACTCCATCATGTCGCCACCCGGAAGTGCGACCTTCTTCCCAGCTATCGTCCCTGGTTTTCGGGTTGAAATTAGAGTGGAATACACTGAGAGAACACAGTTGGTTGGCGTAGTTTCTTTCATGTGGTATTGTTAGTATTTAAAAGCTGGAAATAAGAATCAAGCTTATGGGGTTCTGACCGGCGAGCAATTCTGTGTTCGCCATATATGAATTACCTGAGTATCATCATGATTACTTTGTCTTTAGTCCCCACACTTTGGAGAATCGAAAGGGGATAGGAGCTCTTTTAATGGATAGGACGTATTCTTTTCATTCTGGTCAAGGTCAGCAGTACACATTAGGGCATTTCAATAATGAAATATCCGGGTTTCTTAGGGATACCCGGTTCTCATAAGAATCTATAAAATATAGATATATCTAAAAGAGATTAATATTCCAATAATTACAAAATAAATAAGTATTTTAATAATTATATATATAGTTTAATTATCTTGATTTTTGAATACCTTTTGGACGAATTTCATAAAAAAACTCTATGGGGTATGTTTAGGGTATAACCCCATAACATTCTTGATGGCTTGATGGGGTCTTCCCATGCTTCGTGTTCTCTACACGGGAGCCTTTTCCGTAACATTCTTATGATTACTGGAAAAGGTAATCTCCAAGGGACCTGGGAGATTACCAGTAAACTCTTTCGGGGATAGGGAAATTGCCCATAAGCTCCGAGTACTCCACGGTGTCCATAGGGTTTTAAGACTTCTTGTAAAAATAATTACTGGGTTTCTAGGGGTATCCATAAATCCAGCATGGAGGGTTTCTAAAGATATCCATAAATTCATTATTGAAAGCGTTTTGATCAATAATTCGTTTGAGGTAAAAAGAGTTATAAATTTTATAGGGTATATGTATATTTATTTTAAAAATATTTTAAGCATTAATAAATTCAAAATTAATTTATTCCTTCTACCAGAGAACGAGTGAAAGGATAAAAATCCATAAAAAATTTTTATTATATAAATAAAATAATTAAAAAGTAATTTACTCCTCCGACGTGAGAATCAGTGAAAGAATAAAAATCCACCGTCTTTACATGCTTGCATGTAAGACACCTAGCTTCCCCATAGTGTCCAGAACCTGAAGACCCTCAAGTTCTGGACATTACTGGGAAGTTATTCTGGACATTTACTTCAAGATGACCAGTTGTTGACTAGCAGCTCTCATGAGTGCAACAGAGAGGTTGTTTGTTACAGTAGATGTGCAGAACCTTCATGCACGTCTGAAACGAGGTCGCTGCCCAGCGAACTAAGGAAATATAGAGTCAGTATTAGAAAATAGGAGGTAAAGGCTGGGAGAAAGGTAGTGCGAACTACGCTGCCACTTCGGAACAGATTCGATGTCCACCATAAGTTCTAAAACTAGAGAGGAAGTGTCAGCATGGCTTTCTCAATTCAATGAGGCTTTGCTCGAACACGACGTACCTGGGGTATTGAACCTGTTTCATGACGAGGAGTGCTTCTGGAGGGATTTCGTGGCCTTCACCTGGAACATCCATACTGCAGAATCGAAAGAGGAGATTGCTGCGTTGCTGGAAGCGACTTTAGATGCGACTAAACCCAGTGGATGGGAAATAGATGCAACTGTCGAGCAGACGGACGAGCCCAGTGATCAAGCAGAGGAGGTAAATGCTTTGGTCGAAGTCCCCATCAAGTTTGAAACGTCAGTGGCTAGGTGCCGAGGAAATGTGAAGCTGAAAAGGGGCAAGTGCTGGATTCTGTTTACTGCTGCTTGGGAGTTGAAGGGCCATGAGGAGCCGGCGGGAAGGTTTAGGCCTATCGGAAAGCCCTATGGGGTCGTTCGAAATAGGAAAACATGGCTTGAAAAGAAAGAGGCAGAGAAGGAAGAGCTCGAGTCCACCAACCGACCCTACTGCGTGATAGTGGGAGGTGGGCAGGTTTGTTTTTACATTCCAATTTACTTTTTTGAGTAATCTCCATCCAAACACGCGGTGTTTGGATCATACTCTCACCAAAACATATCATATACTGTTGTTAACTTGTCCTGTTTGCCTATTTCTGATTTCATTGGGAGAAAATTCTACTAATTCTTGTCCATGAATGCTGCTATTGATCCCTTGTATGGCTTCGACATGGCATGCAGGCAGGTATAATCCTGGGAGCGAGACTAAAAGTGCTAGGAGTACCCACCATAATTTTGGAGAAGAACGACAAAGCAGGAGATTCATGGCGCAATCGTCATAATAACCTGCACACTCACACCCCCGCTTACATGGATCATTTCCCGTACATGGCATTCCCGACCACATGGCCTGTATTTCCTTCAAAGGACCAGCTTGCGGAGTTCATGGAGTGCTACACAACGGTGATGGGTTTGAATTACTGGTGCTCATCAGAGTGTCAACGGGCTACATTTGATGAGAAAGAAGGCCGGTGGCATGTATTGGTGAAAGACAAAAGAACATCATCTACTAAGGAGTTAAACCCTGTACACTTGGTTCTCGCCACAGGAGGTTCTGGGTATCCCTTCGTGCCCGAGTTTAAAGGAGCAGACTCATTTGAAGGAGTTCAATTCCATAGCTCCGAGTATCGCAAGGGAAGCGATTGGACCGGCAAGCAATGCGTAGTAATTGGAGCCTGTACATCCGCACACGACATCTGTGAAGATTTGTGGGAGCAAGGAGCAGCGCAAGTGACGATGGTGCAGAAGTCTTCTACCTGCGTAATAGGTGTGAATTCCATGTATCCGGATCCAAATCCAGCAGCCTTCGTAGATGCTCCTCTCCTTGCTGCTGAAAACTTTGATCTCCTTTCAAGTTCCAACCCTTACAAAGTACTCACTCAGCAATGTGTCCCTATGGTCAAAGCAATTGCGGAGAAGGATGCAAAATTCTACGAGGATCTGAATAAGGCCGGATTCAAGACATGTTTTGGAGAAGACAACACGGGCCTCCCCATGTTATTCCACCGAAGGTTAGGAGGGTACTATCTCGACGTGGGGGCGTCCGAGCTCATTATCAACGGAGAGATCTCGGTCAAGAGCGAAGTAAATGTGAAAGAACTGAGGCCGAAATCAGTTGCATTCAGTGATGGGAGTGAGATACCCGCAGATTTGATAGTCTATGCTACAGGGTACTCAAACATGAAAGAATTTGTAGCCAAGCTCATGTCGCAGGAGACGGCAGACAAATTGGGTCGAATTTGGGGTCTAGGTTCAAACACCGCCCACGATCCCGGGCCTTGGGTCGGGGAGTACAGGAACGTGTGGAAACCTACAGCACAAGCTAATTTCTGGACCACGGGTGCAGCTATTAATCAGGCAAGGCAGATGTCCCGCTACCTGGCCATCCAGCTTAAGGCTAGAATGGAAGGTATTCAGGTATCAGTTTACAACGATCCAGCTTCACCCCAGTCCACTTGAACGAGACAGTAGTTCTCCATTACTGGAGAAAATACTAGAACAATGCCAAAACCTTTCCTGCATTGCATATGCTCATCTACAATAGGCTATTCAATTATAATCATCATCTTACATCTCACTGCACATTACAGGGTCTGCTCGAATTGATCAAACGCTGAATGTCTTTCTCCACTTTCTACCCCTAGCATTGACGTGAAATTGAATTCCGTGTACCATATACATCATATACATGACACGAACCTCAGCCGTGGTCCCGATTACTATGAAAATAATTAAGAGCACAAGCAAAAGAGAACCGGGGTGACGACTGTCAGGGGTTTCCCTTAATCGACGAGTGTCAGGGGTTTAGTCGTGCCTCTACTTGGATAAACATGTTTGTTCCCGTTTCTTACAGTCCGGCATTGAGTGAAAAATCAGAACTGTGGGCCCGATCATGTACAAGTGCGATTGAGCTACTTTTAGTCTATTGGAACAATTTCTTTGCTCTGATGCGATTGTCATTCTTGCAGTCAGATTTCTAAAGATGGACCAATTCTAGAAAGCGACGGTCTGCCTGGTTGTTTTCTTTGGTGTGATCCAAGGTGGATGATGGGAGAGGAGATGCCAAAGTTCACCAAAGAATGATGTGCGTGACACAAGTCCTGTTCGAATATATATACAGGGAAGAGAAAAAGATTCACAAGGACGTCTAGTCACTCTCAACCAAAGTTATAGTTATGAAGTCGTGATTAACGAGAAATGGTGATTAAAGAATAAACTCTTACTAAGAGATTAACTTGATTAAAGAATAAACTCTTACCAAGATTAAGTCTCTTGCGTTCATCTTTAACTCTCCCGCGTACACCGGCCCGTTAAGATTATAAGCTTGTGATGCTTCATCAACATTTTAACTTGGGAGAGAATGTTGATTCTCCCCCAAATTAAAATCAATATTTTTGACTTAGTCAATGAGATCTGAAATATTGGGTGAATATATCAACCCGCTAGGAGTATTAGCTTGTGATATTTTATCAACACTTTCACTCGAATTAAAGTCAATATCTTTAAATTCGTCAATGAGATCTGAAATACTCGAATTTACCTTTAGGTAAAACTTTGGTGAAATATCAACGACTAGTTGAAATGTAATAATATAATGCAGATCTATTTCTCTCACCGATACTTTTTCTCTGATGAATAGGTAATGAATCTGGATACGTTTGGTCCTGGCCTGAAATACTCGATTGCTAGCAGTTTAATATGGCTGATATTATTTATATATAAGATTATAGGATCATGACATACATATGCTACATATTCTAATAAAGTATGAAGTCAAATAGACTCACATGTAGCATTAGTGATCAGGTCATCAACATAGATGATCAACAAAACCATATTGTCACCTGGTTGTAGTATGTAAAGTGAAGAATCTGAATTGCAAACTTGAAATCCAATAAATAAAAGATATGAATTTATCTTGGCATTCCAAGACAGTGGAGCTTGCATAAGTCCATAAACAGACTTTTTCAATAAACAAGTTTTTTTTGGATATCTTGGATCTTTATATTTAGATGGTTGGATCATGTAGACCACCTCCACCAAATCTCCTTTGAGAAAAGTGTTATTGAAGTCCATCTGATAGAGCTTCCACTTATTGAAAGTGACTAATACTGAGAGAGTACAAATTGATTAAATCTTAGCAACATGGCTAAAGGTCTCATCAAAATCAATTCCATACTGCTGTGAGCAGCCCTTTCCCACAAGTCTTGCCTTGTATCTGCTCACTAAACAATCAAAATTTCTCTTGACTTTAAAATTAACATACAACAAATTGCCTTCTTACCAAGAGTTAAGTCCACAAGCTCTCAAGTTTGTTGTTGATGTAGTACAAAAACCTCAAGCTCCATGTTTTGCACCTAATCTACATGATGTATCACTTCCCCAAGAGAATTTGGTTCTTGTTCTTGGATAGCCTTCACCTTATATGCATGGTGTTGGGCTAAAACCCCTTCAACTTGAGTGCATCTCATTGGAAATTTAACCCTTGTACTTGACCTTTGCTGTTCGAGCTAAGATGTACTACTTGTAGCCTCATCTAAATTACTTGGAAAGTTTTGACTAGTCATTTGTTCCAGCAAAGGAGTAGAAATATCACTGGATAAAGTAGGGGGTAAATTTCTACAAGTTGAGAAACTTGGACTAAAGGTTTCTCAATAGTCTACGCTGACAAGGGATTTTTGAATGGCTGAGATTTAAAGTGCTCACAAGAAACACTAGTGGCACTTAAAGTCCTAGTCAGTGAAACAGAAATGCTAGTTGGACCAATCAAAGAAGTAGATGATACAGTAATTGGTAAATCAGGTGTGCAACTTGTAGGAGCTTGATACCAAGATTTTAATTCCTCAAATATGACATCTCTACTGATAATAAAAATATTAAAATTAAGATTATAACACCTATATCCTTTGGAATTTAAGGCATATCCAAGAAAGAAACACTTTATGCTTTAGTATCTAGCTTTTGCCTCTTTTCATTAGGAACATGAACAAAAAATTATAACCAAAAACTCTCAGATTTGATACATCAATTTTCTTACTTGTAAGAGCTTGAAAATGTTTCATTTATGCACCATTGTGGTAGGAGATTGATTTATCAAGTAAATTGCACAGTTAGCTTTTGTTGCACAGAAACACTTGGGCATTGCATTCTTATTGAGCATGGCTCTTGCAACTTCTTCAATATGTCAGTTCTTATGCTCAAGCAACTCCATTTTGTTGAGATGTGTAGCTGCAAGTATCTTCATGCTTGATACTTTGCTCATGTAGAAAAGCATCAAACATGTAGTGGGACTTGTGAGTAAGTACCTCGCCAATCCAGGAAGACAACATTAGGAGGCTATAAAAGGGATTTTTAGATATTTGAAAGGTAACAAAGATATAGGCTAATTTGAAATAAACTCTCCTCCTCCATCAGAACGTGGACATAGGATATTATAACCATATTGCTTCTCCACAAGCTGCTTAAATATTTGGAAAACTGAAAGGATATCTGATTCACATTCAGAAAGTAGAACCTGTATATCTTGAAATCTCATCTATAAATGAATAAAAAAAAACTTTTGAATCTATCAGAATATTTTTTGGAAAAGTCCACACTTCAATATGGATGAATTCTAACACACTAGAGGCACTTGTACCATGATGCTTAAAAGGCTATCTTGCTTGCTTACCAAATGATAAGGCTCACAGATCCCAGAGGCAAGGGATCAGAAAATATTGGAAGTCCCATAAACAAATCTGAATCAGGTAGAACCTTTTTATCTTTGAAGGTGCATGTGACCACTCTTTTATGTCACATCTCAAGATCTGAAAAATCAATAGAGCCTTAAATAAACATAACATTTTGATTTGTAACAGTAGTGATCTTGATGTCTAATTTAAACATCATTTGTTTTTTTATCCAAGTTTGCATCCTATCGGGATAGCACATTGCTCATACTTGTTGAAAAACACATCATCTTGGTTAAACAAAACCTGAAAACCCTTCCCAATAATATGGCCAACAAACTAAGTTCTTGGTGATTTTAGTTATGTGATGGACTCCTCCTAAATCACTAAAATTTCTCAATGGAAATGAGAAAGGGATAGTGAGTATATGAGTGATAATATGTTCATTATATCACCCATATTCACAAATAATTCAGATAATGGTTCTTTAGAACTGAAGATACTAGCCTAATGGGTCATATGGTATGAGCACGGGATTTGATGAACCACTCTTCTTCACTCTTGGTCATTGATGTGGCAATTTTAGTCATAGTAATAGATGATCTCAGAGTAGGAATCCTTTTCCATGTAGTTTTGTTGAGGGAGTTTGCATCTTGTAATATCAGCTTGCTTCTTAAGCAAATCTTCTCATAATGAGACTTTGATTTATAGAATTTGCAGAATCTCTCCATTGTGGACTTGCCTTGTGTTGTGTACTTCTGATCACACATAATTCCACGTCCCCCATGCTACACGGGTTAGAGCTTAAGCTAGTGATGCTTAAATTATAACGGACCTGAAATACCTTGTTTACAAATCATTAAAAAATGCATTAACATAAATATTGCAGTTAAAAGAGGTAATACAAAAGGATGTAAACTATAAATTTTAGTTAATGTAGATTGACATACACTTACACTTCCACATAATAACTCAACTAAAGGGGAACCAATTACTTGAATAGCATCTGGTAATAAAATAATAAATCCTTTAGGAAAATTAAGTATGAAAGTTGCTTGTTTTTGTATAACAAGTTTTTTATTAACTCGTTGGATTTTTTTAGGTCACTTTCCTTAAGTAATCTATACAAATTTTCTATGTTTCTTTCTTGTCCTTCTTTTGTAATAGCTTTTGCTACAGTTCCTACTGCTCTTACTAATTTTCCACCTTTTCTAGGTGTTATTTCAGTATTGTGAATAGCAGTATTATCTTTGTGAGTATTGACCTCTACCAATAGCACATCCTTGAAGTGAACTTCCACATCCTCTACCTCTTGCTTGAACTCTCCCAGCAAAAAAATCTGATCTTGAGAGATGAGGCCATTGCACCATCTTTTAGCTGCATCTGTTCAAAGACTAACATTGGGACTAGCTTGTCACATAGAGGATAAGTATATCTAACATTGACAGACATCTCCAAAATTTTATACTCCTTTGGTAGACCTTGAAGAGTATCAATAATCAAATCATCATTCTCAACCTTAACTCATATGCTATTCAGCTGCTCAACCAGACCAATAATGCTTGAGTTGTCCTTTTTAACCTCCATTAATTGCTCCTTCAATTGAAGCTTTCTTGCCTTTGCAGATATTTGAAAATTTTCCTAGTACATCCTTAAACTCTTTGGGAGTATCAATGCCTTGTATGTAACCAAAAAATGATGTTGAAACATGCAAAGAGAGATAGTATACTACTTGATTGGCACATTTATTCAAATCATGCACATCATGATATGAAAGAACACCTACAGGACCAGTTTTACCCCTATGACAAAATCAAACAATTCTTGGCCTTTCAATATGGCAGACATTCTATATTTCCATACAAAACAATTTTTATGTCAAGGACTCACACACAAATATTGAGACAAGTTTCAACCTTGTGACAAGATCAAACAATTCTGGGACTTTCAATAAGGCAAAGATTCTATGTTTCCATACAAATTAATTGTTCTTTTTCAGGGACTCACCACCAGTATAGAGTTTAGTGTTCATAGTATAAATCAATGAAAATCAACTCACTTAATAATTGAGACATTCTCAACCAAATTGAACTCAGAGGCTCACACCGTCGATTTTCTACTCTCATACCATATTACAATATCTGACTTCATGTCAAGATTGAGCATGAGCATTATGTGTCCTAAGAATTACTATTCGTAAGACAAAGGAAATTGTTCCCACAATTGTTTGAAACTAAAGGTTATTGATTTAGGGAGATGTTAAATAAACAAACATACAAAATTAATTCATAGAGAAGGTGAATCAGTATGATTGTAAATCATCATGGAAATACATTATTGAATTTTTTGTGGCGCCGGCCCCCCTTTCACCGGCTTTCATTGAACGAAGGCAGCGCGGAGGCCGGAAACAAATTCCACTACACTCCATATGTGCATGACACCATTTTTGCATGAGCTATATGGAAATTAGACATGTGTGATACAATATCATTGTCTTGTGTAGGTACGGCTGGAATTATGAACATCACACACAATATCTTGAGTTAGGTTCAAAGTGAAACAATTAGCTATCTCACAACTGCAAGCAATCAATTTTTCAGTTTCATTAGCCTATCCTACAACCCTTTGTATGTGATCCTGAGATAGCTTGTATTTGTTCAATAGATTTTAGCACAAAAAAATTAAACATTCAGTCCGAACTGACTTCCAATATAAGAGTTTAGATTTTTTAGTAGAATTGACTTGGGTATGAAGGGTGGGCTTGGGGTTCAATCAGAAGAAATTAGAATCAAAATCCGAGGTGTTTGGCAAAAGGAAATGAGCATCTTTTCCAAGTTGCAAGAGTTCTGATATCTCATTTCCATTGAAATCTAACTCTCTTCTCTTTTCTGCTCTTTTCTACTTTACTATGTGGAGGCAATATGAAAAAGGGAGTGCTTTGATTAGTCTAATTAACTACATGCAATTGATTCATTTATTGAGTAAAGCTTGAAATGACATTCCACTCAATCCTTTTGAATCCTCCAATGCATTGCAAATGGTAATGGTAGGAATCTTCTTGACATTCCTGTGATTAAGGTGTGATTATCTCCCGTTCATTAGCAGCTGCTTATTACATTGTGTGATTAGGATCCCAAAAAGGTGCATATATAGATAGCAATCTTCCTCCATTTGATTTGGTTGAATGTGCTGTTCTAAGATATAAGTTCTGGTCTGAAATTAGACAATAAATTAGGGACCTTTAATAATCTGTCAGTAGACAGTGGATAGAAAGACCACCTTCTTCCAGATTAGGAAGGATGAATCAAAATCAAGACTACTAGGGATAAAAAGGATCCACCAGTCACAAATTTGCAACTTAGGAGGTAGTTAAGAAGGTGCAAGCATCAAATAGAAGCAAGGGAACTTGTTTGAGTTAGAGTTTCATTGTGTGCTATACTTGCAAGCTATATCCAATTGGCTTGTACCATTAATAGAAATTTACAATTGAGTTCCTGCAATATTTTGATGGGTGAACAACATTTTCTATGAGGCATGTCATAAACCCAGCCAATATTACAAATTGACTTGCTACTAATCCTTACAAGTTGCACTTTGATACAAAGAAGCTATCATTGCACAAAGTCTGATTTTCCAACTTTGTTCATAGGAGAACAAACCATACTATAAAAAATGACAAGCCATGCATTTGAAAGTGCATTTACAAGCCGCATGGAATCCCATATTTAAAGATCACACCAAATACAATGATTTTGAGGCAAAAACTACTTTGAGATATGGAGGTCCATCCACATATGACACAATTAATAATTCAAGAATGGACTACTTGAATTCTTTTACCTCTTATCTCTTTGAAGGTCTGTAACACCCATTTTTGTATGTGTGTGGTATGGTGATATTTAGCTTAGTATCACAAATACTTCAGAGATATTATTTATATAGATAAAGGATGGTTCTACATTAGTCATGATTAGCTAAACTTAGTCATAGCTAAGATAGTAGGGGCCTTACTTTAGAGGAAATTGAAAAGATGAGTATCACTATTTTGGATTCTAGTGTGTTGATTTGATATTATTCCTAGGTGTTTGGCTTTGAGAAAAGAGTTGAGAACTCTTGGGTCCGCAAGTCTTTTTATTTTAGATTCTTCTTTAGTGCAAGGATAGCCCATGTAAAGAAATCCTTGACTTAGTGGTTACGTCAAGATAAGACCACATGCTTAGTGGAATATGCCCATGTGTATAGATATTACTTTATAATTTTTGACTTTACTTGACTTTTAGCATAGTAACTTAAGTTACTATGGTAAATAGTAACTTTTAGTACGTAACTATTTCACAATTATATAAACAAGAGATGAGGAGGTATTCATAATCCTTTTATCTATAACTATCTCTCTCTCATTTAGCTCTCTAGTGAACAATATCTTGAGTCTTGGAATGTTAGCCTTGGAGGAGTATGATGGAGTTGGGGTTCCTTGCCTTCTTAGTCCATGGTACGTTATTATTATAACCATCAGAATTTTATCTTGAGTGAGAGACAGGCCGGCTCACATTTTTGGTTCCGTTATCGGGACCTCTCTAGAAGCAAGACAATGTTCCGCTTACATTTCTATATTAGAGAGAAGGAGGCTATGAGAGCTCACTTGAAGGGAAGAGAATGTTGAACTTATGTTAGAGAATTTGGACCCATTTTTATACCATGTAGTTCATTATGATGTCTTTAAGGTGATTTTGTACATCTTGTACATTTGAGAGGATTTGGAGAGATTGTGTAAGATGGATTGCAAATTTTGAAAATAAAGGTAATTTTGGGCAAAATCTAAAGTTTGGAATCTGGACTTGACATTTCTATACATGATAGCTTGGGTTATGCTCTAGTTAGCATACTTGAAATAATTGTGAAAGCTACTATGTGCACTGTGCTTAAAATTTTGAAAGTTGATAGGATAAACTACTCCCGCAACTTCATGCTCTCTGGGAAATTGTACAGAGTATGCCATTTCTTCAATTTTCAATAGATTTTAAAGAAAATTTCCAAGAATATTTAGTGCATTTTATCCTACTATTGACACAAAAATTAGAGAGAGATCATTCTTGAGCAAAGAGTTATAAGTTTTTAAAGTGAGGGGGTGGTTTTCAGACCAAATCTGAAATATATGTGTTAAAAAGAAAGGTGCCTAGGCCAAATGGCTCAATAATAAGATCTGAAATTTTTCACATAGGGATGCCCTAGAGTTGTGATCAAGTGTAAAAAAATTTAGAGGACTATGATATACCAATTGAGAGATTTGACTGACATTGTGAGGAAGTGTCAATTTTGTAGAGTTTAGATTTCATGCATGAAGAGTGTGAGAGCAACAAAAAGTATATTTGAGTGTTTAGACTCATCTTGGGAATATGGAGAGTCACCAAGAGTGGAAATTGAAACCATGTAAGGTTCCTTAAGGGTTTGAGTTGATTGTAGGGGTGGATTTGAGAAGAAGAGAGTTTAGAATAGAATTTGAAGTGAATGTTAAGAGGATCCAAAAAACTACACCACTTGGAGGAAAGAGTGAGTCTTATAGCTTTTTATATGAAGAGAAGGGACATAAGGAAATTTTATGTCCATTGAATTTTGAGAGCAAGAGATTGAGATAGAAGAGATGCTTACTTGACTTGGGTTTGCAGGTTGGACTTTTTTCACCAAGATTGAGAGGGAGAAGATCTAAGACCAAGGAGTTGTGTGAGGTTTGTGGAGTGGAAGGACTACAGAAGGACATGATTGTAGTGGAGTAAAAGCACTTTTGGAAACTTTGGTAAAGGATCTTGGAGAGAGTCTTAATATAACTATAGAAATATTATCACCTTCATCAGCTAGTTCTCAAGATTAGTGATGGAGATAATCTTTCAACTTATGGATAATTATCCATGAGAGTTTAATTAATATGCACTCTAGGATTTGATATTGCTATAGAAATCTTGGAGCAACCTAAACCTTTTGTGTTCCCTAGGGTGGATTACACTCAAATGGTGTTAGTCATATATATACTCTATTAGTTATAGAGTGAGAAAAAGAGAAAAGAAAGATAGTGAGGGATTAAGATGTGGAAATTTCTGATTTTCTTTGGCAAGGATGGAGAAGATATGGAAGCCTTTGTGAGAGATTTCAAGAGAGCTTGCATAGGAAACAATGAGAGAAGGAAAAATGAGTGGACCTCATTATTACTAGATTTCTTTGAGAATGCAACACTTATATGGTATGAGTATGAATACCAAAAGAGAGAGAAGAGAGATATACAAGAAGAGTCTTGGGAGAGTTTGACTTGAGCACTCATTGAGAACTTTCTTTCAAATGAGAGTTATGAGATATTGATGAGTGAGATTACCTTTCTCAAGCAAGGAGATTGAGAGAAAGTGAGAGTCTATGTGGAAAGAATGGAAAAGTTAGAGTCCAGATTTTACATAGTGTTGAGGAAGAGTGGAGATGATGTGGATTCTACTATGATTGGCATAGGGGCCATATTCACCAAGAATTTTGTGGGAGAGTTGAGACAACAAATTAGAAGCAAGGTGAGATATGAGAAACCTTCTTCCAAGATTGAAACTATCAAGATTGCAATTCGTATGGAGGAAAGTTTGGAAGAGGATGAGAGTGATTTGGTGGTGAAGGAGATTGTGCATCCTCCTCAAGGTTACAAGTATGGTGGAACTTCTGAACTTTGGTGGCAAGGGTTTCACCACAAGTAGTAGTTGCTCCAATTCTTACATCTCCACCAAAGGATCCACTTCAAACCATCATTAAACAACTTGCAGATCTCAAGATCAATGTGGTGTAACTATGGGAGAAGAGAGAGGTGGATCAGAATGTGGGGAGAGGGCTTGGGAGTTATGGAAGTTATCCATATAGATGAGGCCAACCAACCAAAAATTTCAATGAGAGAAATTATTTTGGTTGTGGAGGAAGAGGTCACATCCAAAGGAATTGCCCATATTCCATTTACCATGGAGGAAGGAGTTATGAGAGAGCCAATAGAAGGAAAGAGGGAAGTAGTGAAACCCAAGTGGCTCCTAATCCAAACAAAGGTAAGGGGATAGCATCTATAGATGCGGTTGAGAGCAAGTATGAGAAGAGAGAGTGTTCAAAGTCCAAGGGTCTTAATTTGGATCTTTTGGCACAAGAGAAGAAGAGAGCTCATTTTGCAAAGGATGTGCACTCTTCTCAAGGTTTTACTCTAGCAAAGATACTCTTATGCCTACTAGGAGCACTCAGACAAGCATTTCAACACCATCAACAACAAAGACTCCTAAGAAGAAGTTGGGGATGGAGGACTTCTCAATCTCAAAGTAACAATAGAACTACAATGTCTTGGAGGATGTTTGGTTGGTAGTCACAAGGTTAACATCACAGTGGACCAATTGATTGCTTTGAATCCTACTTTGAGAAAGGAGCAAGAGGAAGAAGAAGGCAAAAGCTCCAATATCAATGGGGGTGGTGGATGCCAAGCTAGCACCATGAGAGGCTCGTGAATATGCCTCCAAGATTGATGTGAGAGTGAATGATCACAACATCAAGGATGCATTGGTTGATGGAGGATCAATAGTGAATGCCATGTCAGAAAGGTTGAGGAAGAAGTTGGGTATGATACCCTCAAGACCTTCAACATTTGTGATGAGTATGGCAAACAAGTAACAAGTTTGACCAACAGGGGTGATGAATAAGGTGGTAATTTCAATTATGGGAGTTCAAAATCTCATGACTTTCCAAGTCTTGAGCTTCAAGCTATGATTTACTTCTTGGGAGGCCATGGTTGAGAGTAGCCTGCATAACTGATAGATGGCACAAAAGATACTTGAGGATTGGGCCATCAAACCATAGAGTCACAATTCTTGTGACTAACACCACCAACACTTCACATTCAGATACACCATCTTTTGATTATTGGAAATTAGATTTTGAAGAAGGAACTTCAGGTGTGGACACAAGCATGGAAGAGTAGACTTCCACGGAGGAGGATGAATCTGGATCTGATTTGGATATGTATCCCTTGTGTGCTATGGATTTTGCACCTAAGCCAAAGGTTTTGAAGGACCTTGATAAATCACCATTGAAACTTGAGGAGATAGAGAGGATGTTATCCACCCTCAAGTATGGTCCAAATGTTACCAAGGAGGAGAAAGTGAGATTTGAGGAGATTTTCCACAAGTTCATCTGCGTGTTTGCTTTTAGTTACAAGGATCTGAAGGAAGTCACCTTGGAGGAGCACAAGATAGAGGTGGAGTCACATGCAAGACCGGTCCACCAAAAGCAATGTTGCATTAGCCCACCAATAGCTTTGGTTGTGAAGGAGGAGATTGATAGGCTCAAGGAGGTTGGATTTATCTTTGAGGTGGAGAATTCATAATGGGTGTTTCTAATTGTGATTGTGAAGAAAAAGAATGACAAGCTTTGGGTATGTGTTGATTACAAGAAGCTCAATGTTGTTATCAAGAAGGACTACTACCTACTACCATTCATTGATGAGATCTTGGAGGAGGTTGTGAGGCATGAGAGGTAATTTTTTGGAGATAGTTATAGTGGATATAACCAAATCAAGATTGCACTAGAGCATCAACAACTCACTACATTCACCACACCTTGGGGAACTTACGCTTTCAAGGTCATGCCTTTTGAGCTTTGCAATGCTCCAACCACATTCCAACGATTCATGAATGGTATTTGAATTTTTCATTGGGAAATTTGTGAGAAACTTCATTAATGACTTTTGTGTCTATGGGAGCAAGGAGGAGCACTTTGAGCACCTAATCAAAGTCTTGCAATGCTTGGATGAGGCAAATGCATCACTCAACCTAGAGAAGTGCATTTTTGGATGTGAAGAAGGGTCTAGTTTTGGGGCACATCATCTCTAAGGATGGAATAGCAATTATTCTGAGAAGGCGAGGAAAATCTCAAACTTTCCATTCTCTTCAAGCTTGAAAAAATTATGCCAATTCTTGGGGATGGTTGGGTACTATAGGAGTTTCATCTTCTCATTTTCCAACAAGGCTTATGCATTGACCATCTATATGAAGAAGGGTGTAGATTATGTAGTGATTTTAGAAGACAAGGAGGCTCTCAAAGCTTTTGAGGAGCTCAAAAAATCCCTTGTTGTAGCTCCAATTCTTGCTAAACTTGATTAGAGTAAGCAATTCATCCTCTACACTATTGCTTCTAATGTAGCTATAGGATGCACTCTTAATCAATTAGACCAATATGGGCATGATCATCCAATAGCTTATGCTAGTAAGCAGATGGTTTTAGCAGAAAAGAACTACTCTATCCTGAAGAGAGAAAGGTTGGTAATGATCTTTTGTTTCAAGAAATTTAGACACTACTTGATTGGAGGGAAAGCCACCATTTTCATGGATCACAAGGCTTTGAAGTACATCTTCAACAAGCCTAATGTTAAAGGAAGACTAGCAAGGTGGATGATACTCTTTTCTGAGTATGATTACACCATTGAGGATAGGCCAAGAAGAAATATGCAAATGCTGATTTGTTATCTAGGGCCCATGATCATGATAGAGATGAGCCAATGGATAATTTGTTCTTGGATGAGGAGTTCATGACAATCTCAATCACTCAAGAGGTTCCAATGGAGTACAAGGAGATTGTGGACTTTGTTACAAGAGGTAACTATCCATAAGGTATGCATGGTAGGGACAGGAAGGCCTTTGCAGCAAGATCTAGACCTTAAAAAATGGTGGAAGATATTCTTTTTCACTAAGGAGCTGATTGTCTACTTCAAAGAGTAATGGGTAAAGAAGAGTATATCTTACTCATAAAGGAGTTTCATGAAGGTTTAGTGTTTGGGAGACACTCTGTAGGGAAGGTGAATACTTTCAAGATTCTAGATGCAAGTTTATCATTGGAGAGGGATTTTCAAGGATTATCTTGATTACTGCAAAATTATCATGTTTATCAATCTTTTGCTAGAAAGTTTACTTCCACTCCACCACTTAGATCAATTCCATTGCTAGGACCTTTTGAAAAGTGAGGAATTGATTTTGTAGGTCCTCTCAATAGAACCCCAAGGAACAATTGGTATATTGTGGTATTTACTAATTATCTTACCAATTGGTTGAGGCTAGACCACCGAGAGATAAGAATGAAGATGAAGTTGAGAGATTTCTTTATGAACATATTATCATTAGGTTTGGGTGCCCTTTGGATTTGGTTTCTGATAGAGAAGGAGAGTTTACAGGAAGCATTACTACATCCATGCTACAACATTTCTCTATCACACATAAAGTAACTACATCCTATAAGTCAAATTCCAATGACTTGGCAGAGAGAACCAATAAGACCTTGTGCATGATGTTGGCCAAAGATGCAAAAATGGAGGGGGCTAAACACCATTGGGACAAGAAGATTCATGTAGTTTTGTGGGAGTATAGGCCAACCATGAAGACTTCCATCGGGTATTATCCATTTCAATTGGTTTATGGTATCAAGTCTACCTTACCTATTCACTTTGATCTTCCTACCTTTCAAAGCATTCATAGGAGATTGAAGAAAGCACAAGGAGGTGATGCATAGAAGTCAAGGAAGGATCAACTCATGGAATTGGAAGAGGTAAGAGTAGTTGCTATGGTTTGAGCAGAGCAAGCCCAAAGGAAACAAAAGGAGAGCTATGATAAGAGGCAAGGCAAGAAGAAGGTGGAGCCTTTCAAAGAAGGTGATTGGATAATGTTGTTTTATTCCACTCGATTCAAGAGAGTGCAAAAGAAGTTTTTGCCTAAGTATTTTGGACCTATTATAATAAAGAATATGTGGGCCAATTACATCTATGATCGCAAGGAGTTAGGAGGAAGACACTTTGATAGGATTAACCATGATACATTGAAGATGTATCATAGAAAGTAGAGAGACCTTCACTTTGAGGACAAAGTGAAAACTTAGTCTAGGGGTAAATGTTACACCCATTTGTGCATGTGTGTGGTATGGTGATATTATTACAAGTACTTGAGAGATATTATTTATATAGATAAAGGATGGTTTTATATTAGTCATGATTAGCTAAACTTAGTCATAGCTAAGATAGTGGGGACTTTACTTTAGAGGAAATGAATCACTATTTTGATGAGATGAGCATCACTATTTTGGATTCTAGTGTGTTGACTTGGTATTATTCCTAGGTGTTTGGTTTTGAGGAAAGAGTTGAGAACTCTTGGGCCCGCAAGCATTTTTATTTTAGATTCTTCTTTAGTGCAAGGATAGCCCATCTGAAGGAATCCTTGACTTAGTGGTTGGGTCAAAATAAGACCACATGCTTAGTGGAATGTGCCCATGTGGATAGATATTCCTTTATACTTTTTGACTTTACTTGACTTTTAGCCTAATAAGTTGAGTTACTATCATAAATAGTAACTTTAGTGCGTAACTATTTCATAAGTATATAAACAAGAGGTGAAGAGATACTCATCATCCTTTCATTTGCAGCTATCTCTCTCTCATTTAGTTCTCTAGTGAACAATGTCCTGAGTCTTGGAGTGTTAGCCTTGGAAGAGTATGATGGAGTTGTAGTTCCTTGCCTTCTTATTCCATGGAGTGCAACCATAATAGCCATTAGAGGTTTATCCTGAGTAAGAGACAGGCCGGCTCACAAGTCCAACATCTTGTAATTAGTAATATCATTATTATTGTGATTGAGCTTCAAAAATTCCTGTTAGCTCCTCTTTTGAACCATAGTGCTTATCTCTATCCACCACCCAATGTAGGCCTTGTGTATTTCAGTCTTGTGTCCTACTCACAAGAGAGTAGAATGTGGTTCTGCAAGAATTACAACTAATCTATCAATGTGCTATCAAGACAAACTCAAAGTGACTCACCTACAATAGCTTTGCTTTGTGAACATGTTGCACATTTGTTTCCTATCTGTTTGCAAAGATTGCAGTTTTTATCATGTTTATTTGGTCTTCCTAGAGCACCTAAAGGACCTCCTTTAGTTCTATTAGTGATGGGATTTTGAACCATGACAACTTGATTGCAAGCTATGTAGAATTCCTGTATAAATGGCACTCATTGATGTGGCAACATAGCTTCATAATTGGCAAGTAATTGTTCCAGGTTTCTATCTCATGTCTCAACTGATGGCAACTGGTTGCAAACAGATGCATTGAGATACCAATGTGAATGGAAATGTTCTAGCATCAAGCTCAAATTTCTTGCCAAAGCTTCCAAAATCATATGCATGTAAGGCTTTCCCATTGATTGTTTAAATGAATTACATGGTAACAATGTTATCACTAGCTGCCTTAACACACATTCCTATTGCTTGGCTACTTTAAACAATGTATAGGATGATGCAGCATGGCGTACATCTTGATATATTGCTTTGCGGTATGAAGTTTGAAGGCAGCTCATCTCCACACCAATTTTAGCTTGACTTGGCAAATTTTCTCTTTCCATGCAATCTTCATTTTTGCAAATGCACCATTCAAATCTGCCCTGGAGACTGCAAGGAACTTCTTGATTATAGAATGAGCTCCTTCTGCCCGCAATGAAATGGCATTCCCAATATGTAGGATGGGGCCTATCCAAGCATGTACAAACTTTTCCTTATGGACCAGCTATGTAGAGTTCAAATAAGACATGATATCATGATGGTCTTGCAATACATCCTCCAGCTTTATCAGTTCTTCATCATATAGTTGTGCTATGACTCCATCCGAGGTAAGCCATGGATCGGACCCACGAAGTGTCTTGTGCCCTTTGGGTCATAGGTCCTTCGGATGCTTCTTTAGCTTTACAAGGGGCTTACCGGAGGCTAGTCTGCCCGTACCCATAACGGCGGCTGAAGATGAGTTCACAAGCTTGCTCCATTGCGTTATCACCTCCATTTTCTTCCACCAATGCCAAGCTTAATCTTTGCCAAGACATTTTTATTAATATGCCATATGCATATAATTGAATTTGCAACAAGGAATACCGATTGGATTGCATTCATCAATGCTATCTCTTTATCATTGACTATTGCACAAGCTGCTCACAGCAAGCATATCACAAAAACATTGCAAGGCCCAAGTGTAGTTGTCTTCATCTTCTTTGGATATCCAAGCAAACATTGAGCTGAAGGTGTTGTTTGTGGCTAACATACCAACAAAATGCAACAGTGGTAGCTTGAAATGATTGGTCTTATAGGTAAAGTCCACTACAACAACAATGTAATACAAATACCTTAGTGCAACTGCATCAGGTGATGCAAAGAAGATGCAATGTACTCTTTTGGCCTCATCTTTGGAATATCAATAAATGGAATCTGCCACTTGCAATTTGTCTAGCATTGCCTACATTGGTGTTTGACAGGATAGCTCCTTGATGTTTAATTTTTCATGATAGCTGTAGACATTTATGGTATTATTGTTGTGGTTGCATTGGCCCAGCTAAGATTTGCTACAATATATCGCAGTTCAATGCCACTCAAAAACATTGCTTGAACTTGCATTTCAGTTGTAGACATTAACCGATGCACTATGCAACATGATGGCAAAATTGAATGCTTGTGGTTGTGATCGGCCATCTGAACTATGAAATCCTATAGTTTATATTTCTTCTTTACACCATATAATCTCATTGGAAAACCAGTAAATTGAATTGAAGTCTTCATACTCTTCCACTGCATTGTTGCATCATGGTATTCAATATACATTCTGCCTCTGTCACTTGAAGAAACATTTAGTGATATTTTGCCATCGTGTTTGTTTGTATAGTAAATTGAAATGGAGTATTAATTAAGCTTGGCATGTTGTTTACAATGTGCAAAGAGAGGTGCTCTGGATGCAAATGAGCCTTCAAGGGGTGGGGAGAGCTGTTGGCAATTTCCGGGGAGAAATTCTTGGGACAAGGATAAGCCTTTGGGTGGTGGAGAGAGTTGCTGGCCATTTGCCAAGGGAAGCTTGCAAGATACAAATGAGCCTCATGGTGGTGGAGAATGTATTGTGGAAAAAAAATTGTCTCTCCAAAATCTATAATTGTCAAAAAATTGTCTCTCCAATCTATAAGAATAAGATGTACGGCTTGTAAATGCAATCTTAGCTACACGGGTTTTTATAGCGTAGTTTGTTCTCGAACCAAGTAGGAAAATAAACTCTGTCATTTTTATAGGGTAGTTTGTTCTCTAACCAAGTTGGAAAATCAAACTCCGTTTGGTAATGGTGACCGCTTCTTTGTATCAAAGTGCAACTTGTAAGTATCAATAGCAAATACTCGTAAGGATTAGTAGCAGGTCAATCTGTAATATTGACCAGGTTGATGATACACCTCAAAACTCATTTTGTATGGCGTGGTCATTAATGGTTTGTTCTCGAACAAAGGTCCAAATCAAATTCTGTGCGGTGACAGCTTCTTTGATACAAAGCGCAACTTGTAAAGATCAATAGAAAGTACTCTTAAGGGTCACTAGCAAGTCAATCTATAATATTGACCAGGTTTATTATACACCTTAAAACTCATGTAACTTGAGAAAATGCTCAGTTCCTTTTGCCAAAATGGCTCGGATTTTGATACAAATTTCTTCCAATTGAACCCAAGCCCACCCTTCATGCCCAAGTCGAGTCTACTAACAAATCTAAACTCTTCTACTCGAAGTATGTCCAGACTTAAAATTTAATTTCTTGTGCTCCGAGCTTGAACTCGGAGCACAAGAATGAATGAATACATGAATATTGAATGAATACAAACTATATTAGGGTTGTAGGACAGACAAATGAAATTTACAAATTTGACTGCTCACGGGTGTTCTAGTTCATCGTTTTCACTTTCGAACTTTACTCCAGATATTGTGGTCGATTGTTATAATTCAAAACCCTACTCACGCGATATTACAATATTGTGTCACACCTGACTAATTTCATCCCGTGCGAGAGAATTATGTCAGTAGTGGAGTTTAGTGTCATCTGCGTTTGGAATTCACACTGCACTAAATTCAATAATGTATTACCATGATGATTTACCCTCTCTTCTCTATACCCTCTATGCATTGAATTTGTATGTTTATTTAAGATATCTCTATGAGTATTTAACATCTCCCATGAATTAAGAGGTAGATTGTCCGTGCGCTTGAACAGCGGGGTTTAACGTTCCTAAAACCCGCTGTTCAAGCGCACGGATAGGTAAACTTTCTTCGAATCAAACTGTGAATATACACAAAGGGAATTTGTTCCGCGACTCTCGTGTGCGCACACTATGCGCTGCACCATTATCTCATGAACTCAAGTTAGCAGGTAGTACCTCTTCCAGCGATGGTCACTGTTTTGAATTAAACTGTAGTATTTCTTGCAGGTCTGCGGAGGGTCCGTATCTGTCAGTCGACTCTTCCTACGGTGATTGAGAAACTGTTATCAGAATTGTTGGCTTGTTAAGAGATTCAATTTTGTCCACTGCCTTGTCGCGAACTTACTCTAACTATCCGACTTCACCGGACAGTAACTTGCTGGATTCAAGATCCCACTGACTCACATAAATAGAGCTTCAATCCTATTACGATCAAGGGGAAAGACGAGGACCTCTCGAAAACATACGAAAGACAATTCACTCGAAAACTTCTTTCACAATTTTTCCAAAAACTTATCGATTCGCCGATATGACAACCTCAGCTGAACTCCGGGTCCCTTGGTCCCTTCATCCGACAGCTCCCGAGAAGCAGAATCTGCTCCAGAGCACGTGATGAACATAGACACAGAAAATGCTTTCGACGTTCCACCAAATTCAATATATCCAATTCCGATTTGGGCAGGTCTCCTCAACAATGTGTCCGCTTAGCGCCTCCAATTTGGCTAACTTACTGCCTACAGGAACATTTCTGGCGTTTACAACGACAGCCCCTTTCATCACAGACCATGGTAGTTGTGACGACCCTTCAGAGCTATGGCGAAGTGTAGGAACAACCATCAGCTTTGCAGTGTTCTGCGTCTTCTCAAGTTTCACCGACAGTTTCCTAGCCGTCGATAGACAAGTGTACTACGGTACTGTGACATTCAATGGGCTGTGGACTCCACAGTTACCAGCTGCGCTGCGTCCTACTGCTGGGGAGAGTGACAAATACAAGCTGACCTTCCTCGATTTCGTCTACGCGATTCTTCCCCTCACAGTATTCGCAGCCTGCACGCTCATGACCGATAACATTCGAACTTGTCTGTTTGCTGACCTCGATTATGACTACGTCCGGATTATCCCCGTCATTGTGGCGTTTGTCGTCAGTGCTGTCTTCACAGCACTCCCGTCGAAACGCCATCCGCTTGGTTTCCCTTTATCACCAGCAACCCTCACGGCCGTCATTCACGAAATTACAGGAGCAGGATCGAGCTCCACTACTGCAGATACCAAGATTGAATAGACTTTCGGGTAACTTATAACTTTCAGGTATATGGTACTCATTGAGGAGGCACTGGACATGCCATTGGAACTCGTGTCAACGAATTGTAGTGTAGCTGGAGCTCCATCCTCGGCTTCGGAAGGGTGGAAAACGATTATGACATAGAAGAGCTCAGGTTGGGGACAAAATTCTATTCTGATTGGGACGGACCTCTCGAGAACTAGTTATTCCTGCAAGGTTTCCTTTCCTAGAAATCTTAGTGGGGGTTTGTAAATATCCATGATTGTAACCAAAACCGTCCTTCGACAATTCTAGAACATGAAGTAAGTTAGGCTCTAGAAATGGATTAAAAAGGCTTGAAGCGCTATTTTGTCAGGGTCCTGTCATCTCCTAATAAAATAGAGTGATTCCCATTGACTTACCGGATACGTACCTCTGATTCAGAAGCTATGATCTTGAAGTAAAGGATCAAACCATATCCATTATGAGTCAATGGTTACGCTTTCTTGTTCATTAAGATAAGTTTGCCCTCTCGATGGGTACGTAGTCGTTCCATGCTACTTTTCATCAAAAGTTTACTTGATAGTTATGGAAGTATCCCTCTAAACTTCTATGGGACTTCTGCATATTTTACATTTTGATTTTTTATAACACAATTGCTCTTGAACCTAAAAATCTAACCTTCTACCTGCCTATTTATTTATCAAACGACTTCTTTTGGGGCTCCTACAACCAAGCATCATTATGCAACACGATGTCCAAAATGGAATTATTGTTAAATTCCTTTTTTCAGAATAAAATTGGACACCATTATCTGAAAATACGTTAAATTTAATAATCATTGGTTTGTTCAATTCCAGCTCGCATGATAAGAAATCGAGTGAAGACTTGGGTTAGTGATTTGCAACAGTAAGTATGTACCTCTAAATACCATCGGGATCGATCTCGATTTCGCCACAAAATTAGGCAAGTTATCGTAATCTCTGAAAAGCAAACCTCTAGTATAAGTAGCTTTCTCTTTTTCTCCTCTTGACCTCTTCCATGTAGAGTCATAGCTAATTGATTTGCTAAATTGCACATAATATCAGTAACCAACTGTAACTTTGAAGAAGAAATGAGGGTCAAGATTCACATCATGACATGTGCTTACAAATCAAATTGAACCAGCGAGTGTTGGAAGTGAATGCCTCGATACTACAGATCTTTTTTTAGTTTTTTAAGTATGTTAAATGAAGTAAGCTCAGCTTATTCCTTGTGTCCTTTTATATCTCAATATTTTTTGATAGTTTCCTAAGGTTATTGAATGAAGTAAGCTCAGTATATTCTCCGTTTTCCTTGTGTCAGTTAATATTGCAATATGTACCTCTTTGTATTCTTCAAGGTGTGTGTTCAATGTGACTCCCATTAAAACCACTGTCTATGAATTGTACTTCCGTATTATTCTCACTGAATTTCTCTTGTGTCCACCCTTTCTGTCTGATCTATCCAAAGACTCCAATGACTATATAAAGCCTATCAAGGAAATGATGAAGTATCTTTCTGATCATTTTAATTGAGACTTCCTATAACTTGGTGAGTGAAAAAGGGATGGAAGAGCTGTGGACTATTTTTTGTGCAAATGGATTGTAGTGGATTTTGCACATGGTATTAGAATTAGGTTCTTATACACAAAAATCAGGAAAGATCTCGTGTATTGCTGTCCAATAGCTTGATGTGAAATCAAGTGAACTTGATTTTGTTTGTGTCTTTTCTTCTTCTCACTATATAGGCGGTAGCAACAAAAATGCTTTGATGTATTGCAATGTTTGGAAGTTTTTGTCATAGAGGAGCTGAGAGTTGTGTGGAGTCAAGAGCATTGGTGATTTGATGTGCAGTAAGCAAGCAGAAGACAAAGACAGTAAAAAACAAAGAAGAAGTATGCAATCAAGCAAAAGAAAATAGTCAAGGATAAGAATCTCTCTATTAGGCCCAGGAGAAGCAAAGGAACTTTAATGAGAAAATGCTGGTTTGGGACAATGCATTTTCAGAAGTTCTTAGATGATGCAAGTGTGGTTACCACTTTTTTTTTCTGGTTTAAAAAATATGGAGTTAGACAGGTTGAGGATTCATCTCATATGGAAGAGTTCAAAAGATTATTTGAAGGCTAAGCAAAGGAGTGCTATGAGAAAAATTAGCAAGAATGGTTGCTTTAGCAGGTGAAGTTCCTGAGGATGCTGGTGAACAAGAACCTTGCGATCCATCGAAGACAAGCTGAATATTTTTTTCATCTTTCTCTTTGCACACAAAAGTTAGATGAGATCTATTGCAGTAGGATAGGAGATCACCTTCTATTTAACACTCACAAGTTGTACACTACCAACTATCCCATATGGAAGGCAAGGATTCAAAATATCCTTGCAGCACATGAGTTGTGGGAATATATCACTTGAGATGCAAACATTCCACTTCTTGGGGAATAGAGAGCTCTAAGGATTCATATAAATCAACAAGCATGTCAATGATCAATATGATTATCAAAAATTGTGAGTTGGTGGATATTTTGGAAGCAAATACTTCAAAGTAGGCTTTGGACATCTTGAAGAAGAAACGTGAGATAACCAATGTGGAAAAGCTCCAACTATTAAGAGGTAAATTTGTTGCCTTATAAATGGATGAAGGTATTAATTTAGAGTTTAAGTACTTGAAGTTCAAGTACTAAATTCAAGTACTTGAAGAACCTAATTTATTGATATCTAGACTCTTCATGGTATTGTGAAAGAAGCTTAGTCTGTGCATGCTTTCTTAGAGAGTCCACTTCCACATACAACAAGCGTTTATCAAGTCAATGTAGAGCTAACATGTGCACCAACTCCCTACTTCAGGTGCACTTCTCATCCTTCTAGGCACCTTGAGAGCAGCTACTTCTTTTCCCTTTCGTTCTCTCATCATTCACTTCAATTCTCACTTCCTAACCGACACACTATTGCAATTTTGAATGTCTAAGTGAAGAAAAGTCCCACCAATGATGAAGAAAATGCAACAAGTCTTGCTTTGGTTGATTCTGCAAAAACTTGAAGAGGATCTAAGCCCCAAGTGGAGATTTAAGGTGATGGCCCTACCACTACAACTTTTAGTAAGTACTCCCTTTTTTGAGCAGTCACTACTTGCACATGTGTGGTCGGTACAATTGGATGGTCATTAATTTTAGTTCTTGATAGTTCTGCACCACGTTCACTCATGAAATTTCCGGCCAAATGGCTTTTCTAGCCAAAGGTCATCCCAAGGAAAAGGTTTCGTCATCAAAGGTTCTCTTGTCTGCAGCCTTCCTCCTTGAAGAGCCATGCTCTGTGCTCTTTATCTAGATCTACTACTATTGGTCCTTCCAAAGCACATTCCTTCTATGTCATCTTCCCTTCGAAGGTGCAGTTCCCCTCAAGATGGAAGTTAATAAATGATAACCTCCCACCTTCCTTACTGATTGACTATTACTACACTCTCCCTGGTTAAGTCCTACAAGTTGAAAGAAAAGGTGCACTTTAGAAAGAAGTGAGATGTCACAATTTGCCCCAAAATCTGTGTGCTGAGGTGATGTCTGAATACAACAATCTACTTTCTCAATCAAACACATACCAAAGTGGTTAAAAGTATGAGCCTTGAGGAAGTCTTATTTGGTGAGAAACCTGATCTTCCTCATCTTAGAGTTTTTTACTGCAAACCATATGTGCATATTCCATTAGTCTTGTGCAAAAAACTTGACGAAGGGGTACCAAAAATAAACCAAAGGCTATAGGTTACTAGCTCCACTCAACCAGATTATCATAAGTTGAGATGTAACCTTTGATTAGATTAACATAGTATCCATTGCTCAATCTGAGGGAGTGAAAGAGATCTCCTCTTCATCATTCATGTGGTGAATTTGAGTTTCCTCAACCTAAAGCAATTGATCCAAATGTCTCAATTCCAAAGGAGGATTTTTCATAAGAGACCAAGCTTTGACTATCATCTTGGTTTACTTGTAAAAATGGAGAAATACCTATTTCATTAGTAGTGCCTTCTCAAAGGCTTTCCATTGACACCAAAATTCTAGGTTTGGAAGTCTATAGCAAAAGTTACAAGTATTTGAAGTTGTAGAGTTCCCAATGGAGGAATATTAGAGATTGCATAAGAAGAAATGAAGAAGAAGTAGGCCAAAGCAGCATATTGGCCTAGTCTTGGTGGAGATGATCACCAAGGAAGTCATAGACCTCTTCTATGCCAATATCAAAGAAGAAGATGCAAGTACAAAGAAGAAGAAATCTTTTAAAGATCTTTGAGATCAGTTGATCATCATAGAGGATGAAAAATGAGTTTTTTTTTGTTGCAAGAACCCTTCACTGAAGAAATTTACTCCTTATTCTAGATTTTATTATTTGTTGTAAACATTACTCTGTGTTGTAGATGTTACACTTAGTTGTAGATGTTACTATTTGTTGTGGGTTACTTGTAGTTGTATAAACCTTTGTTGTTGTAAAAACCTTTGGGAAGGAAGGCACTCAGATTTGTATAGGCCTTTGTAGTTGTAAATTCCTCTAGGATGGAGTGCATTTGGAGTTGTATAGACCTTTGTAGTTGTAAATAGCTTCAGGGATGGAGTGCTTTAGAGTTGCAAATACCTTTGGGGAGGAAGAACTTCAGGGTTGTATAAACCTTTGTAGTTGAAAGTCCTAAGGAGTGTAAATTGCAGTTCAACTTTGGGGAAGATCTAACACCTTCCCTAACAAGTGTAAGATGCCTAATTAACTTACATGTGATTAGGATAAGATAGGATTATATCCTAAGCAGACAATGTAGATAAAATCAAAAGATTTTTGATAACCACTTAACCAATAGATCTCTTTAGGGCAAAGCAAGAAATCTATTTAAGGTTTGACAAAATTTTATTTAGATTCATTTCTTATCCAATCAAAGTTTAGTAAACGTGCTTTGAGTTATCCACAAACTATAATTCTTTCCTTTTGAGTGTTGGTGAATGTATGTGTTGAGTAATGGTGATTCTAATAGAGTCACAAGTGCTACAGTGTTAGAGAGACATTAGTACTTGATCAGAATGTGTGAGTCTTGAGGGATTTGAAGGAATGAATCAATGTGCTGAGGAGTCAAGTTTAATTTGGATGATTGTGAGCTCCACAAAATCAAAAGGCAAAGCCATGTGGCCAGTGTGAAGGCACCTTTGGAGTTATACCTTTGGGAATGGTAGTATTTATCTTTGGATTCAAAGTCTTTGGAGTGAAAGAGCTTTCAATTGAAGTGAGCCATCACCTTCAAGTCCAATTTAGAACCTATTTGTGTTGAATGTGACCTTTAGTTTTCCCTTTTCTATAGTGTGCCATAAGGGGTAATGATACACTATTTTGGGTGTAGTTCATGCCCAAGAGGTTAAATAAGATATAACAAACAAACTACAACAAAATAGTGGCATTTCCCTTCCCTTCTAGTCATTTCAGACCCGTGTTCTCAAAGAATCACTTGTCCGTACTGATTTTACTAGCATTTGGTAAACATTGAGTAATAACACATGCATAGATGAATATTTGGCAAGGTTGTTCAAAATTCTTTTGATCCTTTCAGTTCCAACATAAATTAAATTTTTAAAATCTGATTGACATACATACCTACCTTTCCTTATCTACTATTATTTGATGTTTTATCCACTTAGAATACTTGGAAAATAAAAAGACTTGACATCCATTCTATTCTTAAAAAGCATAGATTTATTTCTCTTTAGACTCAAATTCTTAGAGGACCTAAAGTACTTAGACATCATTTAGTACAAGAGGTAGTCAACAAGTTATCCATAGATAATGTTTTCAAACTGTATTATTTATACACTATACTTGAGATGGAAATTTGTGGGTATTCTTTATAATGACCTTCCTCATAAAGATTCACAAAAGGTGTTTGTAAACTGTAGAGATCAAGAAGAACCTCTTTCCAAACTTGTATATCTTTTCCTTTCGTAGAGCAAATCTTGTCAAGGCAAAAACTAGTTTTGGATAACTACTCCAACATCAAATGTAGATTAAGGGATACAAGAAGAATTGAAAGAATTAGCAAAAGAAGAGTTATTGTCACTCTTAATTGTAGATGCAAGAGCTTCATCAAGAGAAGGAAAGAAACAAAGTACCATCTTTTCTTCATCCTTTATCCCTTGTTGATAAACTTGACTTAGAGTTAGAAGTGGATTTCACTCTCTTGCTTGAATTGCAATGAGAGAGAGAAAGAGAAAAGAAAGTGAAATAAAAAATGGATTACAAAAAGGACAAAGGGAGAACTCATGAGTACAAGGTAGCAAAGATAAAGAAAAGGAAGATTTGGTTAAACTTTTGGTAGAGGAGATTGCAACCTATCTTGAAGAAGTCATAGGCATGTTAACACACACTTGATTTCTTTTGCTAAAGATGGGCAAGGAGATAAAGAAGAATAAAAAGCAAAAAGAAGAAAATGAACTAGAAGAATGATTACCAATTATGGATCTTGGAGTCACTACTTAAATTACTTATTTTTGGTAATAATCAAGTGATACTTGCTAGCATTGGATGCAAATTTGGACAACATTAAGTAGATTGTTTAAATTTTTAAACTTGATGGTAGATCATTATTTCATAATGCCTGTATTGAAGGATACTTTGCCAACTTGCTTTGTTACTCGGATAGGCTTTAGAGGGTAGAACCATGCAATCCATACCTCTACAATCATCTTGTTGCTCATTGAGCTTAGGGGGAAATGGGATGGATTTAACCATTCTCAGGGAAGATAAAGTAACTTTAACCATTAAATGAGTACAAATTAAATTGGACCATTACATATTAGAATCTTGATCAATAGGTGAAAATTAGTCAATTCTGAGCTGTTTATACAACACATGCACTTGCCTTTTGTAAAATGTGAAAAAAATTTATTCTCTTCTTATTATTTTTCCACACTCTATATTTTCTCTTTTACAGTATATTCTAATTTAGTAAAAATAAATTTAGCAATCTTGCTTAATTTTGTTTCGGAGCATGTTTTCCAAATCATTTTACCCAATTTTCAAATATTTGTGCAAAATGGTTGGAATTGCTACACCTTCAATTTTGGGGACATGAACATAAAGGTCTATTTAGAAACAAGGTAAAAGAGAACTTGTACACCAAAGGTTACAGTTATAACTGCTAAGGTATGACCAAATCACCTTCACGAGACGTTTTAAAGCTACTTCGAAGATAAACACGAGATATATGTAAAATCATTATTGAATAATCATACTTGTAAACTTGGGCTGAACTGAACGAATAGGCCATCCAAAATTAACTTCAGTCAGATATTGAACGGACGCTAAAAGCTTCAGTTGCGGTTAACGATAATAAAAAGTAGCTAGTAGCTACTTGAACTTAAATATTCCATTATCTTATGTTCCGGGCTCGCTCCGAAACGATGATCTTAACGTGTTGCTAACATTTAATAACATTCCAGAACATCTGTAAGTGTGTAAGGGTTCTTTATGAGGTTGGATAGTATTTGCGCAGACCTGGAGGAAGGTTTTGGTCGAAATTCACTTCTAATTTTGGTCATTTTAATCCTGAAAAGGTGTGCTAACTTGACATCACTTGAAGTATTTTCAACTAGATTAATTTCTTAATTAATAATTCTAAGTTTCTGTAAAGATTCTACCAGATGTGCAAGTCATATTAACCAAAATTTATTTTTGACAAACGACATGATTCATAAAGAAAAATAATAATTTAGTCGTGTTTCGTTAAGTTAACTATAAAATAATAGCAAATATAACATTAAGTTGATATCTAACCCTTTTCCCATCGGAACAAGTAAATGTTTATGCACAAGTCTGTACGTTCGATATCGACGGTTACAACTTCACATCCTATACGGACTATATGAGGAAATATCCACTTTCAGGGCTGATTCATGTTGAAGTCCAAAAGCATGATTAGATATTGATTGTTAAAAGGGTGACCATGTAGAAAACACAAAGGAAGGGAAGACCCCATCAAGGCGCACAAGGGTGAGGCAAAATAGGTAAAATAGTGCTAAGCCACAATAGAATAGATACAATAAATCTCCCCTATTGCACCTAAGATATTCAAGCTATGCAAGTCGTACGGTCTACAAACAATTGGAGCATCCGAAGAAGCATCACCTAGTGTAATTGCTCTCCTATGGATTGCACCAAACATTGTACTATGTAAAGCAATGGACACACATTATCTAAAATATATTGTAAAGTATGAGAGTTAGAGTGATACCCCTTGGCGCCTAACATGATAAGTTCTCACGCATGCCTTGACAAATGCCTTGACAAATGTATTGTACGCCGTGTCCATCGTTCCATAACTCCAAGGCTAGAGGAACAAAGAGGTGACCTTGTTGCATGCCTTTATACTTGGAGACCTTGCAAGTTGTTGTTGTACTTGCCGCACATCCAAGGGGATGGGTGATCACCCCTTCCAAAACTATATCACACATAAGGTCCATAACCACAACATCCGCTTCCGTAATATGGTCATCTTGGACCAAATATAAGTCTGCCTTGACACATATTGTCTGCAAAGTATACAAATGCTCCTTCCAAGCCAAGTATCTATTCTCTCATGCTATAACAAATGTTATGTCCCTAATAGCATCATGGATAACTATTCATCATGGGTAACTAATCGATTTCCTCCAAAAAGACATCTAATAGCATCATGGGTAACTATTCAATGTCCTCCAAAAAGACATAATGTCATACTCCAAAAAGATAGAGTGTCATACGGAACTTTGTTGCATCTAGTGTAGAACCACACTCACAACTAGTGCATCTAGTGGAATACTCCAAAAAGATAGAGTGTCATACGGAACTCTGTTGCATCTAGTGTAGAACCACACTCACAACTAGTGCATCTAGTGGAGAACCACCCGAGGCGTGAACCAGCCAAAGGAGACTAATGGGTAACATGTTGAGCTTTTGCTTGGGGACAAAGGCATCCGGAATGGCCGAGAGGTCCTTCTTACATAAATACTTATTTGGCTTTACGGGTCCTCTGGCTTTACGATTTCCGCCCTGAACGCCTGCCGGCTTTGGGCTTTTGGCAGAAGGCCTTGGCCTTCCGCTTCGGCCTTTGGCTGCCGGCCTAAAGCATGTAGCCGGACTCAGCCAATAAGTAAAATTCAAGGAGAGGTTGTTTGTTACAGTAGACGTGCAGAACCTTAATGCACGTCTGAAACGAAGCTGCTGCCCAATGAACTTAAGAAATTTAGAGTCAGTATTTCCAGATCAGTAAATTTGTAAAGGCTGGGAGAAAGGTAGTGCGAACTCCGGTGCCACTTCGGAACGGATTCGATGTCGACCACAAGCTCTAAAACTAGAGAGGAAGTGTCAGCATGGCTTTCTCAATTCAACGAGGCTTTGCTCGAACACGACGTACCTCGGGTATTGAACCTGTTTCATGACGAGGAGTGCTTCTGGAGGGATTTCGTGGCCTTCACCTGGAACATCCATACTGCAGAATCGAAAGAGGAGATTGCTGCGTTGCTGGAAGCGACTTTAGATACGACTAAACCCAGTGGATGGGAAATAGATGCAACTGTCGAGCAGACGGACGAGCCCAGTGATCAAGCAGAGGAGGTAAATGCTTTGGTCGAAGTCCCCATCAAGTTTGAAACGTCAGTGGCCAGGTGCCGAGGAAATGTGAAGCTGAAAAGGGGCAAGTGCTGGATTCTGTTTACTGCAGCTTGGGAGTTGAAGGGCCATGAGGAGCCGGCGGGAAGGTTTAGGCCTATGGGAAAGCCCTATGGGGTCGTTCGGAACAGGAAAACATGGCTTGAAAAAAAAGAGGCAGAGAAGGAAGAGCTCGAGTCCACCAACCGACCTTACTGCGTGATAGTGGGAGGTGGGCAGGTTTGTTCTTTACATTCCAGAACTTTTTTGAGTAATCTCCATCCAAACACGTTTGGATCATACTCTCACCAAAACATATCATATATTGTTGTTAACTTGTCCTGTTTGCCTATTTCTGATTTCATTGGGAGAAAATTCTAATAATTCTTGTCCATGAATGCTGCTATTGATCCCTTGTATGGCTTCGACATGGCATGCAGGCAGGTATAATGCTGGGAGCGAGACTTAAGGTGCTAGGAGTACCCACCATAATTTTGGAGAAGAACGACAAAGCAGGAGGTTCATGGCGCAATCGTCATAATAACCTGCACACTCACACCCCCGCTTACGCCGATCATTTCCCGTACATGGCATTCCCGACCACATGGCCTGTATTTCCTTCAAAGGACCAGCTTGCGGAGTTCATGGAGTGCTACACAACGGTGATGGGGTTGAATTACTGGTGCTCATCAGAGTGTCAACGGGCTACATTTGATGAGAAAGAAGGCCGGTGGCATGTATTGGTGAATGACAAAAGAACATCATCTACTAAGGAGTTAAACCCTGTACATTTGATTCTCGCCACGGGAGGTTCTGGGTATCCCTTCGTGCCCGAGTTTAAAGGAGCAGACTCATTTGAAGGAGTTCAATTCCATAGCTCCGAGTATCGCAAGGGAAGCGATTGGATTGGCAAGCAATGCGTAGTAATTGGAGCCTGTACATCCGCACACGACATCTGTGAAGATTTGTGGGAGCAAGGAGCAGCGCAAGTGACGATGGTGCAGAAGTCTTCTACCTGCGTAATAGGTGTGAATTCCATGTATCCGGATCCAAATCCAGCAGCTTTCGTAGATGCTCCTCATCTTGCTGTGGAAAACCTTGATCTCGTTTTAAGTTCCAACCCTTACAAAGTACTCACTCAGCAATGTGTCTCTATGGTCAAAGCAATTGCGGAGAAGGATGCAAAATTCTACGAGGATCTGAATAAGGCCGGATTCAAGACATGTTTTGGAGAAGATAACACGGGCCTCTTCATGTTATACCACCGAAGGTTAGGAGGGTACTATATCGACTTGGGGGCTTCGGAGCTCATTATCAACGGAGAGATCTCGGTCAAGAGCGGAGTAAATGTGGAAGAACTGAGGCCGAAATCAGTTGCATTCAGTGATGGGAGTGAGATACCCGCAGATTTGATAGTCTATGCTACAGGGTACTCAAACATGAAAGAATTTATAGCCAAGCTCATATCGCAGGAGACGGCAGACAAAGTGGGTCAAATTTGGGGACTGGGTTCAAACACCGCCCACGATCCCGGGCCTTGGGTCGGGGAGTACCGGAACGTGTGGAAACCTACAGCACAAGCTAATTTCTGGACCACGGGTGCAGCTATTTATCAGACTAGGCAGATGTCCCGCTACCTGGCCATCCAGCTTAAGGCTAGAATGGAAGGTATTCAGATATCAGTTTACAACGATCCAGTTTCGCCCCAGTCCACTTGAACGAGACAGTAGTTCTCCATTACTGGGGAAACTACTAGAACAATGTCAAAACCTTTGCTGCATTGCATATGCTCATCTACATTAGGCTATTCAATTATGGTCATGATCTTACATCCCACTGCACATTACAGGGTCTGCTCGAATTGATCAAATGCTGAATGCCTTTCTCCACTTTCTCCCACTAGCATAGACGTGAAATCGAATCCGTGTGCCATATACATATACATGACACGAACCTCAGCCGTGGTCCGTGGCCCCGATTACTATGAAAATAATTAAAAGCACAAGCAAAAGCGAACCGGGGCGAGGACATATGTTTCCCTTAATCGACGAGTGTCAGGGGTTTAGTCGTGCCTCTACTTGGATAAACATGTTTGTTCCCGTTCGTTTCTTATAGTTCGGCATTGACTGGAAAGTCAGAACTGTGGGCCCAATCATGTACAAGTGCAATTGAGCTACTTCGAGTCTACTGGAACAATTTCTTTGCTCTGATGCGAGTGTCATTCTTGCAGTCAGATTTCTAATGATGGACCAATTCTATAAAGCGACGGTCTGTCTGGTTGTTTTCTTTGGTGTGATCCAAGGTGGATGATGAGAGTGGAGATGCCAAAGTTCATCAAAGAATGATGTGCGTGACACAAGTCCTGTTCGAATATATATAGGAAGAGAAAAAGATACATAAGGATGTCTAGTCACTCTTCACCATAGTTATAGTTACGGTGGTGTTTAACGAGAAATGGTGATTAAAGAATAAACTCCTACTAAGATTAACTCTCTCGCGTTCATCTTTAACTCTCCCGTGTATACCGGCCCGTTAAGAGTATTAGCTTGTGATGCTTAATCAACCAAATTTACCTCTAGGTAAAGCTTCGGTGAAAATATCAACCCTGCTAGGAGTATTAGTTTGTGATATTTCATCAATGCTCTCCTTCAAATTAAAGTCAATATCTTTAAATTCATCAATGACATCTGAATCACTAAAATTTACCTTTAGTTAAAACTTTGGTGAAATATCAACCACTAGTTGATATGTAGTAATGTAATGCCGATCTATTTCTCTCACCAATGCTTTCTCTCTAATGAAATAATAATGAATCTGGATGTATCCTGGCATGAAATACCAGATTGCTAGCAATTTTAATATGGCTGATACTATCTATATATAATATTGTAGGATCATGAAATATATATGCTCTATCTTATTATAATAAGGTGTGAAATCAAATAGACTCACATGTAGCATTAGTGGTACCCCTGTATTCTGCTTATGTTGATGATAAAGCAACAAAAGGTTGCTTGTGTGATGACCAACTAATTAGAGAACTTTCAAGGTTGAAAAACTAACTTGATGTTGATGTTAGATGTTAGATCTTGAGCACTTCTTGCCCAATTCACATTAATAAAACCTTGTACAATGCTTAACCCACCCATCTGAATAGTGAAGACCAAATTGAATGGTAAACTTTACATAACATGAAACCTTTCAAATTGTATCAAGATATGGCTTCCTTGGTGCTTGTACAAACTGACTCACAAGACCAATAACCTAGCTTAGATCTGGTCCAGTAAAAGTCATATAAATCAGACTTTCAACAAAATTTGGATATGTACATATTTGGAGCAGCCAATTACTCACTCATCTTTGGTATTTAACTTAACAGAAGTTGAGAGAGGAGTAGACATAGGCTTGCAAGCCATCATACCAAAATTTTCCGACATGTTGAGAGTATACTGATGTTTTAGTAACCAAAGGTTATTTCCATCCTGAATAAACTCAATACCCAAGAAGTATTTGAGTTCTCCCAAGTACTTGGTGTCAAACTCCCCCTTCAACTGATCTTGTACTTGTATAACAAGATCTTGACACAAATGATGATCAGGTCATCAACATAGACAATCAACAAAACCATATTGTCAACCGCTTGTAGTATGTAAAGTGAATAATCTGAACTGCAACCTTGAAATCAAATAAATTAAAGTTAGGAATTTATCTTGGCATTCCAAGCTAGTGGACCTTGCTTAAGTCAATAAAGAGACTTTTTCAATAAAGAAGTTTCTTTGGATATCTTGGATCTTTATATCCAGATGGTTGGATCATGTAGACCTTCTCCAGCAAATCTCCATTGAGAGAAGTGTGATTGAAGTCCATCTGATAGAGCTTCCACTTATTAAAAGTGGCCAATACTGAGAGAGAGTAAAAATTGATGATATCTTGGCAACATGGCTAAAGGTCTCATGAAAATCAATTCCATATTGCCCTTGAGCAGCCCTTTGCCACACGTCTTGCCTTGTATCTGCTCACTAAACTATCAGAATTTCTCTTGACTTTAAAAATCAACATGCAACAATTGCCTTCTTACCAAGAGGTAAGCCACAAGCTCTCAAGTTTGTTCCTGATGTAGTACTACAACTTCAAGCTCCATGGCTTGCACCTAATATACATGATGTATTGCTTCCTCTAGAGAATTTGGTCGTTGTTCTTGGACAGCTTTCACCATATATGCATGGTGTTGGGCTAGAAACCCTTCAACTTGAGTGCATCTCATTGGATATTTTAACCCTTGTACTTGTCCTTTGCTGTTCAAGCTAAGATGTACTACTTGTAGCCTCACCTAAATTACTTGGAAATTTTTGAACTATGTCATTGACTAGTCATTTTTTCCAGCAAAGGAGTAGAAATATTACTGGATAAAGTAGGGAGTAAATTTCCTACAGGCTGGGAAACTTGGACTAAAGGTTTCTCAATAGCCTGTGCTGACAAGGGATTTATAAATTGCTGAGATTTAAAGTGCTTACAAGGAACACTAGTGGCACTTAAAATCCTAGCCTGTGAAACATAAATGCTAGTTGGACCAATCAAGAAGTAGATGGTATGGTAATTGGTAAATCAGGTGTGTAACTTGTAGGAACTTGATACAAATATTTTGATTACTCAAACATGACATCTCTACTAATATTAAAAATATTATAACAACTGTATCCTTTGAAATTTAAGGCATATCCAAGAAAGACACACTTCTGTACTTTAGTGTCTAGATTTTGCCTCTTCTCATCAGGAACATGAACAAAGAAAATATACCCAAAACCCTCAGATTTGATAAATCAAGATTCTTACTTGTAAGAGCTTGAAAATATGTCGTTTATTCACCATTCTAGTAGGAGATTGGTTCATCAAGTAAATTGCAAAGTTAACTTCTTTTGCCCAGTAACACTTGGGCATTGCCTTCTTGTTGAGTATGGCTCTTGCAACTTCTTCAATATGTCAGTTCTTCTGCTCAGCAACTCCATTTTGTTGAGATGTGTAGTTGCAATTAACTTCATGCTTGATACTTTGCTCATGTAGAAAAGCATCAAACTGATTTGAACCAAACTCTCCTCCTCCATCAGAACGTAGACATAGGATATTATAACCTTATTGCTTCTCCACAAGCTGCTTAAATATTTGGAAAACTGAAAGGATATCTGATTGCACTTTCAGAAACTAGACCCATGTATATCTTGGCATGTCATCAATAAATGAGAAAAAATATTTAGAATCTATCAGATTATTTTTTGGAACAATTATAACACCTTAGAGGCCCTTGTACCATGATGCTTAAAAGGCTATCTTGCTTGCTTACGAAATGATAAGGGTCATAAATCACATAGGCAAAGGATCAGAAAATATTGGAAGTCCCATAACCAAATCTGAAGTAGGTAGAACTTTTTATCTTTGTAGGATCATGTGACCATTATTTTATGCTACATCTCAAGATCTGAAAAGGCAATAGAGCCTTTAACAACATAGCATTTTGATTTGTGACGGTGGGGATCTTGATGTCTAATTTAAACATCTTTCTCATCTTTTATCCAAGTTTTCATCCAATGGGGATAGCATATTTCTCATAATTTTTTACAAACACATCATCTGGGTTAAATAAAACATGAAAAACCTTAATAATTTGGCCAACAAACTAAGTTCTTGGTGATTGTAGGTATGTGAAGGACTTCTCCTAAACCACTAAAATTGCCAAATGGAAATGAGAAAGGGATAGTGAGTATATGAGTCATAATATGCTCCTTATATCAACCGTATTCACAGACAATAATTCAGATGATGTTTCTTTAGAACTGAAGATACTAGCCTAATGGAGCATATGGTTAGTGCACACGGGAGTCAATGAACCACGCTTCTTCACTCTTGGTCACTGATGTGGCAATATGAGTCATAAGTAATAGATGATCTCAGAGAAAGAATCCTTCTCCATGTAGTTTTGTTCAGGGAGTTTACATCTTCTAATATCAGCTTGCTTCTTAAAACAATTCTTTTCATAATGAGAATTCAATTTATAGTATTTGAAGAATCTCTCCCCTTGGACTTGCCTTGTGTTGCATACTATCTTTGCAAGTATTTTCCTTTACCATTAGCATATCCTTGAAGTGAACTTCCACATCCTCTACCTCTTGCTTGAATTCTTCCATCAAACAAAATCTGATCTTGAGAGACAAGGCCATAGCCACCACCTTTTAGCTGCATTTGTTCAAAGACTAACATTGGGACTAGCTTGTCACATAAAGGATAAGTTTATCTAACATCTATAGATGTCTCAAGTGGTTTATACTCCTTTAGTAGACCTTGAATAGTATAAAGAATGAAATCATCATTCTCAACCTTAACTTATATGCTATTCAGCTGCTCAACCAGACCAGTAATACTTAAGTTTTCTTTTTAACCTCTATTAATTGCTCCTTCAATTGAAGCTTTCTTGCCTTTGTAGATATTTGAAAAACATTTGCTAATACATTCCAAAATCTTTGGGAGTATCATGCCTTGTATGTAACCAAAAATTAATGGTGAAACATGCAAAGAGAGATAGTGTGCAACTTGATTGGCACATTTATTCCAATCATGTACATCATGATATGAAAGAACACCTACTGGACAAGTTTCAACCCCATGACAAGATCAAAATATTCTTGGCCTTTCAATAAGGCAGACATTCTATATTTCCATAAAGAATAAAAAAATATGTCAAGGACTCACCCATAAACATTGGGACAAGTTTCAACCCTTGTGACAAGATCAAACCATTCTTGGACTTTCAAGAAGGAAAAATTTATATATTTCAGCACAAATTAATTGTTCTTTGTCAAGGACTCACAATCAGTATAGAGTTTAGTGTTCATATAGTATAAATCAATGAAAATCAACTCACTTGATTATTAAGACATTCTCAAACAAATTAAACTCAAAGACTCGCATCATTTATGTTCTACTCTGATACCATATTATGAGAAAGTTAAAAGTTAAAGTTATTACTGAGTGAAAGTTGAGAGTGGGGATACCAAAGAATGATTATGTGGGACACAAGTCCTGCTCAAACAAACAAACAGAGGAAGAGAAAAAGGCACACAAGTATATTGAGTCAGTTAAAAGTTAAAGTTATTATTAAGTGAAAGTTGAGAGTGGGGATACCAAAGAATGATTATGTGGGACACAAGTCCAGCTCAAACAAACAGAGGAAGAGAAAAAGGTACACAAGTATATCGAGTCACTCTTTGCTGTAGTATACAAAGTGGTGACTAGCTAGTTATGATAATTAAACAATAAACTCTGATTCAAGATTAACTCTCCTGCATACAATAGCCGCTAGGGGTATGAGCTTGTGATTCTTCATTAACAATTTTTTTTGATGTTTCTATGATTTTTACCACATGTATGCCGTTAGGGGTATTGGCTTGTGATACTTCATCAACAATCCTTTTGATGTTTCTAGGATTTATATCACATCCTGTTTCCACATTATGCATGCATGTTTACTCTCTTACTTGGACCTGATTCTGCCAACAAAATTGACCTGAATTGCTTCTGGAAATAGTATCACCAATCAAAATACGGCTGAAAGGTCTAGACTCCCATCACATGCATGTAAGTCCAAGGACCAAGAAGCACTCAAAGAAAGCTTGCAAAGTACTTGGAAGTGAATTCAGCCATGTATGCTTAGCTGTGGCTGTGCACATCATACTTTTCTTGCTATTGGGATGTTGAGATCCAACACTTGCAAGGGTGGAAATCTGTTGGACTCCCCTAGCTCTCAATCTCTTAAATTATGTAAAGATTCTACACCAAAGTCCACTCTGACTTCTTGTCAAGATTGAGCATGAGCATTATGTGTCCTAAGAATTACTTTTCTTAAGACAAAGGAAATTGTTCCCACAATTGTTTGAAACTGAAGGTCATTGATTTAGGAAGATGTTAAATAAACAAACAGACATCTTAAATAAACATACAAATTTAATGCATAGAGGCATAGAGAAGATGAATCAGTGTGATTGTAAATCATCATGGTAATATATTATTGAATTTTGTGTGAATTCCACTACACTCGATATGTGTGTCACACAACTTTCTCACATGAGCTGTGTGGAATTAGACATGTGTGAAACAATATCGCTGTCTTGTGTGAGTTGGTCTAGAATTATGAACATAACACACAATATCTTGGAGTTCAAAGTGAAAACAATTAGCTAGAGTAACAACCACAAACAATCAAATGTATCAATCTCACTTGTCTGTCCTACAACATATGGGTACCAGACCTTGAGATAGCTTGTATATTTTCAATAGATTTTAGCACAAAACACAATTAAACATTCTGTCCAAACTGACTTCCACTATAAGAGTTTAGATTTTTTTAGTAACCTTGACTTGGGTTCAATCAGAAGAAATTAGAATCAAAATCCAAGATGTTTAGCAAAATAAAATGAGCATTATTACCAAGTTGCAGGAGTTCTGATATCTCATTACCATTGAAATTTAACCCCCTTCTATTTTCTACTTTACCATGTGGACACAATACAAAAGAAGAAGTGCTTTGATTATTCTAATTAACTACATGCAATTGATCCATTTACTGCATTACTGAGTAATGCTTGAAAGTGATATTCCACTCAATCCTTTTGAATCCTCCCATGCATTATGGAGTTTCATTATGTGCTATACTTCCAAGCTATATCCACTTGGCTTGTACCACTAAGACAAATCTACATGAGTACCCACAATATTTTGATGGGTGAGCAACATTTTTCTATGAGGTGTGTCATAAACCTAGCCAATATTACTGCTATTGATCCTTATGAGTATTCTCTACTGATCCTTACAAGTTGCATTTTGATACAAAGAATTTTTCATCGCATAGAGTCTGATTTTCCAACTTTGTTCATAAGAGAAAAAACCATGCTATAAGAAATGACAAGCCATGCAAGTTATGTGGCATTTAGAAGCTGCACGGAATCCCATATTTATAAATTGCACCAAATACAATGATTTTGAGGCACAAACTACTTCAAGACATGGAGGTCCACCAGCATATGACACTATTAATCATTCAAGAATGGACTCACTCACATGAATACTTGAATTCTGTTACCTCTTACCTCTTTGAAGGTCCAACATCTTGTAATTGGTAATATCATTATTATTAAGATTGAGTTTTCAAACATTCATATTAGCTCCTCTTCTGAACCCATGTGCCTCCCTCTATCCACTACCCAATGTAGGCCATGTTTATTGTAGTCTCATGTCCTACTCACAAGAGAGTAGAATGTGGTACTGCAAGAATTACACCTAATCTATCAATGTACTACCATGCCAAATTCCAAGTGACTCACCTTCAATAGCTTTGCTTTAAGGACATGTTGCACAGTTGTTTCCTATGTATTGGAAAAAAACTGCATTTTTTATCTGTTTATCAGGTCTTCCTAGAACACCTACAAGACATCCCTTAGTTTTGCATTTTTTTATCTGTTTATCAGGTCTTCCTAGAGCACCTACAAGACATCACTTAGTTCTAACAGTGATAAGTTTTTGAATAGTGACAACTTGATTGCAAGCAATGTAGAATTGCTCTATAAATTGCACTCTTTGATGTGGCAACAAAGCTTCATAATCAGCAAGTAATTGTTGCAAGTTTCTATCTCTCGTAAATGGATGCATTGAGATGCCACTGTGAATGGAATGTCCTAGCATCAGGCTCAAATTTCTTGCCAAAGCTTCCAAAATCATATGTGCGCAAGGCATTCCCGTTGATTGGTTACATGAATTTGTATGTAGTTGTGGTGGTATCACCGACTGTATTAAGTGTAGTTGTCTTCAAGGCATTCCCATTGATTTGTTAAATGAATTTGTACATAGTTGCAGTGGTATCACCGACTGTATTAAGTGTAGTTGTCTTCAAGGCATTCCCATTGATTTGTTAAATGAATTTGTACATAGTTGCAGTGGTATCACCGACTGTCTTAAGTGTAGTTGTCTTAGTCCTTTTTGGATATCCAAGAAAACATTGAGCTGACTGGTCAATGTTGTTTGTGACTAACATACCAACAATATACAAGAGTGGTAGCTTGAAACGGTTGGTCTTATATGTACAGTCCACTACAAAGATTATGCAATATAACAGCCTTAGCAACTGCCTCAGGTGATGCAAAGAAGATGCAATGTACTCTTTTAGCATTATCTTTGGAATATAGAAAAATATAATCTACACCTTGTAATTTCTCCAACATTGCTTGCAATCGTGTTTGACTGGATAGCTTCTTGATGTTTATTTTCATGATAGTTGTAGATATCTTCCGGTATTAATGTTATGGCTGCATTGGCCTTATCTTTGGAATATAGAAAAATATAATCTACACCTTGCAATTTCTCCAGCATTGCTTGCAATCGTGTTTGACTGGATAGCTTCTTGATGTTTATTTTCATGATAGTTGTAGATATCTTCCGGTATTAATGTTATGGTTGCATTGGCCAAGTTGAGATTTGCTACAATATATCATGGTTCAATGCCACTCAAAAACATTGCTTTAACTTGCATTTCAGCTGTAGACATTTGACAATGCATTATGTGATATGATGGTAAAATTAAATGCTTGTGGTTGTGATCTGCCCTCGGAACTGTGAGATGCTATTGTTTATCTTTCTTCTTTACATCATATAATCTCATTGGACAACAAGGAAATTGAGTGGAGGTCTTCATACTCTTCCACTACATGGCTATCTTTCTTCTTTACATCATATAATCTCATTGGACAACAAGGAAATCGAATGGAGGTCTTCGTACTCTTACACTACATGGCCGCATCATGGTGATGAATATACATTCCGCCTCAGTCATATTGAAGAAACATTTAGTGATTTGAGCCTTTGGGTGGTGGAGAGAGTTGCTGGCCATTTGGCAAGGGAAGCTCGCAAGATCCAAACAAGCTTTCTGGTAGTGGGGAATTTATTGTCACCCTCCAAAATCTATAATTGATCCAATCTATGTAGTGTCGAGAGAATTGTGTCAGTAGTGGAGTGTAGTGTCATATGCGTTTGGAATTCACACCATGAAGTGTAGTGTCGAGAGAATTGTGTCAGTAGTGGAGTGTAGTGTCATATGCGTTTGGAATTCACACCGCACAAAATTCAATAATGTATTACCACGATGATTTACAGTTCATACTCTATATCCTCTATGCATTAACTTTGTATGTTTATTTAAGATGTAATGTCATATGCGTTTGGAATTCACACCGCACGAAATTCATTAATGTATTACCATGATGATTTACTGTTTATACTCTATATCCTCTATACTCTATATCCTCTATGCATTAACTTTGTATGCTTATTTAAGATGTCTCTATGTTTATTTAACATCTCCCATGAATTAAGAGGTAGATTATCCTCTATGAATTAACTTTGTATGTTTATTTAAGATGTCTCTATGTTTATTTAACATCTCCCATGAATTAAGAGGTAGATTGTCCGTGCGCTTCAATAGCGGGTTTTATGAACGATAGGTAGACTTTCCTCGAATCAAATTGTGAATATACACAAAGGGAAATTCTTCCGCGGCTCTTGTGTTCGCACACTACGCGCTGCACCATTATCTCATGAACTCAAGTTGATCAGGTAATACCTCTTCCAGCGATGGTTACTGTTTTGGATTGAACTGTAGTATTTCTTGCAGGTCTACGGAGGGGTCCGTATCTGTCAGTTGACTCTTCCTACGGTGATTGAGAAACTGTTACCAGAATTGTTGGCTTGATAAGAGATTCAATTTTGTAGACTCTCTTGTCGCGAACTTACTCTAACTATCCGACTTCACCGGACAGTAACTTGCTGGATCCAGGATCCCACTGACTCACATAAGTAGAGCTTCAATCCTATTATGATCAAGGGGAAAGACGAGGACTCTCGAAAACGTACGAAAGACAATTCACTCGAAAACTTCTTTCACAATTTTTCCAAAAACTTATCGATTCGCTGATATGACAACCTCAGCTGAACTCCGGGGTCCCTTGGTGCCTTCATCCGGCAGCTCGCGAGAAGCAGAACCTGCTCCAGAGCACGTGGTGAACATAGACACAGAAAATGCTTTCGACGTTCCACCAAATTCAATATATCCAATGTCGATTTGGGCAAGTCTCCTCAACAATGTGTCTGCTAGCGCCTCCAATTTGGCTAACTTACTGCCCACAGGAACATTTCTGGCGTTTACAACGATAGCCCCTTTCATCACAGACCATGGTAGTTGTGACGACCCTTCAGAGGTATGGCGAAGTGTAGGAACAACCATCAGTTTCGCAGTGTTCTGCGTCTTCTCAAGTTTCACCGACAGTTTCCTAGCCGTCGATGGACAAGTGTACTACGGTATTGTGACATTCAATGGGCTCTGGACACCACAGTTACCAGCTGCCCTGCGTCCTACTGCTGGGGAGAGTGACAAATACAAGCTGACCTTCCTCGATTTCGTCTACGCGATTCTTTCCCTCGCAGTATTCGCAGCGTGCACGCTCATGACCGATAACATTCGAACTTGTCTATTTGCCGACCTCGATTATGACTACGTCCGGATTATCCCTGGCATTGTGGCGTTTGTCGTCAGTACTGCCTTCACAGCACTCCCGTCGAAACGCCATCCGCTTGGTTTCCCTTTATCACCAGCAACCCTCACGGCCGTCATTCACGAAATTACAGGAGCAGGATCGAGCTCCACTACTGCAGATACCAAGATTGAATAGACTTTCGGGTAACGTTTAACTTTCAGGTACATGGTACTCATTGAGGAGGCACTGGACATGCCATTGGAACTCGTGTCAACGAGTTGTAGTGTAGCTGGAGCTCCATCCTCGGCTTCGGAAGGGTGGAAAACGATTATGACATAGAATAGCTCAGGTTGGGGACAAAATTCTATTCTGATTGGGACGGACCTCTCGAGAACTAGTTATTCCTGCAAGGTTTTCCTTTTCTATAAATCTTTGTGGGGGTTTGTAAATATCCATGATTGTAACCAAAACCCTCCTTCGATAATTCTAGAACGTGAAGTAAGTTAGGCTCTAGGAACTGGATTAAAAGGGCTTGAAGCGCTATTTTGTCAAGGTCCTGTCATCCCCTAATAAAATAGAGTGATTCCCATTGACTTACCGGATACGTACCTATGATCTTGAAGTAAAGTATCAAACCATTATCCATTATGACTCAATGGTTACGCTTTCTCGTTCATTACGATAAGTTTGCCCTTTTCATGGGTACGTGGTCGTTCCATGCTACTTTTCATCAAAAGTTTACTTGATGGTTATGGAAGTATCCCTCTAAACTTATGTGGGACCTCTGCCTATTTTACATTTCGATTTTTGATAACAGAATTGCTCTGGAATCTAAAATCTAACCTTCTGCCTGCCTATTTATTTATCAAACGATTTCTTTTGGTGCTCCTACAACATCATTATGCAACGCGATGTCCAAAAATGCAAATTGAAACCCCTATTGTCATATTCTTTTTTTCAAAATAAAATTGGACACCATTATCTTAAAATACGTTAATCTAATAATTATTGGTTTGTTCAATTCCAGCTCGCATGGTAAGAAATCGAGCGAAGACTTGCGTTAGTAATTTGCAACAGGAAGTATGTACCTCTAAACACCATCGGGATCGATATTGATTTCTCCACAAAATTAGGCAAGTAATCGTCATCTCGAAAAGAAAAACCTCGAGTATGAGTAGCTTTCTTTTTTTCTCCTCTTGACATCTTCCGGGTAGAGTCATAGCTAATTGATTTGCTAAACTGCACATAATATCAGTAACCACCTCTAACTGTGAGGAAGAAATGAGGGTCAAGATTCAAATCATGACATGTGCTTGCAAATCAAATTGAACCAGCGAGTGTTGCAAGTGAATGCCTCGATACTACAGGTCTTTTTCAGTTTTTTAGTATGTTAAATGAAGTAAGCTCAGCTTATTCCTTGTGTCCCTTCATATCTCAATATCTTTTTATAGTTTTCTAAGTATATTTAATGAAGTAAGCTCAGTATATTCTCCGTTTTCCTTGTGTCGTTTAATATCGCATATGTACCTCTTTGTATTCTTCAGGACATGTGTTCAATGTGACTCCCATAAAAACCTCTGTCTACGAATTGTACTTCCGTGTTATTCTCACTGAATTTCTCTTGTGTCCACCCTTTCTGCGTGATCTATCCAAAGACTCCAGTGACTATATAAAGCCTATCAAGGAATTGGAGTATCTTTCTAATCATTTTATTTGAGACTTCCTATAACTTGGTGAGTGAACAAGGAATGGAAAGGCTATGGACTATTTTTGCGCAAAGGGACTGTAGTGGATTTTGCACATGGTCTTAGAATTAGATTCTTATACACAGAAATAAGGAAAGACCTCGTGTATTGCTGTCCAATAGCTTGATTTGAAATTAAGTGAACTTGAGTTTGTTTGTGTCTTTTCTTCTTCTCAGTATATAGGCGGTAGCAACAACAATGCTTGGATGTATTGTAATGTTTGGAATTTTTTGTCACGGAGGAGCTGAAAGTTGTGTGGAGTCAAGAGCATCGGTGATTTGATTTGCAGTGAGCAAGCAGAAGACGAAGACCAAGTAAAAAACAAAGAAAAGGATGCAATCAAGCAAAAGAAAGTAGTCAAGCGCTCTATTAAGAGTACAAAAGAGTATTTGAAGACTAAGCAAAGAAGGAGTGCTATGAGAAGAAGTAGCGTGAATTCTTTCTATTGGAGGTGAAGTGGAGGAGGTGCAGTTCCTAAGGATGCTGGTGGACAGGAACCTTGCGATCCATCAAAGACAAGCTGAATAATTGTTCACCTTTCTCCTTGCACACAAAAGTTAGATGAGATCTATTGCAGTAGGATATGACATCACCTTCTATCTAACACTCACAAGTTGTACACTACCAACTATCCAATTTCAAGGATTCAAGCCATCCTTGCAGCACATGACTTGTGGAAATATATCACTTGAGATGCAAACATTCCACTTGTTGGGAATAGAGAGCTATGAGGATTCATATAAATCAACAAGAATGTCAATGATCAATGTGACTATCAAGGACTGAGTTGGTGGATATTCTGGAAGAAAAGAATTCAAAGGAGACTTGGACATCTTTAAGAAGAAAAGTGAGATAACCAAAATGGGAAAGCTCCAAGTATTAAGAGGTAAATTGGTTGCCTTATAAATGGATGAAGATATTAATTTAGAGAACTATTCATGTACTTGAAGAGCCTAATTCAAGATATCAAGACACTTGATGGGATTGTGGAAGAAGCTAAGTCTGTGCATGCTTTCTTAAAGAGTCCACCCCACATACAACAAGTATTTATCAAGGCAGTGTAAGTCATACCAAAAGGAGTGATATCACTTGAGAGACTGAGAGCTTAGTTCTCAAAGAGGAGATCAATATTCAACAACACCAAAAGAGAAAGAGTAAACACCCAAGAAAACTCAACCTTCTTCACTAGTAGTAGACATTTCAAGACAGGATATAAGACACTACAAGAAGTCATTTCAGAAGCAGATGGTGTACCACAGAGGTAGTTCAAATTTAGGTGGTGGAAAGAAGAAAGAAAGTGATAACTTTCACTACTATGACAACTACACTATGCTCAAGAGTGCTTCAAGAAGCGTAGACAACAAGAAGGAGGTGCTCCAAAAGGGAACTTTGAAATAGACCAAGAGCAAACATAGTTATAGTAATTCCTCAAGAGTTGTTGTTCTTCATGGCACTGTACACAACATTAGCAAAAGAACCTTGGTGGATAGATTTAGCTGCTTCTAATCACATCACTTCAAATCATCAGCTATTCCAAATTTTCAAGCTTAGAATGAATGAAGTGATTGTTGGTCTTGGAGATGGTGATGGCAATGAAGTACAACATGAAGGTGATAAGCATCTCCACCTTTGCATTGGTGAGACCTGGATCCTCACTTCTGTTTGGTATATACTAGGTGTGATCCATAACCTTTTTAATGTTGTGCATGTTATATTTGATAGGCAAATTGTAAGCATTCATGTCAATCATTGTGATATTATAGACCAAAGTGGACATGTAAAAGCCCAAGGTGATAAAGTTTGCAAACTTTATAAACTACAAGCTTGAGCTCTAGGTTAAAGCACTCTACTTAGTACAATGGTAGGTGATAATACAGTATTATGGCATAGAACGCTTGGACACTTGAGTCAAGTCAAGATGTTTGTCTGGCATTGGAGTCTCTTCATTACAATTTGAGGATTGTCCTTGTGAGGTTTGTATGCATGGGAAGTAAATCAAGCAAAATTTTCTCAAGACTACAAGCAGAAGTAGTGCTACACTTGACCTTGTGTACATGGACCTTGTAGAACTTATTGACCTAGTTTCAAAGTGAGGTGCACCCTAATAGCTTTGATCTGCAATAATTTCTCTTTAAAAAATGTGGGTGTATTTTTTTCTTAAAAAGAAGCAATCCTTGACACATGTTAAGAATCCATCACTAAAATTGAATAGCAAACTACAAGGCACGATCATGCAATGAAAAATGATAGAGGAGTAGAGTTCTTATCAAAAGTGGTTGATTCCTTTTATAAGAGCAAGGGTATCTCAAGACAATTGACTTCTCCTAACAGTCCTCAACAAATGACATTATGGAGAGAAAGAATCAACCTATAGTAAAGATGGAGATTTATGTGGCAACCCAATGTCAATGTACTCATAGTATAAATGGTAAGCACAGGTCGCTTCCATGAGGATGCAAGGTGGAAATGTCTAAATGAGGAGAAGGTGTCACAATGTCAAAGGTGGTCTATTCTTGAGTGTTCAACTTCTTGGGCAGAAACTACTCCCAAAAGAAGGTAGAGACACTCACTATGGCACTCTACAAAAGGAGAAATTAACAACCATTGTCACAAAAGATCTAATCTAATAAGCTCTTGATGGTGGTGGTTTACTTCATGTTGAAGGCCTCTTCCTCCTAAAGAGCCTATTTTACCCCAATGGCTAGTCCTATCCCATATGTATATTCTTCCTGAAGGTTGGTTTTTAGGCTGAAGGTCAGTTTTCAAGCCAAAGATTTTTCATCCTAACACCATCGCTAACTGCATGCATCTCTTCCCAAAAAACACAATCCCCAAAAAAAGTCCAAAATCAATTGTCTATTTGACTTTTTTACTTTGTTGTACTCTCAATGCTCCATTCTTCCCAGAATCCTTCCTCAAATTGACTCACTTTTTCAGATTGTCAAGGATACTTCCTTGCTTTAGTGCAAATTTCCTTACCAAGTACTCCACACACTCCTACTACAAGATTCCTCACCTCTACTAGACCAAATATGCAATCAAAGATGTAAGTGAAATCAATCCAACACAAAGATTCAAAAACAATCCTTTAAGTTGAATACTTCAATTATGAAAGAAGAGGACATAGCTTCCTTGGGTCGCAACCCATATATACAGTTTTTCCTACTCTTGATGAAGATGATCAACAGCTAAGGACTGCTAGAAATCTTCTAATTACACCTAATCCATTTATCACTAATCCTACCTATTGATCTTATCCTAAGCATAATTAAGAAGTGACTTGAAACCATGCCCAATGACAACCACTACTTTTTGTTTACTCCATGTACAGTTCAATACAATTTACTCCTTGTTTACTCCAATACAGTTCCAAAATCTTTGGCTACAAAATTGTCATCAAGTCTATAAAGAATTTCAAGCTAAAGGTGATTACCAGGCCAAAGGGTGTTCTATACTTTAACATATTTCTACCTATTCCCTTCCAACTAGAATTTCTTTGTCCTAAAGTCTAATGTAAGGAACTATCATCACCCTTACAAACCTTGATCAACAACTCTTCATGTTCTTGATACTCTATGATTTCTCCCAGCAATGCCTTCATGGATTCCTTGAACTTCTTCAAGGTGTGTTCAAGTAAATTTTTGGCTAGCTGCTACAAGCGTTCAACTATGTACACCTTTGCCGTGAGAGTGTGCGCTTGGGATCTTGAATCCTAAGCCTTTAGTTTGTCCAAGGAGGCCTCTGTTGCCTCCTTCATAGTTTCTTTGAGATGGTCCCATGCCATCTCCATCCTTGCCAAAATTGCAGTCTTCTCTAGGTTGAATTGGGTCTGACTCTCCTCCATCTCAACCATCATCTCTTCTTGAATGGCTGCCTGATCTTTCTCACATTCTTCTTCCTTTTGCTTAATGCTTTTTGCAAGCTTTTTCACTTGTATCTTTGCCATTTGCAACTCCTCTTGATGATGAACTCTGTTGCTATGGGGTCCACCTTCACCTTCTCCATTAAGTGTATTCTTTTGCTTGGCCCTTCACCTTCTCACAAAGCCAAGTTTGTTGTCACACTTCTTCTGATGTAGACTTGGATGCCCTTTGCCTCAAAATCCTTTCTTCTTGAATTTCCTTCTTTAGGGCCATGATTTTTACCCTGAGCTTGGCCACCTCCAAGTAATTTTGTACCATAAACACTTGTTCTTTAGGTTTGTCAAAATGCCCTATAGGGAACAAGTAGTCTAGGTGATTCTTCTTCGCATTTGGCATCAGCAAATCCATCCCTAGGTAGAGATGGATGACAAAGGAAGACACCAATGTCCCTCCTCCTTCCTTGTTCATTTTTCCTATAAGCTCTCTCACCCTCACCCAAAACATAGTTATCCAATTGATAGTTTTTCCTTGGTATAAATACTCAGAAAGGATTGCCTAACTATTTTTCAAGTAAGTTATTCATTTAGATTTGAACAACTTCATGACTGATTCTACCAGGATCCTCCTCACATGATCATTGATACCTAGAACAAACCAACCATTGTTGGTCTTTTTGCCTCTGAATGTGGCCTTGAACTTGGATTCAATAGTCAAGTTTGAGCAAGTCCATGTACTATCTAGAGTAATGTCATATGGGGGAGAATTTCTAGGCCCCAACACTCTCTGCCAATGATCTTTATCAAAGCAAAGAGTTTCCTTCTCCGGTTCTCTAGCCCTAGATTACAATTAACCTTGATTTCATGCAACATCACATCATCATTCAATTCCCAATTCCACATTAAGAAATCTAACTTCTTGCTGCAGACTAATTCCTACCTATTGTACAATCCACACTTAACTAATCCTGGGGCCTTGATTTATGAATTCAGGTGCACTTCTCATCTTTCTGGGCACCTTGGGAGCAACTACTTCTTTTCCCTTTTTCCCTCTCATCATCCCTACTTCACTTCTCACTTCCTAACCCAAACATTCTTGCAATTTTAAATATTTAAGTGAAGAAACATCCCACCAAGGATGAAGAAAGTGCAACAAGTTTTGCTTTGGTTGATTTTGAAAAAACTCAAAGAGGATCCAAGCCCCAAGTGGACATTTAAGGTGATGGCCATACCACTACAAAATTTTGGTAAGCACTCTCTTTGGTGAGCAGTCACTACTTGCACGTGTGTGGTTGGTACAATTGAACGGTCATTAATTGAAGTTATTGATATGTTGGCACCACATTTACTCATTAAATTTCAGGCCAAGGGACTTTTAGGCCAAATAGCTTTTCCACAAGAGATAGTCCCAAGGCAAAGGTTTCCTCGTCAAAGGTTCTCTTGTCTAACAGCCTTCTTCCTTGAAGAGCTATGCTCTGGTTCTTCTGTGGCACATTCCTTATGCGTCATCTTCTCCTTGAAGGTGCAGTTCCCCTCAGGGTGGAAGGTAATTAATCATAACCTTGCATCTTCCTTACTGATTGACTATTTCTACACTCTCCTTGGTTAAGTCCCACAAGTTGAAAGAAAAAGTGCACTTTAGAAAGAAGTGGGGTGTCACAATCTGCCTCAAAATTTGTGTGCTGAGGTGATGTCTGAATACAAAAATCTACTTTCTCAATCAAACACCTACCAAAGTAATTAAAATTATGAGCCTTGAGGGAGTCTTATATGGTGAGAAACCTGATCTTCCTCATCTTAGAGTTTTTTACTGCAAACCATATGCACATATTCCATTAGTCTTGTGCAAAAAGCTTGATGATGGGGGTATTCAAATAAACCAAAGGCTATAGGTTACTAGCTCTACTCAACCAGATTATCATTAGTTGAGATATAACCTTTGATGAGACTAACAAAGGATCCATTGCTCAATCTGAGGGAGGGAATGAGAGCTCTTCTTCATGATCATGTGGTCAATTTGAGTTTCTTCAATCTAAAGCAATTTATCCAAAGGTCTCAATTCCAAAGGAGGAATTTGCATAAGAGACCAAGCTTTGACTATCATCTTGGGTTAGAAAACCTATGGCTCAACTTCTTGATATGTGTTGTCTAACTTCTAGACGGTTGAGGACCTCATATTGTTCAAGAAGCTTTGGGATTTAAGAAGTGTTTCAAAATAATGAAGGAGGAATATAATGTGCTGATAAAAAAACAAGACTTGATCACTCACCTCTCTACTCTCTTGAGAAGAAGCTGATAGGTACCAAGTGGATACTGAAGACTAAGTACCTATCTGATGGTTTGGTGCAGAGGTATAAAGAAAGACTTGATGCAAAGGGGTTCTTGTAGACAAAAGGTGAGGACTATGGTGAAACCTTCACCCCTTTTGCAAAGGTGAGTTCTATCATATTTCTCCTTGCTATTACTCAACTTCAGAAGTGGAAGGTTTGGCAACTAGACATCAAGATTCTACAACTAGAAGGATTTCAGATGCCAAGGAAGGAAGAATAGATTTGCAAACTTCACAAAGTGCTCTATGGATTGAAACAAGCTCTTAGAGCTTGGTTGACAAGGATCAACATTCCTTAAAGGAGAAAGTTTTGAAAGCTACAAGAAGTGATCCTAATTTGTATCTTTTTACTATTGAGGTTGGAAGAATCAACAGTTTGCTCTATGTTGATGATTTTATCCTCTCAAGAGTGATGAAGAATCTGCAAGAAGGTTAAGTCTTAACTTGCCTCAGAACTTGATATGAAATATTTAGGATTGCTTACCTTTTTCCTTGGTATCACTTAATTTGAAATGGAAATGCTCTTTATCTTGTACAAGGGAAGTACATTCAAGATATGCTCAAGGATTATAATATAGAGCACTGTAAACCTTTAGCCACACCTATGAGTAGGAACAAGGTTCTGGAGTTGATGAAGTAGTAGATAGAACACATTATAGAAGGCTTATTGCAAAGCTTTTATACTTGGCCGTTACTACTAGATTAGACCTTACATATGCAATTAGTAAGCTCAATTGATATATGGATCACCTAGAAGCCCTACATCTTAAGGCTGCTAAGAGTGTTCTGAGGTATCTTAAGGGTATTGTATTATATTATATGGTCTAATTTTTTGCTCAAAAGCTCTTAAAAATCTAATAGATTTTCTTTAGTCCAATTAGCATTGCACTAGAGACCAGGTGGATAGAAGATCTAGATCAAGTTTTATCTTTCTACTTGCTAGAAGTGCTATGATTTGGCCAAGTAAGAAACAATCTATCCATCACTCTCTTTTATAGAGGCTAAATTATGTGGACTGTGTAATGCAGTTCACGAAGTTGTCAGGTTGGGTTGGATGTTGGAAGATTTGGGAGAGATGCAAAGTAAGTCAACTTTTAAATTTTCAGATAAGATGAGTATCATTGCCCTTGCCAAAATTCCGGTTCATCATGCCCGGACCAAGCATGTTGGAGTACAGATACACTTCATTAGTGAGAGAATACAATTTGGAGAGGTATGTACAACTTGGGTATATCCTGAAAATCGACTGGCTGATATTTTCACTAAGCCCTTGTCTAGAGAAAAGTTTCTAGAACTCTCAAAAGGACTTGATCTCTGTGAAATTACCACTGACCTTAAGATGAGGAAATAAAATGAAGTAAGCTCAGTGCATTCTTTGTGACCCTTGTGTTGTTTCATATCTCAATAAGTGCTTCTCCTTCTTCAAGACATATGTTAAGTGTGATTCTCGTTTAACCACTCTCTGCTTTATTCTAAGTGAGTTTCTCTTGTGTCTAAGCCCTTTCTGCCTGAGCTACCAGAAGACATTCCAATGACTATACAAGGCCTATCAAGGAAATGATGAATTATCTTTCTGATCCTTTGTATTGAGACTTCCCATAAGTTGGTGTGTGAGGACGGAGTGGAGGTGCTATTGACTGCTTTGTGTACAGAAGGATTTCCACAAAGTATACTCTCAGTCGGAGTTTGCACATCTAATGACTGGTGACATATTTCTTCAACGAGGTTGATATTAGAAAACATTGGATTCGAAGTATGTGCACAAATAGGCAATCTCGGTTAGATTTTTTTAGTATTGCCGTTCACATTGGAAGTATATATCCTCCTTTCCCTGCTTCATGAACTGTTTAGAGTAATTTGATCTTCTTTCCATCAAGCTAAACCGGAGAGTTCAGCTGACAGAAGGTCTAATTCTTTATGTCAAATTATCTCCAGAGAAGTTTTCCTGTGACTGGAATTCATCTCAAGTTTAACTTAATGTTATTTTTGTGGCAAGTGTAATGGAAGCATTCAAATTAGCTGGTATAACAACAAACTAAAGAAGAGAGCATGTTTCTTAAGTGGAAAACAGAACCACAATGTTAGTTGACAGCGCATTATGACTTACGAGCCAACGAAAAATCAACCACGAGGGGCACCACCGCAGATGACCACGTTTCACACTACAGTACTTTATTTTACCATAATCTAGGATTAGGGTTTGAAGTTAAACTGACGATTAATGCTAATTAGGTTGTGCTGATTTCATGAAACTTGAACATGGTGACCATTCCTTTGCGAAAGGAATGGTCACCCTGTTCACGCCAGGAAATTCACTCCGCATCGTTGCTTTCTTCCAATCCTTCCTGGTGCTTGCGGTGACCCGCTAATCAACTCCACTTGGTGATATTCACATTAGTATATTCCGAGGAATTTCAAAAAGCAATCACTGCCAGTTCGTTCTCGGTCGAATCAGAATCATGCCGGAGACGAGCGCACTAAGGTGTACAGCTCGTCCCACATGTGTCAGGAGGTTCACGAACTTCAGAAGTTCATCAAATTAGGAGCATGTGCTTAGAACTCACTGAGTCAGGTCTTTTTGTCCTCTATTTCTGAACCTGATTCTGTGCTTCTCCTGATGTCGCGGTGAACGGTTAGTCTAATAGCATACTTTAGACATGTATCGCAACGCATTGAAATCCTCGTACCATGCTCATAATTTGCTTCACATGTACCCTACGAGCTTCAACTGTAAAAGTCAAAGGCGTTCTATGATCTGGCTCTCGAACAGTATAGCAAACTTTACGGCGCACGGTTCGTATGGAAGATGGAAACAGTAATCCACGAGCTCTGGTTTACAACACACCTCATTTGTGCCTGAACTCAAGCAAACATTCTTGTTTTAAAAACCAACGTTTGACCTTCACATTGGTACGCCAGAGGAAGACTAAGCGTACGGCCAGATTTCACGTTCTCTTACTTAGAAAATTGTGGAATCCAGGAGCAATCTAGCTTAACTCAAAACTCAAGATCTTGACAGCCTTATTGATTACGTATACCACCATGGCCCCCTCACGTCAGCTCAGAGCTCCTTTGGTGTCCGTCGCACCGGAAACCAATGCCGCCACTCACCAGGCTTATCCGTTATCAATCTGGACAGCATTTCTGAACGATATATATGCTAGTGCATCAAATTTGGCCAACCTACTACCTACGGGGACATTCCTCCCATTTACAGCCGTAGCTCCAATAATTACCGACAATGGCACTTGTGACACTCCTTCAGAGTTATGGCGCAGTGTAGGAGTGGCTTTCTTTTTTGCGGTGTTCTGTTTCTTTCTCGTGCTTCACTGAGAGTTTCGAGCAGTCGATGGACAAGTTTATTACGGACTTGTGGCGCTCACAGGACTGTGGACAACCCAACTGCCTTGTTACTCCACGTACTGGAGAAAAGGATAAGTACAAGCTGACCTTCAGCGATTTCTTCCACGCAATTCTCTCCCTTGCAGTATTCGCAGCGTGCGCGGTCATGACTCCTACGATTCGGTTGTGTCTGCTTCCAAATCTAGAGGATAAGCTGGTTCGAACCATTCCCGGCATTGTTGCACTCGTTGTCAGTGCGATTTCGTAATAATCCCGTCGAAGAGACATGGGATTGGATTTCCTCTATCTCCTGCAACTTTTACATCTGTCATCGAGGAGACCACATGAAGTGGACCACTATACTCAACTGCTGTACTCAAGATTGAGTAGCAGTTGACAGCTGATAGGTTGATCTCCAATATCTTTCCGCAAATACTTGCAAATATTTGTGTACTGTTTATGCGAACCAGATAGTGCATATAAATCCAATGGTATCAGCTGAGAAACGAGATAGAAGGAAAGAAAGAAACGATTAGAGAGAACATACATTACGTGAACTATAGAGCAGAAGAGACGCTCTGCCAAAATCGATACAGATGTAGATCCTTTCCTGTCAAACAGTACGTACATTTTCCGAGGCAAAATATAAAAGAAGTCACCTTTTCTATTTCCAAGTCTTCACTTGTTCACATGTTGTTACTTGCAGTTCCGATACTCATGACTAATAATCGAACATCAATTTGATATGAAATGTGTTAGACTCATTAGACTACCCGATGATCGGCTACACGGACAACGCCGGTGTTGATTCTGGCGTTGAGTTGTATATCGGACCTGCCAGAGCAGTGAGCACTCAGAGATCTTAATCGAGTAAATGCAGTCCTCTGAGAGCCGAGGCCTTGAAGGAGAACTAGAAGCATAGAAGACACATTAAAATGCGCAAATTCCTCTCAAATGCGGTCCTGTCACTTAATGTAAAAGTTGGAGTATGACAATAGAATGACGTCACGGTAATTAGGAAGAAAGAACGTGTATAAAAAAAATGACATATTGTCTCCGCAATATCTATCTATTCATTGTATGGAGACCTTGACTATAGAGGTTGGTTACGTACTCTTTTCTGGAGACACTTATCTCTGTTCTTGTGGTTTTTAACGATTAAACAAGCATCGGCAATAGTACTGTAACCCATAACTTTTTTCTTCTAGCACTTGAATTATGGTGACTGTTTTGTTCCGGGTTAATGTTAAACAACTGAATTGCACTTAGCCTTGGGTACTTCATACATCCTCCCCCCGCCCACAGTTGCAGGTAGAGACCCTCACGTCTGGTCTCAGGGTTGGTGATATCTTCTTGGGAGTCTAATTTAATTTAATCTATCTGAATTACGCATAGCTATAAAGGCAGAAAATTGCAAGGAATTTGATATTCTTTGCTTCCTCATGTTAAGTGCTGAAAATCACTGATTCGATTCACATATAATATCTTCGACTTCCATGATCCACTTGCAATTGCTATTTGAGACCGGCTACAGTATTTTGAAGTTGAAGTTTTGGTGGGAAGGTAGCAGCTTTAGCTTACAAACAATAAAAGGGAACAGGGATTCATCGAACGAGAGCCTATCTCACCACCGGATTTGAATCCTTACGCTGGAATTTCATGCAATCCTCGTGTTAGCGCACAAACTGCTCTCAGACTGCACGCACCGTTATCTCATGAAGGCAAGGTGAGGCATTGTTCCCTGTTGTGCGAGCGATGGTTATGCGCAGGCTTAGAACCAGAATGATATCATATTAAATGCTAGCAGTTCGGAGCAAAGGTCAAGTTTGTCAGAGGACTAGTAAGTAGTCCTTGAACGGTAAAGGAGCAACAGTTCCCAGAAGTGCTGGACCAGATGGTCAACTTCCACAAATCGTGGAAATCCGGTGTAATCGGGCAGTAACTTGCTCCATCCAGGACTCCCCTGCGTCGGATAAATAGAGCTAGGTACTACTCTTTCCATCAAGAAGGTAGACAAGAACCTCTCAAAAACATACGAAAGACAGGGACATTCCAAATCGTTCAAAAAACTTTGTTCATTTGTCGATATGACAACCTCAGCTGAATTCCGAGATCCCTTGGTGTCGTCATCTGATAGCACACGAGAAGTAGAAGGTGCGTCAGAGCACGTTATAAATGTCGACCAGGACCCAGGAACGGGTCCTGACGTTCAACCAAGTGCAGCTTATCCCATCTCGATATGGGCAGGTTTCCTCAACAAAATATCTTCTAGCACCTCCAATTTGGCGAACTTACTGCCCACAGGAACATTCCTGGCGTTTACAACGATTGCTCCGTTTATTACAGACCATGGCAGTTGTGACGACCCATCTGAGCTTTGGCGAAGTGTAGGAACAACCATCGGTTTTGCAGTCTTCTGTTTCCTTTCAAGCTTCACCGACAGTTTTCAGGCAGTCGATGGAAAAGTGTACTACGGGATTGTGACTTTCAAGGGGTTATGGACTCCGCAGTTACCTGCTGCCCTGCGCCCTACGAGTGGAGAAGTTGATAAATACAAGCTGACTTTCCTAGATTTCTTCTACGCGATCCTTTCACTCGCAGTGTTCGCAGCCTGCACACTCATGACTGATAACGTTCGTACTTGTCTTTTTGCTGATCTCGACTACAACTACGTTCGGATTATCCCTGGGATTGTTGCGTTTGTCGTCAGTGCTTTTTTCACAGCATTCCCGTCCAAAAGACACCCGCTTGGTTTCCCTCTATCTCCAGCAACACTTACCGCTGTTATTCAGGAGATTTCGGGAGCAGGATCGAGCTCTACTCCAGCAGGTCCCAAGGTTGAATAGAGAGAGATCCGGAGTTGACTATCCTTGAAGTCGCAAACTATCTTATCCGAGAGCACCTCGGGACTACATGTGCATAAATCTGAAGGAGGCCAAAATAGAAAGGTGATGCAAAGGAAAACATAAAGTTTCATCGAGATGAAATAATCAAATCCGCCTAGATAGGCCTCCATGAAATGTGTCATGGAGGCCTATCTAGGCTTGCCTACTAGGTACTGCAGGATGATCTTGCAAGGTGTAGCACCAATGGAATAGTTTATTTAATAGTTCAACGAGCGTCACGTATCATATTAAACGAGCTTAGAGGTGTGATTGTTCATAGGATTTAGACGTCAGATTTTCATAAAACATTTAATGAATAAAATTCTGTCTTCTTGTCTAGTTGTGCATGTCACCCCTTTCTCTGTTGATATAAAAGTCTTGAAGTTCATGTAAGACGATTTACTACCACACTTTCTAGTGGATGGGATCTTTTATGTTCGTCTTACCTAACGTGTTTGTTGGGAGTGATGTCGTTAAAAGGTGACCCTGTCCTTGAGCAGTTGAGTTTAAAAAGAGAAAATATTCATTTCTGAATATCATTGTCTTGCGAGAAATCACACATAACATACTGGATAGTGCTTAACTAAAGTAACTGTTATTGTGCCTCCCAATCTAGAGGAAAGAAAGAATCAAACGTTGTCGCTGTTTGACGAAACTTCAGTCGCATTTTGTTGGAATCAATATCAAGGAGGAACGTTTATATAGCGTTTTGTATTTTTGAGTCTATATTCCTAAAGTAATTCTTTTGCTTGTTAGCGTTATAAACAGTGGCAGAGCTGACTGTCATGTGTTGCTTTGAAGTAGAACTAGTGGAATGACATGTTCCTTTTTCTCTCTTTTCCTTTGTGTCCTATTTGAACTTTACGATAGTAACTAGTAAGAAAGACTATCTAAGAGGAAAGACTTCACCTCAAGGCTTAGAGATTGATCGTAGTATCAAATTAAAGGTAAGATTAATTATAAATGGAAATTCAGGATTATTTTCGGTACCTTAAACATGTCTGCTTGACCATCTCGCGGAGTGATCAACCACAAGCGTTATCGTCAACAGTGAGTAACTACTCTAACCTACGATAATTACAACCTTCAGTAATCAGAACCCAGTCATGGAATTTGTTTAAACCCTAGCTTAATTATACCATAGCTTGCCTTGTCTCAGGTGGATGTGTTAACCAATGCCACCCTTTAGCAGTACAGCACAATTCTCACTCTCACTCGCTATTTCCCCAATTGATTTCCATGCCCCCTACCTCTTGACGCCGATCGCTTATGGTGCCGATCCACTTGGGTACCGTCGTCAGCATTCAGCTGAGATATCAGTACACAAGCACAATGCGTTTTCAGGTTACTGCTCAGATAAATCCCGAAGCGCACTGCCGGATATTCTGAGCTCAAAGCAGCTAAGTTTGAGAGCTTCACCTTAGAGATGTTCTGGTTGAATTTGAGCCACTGACCAAGTGGTCGCGTGGAACAATTAAAAACTTCAGGAAAGGAGGAGCATATGTTTAGAGCTCATGGACAGAGTGAGGATACGATTTGGGCAACTCAGGAACCATCAAATTGTTCTTCTTGGGACGTGGATAACACAGCAAAGGCTAAATCCGTTTCCAGTAGTGGTACGACCGACGTTTAAACTAGCCGAACGGAATGAAAGTTCCGTGACGGAAATTACAAACTGGGACTTCCTAGTCACAATTTGGTGGCCTTTAAGCTTCACAAGTTCCGCGAAGTGCCAAATGCAAGGGCATTTGGCGATCTGGCACTCCAGTAGTACTTTAAGCAGTGCGGCGCAAGGTTCGTTTGGAAAGTGCTCACTAGTCTCTGGATTGTCACGAAACGTGCACTTTTGTGTGTTTGAATCTGTCATCTCAAAATCGCGCTCTCCACATGAGAACGCGAGAGAGGCCCCGATTATGAGCTTGTGCGGAAAGCCTGGGGTTCAAGCTTTCACATTTCTGCCTCGCGTAGTCAGTTTGTAGTTACAATGAAGAATCTAGCCCAACTCAAAAGCTCAACTCGATTTGTCAGTGCATCATAGCTACCTAACGTCAGCTCAGAGTTCCCTGTGACATCTGTCTTTTAGGAGACCACAGGAACTAAATTACTGTACTCAAGATCAGATGGCATTCGGACGCTATTACTTCAAACATTCCTCCTTTAGACATTCGTGTTACATTCCATCCAGAGAATCACCAGTTATCAAAGTCCTAAAAAAATCAGACAAAATGATGATCTAGTAGTATGTTGGCGCGCCAGAGTCGCTTTGGCAAAAGATGAAACAAACGTTTAGAAAATGATTAATCTCTGCATGATTGACCTGTAGTATGGACATATTTTCCTTAATCTACAAGTACTGATAACCAAGACAATTTGTACAGTTTCAGACTCAAAATAAATTCACTTCTCCGTTAATGTTCAGTTTCCCACATTTAGTTACATGCAAACCCAATACTCATGGCAAATTATTTGACATGTAACTTGGACATGGATGCAGTTAACTATGACGTCTGGATCTGCTAGATGTAGACTTAAGTCTGAGCTCTTTGTGCAAGATAGGAACATATTCGATCATAAGCTTGATTGCGGTGCTGTAAGAGCCAAAATAGATTGCATGATCGGTAAAGTAAAAGTCGTAATTGCCAAACAACATGTATAAAGTGCAAGGGAATCTACAAGATCAACTGCAACCTGGTCCTACAACGGTTACACGACAAATGAACATGTAAGTCTTAATATATGTAGACTAATTATCAAAAAGTTCGAAGTTCGCCAAATGAGTAGTAAGGATACAATTTGCCACCATGCCTACTTCTTTAATAGAGACTGGGAGTTTTATTTAAGTTTTCTATGATGCGAGAAAATGAGACGATTTTTTCTCTAGAGGTTGAGGCCTTGATCTTTGGGAGCACATCAGCTGTTGAAGTAAACACTACATCGCAAGTCTCTTTGCTGAAACTTCACATTTAAGTCAGACGCTATCTGATTATCATTAACTTAACCAACTAGGTTCTGCTTACCCTTGTAATCAATAGATATCATGCACGCCTATCATCACTACACAGTTATTTCCACTTCTATTAATGTGGAACACCAAAGTTAGACATTATACATCCACATACAGTTGTATCATGATCAGCTCATGATCATGGTGTGTATGAAATATTGGGACTTAACTGCAGAGAATTGTTACTTGAAATCCTTTTTGGCTTTTATGTATGGAAAGTGAAACTTATCTGTCAACTATACTCTATCTTCTATGTTCACGTGTTCTCCGAGGCTAAGCTAAGTTTAGGTAGCTTAAGATTGGGAAATTGATGAAGAAACTTAACTTGCCTAGGATAAAGATCCGAAGCCTGTTTGAACCCTTTGTTTATGACATGATGTTGAGGTTTCACGGAACTCCCGTGTTCTGTGAAACCTCCCGTGTACCAATCTGCTCTACACCACTCTCTCATGAGGTCAAGTTGAGTCAATGCTTCCTGTTCCAGCGATAGATACTGCGCAAGCTTTCGAACTAAAATAATATCAAAACACTGTGTGGCAACGTCGAGTTTGCCAGCCGATTAGTAAATACTCTTTTCACGGCGAACTGTTGCCCGACGTTATGGGTTGTCAACTTCCACAGACCATCAAAGGTGACTTCATGTATGCGTTTGTTACGGACAGAACTTGCTCCATTCCGGAATCCTCTGCATCAAATAAATGGAGCCATGTAATTCTATTGTGATCAAGGAGTGAGCTCGAGGTGAAAGACAAGAAGCTGACGCTTCCAAGTCTTTCAAAATCATATTTGATTTGTCGGCATGGCAGCCTCAGCTGAGCTCAGAGGTTCCATGGTGCCTTCATCCCTCAGCAAGAGAGAAGTAGAACCTGTGCCAGAGCACGTTCTAAGTATCGGCGCAGGGACGGGACCTGCCTTTCAACCGAGTCCAGCTTCCCCAATGTCGATGTGGGCACGTTTCCTGAACAATATATCTGATAGCGCTTCCAATCTGGCCAATTTACTGCCCACAGGAACGTTTCTTGCGTTTACGACGATAGCTCCGTTCATTACAGACCATGGCAGTTGTAACGACCGTTCAGAGCTATGGCGAAGTGTAGGAACAACCATCGGATTTGCAGTGTTCTGCTTCTTTTCAAGTTTCACAGACAGTTTCCAAGCCGTCGATGGAAACGTGTACTACGGAATTGTGACATTCTTTGGACTGTGGACTCCACAGTTGCCAGCTGCCTTGCGTCCTACAGCTGGGGAAAAGGATAAATACAAGCTGACCTTTCTGGATTTCGTCTATGCGATTCTGTCACTTGCAGTGTTTGCAGCCTGCACGCTCATGACAGAAAATGTTCGGTCTTGTTTGTTCGCTGATCTGGATTATATCTACGTCAGAATTATCCCTGGAGCTGTTGCAATTGTTGTCAGTGCTCTCTTCACAAAATTCCCATCCACAAGACATCCTATTGGTTTCCCTCTATCTCCAGCAACTCTTACTGCCGTTATTCAGGACATTACCACAACTCCCCCTGTACGTCCCAAGATTGAATGGTATTAGGACTTCGATGCTGGATGTATTTGTTGCCTTGTTCATACATGTCAATTAATTCACTTGGGGGAACAGACTGAAAGTTCTAGTTGGTGTTCCATCTTCTTATAAATACCAGGAGAGCGAAAGGAAGAAGCAAGTCAAAGGAAAAGCTAGAGTACATTGATCGAGATGTTAACGTAGCGGGTCCGATGAACGATAATAGTAATTGAAATAGAATATTAGTTCGAATTCTCCGGTCCTATGAAGGAATAATAGTTTAATTAGCTGACTGCAGTTCTAGACATCCACTAGTTGCCAGTACTAATCTACATCTACCCTGGCTAGTAGATATAGTCTGTAAAATCATCACAAATCTGGGTCCTTGTTTACGTTTACAGAGTATTAGTTGACGTGTAATCGAGTCAGGATACCAAGAATATGATGTTCAATTCTACCTGAGGTGGTTATCACTCTTATTACAAGTTTAACCATCAACCATTTTCATGTGTTTCATGTGAAGGATCAACATTATGTTGAATTTTTCTTCTGATTGAGCTTTTGTTACCTCATCGACCCCCTTCAAAGTTCACTGTGTACCATCAACATAAATACTAAGACCTCCAAGGTTAAAATAAGCCTTAAGCTTGCAACCTAAGCAAGAAAGTTACTGATCAGATCATCACCTGCGTAGACGCGGATTCCTGAATCGCGTTCGACCCAAAATTCTCGAGCCGTACGTCATCATCGTCGTAGCTTCTTGTGCGAATGATTTCTGAAGTATTCCGGATCACTTGATGTATCTAGATAGTGATTGTAGCTGTTATACCTGCATCTTATATTTGCTGCGCATGTTTCTCCTCCAATATTTCTATGTGAGGCAGAGCTTTATTTCGAGTCCCCTGCACAACGAGTGGAATCAAAATACAAAGTTCGCTCAAGGTCTAAGCTGTGAATGAGGCGCGCTCCACCTTTCACTGAAATCGTGAGGCTCTCGATCTACCGTTCAGTGGGAACAAGAAGACGCAGGTAAGAATGCAGGAGCATGTAAGTTGAAGAGTATCTCTGAAGAGCCCTCGTAGTTGAGAACAGATCCAGGTCTCGAGCTCATCAAGAAGCGCAACTACCTCCATGATCAAGTTGGGGAGATATATCATTGACGTCCAACACAGAACATGAGGAGCACATAGGAGCCTTGGCAGCTGATCTCTTGAACATAGGTCAGACTATTTGATTTCCTACAGTGAGGTGAAATGCAAATCCTGTGCTCCCTCCATTGTGAGCCTGCTCACGTTCATCAAACAAACACCAATTATACTTAATATATGTTGACAGAAAATCATAAGCTAATATTCCTAGCGGCTAGTGTACGCGGGAAAATTTAATCTTTAGTCACCGTTTCTCGTAGTCACCATTTCAAATCTGTGGTGAAGAGGGACTCACCATACTTGTATGCTTCTCTCTTCCTATATATATCGGAGCAGGACTTGTGTCCCGCAGACCATTCTTTGGTGAACTTTGGTATCTACACTTTCATTTTTCACTTTATAATAATATAAAGACATTTCGTTCAAATGTTCGCCTGGATCTCTCTGCTGCCGATAGAGTAAACCAACAGTTTCCGTAAAACTTCTAACAGAATGAAACTGTTAGAGACGATTGAGATGCTTGTTGCTGCGATAACTTTTAAGTTCTCAATCTGTGAGCGTGGATTTCACTGCATACTACAGTGTCAAATAAAAGAATAACTGCGTACGTATACCATTTTGGTTGCGTCAAAACTGCGACTTCGCTTTTGGATGTGTGTCGCCGAGTCCAACATTACATTGATAAGACCGATGACAGTATACAGAACATTCGGAACCTCAACGAGTTTTGTTCTGAATCACAGAAGTATGCACAGTTGGATCCGGACCTCCTTGAGCATGTCTGCAAGCTTGCGCTTGCACCGCCAAAGACACGTAGTTTAGAATTTTGGTATGGCTATGTTCTGCGGGTCATGTTCAGTGAGTACCGTCATATCTTAGCAAGAAATAAGATTTCTCTCCCATAGCTATGCCCTCGTGCTGTCCAGGAGAATGTATGATTTCGTTCAAGTATATATTTTACTGGCACAAATACCTACATCAAAAAACAATAAGGGAAACAAGAAGACTTGAAACATGTTCTCATGTTCAATGAGCAGCGTCATATCTTGGTAATATTGTGATTTCTTTATTTTTCATGAGATTTGTTTCACATGGCCGTGCTCTTGAAATTTTCTGAGGTCGTTCGAGTTTAATGCCACTTCTCCGAGAGGTATAATGAGCGAGGTATATTTTTGTAAACTGAATCAACAGGCCTGTTCTCTCTAGACAGCCCAAAACTTACATTTTACTGTGCACTCTCCTCGTACGATGATGTTCCTTCAATATATTGAAAAATTGAATAGTACAATATATTGAACTACTGAATGAATCTATTTTCTATACAGCCTTGCTCGAAAATTTATTTAATATGTATGTGGAGAAGATGAGTTTATCTTGTCCATATCTTGCCTCATAGGCTTTTCTAACTCAATACTAGTTCTTGTGACATAGACAGATTAAAGATAGTACACTAGATTGAATATGACCCCAAGTCATGACTAAAAGGTACTACTCAAGAAGCATTACCTTCCCGAGTACTCCGGACACTCTTCCTCGATGCTTACTCCACCAAATTGTTTTCCTTCATGATCACCATGTTCTTTCAATTACTGCTACATATAAAATACTGTTCATTAATTTATTTCAGATATCACATGATTGAATATTTTATTAAGATCTTTCAAGTGAAATATTTTCCATTATGTTCTTTCCAAAGAAACGTAAATCTACTATCTTTAAAACCCAAAAATTGTGTACGTTAATTTTTCATTTCTCCCGGAATAAAAATTCTTGAGTATGTTATTTCGCTAACGATTGTGGCCTAAATTATGACTGTATTCTACCTTATGATTATATCATTATTCCAAATGCATATAAATGGATTTGTAAAGCGCTTTTTCAAATATTATTTATAAATATAATATTTTCAGAAACTTGGTGGATAGATACATGATACATAATACAAAATAACATACAATGTCATGAAGAGCAGATCAAAAGCCACAAGTATACATGATGGAAATATTAGGGTCAAGACGAAATACCGATTATTTACAATGGTCGTTTGAAGTTGTGTGCATATAATTACTTACAAGATGTAAATTTCCCATTCAATTTTGCCAATTTTTTGTTGTGAGTTTCTGGAAGTGACTTGATCTGGAAGTTCCAGTCAGAGATAATGCTACCTTTTTTGCATATTAATCACAATGATCATGATCAAGTGTTCTGTTTAGTTTTTACAGTACTTGGGATGACAGATAATCCATAAAATTTATTTGAAGTATAAAATAATACGCATAATTCTTATCAACTACAATCATACCTGGTCCAACTAATGCACATAGTCTACTAGATAGATACTGTCAAAATGTGGTTCAGTGGAACTTTACGTTTTATTACAATTCGAAGTCAAGATCATGCATGTAGATCAAGATCAAACACATGGTTCATTAAATCAACCAATTACAATGGAAGATACTTCTGCTAGACTGAGTTCAACAAATCTAGAATCCGACAGAAGAATTCTTCTAGTTATACAGAGGACTAAGAAAAACAGATTAAGGATGTGGTTAAGAATCTGATTCAATAATTCAATTCTCCATGTGCTTATCAGAGGACTTGGTGCTCTACGGTCATGGCTCATGTGAGCATTTCTACTGGAAGCGCTTAAGCCTGACATTATCTAGAGATAAGCAAATGCTGCAGATGCCAGCACAACTGCAAGGGTACTCATGTAACTTACGAGGATCGCCGAAGACGAAGAATCTGAAGTAATCGGAGTGCACTTCACCCAGCAGTAGGGATACAAGGTATCATAGTATTCTTCGTTGATGTAGAAACTTGCTCCTTCCTTGAAAGTAGAAACTATTGTGTCTCTAAGATTGTCGTAGCAATCCTGTATCAATGTCGCGGTAGTCAGCTTCTTAGAGTCGTACGACCCTCTCATATCGCAATTGCCTGACTGTAAGTCGCTCGAAGCTGGTATCGTGAACTGCATGTTTCCACCGAAGTAGTCGTCTTCACGGATGACACTCTTATCAACTCGCACGAAGTTTGGGAAGTTGTCCACCGGATCTGTACTAATATTGGTCGAATTATCGGGTGCCGCAGTTGTGAAAGCGACGCATGCAAGCAAACAAAGCAGCAGCAGGGTATACTTCATGGTGGATTTGGCGATACTTTGTTGTTACTACTTTGTCTGCCCACAGGAGTGATACTCTCTGCAGTCAGCTCTCTTCTCGTGCAAATCCGAGACGAGCCCGGAATAGCTCAATTGTGATACTCAGCAATCAGCAATAACCAGGAAAGCATGCTTGGTGGCTCCAGTACAGCCACACTTGGACAAATTGAATTGAAGGTATAAGGCTGAACTCGAATCCGAAGGTTAAACCGCCTGCATGTGCATCACGATGTTTATTTCAAATTCAGCAGGTAAAGTAGTGAGGAAAGCCGAAAGTACTTGGAAAATCAACTACCCGCAAAACTGTGCAAGGTACGAGAACAAGGTCGGCATGGAACGAGAAGGTCAGGAGAGTGCCGCATTTGCTCAAATCTTCTATTGCCAGCTATTTATACCCGACAGGTTTTTCGTTTACAGTAACTATTACTTCCACACTCAAACCTTGCAGTCATGATCTCATCGCGTGGCAATTTTAATAATTCCGGTATACCCGACAGTTACTCCGTCTAAAGTAACCATTACTTCCACGCTCAACCTGTACAGTCGTGATCTCATCGAGTGGTATAATTGAATATTCCAGTAATGCTTGACATTGCGCGTGCTCTGGGATGACGATGCTCTGAGTTCGACTTAATCCTAGATTTGTATATCTTGGACTAGCAATATCAAGTCAACTGTATATCAGGTTGAACATATTCTACCGTAATCGAGAATCAAATTCTGTCAAAGCCAATTCGAACTGGCTGTTGCAGATACTCGATTAAACAAGTGGATTTTCTGTTCTTTGGATGCTTCCTGCACCTAAGTCCTCAGAAACTGTAATCTGATGTATGACCAGAAATGTCAATGGAAGTCTGATGCCTGGTCCATTTTGACATTGAAGAATGGGTGAAGCGGTCAAACCGCTCCTTGGGAGGTCATCCATCGTGCATCATGTAGTTCTTTTCACCAATGGATATTGCAGCCTACAGATCACTGTAGACAGCAATATGCAGCCGATACTTCATTTATGCAGCGTAAGAAGAGTACTACTTCGAAACTTCAAACTCTTTACGACGTGATCCGCGAGTAGGACATCCACCACCGAAAGCATGATTTTCACATGCTTGGATGGCTCGAAGTTAAGGTTGCGGAATATATCAGCTTGGTTCAATCTCAACAGTTACTATTCTGGAACTTCGTTTTTGTTCTTGGTGGATTGCAAATGTACTGAGGTTTCTTCTTAGGGAGAAGATCACGAAAGTTCCTTAACTAGCTCCAGAAGCTTCTCTATATGTACGCAAAATCGAGGAAGCTCGTTGTGATCCAAAAAATGACCACTCCGAGCTGGCCATTCTGATTGAGCTACTCTATACGACCCAAAAAGGGAACTGTGTACAGAATGCGTGAGCTGACTACGAGTACTGTGAGGTTAGGTCTAGTTCTGTTTTTTTTTCCCTTCGGATGGAGGTTTTCTAGAGTCTGGAAATATATTCAGCGAGATAATGACAGAGCTTTCGGCCTTTGAATGGCCAGCAGATATTGGAAACATGCCAATTGGATGATGAACAGATACTGTGAAGTATAAGTTGAATGGGACGGAGTAGTACATGCATATTATGATGTGGAAAAAGATAATCTTGACTCAAGTATTTATGTAGTCACAAGCTCTAATAGATCTATTGGAACCTGCCCTAATTGGAATATTAGGACAGATCACAGTTGGAGTCAAGAATCAAGTTTTCGATTTCAAATAAGCACCGAAATGGAAGAGAAAATTCAATAGATTCAAGTAAAATAAGGCGAACTTTTACCACATTTACTCAAGGTTTTCAGGATCAAGAGATTGTGCAAAAGACTCTACGATTTCTGGAGGAGATCACTTGTCAAAACAATTGCTGATTGAGTAAATGTCTTTAGCAGATGGCTTGGAACAATTAACAAGTCGTCAAAACAGGAGGTCATTTCCTTGGAACGCTAGCTAATTTCCTCAATAAACCCAAGAAAAAAAGGAAAAGATGAACCTGTGGGCCAAGCCCGTGACTATGTAATAATAATCTATGAAGACCGAGAAATGGGTTTTTGAAGACAACAAGCCATTTTATATCTCGAGACAAATTCTTACCAAGCAATCATTTGGCCCCAAGAATGCACTGAATGTATAAACCAAAGCAAGTGACAAATAAAGTATATAAATTTTGGAACTACTTGGAACTACTAAATATTATATATAAAAGTATATAAAAAAAAGGGAGATGCTTCTTTAAGGTACATGCACTTTGTTGAGCACTAATTTAGTAGTAACCTTGACAACATTTTCCTTAGAGATTATCTGGAAATGTCTAGAAAATTTGATATTCTGATTGACACTACCATCAGAAGCATCCCACTGATGAATGCGCAAAGTAAAATCAAGAGAACAAGCTTTAAAAGTGGTAAAAACTAGTCAACTGATAAGAGTAGTTTGTTAGTGTTTCAGAAAGTGATAACACCAATCAGGCCAAATATCATACTCAAATAGTTACTCGATTGGGTAAATATGATTCAATAATATTTTTTCATATTTACCTCTCTCAAATATGGTTTTTTCATTTTATAAATATGATTTCAAAAAATTATTGATAAATTATGTATAATTTTCATTAAAATAATATGCATGTTATTCTGATTTTGAATTTTTTTTCTTTTTAAAAGAATATTTACTTTATCTTTAATCAAAGAATAATTTTGTTGCAAAGTTTGTTGGTGTATTTTGTTGGTGATATTTAATTGCATAGTCTGCTTGCAATGTGTAGTAATAAAGTAGCTCCTATGTATTCACTATCCTAGCAACACATTCACCTATCAACTTGTTGCCTCCCATAAATTTCTGAACTAGTTCACCATATACTCTTGGATGTGAGTTGACTATCCCTTCTTAGAAGATTATTTGAGAAAGGGTTTTAAAGGTACGTACATTTGAAGAGTGCAATATTGGGTATGGATTGCCTATTTTCACATGAACTCAGTAGACTAAAATACTTTATAATTTCTATTAAAAGTAATACAATAGAACAAGAGATTTTCTCTTTATATGGAATATTTGTTAATATGTTGTGATTGTATTGTTAGATCTCCATAGTAGAAATAAATTCTATTTAGATTTTGGTAGTATTTTGTGATAAAATCAAAGGTGCATTACATTCATATTTCTCTTATAACTTGTGTTACTAACGCTCCTTTTAATAATATGGAGTTAGCAAAAGAGTTAGTAAAAGCTAATGAGTTAATAGAATAAACAACATGTAGCAAAAAGGAGGTAGAACTAATATAACTTGAGAATGTTAAGAATGTTCTAGAAGCATCTAGAAAGCTTTGGGTGAGAAGCTTCTAATAACTTTCCAATGATTGAGTAATTTGGCTAGCTTAGCTTACATGACAAGTAAATGACTAGCTTAGTTTTCACTCCAAGAAAAGGGGTTTTGAGAAGGAACCTTCCTTGGAAGTTTCTTGAGAATCTTGTACCTATGTGGCCTATAAATACCAAAGCCAAAACTCATGCTATGCATTTAGAGTTTCTCTCATCTAAGAGTTCAAATGTGACCTTCTACTCTGAGCTTCAATTCTCTTATTTCTCTCTTTGGTTTATTACATTTGTATCAAAGCAAGAATGTGATTGATGGAATCTATGGACCACCAAGTCAATGTCCCCAAACCACTAGGATTTTTGTATCCATGTACTACCAAAGAATCATTCCACATTTTGGATAGAAATTTTTGAATACGATCACTTTGTCTGATGCACCATTGAGCCTTCAAACTGTAACTTACATGGAGTAATGAATTTGTTGCATTTATATGTTAACTTAGATAAATTTCAAGTAGGTAGTTTGGTAGAGTAGTAGTGATGGCAGAAATGTATAAAGCTATCATTACTATGTAATAACAAATTGAGCACCTTACTTGATTGTTGGAAGAGAGAGACCAACAACTACAAGAACATATACAGAGAGTAACATTTCAAGAAGGAAAAGAGTAAATTTAATTTCCAAAACCAAAGGTGTTTGAAGTCAAGAATCTACTTGGTGTAGTTGAGAATTTTGTGTTTGATTGTGAAATGTTTTGAAGTTATAAATCTTCAAGATGAACAAAGATAGATTCTCTTTATTTCAAGTCAATTAGATAGAATGGTAAAACTATGGTGGATATTCTAAATGGAGCAAGCTCAATAGCAAATTTTTACTCTAATCTTGACATGTGAAGAATTCAAGAGAGCAATAATTTGAAGATCCAAGTGGTAAATATTACAAGAGCCGCACAAGATACATTTGTAGAATTGAAGCAGATTTGTTCTATGCAAAGCTACATCATTCAATTACAAAAGACCATAATGTAAATTCCAAAGATTAGAAGGTGAAGCTTTGGACCAATTTGTGAAGAGATTAAAATCACATACCAAATTGGAAGTAACCATGTAGAAGCCAAAACACTTGGAAAAAGTCATGCAATTGACTACACATTTTTATTCTTTGGTTGCCACAACTTGGTCTCAACCTAAACCTTCACACAACTTACAAACATATCACCCATGGGTGGAAGAACCAATACCAATGGACATTGATGTCATCCAATGGAGACCACTTGGCAATGTAGACAAAGAAAGATTATGAAAAAATGGTGGTTGCTCCTATTGTCACCAAATTAGACATTGCATTATCAAATGTCCAACTAGGAATATACTACCTCAATGCATTGCCCAAATGGATTTCTTGGAGCATGAGGATTAGGGAAACAAAGAATCTTAATATGAGATATTGAGTCACTTATTGGGAACTTGATTTGTTCACAAATGGAATAAAGGTTCAATCTATGCAACTTTGATACAAGTACAGGGTATGATATCCAATTGTGGTTGTAAGATTTGGTTGAATGTGAGAGCTCTTAGAATTGCATGTACATACAATTAACAAGGGAATTTTATATTATTATCAAGCTAATATTTGGTAGTAGCTTGATGATGGTAGATGGTAGAAAGTGGTATGCATTTTGTACCTCATATCTTATTACATTCAAAATGGAAAGGATTATTTAGAGTGTATGAGGTTTATAATAGTTCCTCTACACTACAATGTCAATCTAGGTCATCCTTGGCATGAATATCCTAAGGTTCAATATGATTGGACCCGATGAAAAATTCAAGTCCAACACCAAGGTAAAAATACCTATTAGGTTATCTAGCACCTCTCAATACAACACCTAAGAATAGTCAATCCCAAGATAGGAAGTTTCTCAATATAATAACTATAAAAAATCCTTGGAGGAAGATATTCATGTTTTTGCAATGTAGATCAAACCTATTGTGTAAATAGATTATGACAATCCAATGTCAATGTACTAATAATATAATTGGTAAGAACATGTTGTTCCCTAAGGATACTAGTTAGAAATGACTAAAAGTGAAGCCAAAATATCACAATGTCATAGGTTGTCTATCCTTGCTTGTTTAACCTCTTTAGTAGGAATCACTCCTAGAAGAGGGTAGAGACACCCACTATAGCATCCTACCAAAAAGAGAAATTAACAACCACTCTCATGAAATATTTAATGAGTTCTTGATAGTCGTGGTTCACTTCACACCAAAGGCCTCTTCCCACCTGCAAAGCATCTTTACTCCAAAGATTAGTCTCCCTTGCCAAAAGATATTTCACCTTGAAGGTTAGTTTTCATCCTAAAGGTTCATTTTTAGGCCAAAGTTTCTTTCACCATGCTTCCATTGTTGACTACGTATGTCCTTTCCCAAAAGGTGCAATCCCAACAAAATACAAAATTGAGTGTCTACTTGGCTTTTATATTCCATGGTATTATCAATGCTCTATCATTCCCAAAACCTTTCCTCACATTGACTTTCACATTCATGTCAAGGATAACTTCCCTAATCTATGAAAATTTCCTAAGCAAGTACTCAAGCACCAAATATCAAGGGTAACTTCCTTGATATAGCATGAATTTCCTAACTAGGTACTCAAACACTCCTATTCCAAGGTTCCTCACCACTACTTAACCTACCATACAACCAAAGATGTAAGTGCAAGAAATTTAGTACAAAGACTAAAGAAATCCTTCAGTTTGATATTTTGATTATGAAAGAAGTGAACATATCTTATTTGGGTTGCAATCCATATACATATATATATATTCCTACTTCTTAATGAAGATGATCTATGGCTAAGGAGTGCTAGAAATCTTCACCTACATCACTAATCCTACCTATTGATCTTATCCTAAGCATATTTTAGAGGTGATTGCGTGTCCACCACAAACACAACTACTCACTTTGTCATTTACCTTGGGTGTAATAACAGTCCCTTAATCTTTGGCTACAAAATTTTCCTAAGTCTATAAAAGTTTCAAGCCAAAGTTATTCCAAGACAAAGACCTTCTCAAGGCCAAAGGTACTTCTAGGCCAAAGGTGTGTTCTACACTTAACATATTACTTTTTATTTTCCTTTTAGCTAAAACACCTTTGCCCTTATAGACCTTTATCAACAAGTAGATCCTTTCCCAAAATAGTCAAGAATCTTGTCCACTAGTATCTTCATGGAATCCTTGAATTTCTTCAAAGTATGCTCATGAAGTCAATCAAACTACTACTACAAACACTCATCTATATAAGCCGTTGCCATTAGAGCATGAGCTTGAAACCTTGAATCCCCAGACTTTAGTTTTTCCAAGGAGGATTCCACTACCTCCTTCACAATTCCCACTAGTTGATCCCACACCATCTCTATCCTTGCTAAGATCACGATCTTCTCTGTATTAAGCTACATTTGAACATTCTTGCAACTCAATCAAGATTTTCTCCCAAATGGCCAATTGATCTTTCTTGTGCTCTTCTTCCTTCTCCTTAATGTCCTTGGTAAGCTTCTTTGTAGCTCCTCTTGATGTTGCACTTCCACTACAATGAGAGCCACCTTTGCTTTCTCCACTTTTCCCTCTAGTGCAACAAGTTCTTTAGACTAAGCTTTTACCTACTCCTCAAGTTAGGTTTGGTAGCATACGTCTTCTTCTTGTGGATTCTTTCCCCTTTCACCTTCTTCTCTAAGGTTGCTTCTTCTTCATTATGGTTAGCCGTCTTGTGCGTCAGGTTGTTGCCGCATTTTCTCATCTCTAGGTGCTAGGCATAAAATTTTGCAAATTCATCCAACACATTCATCTTTTCTTGTAAATCCCTTGTGCTAATTGATGGAGGTGGCTTAGAAGGGAAACATAATCAATAACCTTCCCTTGACATTCTTTGTACATAGAAAGAAGCAACTCCATTAATTCTAGTGCAGTGCCTACTATGTACAACCAATTTAGAGAGTGGCACCATTGGGACTGGTGAAGCTTCTCTCCTTCTCAAGCTAGCCTCCTTCATCTTTCTAATTGAGGCCAAAGATCCACTCTCCTCTTCCTCAATCTTAACATAGAATATGGGGTCTTCTTGCTTGTGTTCTTCTCTCATCAATGCAAGGACTTTGGTCTTGGATAATCCTTTATTGTAAAGACCACCTTCTAGCTGAAGTTCACTTTGGCTTGAAGTTCTCCCTTGGCCTGGTAGGAACACGCATCTTTTGCCACTTCTTCCATGTCAAGCACTCCTTCTTCTTACACCTCTACTTCTCCTATGGGTGGAAACAAGGGGAATCCCATTATTCTTGAGCTATTAGCTACATTCTTTATGGGGCTTGAAGATTCAACTTCTCCCTCATATCTTCCCAAGGTAGGCATTCATTCTTTTGCCAAAAGATCATTCTTTTGCCAAAAGATCATTCTTTTGCCAAAAGATCATTCTTTGTCCTTGGAGGAATCTAGGCAATTACACTTCTCCATCCTAGTCCTTGACCACCTCCTTGTCCAATGAAATCATGATTTGGATGAACAATGGCTTGCTGGCAGGAAGTGTGGGTTCTAGTTGTGGCCTAACTTTACCTTCTTCATTCACAAGAGTCCTCCTTGTCCTTTTCATGGCCATCATCTTTGGCTTGAAAGGCATTGCATGTCTCTTCATTTCCTAAATATTAATTCCTACCACCTTTACTTCTCAAAGCCTAGTGTATTGTGGGCTTCCTTCACTATGAGATATTTCCATATGTGGGAAATTTTGCATCTTCCTTTGCATCCTTCCTCACCATCATTGCTCATTTGTGGGGCTCCTCAAAATGTCTTACTGGAAGAAGTGATTCAAGATACTCCTCCTTCTTGGTTGGTGTTAATAGATCTATCCCTAGGTAAAAATGAACAATGAAGAGGGATACAAGAGTCACCTCAACTTCTCCATTCATGTTTCTCACAAGCTCCTCACCCTCACCCAAAACATTGTTGCCTAATTCACATGATTTCATGGCTATAAGTACTCAAAGAAGATCACTTGACTTTTATTCAAGTAAGTTGTTTTTTTTTTTAACTTTATCATTGATTTTCCTAAGACCCTTCAGGCATGATCTTTGATTCCAAGTACATACCAAGAATTTTTGGTCCTATCATCCTTGAATGTTGGGTTGAATTTGGCTTCCAAAGTAAGATTGGAGTGCGTCCAAGTGATATCCAATGTTATGGTGCTTGGGTAAGAATTTTTATGTCCCAACACTCTCCACTAATTTTCCTCTATCCAGGAAAAGAGGTACTCTCTCAAGGTCTCCATCCTTGGATCTTGATTATCCTTTATCTCATGCAACATTGCACGGTCACTTAACTCCCAATTCCACAACAAGAATTCCACCTTCTTGTTGCGGACCAACTCTTGTCTACAATGCAATGCCCACTTAGCCAATCTTGAGGACTTGATGACTCAACCATTACAAATTTTTCGGTGGATGTGTCCTTTGGTGAGCAGTCACTCATTTCACATATGAGTGGTTAATATGATCAAACAGTCATCAATTGTAGTTCTTAATTTTTTGGAAACATATTTAAATTCTTGGAATTCTTGCAACCTCATTGAATTTTAGGCTAAGGAGCTTCCAAGCAAAATGGTCTCTTGGCCAAAGGTCTCCTTTCATAACAAAGGTCTTTTATGGCAAAGGTTTTCCTCACCAAAGGTTTCATTGACTAAAAGCCTTCTTTGTAGAAAAGCCAATCTTGGGGCTCTTCACTCAAATTCATTGTTTTTTGTCTCATTGCAGCACATTCCTTCTGTGTCAAATTTCCTCTAAAGGATGAAATTTTCCCTCAAAGTGGAAGGCAAACAAGAATAAGTCTCCCTTCTTCCTTATAGACCAGTTATTTTCTCATCTTCCTAAGTAGACTATGTAATTTGGAAGAAAAAGGGGTACTTTGGAAATAAGTGAGGCATCATATGGACTTTGATGAGGATAAGAAGCCAATGGTTGATCAGATAGTTTAGGAGTCATTTTTTGTATGATCTTCCAAAGGAGTTACCCTTTGATCAAGGTATGCCTTTCAAGATCAAGCTATTGCCAAGTAGTACTCTAATGAGTAGACTAATCTATCGGCTCTCACCAAAAGAGTTAGAGGAACTTCTAGCAATACTTATCAAGTTGCTGGAGAAGAATTTCATGCAACATAATACATCTTCTTGGGGAGAACCAATACTCTTTCACCAAAGAAGGATGGAGTGCTTTGATGTTTTATTGGCTACCATAGCCTTCATGAAGAATGTATATCCCTTGCTTTGAATTGATGACTTGTTCGATCAATTGAGTGGAGCACAATACTTCTTATAGTTGAATTTTTTAAGCAACTATTGGCAAATGTCCATAGTTATGGAGGATGTACAAAAGAGTACCTTTCACATGAGGTTTGAGTATTTTGAGTGGAGAGTTTTACCTTTTGTGCTCACTAATGCTTTGGTAATTTTCATAGATCACATGTATTGGGTGTTGGAAGTGCTATTGGATCAATATGTAGTAGTGTTCTTGGAAAATATTTTAATTTACAATAAGATAAAGGCAGAACATAAGAACCATATACAAGAGGTCCTAAGAAAATTATACTATTGCAAGAAGTCTAAGTGTGCCTTTTGACAAAAGGTAGTTACCTTCTTGGGTCACAAGTTCTCAATGGAGAGAATCGAGGTGGAAAAAAAGGAATCAAGGTCATTATTGATTGGCCTACTCCTAAAGATGCCATGGAAGTTTGGGCATTTAATGGATTTGCAATTTTTTACCCAAAATTCATCTTTTATTTTTTTCATGTGGCCACATTGTTAATTGATCTCTTAGGAAAGACATCAAGCTTTGAGTTGACTGCTACGCAAGAAGAAGTATTCAAGAAAGTAAAGGATAATGTGTCTTCACAACCCATCCTCCATTTATATGATCCTCAAATACCTTGTATGGTTGATTTTGGTACTTCTAACTTTGCAATTGGAGTCATGTTGCAATAAGAATTTCCAAATGGATTGCATCCCATTGCCTTTTTATCTAAACACCTAATTGCAACAAAAAGAATTATTCTGCTCAAAATCAAGAATAACTTGCAATGATATATATGAAAATGAGTGGGAACATTATTACCTCTTGAAGAACAAGTGATTATGCAAATTGATCATAAATCCTTGTTGTAAACCTTACATTTGGAGCACATGAAGAGACAACATGACCAATAGGAGGAACAACTATAATTTTTTGATATCAAACTTGAATAAATACACAAAAAGTTCCATGTTATTCTCAATTCCTTGTCACAATGACCAGATTTAGATAGCCTTCCTACATCTCTCCTAATAGCAATATTCACTATGGTGTTCATAGAATCAAATGTACATATAGAGTTCAAGACTAATTTACAATAAGATCCTTTCTTTCATCTTATGCAAAGCTTCCTTGTAACACATGACAAGGAGTATAATACCTTTTCATTCAAGGATGGCCTTCTATTTTGTAAGAATCAGATCTATGTTCAAACTATGGGAGATCTCTTATTGTGCAACTTCAAGAAGCACATGATTTACCCATTGCTAGTCACAATGGGGATGGACAAGATCTTGAGTACACTACAATGTCAATGATGGTAAAACATGGCACAAGAAGTTTAAGATTTTGACCAATCTTGTGAGAGTTGCCAATGCAACAAGACCAACAACCAAAAATCGTGTGGACTACTTTAACCGCTTCCAATTTTCTCTACTTGTTAGGAACATGTGAGCTTAAATCTCATCACATCCTTACCAAAAATGGACCAAGGTCATATAGGAATTGTGGTCTTTTTTTATAAGCCTAGCAAGTAGATTTACTTGGCACCTACTATAGATACCATAGATGCTCTGATGTTGGCCAATATCTACTTTGATATGATCTTCCAAAACCATGGGATGGCAAGGATTCTTATCTCTGATTATGATCCTCACTTCATTGGAAAATTTTGGCACACTTTTCAAGCTCCTTGGCACCAAGCTTACCTTTTTTATAGTCTATCATCCTCAAATTGATGGTCAAACCCAACAAGCAAATTGCACCTTGGAAGATATATTATGTACCTATGCCAATATTCATCACATAAATTTTGGATACTTATCTTGAGATTGTGAGTTTGCAAACAATAATTCAAGCAAGCAAGTACCATATTCTCTCCTTTCTTTCTTAATTATGTGCAAGATCCACTTGTCCCAAATCCTCTTCTTGTTCCATTGCCATCTCATGTCCCTCATAGTTTTACTTTCTTGTTTATGTTATCTAAGTTCGTACACCAAGCCAAGTCTCATCTTCTTGTTGCTCAAAATAGATGAAAATAATATGTTGATCAAGTTCATCATGATCTCACCTTTCAAATAGATGATAAGGTTATATTCTCCTCTAGTAACCTTCCTCTCCATCTTGACATCCAAGGTTTTTAAATTTCTCCTAATTGGATAGGTCCATTTAACTTTATTTAGATCATTTCTCTTGTTGCCTTAAAACTTGCACTTCCTGGTCACATGAAGATCCATCATGTTTTCTATATCTCAAAATTAAAACCTTTGTTTCTAACCCAATTTCCTTTTCTATTGTATCCAACCTCCTCCTCCTCCTCCAATCTATATTCATGAGCATGACCAACACAAAGTTGATCATATCCTTGCACATCAAGACATCCAATGTGGCCACAAATGACACATTGAATATAAGATCCTTTGGAAAGTGTATCCTATTCATGATGCCAAATGGGAACCTTGTACTTGTCTCCAAAGTGCACAAGTGGCTATTTGAGAGTTTGAAGAGTCCATGGTGATGAGTACATCACCAACTAGCGGTGGGGGAATATATAATAATATGGAGTTAGCATATGAGTTAGTAGAATCAGCTACATATAGGAAAAGGAAGTAGAACTACCATAACCTAAGAATATTAAGAATGTTCTAGAAGCACCTAGGAAGCTTCAAGTGAGAAGCTTTTAGGGACCTTCCAATTTGAGTAACTTGTATGCCAAGTTGATTGTTATTTTGGCTTACACAACAAGTAAAATGTTAGCTTAGCTTGGACTCCAAGAAAGGAACTTTCCTTTGAAGCTTCTTCAGAACCTAAGACCAAAGTGGCCTATAAATACCAAGGCCAAATCTCATGCTAGGCATTTGGATTTTCTCTCATCTAAGAGCTCCAATGTGATCTTCCACTCTTATCTTCCACTCTCTTATTTCTCTCATCTGTCTTTTACATTCCCATTTGTACACATGAGATGTTTTGTAAGGAAGAACATGTAGTATCCATACAAGTTGAGCTATTAAGAGTCCATTGTATGATAGTGGAGTAGCTTTATTGAAGTATAATTCAAAAATGAGGTACTTCTTGTGAAAGAGATAATTCTTCTAATAAGTACTCTACCTTGTGAATTGAAACTAAGATTTGATTGATAACCGGCCAATCTATATTATGAATTAGTTATGATTAGCTATTTACTCTACCTTGTGAATTGAAACTAAGATTTGATTGATAACCAGCCAGTCTATATTATGAATTAGTTATGATTAGCTATTTATAGTCCTATAGAGGTGATGATATTTTTGAGAAGATTGCAAAATCAATACCAATCATTTGAATTTCAATGTCTTAACTTATTATGATTCCTAGATATTTTCCTTTGCAAAAAGATTTGGGACTCTTAGGTTCACAAGCTTTTGCATGAATCTTTCTTTACTCCATGTAAAGTCATTTGAAAGAACATTTTACTTATGTTTTGTGTCAAAATAAGACTATATGCTTATGGGGTTTATTTTTATGAGTTTTAGTTTTCTTTTAGAATTTTGAGTTTGAAATAATTTTTATGTAACAACTTTTTCTATCCTATAATTATTAAATTTTATGTGTAGTAATTTTATGAGTATGTAAACTAGAGGTCAACAGGTTTTAATATCCTTTCATTCATAACTATCTCATTCATTAAGTTCTCTAATGAGCATTATCTTGAGTCTTAAAGATGCCTTGGAATTCTAGCCTTGGAGTATGGTCAAGGAATTTAATTCTCCACCTTCTTGGAACATGGTATACCATAATAGAAATCATAGGTTTACCCTAAGTGAAAGACAAGTTTGCTTATAGAAAAAGATTAAACATCAAAACCCTTAAACTTATAGTTCTTCAAGAAATATGGCCTTCATATCTTTAGTGTCTTGTAAACATAAGCACAACAAATTCAACCTCACATCTTGAAAATTTTGGTTCTTGAATAGATTTAGAATTTTTGTATATTGAAGTCTGTATATGTTAGAATTAAAATATACACAATAAACTTATACCAAGTTCTTCTTAAATATATGGCACTTGTTTCTTAAAGGCTGTAACTTGTGCAATACCTTAGATTCATATTATTCTCTGGTATTATTTTTGTGGCATTGAGCTAATTATAGCTAACTAAGTTTAGCAAAAACTAAATTAGTGGTATCTTTGACCAAGTTAGTATGGTTGAATAAAGAGAAAGATCAAATGATCAAATAATCAATTCTTGTATACTCAATCTGAGACCCCAATGAATTCTAAATTAGATTAAATTAGAGTGTGAACTCCTTCTTGGAATTTGTATAGTAAGATTGAATCAAGATATAAGGAATATTAAAATAATATTGGATTGGTCATATGAGTTAGGTGACCTTTTGTAATGGAGTTAGGTCAAGTTACGTAGATTTTACTTGACCTTGGAATATATTGTAATCTTTAAAATAAGATAAGTTTATAGAATTCTAAAGAGTGTGATTAGAATCTTCCAAAGAGAGGCGTGTGATGCCAAAAAGACATATGAATGAATGTCTATTTATTTATGATTTCTTACTTAAGGTTTTTTAGGTAAACTAATCATGATACCAAGTTACCAAAGGACTTATTGCAGTACATTATAAGTATAATTGTATAAGGAGTTGCTTAAGAGATGAAAGGATCACTTCTAAGTGTAAAGTGATGAAGGAATAAGGTTTGTGAATATTGTCTTTGTTTGCTAGATAAAGAGTGGGATTTTATACTTGAGAATGCCATTATTATTGTTGTTGATCTTGGAGTAAGCACTAATTCTAAAGGAGCTTTTTGTGAGTGTGAATGAAGAACTTTCTAGATTGATATTGGTGAAGTCTTCCATTATGCACCACTTTGGAGGAGCTTTGGCATAAAAGAGTAAATGGGTGATTTGGGAGTGAACAAGAGATGTGGAGAGTAAGTGGGAGCTTTCTTTCTGAGTTGTTGTCCTTGATGGTGCAACTTGTTCTTCCTTGATGTACATGGTGCACATAAAAATTGTGGAGGTATTCACTAGGTAAGAGACAACTTGGTATTATTCAATTTGTCACTACAGATATCCATTAGGTGAGAGACAACTTGGCATATTTTTGTTTGCATATTTGAACCCCAAAATCTAAATTTGGTTGTTGCTGAACAAAAATATCCTTTAACTTTGAAATTGGTCAAAATGAAAACCAATGTAAACTTTTAAAACCTTATCATTACACTTAACTCAAAATATTTGGTTTTTGCATTCTAAGCTCCAAAATATTGGATGCAACAACACCAAACATGTGGACTCCATATCCTTAAATTCTCCAAACCTTAAACTTGAAATGCCCACTAAGTTAGTCTTTGTAACCAAAATAGATACTTCCAAATCATCATTTTATGCTTTTAATTTTATTCAAAAAATCCCCAATATCTCATGTCAAAAATGAGTTTGTATCCCTAACTTATTAATTTTGGGTGCTATATCTTGGTTCCTTGTATTTGATGCCTCATTTTTTCCCTTCTTCCCTTTAGATGGGATAATTTTCAGAATTTTGATAATATTTTCATGTAAAAATCAAGTTTCTTTATTAATTTTTGACTTAATAAAATCTTAAAATTTTGGCAGTAGTGATAAGAAAAATTTTAATCATATTTGGTTCAAATTTTTCACTTACCAGTCAAAGTTAATCTCATCTTAATCGAGCTCCTTGCAAGAACAATCCTAAAAGTATATCATACAAGATTCCTTTAGCTATTTTACCAAGTGTAGTCTGGATTGAAAATTCTCTTGTTTTGTTGGATTCATGCATGTTTTAGAATGTTTTGATTAGTTGACATCGAGGCACCAAATGACTTATATCTAAACTTGCAAGTGGCTATGATAACATTCTAAAAATCCTTAGGTCTATTATTTGGAAAATAAATCAGTAAGACCTTTGAAACAGTATCGGATCCCTATCTAAATCTTTCAGATTTTAACTTGATGGATGTGTTAAGAAAAAGTGCATCCTTCAAATTTGGCTATGCAAAACCTCTAAAAAAAATTGACTGAACTAAACGATTTGTACATAATTCCATCTAACACATTATGAAAGTGGTCAATTAAATAAACGACTAGGTAGTAAGTTTGCAGTTTGCAGAGAGTATTACATTAATAATTTTTGTTCTTATGGCATTGTTTGGAGTACATTTACAGCATTATCCACAAACAGATATCAAATACTTCCTTCATCGGCCGAATTTCAAAGTTGGTATTATTAATCAGTACTTGATGAGTGGGGGAATAAACACAATGTAATGATAATGAGTACCTGATTTTTCCTGTTATTTCGGGCTTTCTGAAGAGAAAATTCATGTCATGTTGGGCGTAACTCCACTCCATTAAATATGATTGCAGTAATTTTTGTCTTTTGTTTTGAGTAGACACTTTATCCAATTCCGTTGGTATGGCCATGCACCACAGTAGCAACTTTCTTAGAGGGCAACCTATGGCACTATGATCAGTGTTGTCCATCATATAGATTCTCTATCTAGATCTACTATAAAAATGAGATTAAATTCAAAAGATATGGGATATGGAATATGACATGACAAACATTATAATGTATGCGTCATGACTATGCGGTATACAGGATATGTAATTTCGAATCAAACACCTCGTAGGTACGTCTTCTAACATAAACAGATGGACAAACATTAAGAAGATTGTTCTCATGGCAGTGAATCCCCTTCGAATGGTGATTTCATTAGTTCAACAGATTTTATACAATCAGACCGATGAAAACAAGAAGTAAGCATTCCCACGACATCCCTCACCACACAATACCTGGTAAAAATTAGAGAAATAATATACTTGAATAACCATAGAGAGCATACCGGCATATGAGGAGAATACCAGGTAACAACTGAATCTCCCATGGAAAGTTTTATCTCTGTTAGTCATGACTCACATATCCTAGAGAGGTCGGCCTATACTCTTCTACAACTTCTCTACCCACACGGTTGTGTGAAGCAAGAAAGCTTCTTCAGACGAGAACATGTACCGTATAGGATAGAAGACTGAAAGAGCTGACGAAAGATGGCGAAGGTAAGCTACCCTACCCCACAAAGCTCATCATCTAGGTTCCAAGTTTGCAGGAGCTTAAGAACGCTTTGCATGTACCTGCTCCCATCAGTGCAAGTTCCTCATGGGCTTCATATGTAAATATTCTACGCTGTAAGAGGCTTTTTATGTGTTACTTCCTAAGCGGGTGGTTAGATTCTGTTACTCAATTAAGTAATCAGGTTTTAAGGATCAAGGTTGGAAGATGTGTTGGCACACATCCGAGGGGGAGAAAAGTTAGAAGATGAAGAACTATTTCAATGTGTCGGTCAATGTGTTGGTCCGGTTCACATAGGACTCGGGATATCATGGTTCAGAAGAAGATGCAATCGCTGAAGGGTGAAGATGATTACTTTCCCTCAGGAGTGCAAGCATGGTGTGAACCTTTGCCGGGTTCTCTAAGGCTTCTAAAGAGAAGCTCGGGATGAGTGGAGACTGGGCAAAGGAATGTGTAAGGTTTGTCCAGCTTACCGAGATGGATAAGAAGGAAGGTGTGTGCGAGTGTGTTGGAAGCGATCGTTGTGGAGTCAAAGGAATGCACACGAACAAATTCACACACACGCATGGTCTAGATGGTGAGAACCATCATCTTCCAGAGCAGAGCCGTGAAGATAGGTGGGCCAAAATGATAGGTATCCCACGAGAGAAGAGATAGACACCAGACATTCACAGAGAGGAGCCATTCCAGGGCTTGCAGGGGAGAGGAGTGGGAGGCAAAGCTCTCAAGCCGGGAGGGGAGGGAGGGGAGGTTATGTGTTTCCGAAGTTTGTGTCGTTCCTCAAAAATGGGATAAAGGCATATGTTGTGTAGGAGTGAGATCCAGGTGGTCGCAAACAATCTGTTTTTATTGGAATTTTTTGGAAGACTTTTTTTAGAATCCTCGAAGCTCGAAACAATGTCCTTACAAAGCCCCATAAATTGAGAATGTAAGTTGTGTAGGTGGATATAACAAAGAGACCACCCGCCACTAAAATGGGTTTGTAGGAGAGTAAACAGGGTTGAAATACCAAGTGGTGCGAGGTCTCCATAGACATGTCGTCCTGCAAACAAGGGTATTGAAGTTAGGGTCCAATATTCTCAAAATATCAATTAGCAGAAGGTTGTAATAACCCATGTGTGTCCATGGTGTGGGAATCAGACAAGGGTCCTTTAGTCTCTCGGGGAAGTAAAACATAAGAAACAACACTTTGTCTCAAATGGTCACAATGTTATTATTGATACGCCTGGCAAGAAAAACTTCAGTGGCTACATGCGTCCCCCACTTTCTCAACGCCTTCCTTTTGGCTGCCAAGCCTTAAGGGAGGAAAAAGGAAGTTGCTAAATCTCGTGCACACGCACTTGGTCAACTGCAGAACCAGGTTCATCACGTGATGCCCCCACAGGTCCGGCTCTGAAGAAAACCTCCATTGTTACCTGGGGGGTCATCTCCACTTTCCGCCTTCAGTGGGTTTCAGGTCCCTGGACCTCTTTCCGGGTGTCAAGATAACCCTTTTGGTGGCTGTCTAGGCGTGTTTTGCAGAAACAGTTGAGTGCCTCTATAGGTAAAAGAGTAGACCTAACAAAGTTTCACAGAATCTCAACGATCCACCAGTGTTCAAGTACAATCAGTCCAGCTTCTTCATCTGCTGATTGCTCCATGACATGGTAGGGCGAGTGAAAACATTCTCGAGAAAGCTCAGACTTATCCTGCCATCACATCCGTTCCTCTGCTGGAACTTGTCACATTCATTCCTTTGCTGGAATTCACAAGCGTCGGTAATAGAATGCAGATTCAAGCAATGTCAAGGTGGATAGAAAAGAAGGTAGATTGGTTGCAAGTCTAGGGTGGCTAATCATCAATAGTTCACCTCACACTGATACATACTCAAAACTTCTCTACTGAAAGATAGATGATGCATGCTTAAAAAGATGGTCAGCTCGGTCATGAGTTTAGGTCATGCCCTGAAATGACAATGATTCGCCAGATTTCCACACATGGGAAGTCCCAAGTGAATAGGTGTCACCTCTTGACGAGGCGGCTCATTCCCCAACTTGTGCTTGGATGTCACGCAAACATTGTTATCTCAGTAATAGAGGAACAATGTCGGAGATGATACACAGGACAGCTCAGTGTTTTAGTTGCGACACTCACGACAACCCCCTTGCTTTTCTCTACACTTCTGGCATGCAATATTCAAGCAGGATGAAATGGTGTGCAGTCCTTCCAGACATCGGTGATGAATGCAGCAATTAATAATACATGGAGCAATTCTCTTCCATCTACGGGGCTAGTAGAGATCTTCCAAGACATGACTTGCAGTCATCCACGACAGGTATATGCAGAGATGGTCAAACCAAGCCTACAAGACTCTCGTAGGAAGAGCTAAGCTTTCGCAAGAGTCAGTGACCCACATTTGGTTCAAGGTCATGAGGATAGACAATTGGGTTTCAATATCCTAAACTCTAGGCTTGCGTGGGCAACTAGAACAAACTCCAAAAAGTTTGCGTTCAATGTTCGCTTCCTCGTATAGAGGTAGTACAGTGGCCCGTGACTGTTGGTAAAAGTCTCTACCTCTATTGGCTACCAAGTTCTCAACATTCTATGTGAATCTTTTGACCAGATAGCTGATCAAAAGCCTCATTGTAACCATTTGAAACTAATAGCAGGATAATCTCACCTTTAGAACAGCAATAACAGATTCAAAGGACAAAACACTAAAATGAGTGTGGATGCGGACAAGCATGATCCCTTTTTTACATCATGTTGTCCACCTGGCTGACAACTACTTTCACTCACTAAACATGGTGTATCTGCGAATCCATCTGTAATACGGAAGTTCCTCATATTGAAAGTGTACAATATCTAAACCAAGTCCAAGAATGCCTATGCGAAGGAGGAAGCTAAACAACGTGAAAGCATCTCAACCCCTTTTTCAAAGTAAGGGAAGACCATACCAGGCTTATTCTCACAACAATCATGATCGGCAATGACCAGTTCAAAACTTCTGCAAAAACAGCCTTCTCTCATAGAGGCCATCATAAAGCTCCCAACATTCACAATGCAGTGCAGAAATCAAAGCAATAGCCCTATTATAACTGTCATATGCAAAAGTGCAACAGCTCAAACGCTACTGAAAGCTGCTTTGCAACTACTGATTCAACCAACTGGTCCATTGCAGTAGGCTAGCCCTTCAGTATATTAACATTACATTGCTCCAGCTCCTCCTGCCCCCTGCATTGGACCGTCTGTGCGAAATCCTCGGCCTCTCCCTCGGCCCCTTCCTCTACCTCGCCCACGCCCTGCAGAATGGAAACACAATTTCAGATGAAGCTTCACCAGAAACTCATCAGCAAATATCAGTACTGAAAACCCTAGTGTAATGACTGTCGGACCATTGACCTCATGCATCACAGCTCAAGTCTCTCTTCCAAACTTCCAAAATCTGGAACAAGCATTCATAGATGAGATAGAGTTCCTCGTCTAGGTCCTGAATAAGCTGTGTGGCTCAGTTGTCTACAGGAGAAGCAAAGATGTTATAGACCCTTGTATCTATATCCTGTTGCTTGAAGAAACACAACCGTGGTTGTGAGACAGCACAATGGTCACAAAGACGTGAAAATCTGGCTCAGGAACTTCTTCAGACGAGTGACGCGAATAGCCCTCACCTCCAAGGGTTTTCATTGCAGCAGTACCTTCAGTTACGTCAGTTCCTGTTTCCAGTACACAGACAACTATTTCAGAAATGCACCAATAAAATTCACCAGCTCCAGTGATCATTTTGGACCTCGTTAAGCTGTATGACAGACCAACTGATGCATCTCGGTACTGTTGAGTTGCAGACATCTGCATGCAACAGAGATGCTTACCTCGGCCACGTGGAGCTACTTCGGCAGCTCCGGCACCTATGTCATCATAACCTCCTGCCTCTTGTGGTAGATCTGACCCACTGAAGCCTCTGCCGCGACCCCGGGATCCACGCCCCCTCCCTCGGCCGCGACTGCGACCTCGGCCACGACCCCAACCGGCATCCCCGCCATTATACTCTCCAGTTGGAGTGCCGTTACCTACGAAAGAGACCATAAACACCATGGTAAGAAGAGATCCAGGACGGAGAAGAGCATGTCTTGAAGTAATAGACATTCTCTTGAATTATCAGGGGGTGGATTAAAAATACCACCTCCTCGGCCTCTGCCTCTCCCACGGCCTCGACCACGGCCCCTTCCACCACGGGGTGAACCCTCTGAGCCCCCCAAAAAAAGTAAAAATGGATAGAGGGTTAGCTGTCTCTAAGAGTTTTACAATAGGAGGAACTCCAATAGAAAATACCCACATCTCATCTATGGGAAATGAAACTCAGTCTTGGAATCCCTGCTCTGGAGACTGGTATCTAAATACAAAGCCCTGAACTACACTTCACTCCTCTCGAGTATGAAGTTTAGACGAATGCATACCACCTCCTTCGTATTCGAATTCTGCCAACGGCTTCACTTGATCCGCGGGAAGTGGTGGCTGATATCTGATGAGAGGAAACGAAGCTCAATGTCAAATCAATGTTCATATCAGCTTCTCCGTTTGGACAAATCTATACTATCGAATAGAAACGTTTGTACAAGAGATATCTTTGACAGGGTGTTTATAAGAACAAGGACCAAGGTGGTTGGTAGACCAGGACCCTTTGACATTAAACGTGAAGAACTGAGCGTCCGGAGGAAAGAATCTAGTAAATATTCAGATCCGTTTCACAAAGTGTCAGAACTATCCAACGTACATCACTACACATACCCTGTGGAGTTCTTGTCGAGCTCCTTAGTTGACAATGTTATTGTTATCATAGAAACGTGACGTGTAGTTTCCAACCTGTGACACAAGTCCTCAGAAGTTAGAAGCAACCAAACCAAATGAGTTTAAACTCACTGAAAGACCACGACATTCTTCCATTCCAGCATCAGCCCTGTACGTACGAGAACACCTCGGAAGGACTAGATGTTCACATGAGGCACTTACGGAAGCAGGCCTTCTTCAAGTGGTTGCCAAAGGTCCGTGATGTCAGTGGATCCAATTGACGTGTTTTGGTGAAGGCCAGCAATCCTCCTCTGCGCAAACCAGTTGTGAGCGTAAGAACGTGAGGCATCTCTCGTCACAAACCGTCGTCTCAAACTCAAGAATCCCACTGGAAGAGTACTGCTCTCGTCTAAAACCATGCTCACTGTCAACTGAATTTCACAAATCTGCACTAGTTTCTGTCCTGGGCTGCCCTAACCAAATCCTTGGAAACCCTACACTGGGTGGCCCACTCGAGTTCCCTGTAGATCGAACTGCACAGGAAGATACTTGGAAGTGACAGTCAAGTAAATAGCTGAAGACTGCAGATCCTCGAGATTGTGCTCACCTTAATAATCTCAGCAATAGTGACTGTCTTGTTAATAGCACGACCCATCGCCTTCAAGACGATTTCCGAAGCGCCTTTATCCTGAAGTTCCAGTCATAAGAGGTGCGACATATTGTAAGAACCTTTATACTACGTGTTAATCTTCTTTCCAGAACCTCTGCGAGACAACCACTTAGTTCGCTTTATCTACTTGTTCGATTGATCCACAATACTCGCAGTCGAGAAAGATGAAACAGCTTCCCTAGATCTTTGTCCTAAAATCAAATCTGCGTCCCCCGATCGTAAGAATCAGGAGTCCCCATTAGGTATTAAGGTACATTTAAACATCATAGATCTTCGTTCAACCTTATGAATATACATCGAACAAAACTTCATCGTACGATGAAGATCAGAACTTTGGGATGTAACCGGCATCAAGTACAGCAACTGGCATGAAGATGGAATCAGTCAGAAAGACCCCCACTCATGTGGTTTGCAGAATGGAAGATGCGGTACGAACCCTAAAACTTCGCAGAACCCATAATTGCCCAGTGAAATCACTCTAATCATCAGCAATCGGAAAGCCTTTGGATAACCGTTTGGGACATCGTTGGCTACTATGAGGTTGTGGACCGGGGTTGATGTGAAGATCCACAATTTCTGGCAAGAAATCACTGGACTGAAACTTCGTACACCACATCTGATAGCTCTTTGCCCAAAATCGGAGAATGTTCATGCCCTGCAGAGGTTCCATCGGCTGCCATCAAAACAGCTGGATCCGATATCCGCATCCATTGTCCATCAAGATTTGTGATTGAGGCATGTATTGTAACTTTGTAAGATCATCGTATACGACACAACGTTCCGTGAGGCATGTGAGGTACACGGTAGCACCACGGACGAAAAGCAGGAGAACTGGATATCCGTCATAACGTAAGTACCCTACATGCGACCCGCCGTTCTATACTGGGAATGTTTTACTTTAATTTGAAGAACGCATAGTACTTGCCATCCGAGATACACCTGCAACTGCGACGAAGGCTTCTGGGACATAATTGCCAAGACTCCGATGAAGGTTAGCTATCCCGATTACGAGTTACAGACGAGGGTTTAGTGGGAGTCACACGAAGATGCTCCAAATATCGTTCTCCTTAGCTGAGCACTTGTCACGCTGCAGCGACCCAATTGCAATCTAAAGCGAGTAACGATCCCCTTTTGAAAGCAAGCAGGGCCAATGACAACTCTTCTGGAAACAGGTAGGAAACGAAACAGGAGAAAACCTTCCAAGTGTACAGAAACTTACAGATGGAGGCAGTTCAAGTAAATAACAATTAACTACTCAATACCAAGACGGCCGAAAAAGAGAAAGGTAGGGCGGAACAAACTTCGTCCTCGGCACCGCGAGACGACATGACCTGAGATAATTATCAGTTAGAGGAAGTTGAAAAACCTGAAGAAGTGTCGTCGCATATGTGATGTAGTTACGCATCTTCCCCTGAGTAGTGATGCGGATCTCATTTTCGCTTATTGGAGTCTCTGGCCGAGGTTTCTCCACCCTTTGATACCGATCCATAGCTCGTTAAGCAGAAAATAACCAGATCCTTCTTTCTTGGATCTCAAGAAAACTATGTATCTTGACAAAGTCCCGATATTACAATCTTCACAGCGCAGTGTACAACCGGCGGATTGGCCAAACAGCGGGGGAGTGTAAACTGGACAGAAATGAGACACATCCAAATTCGTAATCAATAGGCAAATCAAGATCTAGCCAAGAAAAGAAGGCACGCAGCTCATACAATGATGACAAAAAACATGTAAAAGAACGATGGAACCGCAGCTTGCAAGACTCGAGCAACAGAATGTTCACAGTTCCTTTCTCGTATCATATCGTTCAGAAGCCTATCCAATGCAGCATACGTCTTTTCGAGTAAGGGGAAATTGGCCAAGGCATTGAGAAAATATGGAACGCTTTACAACCAAATACAGAGAAAGGTCGCGGTAATCAAGATTACGATGGAGACAACGAAGAACGGAGACAGAGGCGTGCGGCAAAATCCTGAACCACAATTTCAAAGAATTCCTACAAGTAAACGCTGAGCATAGGCGCTTTTGTTCCCTCTCCCCCAACTGTGAGCAGACAAAAAATAACCCGAACACAAGCTACCGCAACAAGGGAGATACCCGCTTCAGTGTGTGACCAAGGCCGTAAAGGGACCTATCAAGTATTGAAAGATATAATAACACCAATGTGTGTGCGGCCAAACGCTGGTTATAAGAAAGCCTAGCGGGCACGGATTCGAAGGACGACTCTGGGTCTGTGTGATGAACTCTCTCCTCCGTGGCAAACCCCCAAACTTCTCCGAAATTATAATCTACCTTCAAAAACCTCCACGATTTCTATATTCAATAAACCTCTCCCGTAATTCTACTGTTTTCCTCAGGCTTGGATACCCTTCCCTGCCTTGCCCCTCTGGTTTGGCAAACAATCTTAGCTCCCCGCCTCGAACCTGCGCGAGCTCACAAGCAACCAGGCCAGACTTGATGGATGACGGGATGACGTCGTACCGTTGAATGAATCCCTCCCTCGTCCTCTCGTCCCTGCCCTCAAATTTTATTCCCGACAAAAGAAAATATAAAGCGCTCCCGGGGGAATTACCTGTCAATTTAGCTTAACTCTGCCTGTCTTCTCCTCTTCAACTGCAAACAGCAAAAGGATATGATTATTCAATTGTCCAAACCTCCCACTCTCCTTCTAACCTTTGCCCTACTCCTGTTTCGCGTTATGCGCGACTCCGCCCTGATCCAGCGCCACCAATGTAGATGCTATTCCTAGCCCTTGCTTCTTCCGCTCTGGCCAGATCTCAAAAAACAGTGAGTGCAGGCGCCGAGTGAGGAAGGAAGGGGAAGAAGAAGATGAACAAGACGACGAGCGAGGCAGCGGAGCGGAATTAGCTACATTACATTAACATTACCGCTGCCCTTCGCCCGTCTCCCTCACTTCGCCTCTCCGCTTCCCTTTCTCCCCGGCCCTGCCCTGCCCTGCCCTTCCCTTCCCTTTCCTTCCCTTCCCCTCCCTTCCTGCGTGACCCACCATCGCTCTCGCGGATCCAACAACCAAACTTTACATGGTTAGGGCACCCCCATTCCATTTCCCATCCATGTAACGCTTTCCCATCCTCCCCATCCATACATGACTACAGAAACATCCACGTGCTTATTTTCTTCTCGTCGATTCTCTATCGACGCTACGTTTTTTTCCCGGTGATGCGGTATTCCAAGAGACTATCTTCATATTCCGAACTTGCACGTCCGTCCGGCAGCCTGATGCCCATCGACGCCTAGTTGTGGTTGGTTAAGCTTTGTATATTCCAAAGTGTGACAACAACAGTTCTTACTCTTACGTTCAACAAGTTCATCAACAACAGGAAAACTGAGTTACAGCGAAGTGTCTAAATGGTACTCAAGGTTTAAATATATGCTGAAGCATGCTTCCACGCGGTACTAAATTCTGAGTACAAACTGGTAATTTCACAATTTCACAATCGTCAGCTTTTATAACATTACAGTTTTTGGATTCCCTAAGACTCAATTTAGACAATATTCTCCTCAGTTCAACATATACATTAGCACTCATTATCCTATCCAGTATCATGGAACTGTACTGACTGCTTAGGGATATAGAAGTGAGGTGAGTGATTAGGAATTACTGCAATTTCAAATTACTTCAGAGAGGAATTTTCGTGGAATTAAATAAGCGGGATTGAGGTAATTAGTTTCGATAAACCTCAATGATCAATCAGAGAACCACATCGACGAGGTTTTCCACTATCAGTTATGTCAAAATCAACTTGGAATACTGGGGATACCCATATAAACCGAAATAAATCTTTCGCTTCCTATTTTTGCAGTTTTCTGCACTTCAAACAAGGTCAATAAGCGGTTTCTCACTTACTGCGGCTCACACAATGTAATTCTGAACAAGTTATCCTGTGCCAAAATTAAAAAGGCTATGTCCCCACCATGTTACCACGACAGTATCTTAATACCCTCCCAGTGTTCGGTTACTACCTAGTAATTTCAAAACCTGGTTAACTTTACTCCGCAACCTATGCGGTCTTATATGTGAATTTGAAAATGCAATTACTAATAATATACTCGTGCTCCTGATTCTTGACAGAAGAAGAGAGGGAAGTGAAGAGACTAGAAACATCTTCATGTTTTGTGGTTATTTTTGTAAGATCACTTGTAATCCTTAAATAACATAGTCGGTCATGAAATTTCTGGGATTTAGATCAATCCAAATAAACATGTTTTCTAGCGGAATATTGAATATTTAAGAAGCGAATACCTCTATTCAATTTTAAAACTAAACTTGGTGATAGTGTACCTGCACATCTGGTAATGTAGCTTATAGCCGTTAAAATGCAACTATGTTTATCATGAAGATGTTAACTAACAATTTTAGCTACAATTAACCAGAAAACCTCAACTCTCTAGTTAAACAAATAAATTTGAATTCATATAGACTAAATAAACAAGAATGGTCATGATCAAATCAACTACTTTCAATCAGGTGTAATATGTCTAGTTTGATGTCATATATGCACTAAATTTGATTGTAGATTGCTCAATATCAGGAATCTATTAGAATTTTTACAGAATTAACCTAACCTAGCACCAATATGATCATCAATTATGTAACTTTCATATGTTTATTAAAAGAATCACATTAAGGTGAGTTATTATAATTCAAGTCATAAGGAAGCTAAAACAAAACTATACCAAAAGAGAACCTACCACTTATTATGGGTACTTCTCTACACCATTGATGGTGATTATTGTGCTATATATGGGTGAAAAAATTTATATATCAAAGAATTTGTATTATTTGTTGTTTTCTAGTCAGTTTTTTAGCTGACTCATGCTTTTACTTAAAGAAAGTATCTTTAAGTATTTATTATAAATAATTTGACTAGATTTTGTGAAATTATTGTTCATTTCTGTCTATTAGAGAGAAATCTAATTAAAGAGGGAATTGATTATAAGCTTAATTTTTCCATGTTATAATGCATAGCATAAGATTGGTTCATTGTACCAGCTAATTGATAAGTAGTTCAAGGAAGTATTCAATATATTTAAAACAAGATGCATTTAATTTTAAACAACAACTTGAAGACATGATTTTGATTAGTATATTTTATGGATGACTTATTTAAAGGTATATGTGTAGGTATTATCTTTTAAATTATATAACATTTTTCAATAATTATTTTTAAATAGAAATTCTATAAAGGTTCAATAAATATTATATGCTTATGACATGTAAATATAAATGTTTATATCTATTAATTTTTACTCAGTGGCATATCATTTAAATATTAACTTATACTCTCAAATACATATTATCTTGTCCTTGGTATTTCTAAAAATCTATATCATAAAATGACATTACTCTATCGCACATGCTAACCCTCCTATATCTCTTTTTTCAAACGCTTCAAATACTAGTACATCTAAAATCAATGTATTTTATATTTGTCATTAAAGGTATATTTTCTATATTATATAAGAAGCTAAAAGTATAAAAAACATAATCTCAAATTAATAATAATTTGAGATAATATATATAAGATTCTTTGAAAACAGTTTTAAGAAGATAAAACCTTCATCTAGAAGAGATCTAGATGGAACCAAAAGTAAAAATCTCTACATCAAATTCTAAATTAATTCTTAATGAAAATAATCAATACCTTAGCTGGAATTCATGAAGATTAAAGATCCTCCTAACATTATGTATCTACAATTTGAGCTCATATAAGTCCTAAGATGATAATTAGATTTTATTATGATTATGTTTAATAACCTCCCACTACAATAAGATTTAAACCTTATCAACGTAATGAGGATTTTAGAGTTAACTTGACTAATTATGTGATAAAATGAAAGTTTTTATCCTAATACTTGTATTTTAGCATATGAATATTAAAGAGCTAAGTATATTATTAGAATAATACCGAACTAATATTACTGTATTATCTAATTGAAAACAAAGTAAGTTGCAACAGAAACCAAGTAATAAGAAAGTCCAAAATTTATATTGTTTGACTAAAATTTCAAAATGGTTTTAATTAATATTGTAGTAACTTCTAGAAGTTACATCTAAGCTCTAAGCATCATAATTTTTATTATATTGCTACTCTATCTTGAAAAAAAGCAAACTTTCTAAAATATTGGTTATGTAAGCATCTTTAATTCCTATATAAATAGGTAAATCTTCTTTTCTAGAACCCAAGAAACAAGCTTTTGTAAAGAATTTTGTCTTTGTTATATTTATCCTTTCAATATATTTGATAATTATCTTTAAAAAATTAAGATAAATTATCTCTCATTATTATTATTATTATTTATTATGATCAAATGGATTTTGGATATTAAATGTAGATTTAACTGCAACTCAAAAATATTTCTTATGAAAATAATTAATCAATTAATTTCTAATCTGTTCAAATTATGGCATACTTATGGAATTTAGTAGTATTAATAAGATCAAGATATTAGATTTCTACATTGAAATAAAGAGTTGAATCTTTATATCAAAGAAGGAATATGAAAATTAAAGGAGATAAAATCTTTCTAAATTTTCTTGTTTATATATATATATATAAACTTGATAAAAATAAACTTACAAAAGTTGAACCTCTTGCATTTTCTCAAAGTTTTAAATCAAGATAGTAGTGAGAGTTCTATATTTATTTTTATTCTAGAGTTATATTTATTGTTAGGTTTTAATATTGAAAAATATTATAATAAAATTTCAAGTCAAACATGTACAACTGAGAGATATTTTTTATATAATCAATATTATTTCTCATAATTTTCATTGAAGATATTACCATGTAAGACATAGTCACATTATCGATACTATAGATTAAAAAATTTGTAATTTATTTCATATAGCCATCCAACAGTCAACTATATTTATTTTAATAAGTCATTTAAATTCTAGAAATATGATTTAAGTAGCCTGTTAACTTTACAAAATTTGGACAAATATCTTTTAATGATTGATTAATATTACTTTATCTTGAATGGATCTATTGCACCGATTGATAGTCTCTTTTATACTTGGTTGAGTATAGATAACCAATATATATATATATTTATATTTATATATATTTATATATATATATATTTATTTATTTATATAGCTTCTGCTCTCATTTACCTATATATATATAGTGATATTTTATGTAATATTTTCTATCTATAAGTAATATATTTATCTAAGGTAAATTTTTAATATTTAAATTTATTATTATTAATATATGTAGTTAAGATTTTCTACATACTATAAATATTTTATTAATTTAATTGATATTATATCATAAATCAAATTAATAGTTCTAGGATATTATTTATGATAAGATACTTAAGACACTTTGATAATATAAAAAAAAATTTGAATTAGTCAATATAATCACAATTAAATAACATAGAATAAATAATATAGAATGAATAAAAAACTAGTTAATATAATTATTGATTCTAAAACATAAATTATAAAAATGTAATAACCAATGACCAAAGATATAAAAAGCTTTAGTTCCAAGATTGATTTTTCCTTCACTAGATCAATCCTTTAACTTTTTACTCACATTGGACACCTCGGAGCATTTAATTGCTCAATGTACCTCCATGAGTAAGATATAAATTTTCTATAGTTATTCAAGTGATACCTATTTTTTGAAAGCATCCTTCGATTCACTTTGATTCAACTTCAAAAATTATAAATATCTCAATGAAATTTATTTGATTTTTTCTTAGTATTTTAATTTTAATTTTGATGGAGAAATAATAGATAATGAAAGTAATTTAATCATCCAAAATTTATTATGTAGAGGTGATTGGTTTATTACCAAAGAAAATTCATCAAAAGAAAATAAAAAGATACTAGAATACTAAAATGGTCATCATTTTTCTATCTTCTTCTAGTTTTATTCTTATCATCTAATATCTATTTATAGAGTTTATAAAAAGTTTCCTTAACTGCTGAGAACCCATGTAATAGATTGAAGTACTAAATTTTAGCTAGAAATTTAAGATTTGAATTTTCTAGTAAAATTTACAAAGACTCATGGAAATTATTGTACACCATACAATAAAATCAATTACTATGAATTATCATCTAATAAAAAATACAACAGTATTGTATGTTTAGTTGGTAGATTATATTTTATTGATTCTTAAGTCTTTTCAAGATATAAGGAATAATTCAGATTTAAGCTCCAAATTAAATAAGACAGCTAAATAAGCTCAATAAATTTTATATATACCATATGAGAGTATCATTATCTGCTAGTACACCTTCTTGATGAGTCTTTCAGTAGTTTCTTTTATTTGGTGCATAATTATTTTGAAGCATTATTTGTGAGGATAATTTTAGTTAAATTTTCTTTTAACTTTCAACATGATTACATTTGATTAACTTAGATTGGTGCTATAATAGAAGAAGCATAAAAGATCTAAATAGAGAGAATTTGTTAGAGAGAAAATTAATATATAAGTGGATAATTGAAGATAAGTGATTGAAATTAATTATTAAATATAACCTCTTCAAGATAGCCATAATAAACAAAGAAATTCCTTTGGCTTGTTATTTATAAGAAGAAATTAACACTTTTACTACATTTAGAAGTATTAACTTCCCTTTCACCAAATTCTAGAAACTTGTTCACTCCATTCAAGTTTGCTCAAATTCATAACATACTAAAACTCAACTCAACTCAACTCAAACCTATAAACATTCAGAAAAAAATGCTCTCTATTTGTTAGTTGATTGAAGTCCTCTATAACTTTTTTAATGAGGGAAGTCTATATTTTAGTTAATTTTTTGTATTTTGAGAGCTCAACCTAAATAATAATATACAAAAAGAACTCATAATTGCTTGATCTACTTTTCTCAAGTGATTTTCCTTGTCTATATAATAATGAAGATGTTAAAAGAATTTGAAATAGAATCCAAGATGACCTTTGTGTCCCTTGAAAAGGAGGCTTAGAGGCCAAATAATATACCCCAAAGGAAACAAAAAATAAATACAAGGTACCAAGAAGTGCAAAAGGAGAAAATGAGCATAGTCCATAAGACAAAGAGATAAAAACAGATTCATAACTGTAACCCCCAAGCCACATAAGGGTGAAAGAAACAAAGTAATTCTTTGTTGAATTTTGTCATGTAAGTCCTCTAATATTTGCTAGATAAGGAGTGAGGGTTCTAGATGTGATGGGAGCTCCTACTATCATTGCTTGTATATGAAGACCTAAAGCACAAAGGCAATATAAAGTGAGATATATTCTTTGTAAAAAATAAGAGGTCAGCAGGTTGAAGAGACCACTTGAGCTCCTCTCCTCTTTAGGGAACACTTATTTTGCCCTGTTGGCAGAGACAGTTAAACTGAGTATGAAATTACCCATAAATCTAGACAACCAAAAGTACAAAGCTATCAAACGATAATTATCAAAGGAGTGTAATGGTTCTCAAAGAAGATGTAATGGTCTAAGCACCATTACATCTTCTTGATAGTAATGATTATTGTTGGTCTTCCTTGAATGTATGCTTGTGCTAATCATTATGCTTATTGGAGTTCACAACTATTATATCAAACAAGTCATTTGTCATTTGTCAATGAATGTGACTATATTTTCTCTTACACATTGAGTAGGTGGTCCAAGCAGATCCAACCATTTTTTAATTTGTACTTGGGATTGAGTAGATCACAAGATATATACCTTTGTATAGTGGATAGCATCATGAACTCTAGTGTGCTTTCCTCCTACAATGCATTGTAAAATATGGATAACATGTGTACCATATGTAGATCCACAAGCAGACGAGTTTGGTAGCTCTAATAGTATTGGATATAGTAACTCAAGCGGAGTGCTATAATAAACTCCTCAAAGACGAATTAAAAGTTCTCAATCTAAAAGGAGGGATGGAGAAACTCCATAATATTTCCTTTGATAAGAGAGAATCCTAGTTCTACCAAGTATAACCATGAGGGTAAGGATGTGAGTATGCATATGCTCATCAAGATTTGGTTGAATCATTTTAAAGTCTAGTGATATAAAGCAAATCAATGAGGGAGTGTTGTTTGTGCAGGCTTGGTAATAGGCCATGAGCCAACCAAAGATATGACAAGAAAGCAAAGTGCTTTAATCTATTGTCAAGAAAAGTGCCAACAGAAAAGTGCAACTATAGTCAAAGAACCTATCTGCTAATGCTAATAGGGGCCACTAGAATCTAAGCTCTTAGATAAACTACTGGTGCAATAGCCTCTTGCAATATAAGATCACATTTCTCCCGTAGAAAGAACAATATGTAATAGTTGGGAAGCATTCATTATCTTAATAGAGGGGAGAAAGTCTAACGTATGATAGTATCAAAAGCATATAGATGAGGTAGGAGCATATGAGTTGGTAAATACATACAATTGAGATTACTTGTGTGTTCCCGGTTGAGAAGAGAGGTGAGGATAGACCACCATAGACAACCATGTAAACCAAAGTGTTTAAGATAAGCAAAATAAACCTCAAACATCTAGTGATAGTTTAATTAGAATTTATTCTTACAATATGTATTGCTTCTCAAATTTAATTTTATATCAAAGAGTTTTAAAAGAATCAAAGAACTATTTGATGAGGCCTGTAGATGTTAGTTTAAACCTAATTTCGATCAAAAGAAAACAATTGGATTCTAATGGCAACTAAGTAGGCAGTAACATGCATGGTATCATGCAATATAAAATCGGCGTATGGTTCCTTCGTTGCATGCATGTCATGTTTAAAGATTGGGACATGCACTATCAGATTGGTTGGAATATCATAGTATCAGTTCAAGTACTCAACGTTTCCAAGGAGAGAATTCAAAAGCATCATTCTATCCATCGCAAAGCCGTAGAAATATTATATCTAGAATCTCTTCTGATTCAGAAAGAAAACACAAAGTATTGTGTTTTCATGCAGAGGCACAATGTAAATCATATTGTATTTTAAGGACTTAATTGAGTCCTAAAAGTTTAGCCTAACCAGAACCAGGTAAAGGCAAACTCCCAAATCCAGATGGTATCAAGATTGTAGAGAACTATGAAGATGAACTGGGTGTTGCTGCCGGGTCATGTGATTCTGATGTGGTAAGACCCAAACGTGGCGGCCGCATGGATGGTTCTGTTGACAACACACGAGATCAATATTAATGCGTCAGTTGGGAAGAGTAAGCTGGAGAATCATGGGTTGCACTGCAAAGGACAGCTGTAGGGCGTCGTACCCACAATGCGTGCGGCTCTCATCAGGGTGCCGCTGTAATGTTCCCCAATAAGCATTATCATACAACGAAGAATGCATCCTAATCTGCTTTAGTACAGCATTACGTGCACACTGAACGATGATGGAAGCACGAGCAGTAAAGTTCCGGTCAGGGTAAAAGTAGGATCTACTACAGTAACTAGACACATAGGTGGGGAAACGCGGACGTGCAGACCGGGTTAGGAAAAGTCTGGCTGCCACGCTAATGAGGGCCCGCCTTTTGAGTACATGATGTGCATGATGGGGAGAGCAGCAAGCATACATGCTTACATGGACATGCCATCCAAGAGCAGGAGAGAATGTTCTTGTACGATATTGATATGGTTATATAAAACGATACTTTAACGTACTTTTAAAACGATTCAAAGTACTCCCACAGTGCGCGTCTTACTGTGCCGGAGATGTCGACGTATGTTAACTTTATTCCTCTGCCGAGATAGAGTAGAGAAGAGGACAAAGGAAACTCCGTTGCAATTTTGTTTTCCTCAAAAGCTGCATTGTGAACGAAAAGCTACAGAAAACTCAAAACGAGTTTCAGCATCCAAAGTACTAGTAAAAGCATGAGTGAAATTGGGATGTCAAGGGGTCAATTCCCTTCATTCGTCAACTCAGATTGCTTCGACAACCCTAATGGTATGTGTTTTCCTAACTCATGTTCAGATTTCATGGTGTACGGACGTCTTGTGAATTAGATTGCATCCCAACGCACCTTTGCATTTGATAGACCCGTATCTATCTTGTCTCGTCTGTTGCTTAGTGTGTCCCATCTTGTAGTATCACCTGGAGTGTTAACTAGTGTGGTCTTTATTAAGTCAAGCAAAGTTTACAATGCATTTGAGTCCTTTCTTCTTTAGTCCCTGTCATTTTTTAAATCGGTTGTATTGGAGTTTCCGCATTTCAACGTGAATCTTGTTACAGAACCACCTGGAAAACAACTGAATTAGGAGTTGTCTGAGGTATTGAACGAGGATTGAGTTTGTGCAATTGAAAGGAATCGATCACATCCGCTCGAAAGTCCATTTTAGTCGACGACCCTCAAGGCGATGGAATATACCTGGGGCAAGTCTAAGCTAGTAGACAAAAGGGAAGTTCACGTGATTTCCACTCAGAAGGGAAAATAAAGAACCAGAGGTCAAAGCTAAACAGAAGATTAACAAACTCGATACCGTAGCGGACAACCTGTTCAACAATATTTTAGTTTAAATGCAAGTGACCCTCCATAATAGCAGCATCTAGGTTGGCTCAAGTGGGAATACACATGGCCGCCAAGGGACTGGTGGGTTGTTCAAATAGGACACACTGAAACGGTGAGGGTAAATCCCGAGTAAAATACATTGCTGAATTTAAGAGCGTAGTGACAATGAGTTTGGAGCAGGTTACACTGGTGTAATTTGGTCCAATCAGTCTCCTTCAATGCTTCTCTCTTCAGGGCTTTCTAAATGTATATCTCAAGTAAAAATGCAATCAAGATGAACCCCCACAAAGGAACCTTGTTTCCTATGGATTTAGAAATTCCTTCCCGTTCGCAGATTTGCAAGCAAGCATTGTAGGTTGAGTTGCAACGTGGCCTAGAAGACGGTATAAACACCTTATGCAACGGATTAAGTTGTTGAAGAGTTGTGAATATGGTGGACTTTAAGAAGATAAGAAAAGAACCCCCGCAATTTGCTTTACTACAGTTAAACCTCCTTTGTACGCTAACCATGCGTATCCCCCGAGATCAGGCTCGGTCCAGGCCCGAAGCTCTGGCGAGGTTCGGCAGTAACAGTGAAGAGTCCATCCATCCGTCTGTCTGACCCTTGCTGGAGTGACAGGACCTTCGCCCCTTTCTCTTCTTCCTCGAGGAGTCCCTCGCGAAGTCTTTTTGCATCTCTCGTTCACGGCGGCCGCGTGTAAGTGTGAAAGACGGTGTTCGCTCCGTTCACGGTGCTCATGGCCTGTGCTCTCCGGCGTGCCATCCATATCCAAGAGTTTATCGGCGGGACTGTTGGCTTTAGACGAAGTTGGTGTGAAGGATGAGCAACCAGTGATTGCGTTAGAATGGGAGAGGGAGATTCTTTCCTTAATGGAGGAAAACATCCGGTCCTTTCCTTCAAAATGCTAGTTGGCTGAGAATGAGGAGATTGGACGTCCCTGTTCTTTGCTGAGGTTAAAAATTCGTTTGAGAGGAGTTCGACTGCAGAGTATGGGAAGGGGTATCTAAGAAGAGGAGCGTGCCCCGAGTTCCTTGACGGCAATATTGTCAAGAGTTTCTGATCGAATCGGGAGGACAGGGAAGCAAGCTTTTAAGCTCCTTGCTAAGTGCACCAAACATAATGTGTTTCTCATAACACGAAACCCTCTGTGTTGTTTTCTTGCGATTTTGGTCAATGCAGTTAGTCCACTGAGATCTCTTTAATCTCATATTTCTATTGAGAGGTGTCAAACTGCAATGAGGTTGTAAACGGCATACCGCCACTAAGTTGCTTTTGCCCCTCAATTATACGAGAATACGAGAATGGAGTACGTCTACTCTTCCTGGTTGACAGCCAAGTATGATCGGAAGATTCATTCTTGAGAATGAGCTGCCTCAAGTTTCTTCAGACATGCATTTGCGGCGTTACAGTGGGAAGTACCGCAGCAGCTGAGTCTTCACGGGGTATCACATCTTGATGCAGAAGGTGTGACTGCTCTACGAAGCGCTTGGAAAGTGAAAGAGAAAGAGAAAGAGAGAGGTTAGTAGTAGGCTGTCAAGAAATGTAATATAACTACGGACCTTTCGTGTCAACGGTGACGCGACTTCAACGCACGCTTCAGCGTTGAATTTGGCCATTGTAAACAGCTACTGTGTACAGCTTCGTTTAAATTGCATGGACTCAGGCAGTGGCCTAGTGCGTGAGATACTTCAAACTCTGAAAGCAGCAATCCTCCTCTTCTTTTCCTCTCTCCATCCTTCGAGAAGTTTACTGTATCTACCTTTGTTTAGCGGTGTTCAGAATTGTGGAGGGTCAACTGTCGGGGTATAATACCCTCGGGTGGGTAGCTGATGTAGAACACTGAGGACGACACAATATTTCGTGCAGGTTGCGGTACTTTGTGACCAAGGTGCGAATGTAGATTGGATTCAGGAGGCACCAGCATGGCTGCCGTAATCTCGGGATCACGCTTCACATCCCGTGACATTTGTAAAGTAGATGAATGTAGTTAAATGTTTCCTCCATCCATCAATTTTTACAATGTGAACTTTCACACTTCCGCTTGCGACAGTTTCCTCTTAGAGGCTGTCTTATGAGGACAGTCGCGAGGCTACACACGCTCAAGGGTAAAATTTTAGGAAGCCATGATGACAGCATGTCTCGTTTAAGTTTCAGTGGCTGCTGTCATGCCTTCGAGGACGTCTTACTTTGTGGCGAAGTGACATATATCTTCACCTATGCGCTTTTTTCATCGACTGTAAGGGAAGCACATCACCTCATCGTTGATTTGGGGTTCTTACTCGAGACTCGCTTGGATCAACGCATAGTCACATTGGGACCTATTACTGGTCACTCACGTGACGTTAGTCGCGTAGTCTGCATCATAATTGCAGAGATGGTGTCCTCCTTGACATATTCGAAGTCAATGCTCCTTCCGTGGTTATCAGGATGCACTGCCCAGCTTGGCCCGTCCTGACTCCTAAACAACATGCAAACGCTATTCTGGTTGTTTCTATGATTCTGTCGTGTACTCTCGTTATTATTGTAGGAGACGAATTCGCCGTTATATCCCGCAGTTCGTGTGCAGACTTAAATCCGCAGGGTGGCTTGACAAGTTTGCGCTAGCTCGTACGTCTAGCTAAGCAGACACGCACTGACAATACTCAAACCTGTCCTGACGCTGCCATGGAAGTACGTACCGTAACACGATGATGATCGATATTCATCTTGAGTTGTCAACCTGGTAATCCTTCCGTGAGCACTCTCCGGTGGATAACGAACATAAACTTGACCCAGCCTGCATCATCCTTATTCCCATGTAGGTACACGGCCCCTCAATACAGAACTTGCGGAAGCTCAATCTTCTCGATTGTTGCTAGAACCTAGCCCAGTTCACCACTAATGGCATGAATTCAACTCTCAATGAGTGGGAGTACACGTTCAATTTTTTGAGCGTTGGACTTCCCATGGCCAGTAATAGTGACAAATAATGTGACTTTCTTGTCGAAATCCCAAAATTCTGATATCTTGCAACGATAAACATTTGAGGTTTTACAAGATGGAACAGGGAATAAGACCGGCAGTGAAACACCTTCTCAACTAATTGACCTGGGTACTGCTCACGTTACAAGTGGCTAGGGTGATACGTTATGTAAACTATTCATTACAGAAGCCAAGCTAGATGGACATCCGTATAGAATAATCATCTCTTTTCTTACGGATTCAGCCATATGGAAATCCACTGTGCAGCAATCATTGAGGGTATATTTGCAGTCACACATATCAGGTGGGAGGATTTAGACTCTTCAGTTCGGCAAAGAGTACGCTCTAAGTTTCCCCAAAGAATGAAGCAATTGCTCACAGTTAGTTGCAATACAGTGGTCTATAATGTCATGGACATGTCCATATTGCTACCGTGTTCATAAAGCTTTCTCTCAAATATAGAATGTGTAATTGATTCCTACCGCAGCTTTTGAGCGCCTCACAGCTACCATGCAGTGCAATACAGAACTCGTATGCACCTTCCATTATGACCTAGATCTTCTGTACATCAATCTGGGCACTGTCATGTAGTGTAAAGCCCCAGAATATTAGGCAAAACGTTCCTCATGTGTGTGTTCCTCTGGGTCATCGTCAACGTCTGGTATTCGTGGATGATCCCCGACTCCTCTTCCAAGTATTTTTTCGGATTGCAATAGGAGGGAGTAGCTCATCAGGTCCAACAGGAAGCAATTGGCCTGTCTTTTCTTCGATCAATTTCTTCAAACTCTGGAGTATCCTAATCTTACCAAGTTTCTGCGGCGACAGTACTTCCCAATATATTCCTACAGTCCATCAGGGCGGGCCATGGTTAGAACTTACACCTTCTCATGCCATATTATACCTCACAATAACATTCATACAGTAAGACCTTTATCAAGTCCCTGTTCAGACATCTAATACAATTTGCAGATACCTTCAGGCTTCGGGATCGAAGTGTTTGTGAAGATGGTCCGTGTCGGTGTGCAGATTACATCCACAGGTACATCGTGAATCAGTAACTTCTCAGGAGGGATTGTACCTGGCTCCACTACCTGCAGATCATGAACTGTTTACGGCCATAGAATCAGGCTTGTTCCTTTGTATCGAAGGCAAGAGAAAGAAAGATACGGACGAAACAACCAGTGGCTTATATGCTTTTTTATAGGACTCTTTATTGGCACTAATTATGCACAAAGTATATCAAATAAGATTGAAGGCATGTACATATATATAGTCGTTAAAGAATGCTTCATGAAATCACCTGAAGTGACCACTAGAGTGCTGTCATCAATGGCTCCCATATATCTCAACATCCCATACTCTAGTTCTGCAAATCCCTGCATGTTGTGCAGAACAAAATATGAGTGATAGTTACAGAAATCACGAAGGTACTGACACGTAATTTGCAATTTCCTGCTGTCTAGTTTTGGATCCAATCCAAGCAGTTAGTCAATCAACCTTGTAAACATGTGAACATCCATCATCCCTTTACATCCACTCTCAATCCTGTAATGTAAACTCATCTTGTGCCTTTGGGGAATAAGTCTAGTTTGACAAGACATTGATTTTGTAACAACGAGCTCTTTGCGCAATTGAGGTGATAATTATGGAATCTAGAGATCTCCTCTATACCAAACATGGTACTGGGGGGAGTTGTCTTGCACTAAGATGAGTTACACGATGGTATATTTTTAATTTTCGTGCAGCATTCCATCAATTCAAGAGTAAGCATTCAGTGAAATTTTCCTCTTCCTCACAAATAAAGCTTTCTCAGAGCTGGCTCCCCACTCGTCAAACTGGTAGGTTCCGAATTCTCGACATGAAGGTGACTTGCACCACACTTGATTCTGATGCATGAACAGCTTCCTGTAAAAGTATCGTATAAAATCGTCCTCAATAAGAACTGGTACAGTTATTCATGTCTACTTTGAAGACGGTATAGTAGGTGCTACAATAATGCTACAGTAGGTTCGACAAGAATACTCACTAAGTGTGACAGTATTCACTTAGCTGGTGATGAAAGGCAGGAAGTGGGACCTGAGATGCAGATGAGCACATGGCAGCCAGTGACCTCTGCCAATTTTAGGAGAAGGAAGGACGAAGAACAGTACTATACCTCTCCTTTGCCTAAGCGAGCTCCTGTGGAAGGGTCAACTGCAACAGAGCCGATGACGATGAGATCCACTTTCAATGGCGCGTCAAGTCCAACAGGCGTTCCATGCTTAGCTGCCCCAGCAGACGTGCAAGCTTCGATCAACTGGACTCCAGGAGGTAAGTCTCCAGTTTCCAGTGTAGAGAAAAAGCCTGTCCGAAGCCTGGGCTGGGGGGTTAATAGCTTCTTCCCTCCTGGCATGGAGAGGAGGCATACAATAAGACGAAGATGTGCGTGAAAAGACAGACACCAAACCATCCTTAATTCACAATATTCCCCCGCCTACCCTCCAATCCTGCCATTTCCTCCTGCTTCTGCTACGCCTCGACTCTATCTCGAGAACATCCTCCTATTGACCAATTCCAAGAATCCTGGTCAAGCCAGACACTGAAATAGTCCTCGCCTACGGCTTCAATATCAAACACTTGAGAATCGTTGTCTGGTTTTGTCTGCGATCTGCCAGTTCAGATCCCCTTGTACTCTCTCAAGGAACGAACATAGTGGGCATTGATACATAGTGTTTACCTGACAGGGTAAGAAATCGCACTTGCTTTTGAGGTGTGTCGGGGTTGACCTTGACGCATTGAGCTGCTTGGAACTCCGGAAGTCTAGCCAGCTTTGGCAACAAAGACGTAGCAGCCAAAATTTCACCCCACAAGCGTCTTAGGGTTGCTTAATCAGGAGATTCCTCCCGCCTCTTGAGCAAAAGTAAGGATCATCTATATGATCTGGATATCAGAAAAAGCAATCTTTCCATGAACTACCCTGTGCGAATCAAACAAAGAATTTTTGCTCATGCCCACTAATGGGATTCCATAGTTTTTATATGATGATCGATCCAACACTCTAAGAAGCTAGATAGTGTGAATGAGACCCTACGAACTCCAGGAAGTTCGCCTAATTTCTGACCCAGAACCAATCCGAGGTTATGAACAGATCATAGTTTAGGAGTAAAATCAGACCCTCAGAAGGTCATAAACTTCCACGCAGCATTTGGACAGGTCAAGAAGATGCGAATTCTGGTGGTGAAACCTGATACTTGAAGGTACTACCTCTAGTAGATGAACGCATTGCAACTAATACAAGTCTGGAAGAGTCATTTAATAGCAACTTCTGGCGAGATTCATGATCAGCAGTTGATCAAGTCCAGGGTAGGGTACGTTAGATTTCAAATAACCATTAAAAGAATCCGAGGAATGACAGCCGCTCAGGGAAGTTTAGAAATGTACTCTGGCTGCGGCATCTCCCGCTCCTTTAAAGTTAGGAATTCGATGATGCACAGGTCTTGGTTCTTGTGAAAGATTGTGAGCTTCCAATGCGTCCCAAATACGCTTACGAATAGCCCATTTCCACGCTCCAGGGCCTGACCCCTCTTGCTCTAAAATTGCGACTGCAGCTACATTTGCGCGTGTTTCAGCATCGAGTCTCAACCTCTCCGCATCGTAGCTTGCTGTATCGAAGTCTTGCCGGTTTCCTGAAGTGCTTGAGCTTGAATAACTCATCCTTACTGTTACAACTTTTCTCTTTCCTTCATACCCGATGTTATTTCCACACTTTCTTAGTTTCAAGGAGCATCCTTCACGTCTCGGAGCGTTCACCCCTACTCGCCATCCCAACCCCAAACCCGCTCTTGAAGCCATTGACCTTATACTTGGGCCTGAAAATCAGGTCCCTGAGTTCTCTAGCCATTAAACATTGTCACTTCTGTTGTATGCACGATGGTTCCTTTCATACAATCTGTATGTGTGGATGAACCTTCTACCCTCGTCGATTCATAGCTTACGTGACTGCCGGTAAACCGCACAATTTCGGATAGCCAAAGTCTTTGTCGATGTCCATATGTTGGACATACTCTGATCTCGGTTCTCAAAGTTGTTACAGTCCAAATCTATCCCCAAAAAGACAACAAGACATCATGAATTCACTGCATTCTGGTTGAGACTCTTCTTTGCATTCTTGTTGGGACTCTTTTCCGCAGGATATTCGTGCATGAGTAGCATGAATAGAATAGACTTGCGTGTTGAGACTCTTCTTTGCATTCTTGTTGAGACGTTTCTTCGCAGGATATTCGTGCATGTGTAGCATGAGTAGAATGAAATTGCGTAATGCACAAATTGAAAATGAGTAGAATAGATTTGCGAAATACACAAAGTTGATATCTCGAGTAGCATGAGTAGAATAGATTAGCCGGAATGCACAAATTTGAAAATCAGTAGAGTAGACTTGCGGATGCACAAATTTGATATCTCATGTTCAAATTACAGAACACTCGCAAATAAATACATAAATACACTAGCAAATAAGTACAGAGCACTCGCAAAATTTTAGGAGTGCCTGAAATTTGACTTTCACCTCTTTCCATGGGATATGAATCTGCTCGGAGTGCTGTATGAGTCATGATGTGAAAGAATAGCTAAATTGTAAATTGTTTTGAGGATTTTGAACTGTAGTAAACTGTGAGAAGGAACAGGGCAACTCAAGTCATTGAGTTTTCAAGAGGCATCTGGACAGGAGGGTAAGTCTGCACAGGAAGTGCATTAATGTGATGATCTGATCCGTTGCTCTTTTTCCCCTTCCACAACCATTACGACTTGGTCACAATCCAGTGAGGACAATACTGAAAACTGACGAATTGATGGAACACCATATGCAATAAGTAGCCCATAAGCCCAGGGTAAATCCGGTAGTTTGGCCTTCAACATCACCCTTTCACTTCAGGACTTTATTTACTTGAAAGTTCTCAGAATCTCATATCTATAATCAATTCAATCTCTCACGGTCTACCTTTATGCTCTTATCTGCCTGCTTTGCATCATCGCACATCTCCACTTCTTTTACTCCGGATAAGTGAAGGGTTGCTGAGGCTTCTACCAACGAGCGCGGGGAATACAAATTGGACTCAACGTGAACACTTCTCATTCGAGATCTGAGGAAAAAGTTGGTTGCTCGGCACGACCACCAATAAGTGCAGGTAGATGAGAATGAACTACTTTGCATTACAATGTTGACCTCCTGAATGGGAATTTCCTCATTAAACCGAAATATGGATTTATACTAAAGAATTTGAACAGTAGATATGGACAAGAGTACACCAGAGTATGTCATTGCACATGACATCCTTGGGCGTCGCGTAATAGTTGCATCTCTCGAGTCAAGCGCTGCAAATAACCAAACTTGTTACGTAAGTTCATACATCCAATCAGAATGTTGTGAGGCATGGAATCACACAATTTGCCCATCTAAAGTGTCGTTTAAATTTCTGAGACTAGTAATCCAAACCAGAGGGTGAGACAGGCACAGTCAAGAGAAGACGGTCGGACCTCTCTTGTATCAGTTGTTCGCAAAAGTTGTAGCCTCTCGTGAGGTCTCACACGCAGGAGGTTCGCAATCTGCCAAACGACATAACATTATTCGGTATAGCTTTCGTTCTTCGCACCTCAGGAACTGCATAATATGGGTCTTGCCACTATCTCAGAATCTAGACAAACCTAGTTGAGGGTTAACATTTCTTGGTTGAAGAATAAGGTGGCAAGTTTTTGACTGGGAAGGCTAAACAGGTGCAAGTAAGAATAGCAGCGAATTCTACATTGTCTGATTTAACCAGACCAGAGAAAAAGTTCTATCTCAATGTTTAGTAGCCCAGCACTGAGATATAGGCAAATTCTGCTCTTTGATTCATGAGTTTTGAAGGGATCCGTACCCAGAAACTGAACGCCTCAGCTTGTGATGAATTAGGCATGTTCTCTGCACGCTTTACCACGTCAAGGACTGTTCGTCGATCTTGAAGGAACAAACAGAGAAGCAAGAAAAGATGTCACAGTAAACCTCCCTTCTCGCGACAACATTCAAGCTTGTTCTTCAAAGAATACTACATGGATAAGAACTAACTACATTCTTCTCCATATAGTATCTTGACTTGATCTTGATCTCCAAAACATGTGTAGTTCTTGCAAGCACAGCTGCAAGCGCTTATTAATAAGACAAAGTGGGTAAGACTAGCATCACATCACACTCCTGTAAGGCACTACTAAAGCGTTTGCCAATCAGCTGCCGATTTTAAGATCCTAAACAGTTCTAATCTAGATATCCCAGCGCGGGTAAACGAAAAATTCAAGTTCCAAGTTTATTACCAGGTCTCGATAAATCTTGTCCTCGCTGGAGCCATGTCTTAGCAAGGTGGGATGCGCTTTTCAGCAGACTGTTCAACTACATCGATGTTCACATGAGTCGCATACTAATTAGCAGGAATTTAAGTAGACTTACGATTGCTCTTATAAAACGAGAAAACATTCAAGTTCATGATAAAACGTAATGTTCGTCACGAAAGTATCAACGTTGTACCTGTTCCTTTTCAGTTGAACCATCTTCAAGGGGAGTATCTTCAATCCACTTCACCTTAGCTACCCGGTATCTGAATACACATGTGTTGAGCAAGTTATCAACTGACCTGTTTAGAGAGTTCCTATCATTCCCGAATGAACCGTTGTCTTCTTATAATAGCCGACCTGGAATAATTTGTACTTAACAAGACAATACATAATCCGATAGCTGGATCAAAACGAAGTGATAATATCTTTAAAACCTTGATATCAACATCACCAATCTGATATCTTGCTACCATGTAATGAAAGACGTACCCGTCTTGCTCCCATACGCTAGTTATGCTGCAGCGGCGACGACCTTCCACCTACAAAATCGATAGGGCAGCTGGATACTTAGTTCAACTGTTGAGTTCCATTATTCAATTTGCGGACGGCTGAAGAATTCTTGACGCTGGTTTATTTTCTGCAGCGAGACCTCAGGAAGGGTGTGCAGTCCCTAATCCGGATCCGGTCCGGATTTAGTTATACCCAGTTACCAATAGAGTGCTTAGATATACATTCACAACTTTTGTTCAGTTCTCGGAAGTTCCTTACATCGTATGTTTCTAAGGGTCAGGACTGCTTCACGTTAATGCAACGAATGCTTCAAGCGACTGGTGCTTGACGGCTTAAGTGCTCAGGTCAGCTTCAGAATAGACTTGTTGGAAGCTGGGAACTTCTTCAGTAGGTCACTTGGTTTATTCTCCTCACTCTCAGGGAGTAGGAAAAGAGCTCTCCATTCTATTCACCACGGATCATTGTATTCCAATACCTCACTTGCATTGAGGTTGTCGAGACTTAAAACTGTTCGGATTTCTATATTTTCTCACCAAGAACCTCTAGATGTTACACAGACTTCATTTGCACCAACCTCCAAGTAGAAGCGTCCATCAGGTAACGGCTGGCACCTGCATAGTTAGAGTTCAAAAGTTACAGTCAGGCGGTTTGTACGCTTTACAGATACACATACTGCAAAACTGTCATTTAAATAAAGACATTTGGAGAGACTCACTCGCAAATCTCCACCTCACAACCAATATCCGCCAGTACGCCGTTCGCATCAACCCCCACCTGAAATCAGGGCAAAACCAAGTGAGCAGAGGCTTGCTAGTTGAGAGTGGTTCCACGACTAATCTCCAAGGCCATAAAAAGGATGCTCACCATGCCCATACGATGGTTCCCCTCCATGACTCTCCGCACCTGAAATTCAGAATTCAGTAATTATAGATGGTACAAGACGTAAGAATGTAGACAAAAGGACAGCCAGTATCTAGCAAACCATTGCTTGAAGGAAGGAACCTAAGAAAGTGTATAAGCTGACAGACAGAGAAAAGCCCAATCCTTACCATTAGCCTGTACCGAGGCTCAAATATGTTCAGCTGCATTCGCTCATCTGGTAGAACAACATCCATCACAAAGAGTGGCAATATCTCCTCTCCTGTTAGTGCGACTTCGTCCATCTCATCTTTTCTTTCTTTGTACTCCTCCGGGAAGTTGCGTTGTATCAGGTTGTTGAGCGTCACACTAAGTGCAGTAACAAGATTTGACTTTAGATGGGAGTATAAAATGAAACAAGCTAACGCATAGTATAAAATTCTAACTCCGTAAGATTTCACTGCACTCCAAAAAGAGATGGTTGAGATAGAAATATGAAATGCATTACCTAACGGGGTAAGTTTTGGGGCTGACAAAAAGTACAGTTCTGCACATTGGGCATTTGTTTCCTGCATACAGCATGACACGAATTAACCATGAATCATTCTTGTAGCAACAATATGCACAGGCTGCAGTGACTTGATTTGTATTCACCGGCATAGAGAGCTCACACAAATTTAGACAGCAACCCATACTTCGTTACATTGATCATAAGTCTTCATTCAGGATCCCTGCAATGATGCTTGAAGATGATCGAAAGTTTTTAGCTGCTCAGGTCATTTACCATGGTCCATAGCTTGGAGCAAGCAAGCTCGACAGAAGGAATGGCCACAAGGTGTTGTAACAGGACTGTACAGCAGTTTTAGACAGAGCGTGCAATCCAACTCATCCGACCTCTCCACTTTTGCCCGCTTCTGCCTCGATAAATTCTCAACTTCCTCCAACTGACCTCCGAACTCCGCATTCAAGATTTTGAGGGATTTTTGCAAAGCTTTGCTAAGATTGAAACATATTCACAGGAGTGAGAATATATCTTTTTTGTCATCATCTACAGTACAGTCCGAGGATGTCAACAACATTCCTCATCCGACAACCAATAAACCAGATAAGCATCTAGATAAGTAACGAAGCTGCTTTCATAAATAGTTGTTTCACCTGGTTGGATCCAGCTGAAGACCATCCAAGAAGGCATTCCTTGCTTCTTCATACTGCTCCAACTGTACACACACATCGCCAAAAATCAATGCAGAGACAGGATATACTGGATCAGTTTGGACTTCTATGAAAGTGCTGGACGGAGAATAGTGTAGTTTATTCACCTAATCCTATCAAAAGTATTACCAACATATGGATCCACTAATCAAGGTGGCAATACCAACTTCAGAAGAGGATCTAAGCAGACTCTGAACACTTTAAGCATTGGAGATCGTTAATCAGCCCAACGAACCAGAACCAATGCTGTTCCCTTGCGCAGATGAGTCTTTGGCCAATCACCCCGCAGCTTGAGCAATTTCTCCGCGTCCTTCAATGCGAGCTATTGAACAATTTGAAACATGAGAGCACGTGTGAGTATAATCTACTAGGATGGATACAATGTGCAACCTGACTGACAGGGCTAAAGAAAGGAAAATAACCTGTGCTGAATACATGGGATCAAAACCATTTATAGCACTTTCTTCGGAAAACGTAGCGGGAATTTTCCTCAGGGTCTCACTGTACCTGCAAAACATATTTCATATTTCAAAACAACGTATCAAGGGAGTGTCTGCCAGCTGCATTTGTTCGCTCTTGAAGAAATGGAAATGCGCAGTCCAAGCAGCTTACGTCTGGTAGCTGCATTTGGTTCGGCTTACTGATTGTCCTCCATTGAATTGGAATTGCATAGTCTTAGCAGCTTAGCATCGATGTTTAAAACTTTTAAAATGGCCAGATAAACAGAGGTAGAGATTGATGGAACGAGAAACTACTAACGAGCCATGCGTTGGACTCACTTGCAGATTCCTAGTCACTTCTGCAACTTATAACCTGTACCCTATTGTTACGTAGTCACACCATAATGGCGATAACCAGCCACATCATAAGTTCACTTCGAACTTTGATTTCACTATTTCCTGATCATGTACCTTGGTGGTGGTTGAACTTTTATGATCTTTTATATACCTGTAGTTATTGCTGCAATTTGAGGTTCACGTGAGAAAAATGAAGAACATAGCAAATCTGCTAAGAATACGAGTCTGTCGGATGGATAGGGTGAACCTGAACCAAGAACAGAGATCTTAAGCATAAAATTTGTTCAGCTCAGAGTTAGGCGGGCCATGAATAAAGAATACAGACGCTCAAGTTCACAATCCTAATCAAGTCCTACAAACTAAGGGGAAGCACATACCGGCAATATGCAGCGCAGCGATTGCTCAGCAGAACAGCTGGATCCGCGGGTCGAGTTTGCAATGCCTCTGAGTATTTCTTGATAGCCTGCATGACACAAGAACAGTCTAATTACACGAAATTCTGATCTGTCTTGCCCCGCGGAAACTTTAGTCTAGGCCACACTTGTGAATGCCGAATAGTGCCTTTCACACTGTTCCAGTATCAACGATGAAGAAGCAAAATTTCCTTAATTTTGTGTCCAAATCACTCTGTAATTGACAAAGCGAATGCTATCAATTACACGACACAGACGCTCATGCAGTAACAAATTGATCATTCTCAGAAATCCCGATGGGCAAGCGTCGAGTCTAGTTATGAAACGCGAAATTCAGTCATCCTCGTCCTAAAGAGTCAAAAGTACAACACTGATTGAGTAATTCAAACCGTTCAGAACCACAAACAATCAGCGCAGAAGCTCTGCACCTCGTTATAGTTCCCGCGGCGAAAGGCCTCATTCCCCTTGTTCAACCGCGGCGCTCCGTCCTGACTATCGACATCGTCGTCATCGGAAGCAGCAGCAGAAGCATCCACCGACTCGGCATAACGCTCCTGTAGCTGAGCCATACTCCTCCCTCTTACAATTCAAATTCTACCACTTCCACTCCCCTATTCCTCCCTGTCAAAACGAAGAAATGCCGAGCAATTTCCCTACTACACTCTTCTCAGCAGCAATTGCTGACGATCAGTTGCTGTTGTTCACAGAATGTATGAATCGATCATCAATCAGAACAACCGTCATTTCCGTGCAATTAGTAATAGTATTGAGTTGGGATTGACTCGACTCGCGGAGAAGGGGATTTGAGTTGCTCTAGTAGCTCAACGTGGTAGCCTGTGAGCCTTGGCCTACAGAAATCCCAAACCTTTTGGGACGAGAAGCTACCGGTTTTAGTTTGGCGTGACCCGGTCGTCCTGGAAATTGCTCCTTCACATGATGGACGCCTCATCGATCTTCCCGTCAACTGTCCGCTCCCTTTCCATTCGTAAATCACGTAAGCGCAAGGGACCAGGTCCATGGCACCATAAGTAGGTGAAATGTTTTTGACAAGATTTGAATATGTTGACCTTGAAACCAATACGAAATACCACGAAATGGATATTGTCTTGTATATAAAAGATAAGTGGATGACCTTCAGGATCATAAGAGATTAGCATGTATATTGGGTATATTCTTTTTAGTATTATCAACTCTTTGTTTTATCTAATAAGTACGAGAATGTTTTATATAAAATTTGTGGGAATCTATAGTGATATTATTGGACTAAGGACTTTTGAGTGCCTAACAAAAGATTTGGTCCTTCGTAGTGATCTTGTGCAAAAGCACATGTCTACTATTTTTGGATAACCGTGCTCTCTTGGCACTCCTATTTGTGTCTCGTTTTGTGGTTGTTGATAGGCTAATCTTGGTGATACATGTGACCAAGGTGGAAGAGGGATCCTTTTCTCTCTAGTTGTTATAGCAGTAAACGAGAGATTGTCTATCCCCATGAGCACAAAATCACCTTCCATCCCTTGTATCCTTACCTTCCGATTGGTCTAGAGGCTTGAGTCTTCCTTGATGGAGTAACAATTTCAACATATGTTACATTCTCTCTTACTTGACTTGTCCATTCATTGAGCTACTAAAGCACATATTTGCTCTTGCTCAAGCAAGGGTGCAAGCTCTTGGATCCTAGCTCAACCCTGCATTAGTGCATTTGGACTTGTACTAGCTATCTTCTCTATAGCGATGAGATTCCACCAAGGTTTGGTCCACACATTTGCATCTTCATTACTCACTTGTGAGCATGGTTCTACACTAGATGGTCCATAGTGTTTGATATGGCACAAGAGAGTAGATACCTTGGAGTGAGCATTCATATGCTTGTAGACAACAAGTGTTAGGGCAAACTTGTTTTTGGTCCAAGATGATCAAGTGACAATAATAGATTTCATGGTTACAAATCCTATGCGTGATGTAGTTTTAGAAGGAGTGATTACTCATGCCCATGGATGGGTGGCAAGTAGAATGACAACAGGCAAGGTCTCCAAGTATATAGATATGTAGCGAGGTTACCTCTTTTTTCTTCTAGCCTTGGAGTTATATGGAGCTACGGATAAAAAATTTGACATATTTATCAAGGAGTGTGTAAAAGCATATCATATTACATGTATGGGGTACCACTCTCACTCTCATACAAAAGTATACTCTCATACTTCATAGCATATTGCAAACAATATGTGTCCATTGCTCTACAAAGAGCACTGGTTGGTGCAGTCCATAGGAGAGCAATTACACTAGGTAATGCTTCTTTGGATGCTTTGGTAGTTTACAAGTTGCAGAGTACGGTTATCTTAGGTACAATTGGGGAGATTTCTCATATTGATACTACTTAGCCACATTTCACCTCTTTTGTCTTATCCTTGTATGGCTTGATGGTGTCTTCCCATCAAGCCTTACAGCCATTGTGTTTTCTAGGTAGTTGCCTTTTTCTTTCTTTATATAAAATTAATATAGTAAGACAATATTTTGATTTGACAATAAGTATCAAGTTGAAAATTTTTTTATTATAGATGGTATACATAATGATTATTTTTAAAAGAGTGTATAAAAGCAAAAGGCAAAAACTTGAACTATTTTCAACAAAATTGTATGGTTGGAGCAAAGAAATTTATCAATATCAAAGTAATATGCTTGTTAGAAACATGTTTCTAACTAAGGAAATTTGCATATATGCATTTAAAAAATAAATAAAAATATATCATTAAAATTTTTTATTTTCAAATTATACTCTTGGTTGGTTACTGCAAAAAGTGTTTTTGAGAATGTGTTTTATTGCTTCACCATCCAAGTTATCTCAAATTTTGTTGTCATACCCAAATGATAAAACCAACAGTCTATGGAAGGTGTAAGATATGATAGTGCAAGCGATATAAAATCAGAGATGCAACACTATGAATTCAATAGTAACTTCTAACTGCAAACTATTGTTTCATTAGGGAATTTTAGCACAACTCATACAACAAAATTATTATCCAATCCCTCACAAAAGAAAATAAGAAAATATTTAGCTTAACATTAAATACAAATAACCATGGTGATGAGAACAATGTAGCACTCCAAAGATTCATTGTCCCATAGATCACCTTGAGATAAAATATATTCACTAAGAAGAAGAAATTAGTGAGATTAAACAAGTGCATTGCAGAAGATACAACCAACTTTGCCATTATCCTAACTCTTATAAAGAGTTGAGTGTATTTTAGAGTGAAAAAGTACTAATCCAAGGATAAGTTTGTAAATAAATTTTTTATTATAGGCATTTAAAGGATATATGTTGTAAAAATAAAATTTAGAGGTATTTCTATAAATTTTTATTTTTTAATATATATGATAGTATATAAATGGTGCTTATATAAATAAAATAAAAATAAAAATTATAATTATAACATGCAATAATAAGTCAACCATAGATGGGAGAAAAGACAATAAGTAAAATTGGATTTGAATTAAATATTCATGTAAAAATTACTATAAAAATATATAGCTAATATTTTTTGAATATATATATATATATATATATATATATATATATATATATATATATATATATATAAAGCTTTAAATTATACACTGTTCCATGTTTTGAATTTTGAGCAAAAGATTTGGCTTTAAATTCCGTGCATTTAGAGAGCTTGAGAATTGTTATAGTAGCAAAATCAAAGAACACTATCATTCTTTGATTTTCCTAGTATAACATTGAATTAAATTGTGATTTGTAAGAAATTGAAGAATCAAAATTGAAAGAGTAGGAATGTTTGAGGACCCCCAAACTACTAAAATTCTCCTCATGTACAATAGAATTTCAGCTTGGTCATAGGTCTTTGAGAGGTTTAGAGTGAGAGCAAAAGAAAAATTCCTACTAGAATTTTAACAATGAATATAGGTTGCACACACAATCATATTCTACTCTGTTGTGCAAGTAATCTTGTTCTAATTTGATGAAATAACAAATTGAAGTTGACATCAATGTGGTAGCATAGTGAAATTGACTGTGATATGGCATCACAAGGGATTTAAGATAAAGGTAACTACAAAGGAGACTCTAGATTGTGGATTGATTCAAGTCAAGATTGACAATTTATTGTGGATTCATGGGAAATGGAAGTCTATGCAAAGACTTTGAAGTCAAAATTTTTCAAAATTGATCTTTGCATAAGAGGCATCAACAGAGGATAAACACATAATCATTGCAACATCAACTACTTCATTATACCATAAAAATTAGCAAAAGACCATGTGGACTAGTCTATTATCAATCATAAGAACCAATTTAATCAAGGGATTCAAAGATGTACAAGGGGAATCAATTTTTTCTTCATCATCCAAGACCAAGTTCTTTATTAAGGATTCAGATTTAGTAGTTGGTGCTATCACATTCCACAATCACGTTTGCAAATGACCAAGTTCTCTTACCACTTTGTTCATGGTTGAGAACTCTCAATTGTTAATGGCATCATCTACACTCAACAATAGCTTGAGTGCGTTACTCTCATAGATTGGAGAAAGGAGTTTGATATGGAGATAAGCGGTACTAACTCTTGTAGTAGATCATGGAGAGCATAGTTGAAGGCCACATGATACTTAGGGATATTTTTTTATCCTTGATATGATATTTGGATTTTGTGCATGGAAGTTTGTGAAAGATAAGTTATTAAGACTTCTCAATTTCTAGTGGTTCTTGGAGTTGAGTTAAGGATCAAGAGTGAACCTTATAATTATGGACTTCATCAATGTGGCAATAAGAGTTGCAAGAGGTGTTTATTTTGTAATGGTGATTAGACTTGAGTGTGGAGTTGAGTTTGGAGGAAAAGATGATCTTTGATGGCCATATATAGGCCTATTTCACCTCCCTAATTTGTTTTCATTTTTGATTTTACCCTATTTTCTCCTCTTATTGCTTTACTTTGGTTTGTAGCTTATTACTTAATATATCATGTTTATTTTCTATGTGCTATTCTTTGTACTTTTATGTGTGATTGTTTTCAATAGACATCTTACAATAATCTCTTTTTGTTATTTGGTATGGTGACTTAGAGGGATAATCATAAGTCATTGTGGTGACTTAATGTCAGCCAAATACTAGTAAAGTCAATAAGAATAGGTTTTTTCCTTGAGGATAAGGGTTGGAAATAATTAGAAATGAAGGAAAATAACACTATCTTGCAGTTTTTTTTTCTATTTAACCTCTTGGGCAAAAAATTCCTAGAATATTGTAGTATCATCTCCTATGGCACACTACAAAAGAGGGACAATTAACAATCACTTTCATTACAAGTAGATTCCAAATTGCTCTTGAAAGTGATGGCTCACTTCATTCTTTGCCCTAAAGAACTCTACACCAAAGGCATGTATTACCTTTTCTCCAAAGGCACAACAAAATCAAAAGCAAGGGCATTTGGCCAACAAGAAGACATCTTTGGTCAACCAAAGGTGTCTTCTTATTGGCTGAATGCCCTTGCTTTTGATTTGTGTTACTCTTAATGTTTAGAATCTATCTTGATTCCTCAATGCATTGGTTCACTCCTTTGGCTTCCTCAAGAATCAAACATCCTAATCAAGCACATAAACACCACTTTGTACTCTAGCACTTGTGATCTTATTATGAAATTCTTCACCCCTACTCAACATAAGCATTCAACAACATTCAAAAAGAGGTACTATAGTCTTGAAATTGAACTATGGTCATATGAAAAATTGCATGGCTAAGTATGACACCTCATCTCTTTCCAACATACACCTTTTTCTTTCAATTTCCTTAGTTTTTTTAGAAGTACAATCCCACCAGGATTTCCACAAGTCCCACAACTATGCGGGCTTGGGACCATCCATTGAAGAAAAATCCCAAATGGCTTACTATAGTGCTCTCCGAACCGTCCCCGTATAGATCAGGTGTTTATGGTACTCTACAACAATACTCCTAGACCTATATTTGAAGGAAATATCTTTGGTAAAGCCTTTGTTAAAAGAAGCCTAGAAGCTAGGAGTATTTGGTGAGTGTTTGTTCTTGGTCTATTGATATCACACTTTTTTGGTCTAACTTAAGCTTGGCTTAATTCTTAAATTACTGCAAAGGTAGTGTGATTCTATTGTTTTATTTAAGTTCCAACACCCATGAAAAAATATGTGATGATCAACGACTGAGCTAATGCATTAAACACTCCGCCTGGGGAGTATGGTCACAAGGCTGAAACTGTGTGTCATTTCCCAATATATCAGGCTTGCACCTCCATATCAAAATGATCAGGTAACAAGCACCATGTGAATTGCAAATCATACACATAAATGCTAGTAGCTCATCCAACGCTATAACCACACTATTTTTATTTCATTCTTGTGTGTTAAAAAAAATGATTTGCCCAAGCCAAAAAATATGTTTTCTAGAAAAGCTCATAATATTGGTAAATCATCTATAATGATTCATGAATGTAGCTTGCAGAGAGGTGCAACATCTTGGGCTAATAATCCATCTAGTTTGCAAGCATCTGGTGAAAGGGGACGCCAAAAGGGACAGCCTTTCTTGGTGGTGTCTCTTAGCTGGGGTGGTCAAGGTCAGGTTAACCAACTTGATACGCACTCACTGCCTGATAAAGGGCTTCATATCCCAAGCAAAGAAATTTCCAATCAGCAAGGAAGAAAGAAGGATTATAATTGTTTGTTTTTGACCAAAAGAAAATTGCACTTTGGGGAGGAAAATGACACAATAGATGTGCAATATGGGAAAGTCAATAGTTGTGAGTAGGGAGGAGATCCTACATTGAGGGGCTTCAACAAACCTGAAGGCTCATGGCTATACAAACCCTTGGCAAAGGAGACCTTCATCTTGAAGGACCTTTGCCTTGAAAGAAGACCATTTGCCTTGAACAACCTTTGGCCCAAAAACTATTTGGACTAAAATACCCTCGGCTTGAAAGTCAATCTATTTGAAAAGATCACGAGGATTTAAATGTGACATTGATAAATCAAGACGTACAAGTAATGACTTTTGTTTGTAGTAAAAAATTCACATGTGTGGGATACAACCACTTGCATCATGGAGACCTACCAAAAATTTGTAATGGTTGACCCATCAACTTAAATACTCAAGGTTGGTCACTTTTCACTTTCGCAAATATTATATAAGTGTGAGTTGTAGCCAAGATAAAATTCTCCCTACCTTTGATGAGAAGGTGCAAGGATTAGGATTTCAAGAAGAGAGAAAATTGCCACAAGAAAGTGGCATTGAGAGAGATGAAGCGAAAAGAACTAGATGTACCACCTCAAGTGCCTAGGCATAGAAGGAAAGTGCCTAAATTTATTATCAAAACCCCAAGATTGATCAAGTTATCACTCCACTATAGGCAAGAGTTTCTCCTTGGCAAGAAGGTAGAATTATTACTATGGAATTGAGAGTTGAGTGATCATGCTATGATGCATGAAATTAGAGACAACAGGGATCCAAGGATAGAGAAACTGATATGGATCCTCTTTTCTTGAACACTAGTTGAGATTTTTGGGGCCAAAGAATCCCCCAAATGCCATGACCTTATGTAAAAGATTGAGGAGAGAAATATGAGAATGGAAAATTGGAATGCAAAGTCACATTAGAAACACTCAAGTAAGGGTAAACTCTAGATGCATAGTATAAGCTTGGGCTTTGGTATTTATAGCATAATAACACAAGGCTCTTGAGAAGCTTTCAAGGAAGATTCCCTCTCAAAGCTGCCTTCTTGGAATGCAAGCTAAGTTACCCAAGAAGCTGCCAAGGAATCTTCTTCCTAAAAGCCACCTACATGAAAAACAAGCTAAGCTAGCCATTAACTTCATGTGCAAGTTACTTGATCCTTGGAAAGTACCTACAAGCTTCTCACTAAGAAGCTTTAAAATTACTCTATAATATTAAACTAAGAAGCTTACTAGATGTTTCTAGAACATTCTTGGAATTACTAATTATATTTGGCTTATTTTACTAACTTATTAGCTTTTGCTAATTAATTTTCTAAATCCATATTATTACACCTTAGATTCTACTTGAACCCATCCAAACTCAAGCATGGAAGCACAATTTTGGGCAACATTCAAGGATGATAAGACCAATAATGGTTGGTCAGTGCTTGGGTACAAGGATCTTGCTCAAAGGGTCCTAGCCAAGTTTGTGATGAAGTTTTTCAAGTCCAAAAGAAAACCCTTCATTTTGTCAAATAAGGAGGTGGGAGAGGATCAAGATGGAGAAGTACAATCTACCCCAGCCATGACATCTCTACAGGGCAAAGAAAGATCTTATGCCAAAAGTAGGAACATCCCAAGAAGATACAATGATAAAGCTGGACCTTGGGTCCTAAGAAGAAAGTAAAAGATAACACAATAGTGACAAGACATTCCCTATTCTTGAAAGCAAGAGAAGTAATACTTCAAGAGGAAGGAGCACTAAAATTGGAAAGAAGTACTTAAGGCCAACGAGGTACTTGAAGATGAGAAGTCATATCAGGCATAAAGCAGAATTTAAGTAGAAGGCCACATTCAAGACAAGGGAAGGTCTAAGACCAAATACCTAGTGATAGGGAGAGGAGGACAAGAGCAAGAAGACCCCACCCTCTTTGTTGGAATGAAGAAAGAGGAGAGTGGACCTTTGGCATCATTCAAGATAGTACAAGAGGCTAGCTCTAGCAGGAGTGAGGCTTTACCAATTATCATGGTGCCTCTCTTTAACTAATTGTTCACACTATAGAACCAATGCTTATGTTGATGGAGTAGATCCTTCTTGTGTACAAGGAGTGTCATGGGCAGATCATAGATTATGTTACATTAGTTCAACATCTCCATCATACAGCATAGGGCATTTTGTAGAAGAAGACAAAAGCACAAGAAAAAATAGCAAAAGTTTTTGCTCTACATTTGGAAGTAAGGAAGTAAAACAACAATTTAGCATAGAGAAGGCAGCCCAACTCAAGGAAGAAGGAGCAGCCCTAGAGGAGAATATGCAAGAAGAAGAAAAGAGAAGGCAAGATAAAGAGAAGCTTTGTTGTGAAGAAGAAGAATGCCACCAAACATAATTTGAGAAGTAGGTGAAGGCTCAAGAGGAATAGATTGATGCTCTAAAGGGAGAGGTCAAGAAGGTGAATATGGTCCTTATTGCTGCAAAAGTGCAACATCAAGAGAAGCATTGAGTGGCTGAAATAAAAATCAAGAAGCTCATAAAGAAGGTAAAAGATCAAAACAAAGAACAAGTACAAGATCAATTTGCCATTCAAGAAGAAGCACTATAAGATATGCAAGAAATCTAGATGTAACTAAATTTAGAGAAGACCATGATCTTGGCAAAGATAGGGGTGGTGAGGGATCAGATGGTGAGGATTGTGGAGGATGCAATGGAGTCCTCCTTGGGGAAGTTGAAGTTGTGGGAGTCAAGATCCTAGTTGTATGTTTTCAAGGCAAAGGTATGTATAGATGAGCAATTCTAGTAGTTATCTAACAAGCTTCATGCACACACCTCAAAGAAATTCAAGGATTCTACCAAGGCACTGCTAGAGACAATTGCATAGTATAAGTATAGAATCAATTTGCTAATTAGTATTTATAAGAGCAAGGGTAGTTCCTTGTAATAGTTTTAGGACAAAGTGGACTCTAGCCCAAATAGAAATATAGTAAGTGTAGAATAGCACTTGGCCTATAACTACCTTTGACCTTCAAGAAGGTCTTTGTCCTAAAATACCTTTGGCCTAAAACGTTTTACACTTAGGACAATTTTATGGCCAAAGAACTATTGACCCATGTAAAGATAAATTGAGTGGTTAGAGCTGGCAACAAATACACAAGCAATTCTTAATTGCACATTAGGATAAGATAAGGTAGGAGTAACAATGATTGATGTAGATGTAATTATAAGATTACCAAAATCTCTTAGCCATTGATTATCTTCTTCAAGAAATAGGAAAGTACATATAGGGGTTGTGATACATTGTAAATTTGTTCTTTTTCTCATAATCAAAGTTTTCAAGTGCAAGGACCTTCAAAATCTTTAGCATTAAATTGCCTACACTTTGCATTCTTGATTGTATGTTTGGTTGAGTAGTGGTGAGGAATGTTATAGTAGGGATGTGTGTTAGAGTACTTATTTAGGAAATTGCACCATATCAAGGCAAGATATGCTTGAAATTTTAAATAATATGACAATGCAAGGAAGGTTTGTTAGAACACTAGAGCATTGGAAGTACTAATGTCTAGGAAAGCCAAGTAGATATTTAATTTCATGATTTTTATAGGATAGTGGCTTTTGGGAATGGTAATACATGTTCAAGTGATATCATTAAAGTGATAAGACCGTTGTGATCAATTCAACCTTCAAGGTGAAGTGACCTTGGGAGTGAAATTGAACTTTGTGTAGAAAAGGCTCTTTAGGGAGAAGAAGCATTTGGCATGAAGTGACCATTACTATCAAGGGCTTATTAAAGGAAAAAAGGTGACCGCTTACAAAAAACAAAGGATGGGAAAACCCCATCAAGCGTACAAGGGAAAGACAAAAAGGTAACATGGGGCTAAGCCCCAATGGGGCTTTTTTAGACTAAATATTTTTTGAGAGTGATTATTAATTTCTCTTTTCTATAGTGCACCATAATGGGTGACATTAGCCTCTTTTGGGAGTGGTTGTAATACCAGAGCTAGACATATTATCTAGAGGTGAAAATTGGCTTGGTAATATCTAGAAAGATGTTATATATGATGGACTAAAATAGATTAGATAGAGGTGTCACAAAAAGAAAACTTCCATTAATAGTGTAGGATCCAAAAACACCTTGAAAACTTTAGAGTCAATTTTGTGGGGCATAAATAGATGAATTAGGACTTAAAAATTAGAAAAATTCTTCCCTTTGGAGGAAAAATGGCCTCTCTCCCCCACAATTTGTCTCATGGAGAGCATCCCAACAATATCTCACCCATGCAATTTCGAGCTTCATGTAAGAATGTTCCTTAAATATTCCTTCCAGTCAAACCTATTTGACCAACCAGATAGGAAAAGGACCAACATAAATTCAACTCTCTCCTCTCCTAATGTTCTCTCCAAGTGAGCTCTCATAGCCTCCTTTTGTCTAATATAGAATTTACGCAAAACATTATCTTGCCTTCTAGAGAGGTCCCAACAACGGAACCAAAAATGTGAGCTGGCTTGTCTCTCACTCAAGATGAACCTCTGATGGCTATTATGGTAGCACACCATGGACTAAGATGGCAAAGAACCCCAACTCCATCATACTCCTCCAAGGCTAACACTCCAAGACTCAAGCATTGCTCACCAGAGACCTCAATGAGAGAGAGATAGTTGCAAATGAAAGGATAATGAGTACCTCCTCACATACTTGTGAAATAGTTATGCACCAAAATTACTAATCATTGGAGTAACTCAAGTTACTAGGCTAAAAGTCAAATAAAGTCAAAAAGCTAAAGAAATATCCATACTCATGGAAATATTCTCCTTAGCATGTGGTCTTATCTTGACCCAACCACTAAGTCAAGGATTCTTTCACATGGGCTATCCTTGGACTATAGAAGAATCCAAAATAAAAGGCTTGTGGGCCCAAGAGTTCTCAACTCTTTCCTCAAAGCCAAACACCTAGGAATAATACCAAGTCAACACACTAGAATCCAAAATAGTGGTGCTCATTTTTTTCACTTCCTCCAAAGTAAAGTCTCCTCTATCTTAGCTATGACTAAATTTAGCTAATCATGACTAATGTAGAACCATCCTTATCTTTATATAAATAATATCTCTCAAGTACTTGTAATACCAAGCTAAATATCACAATACTACACACATGCACAAAATGGGTGTTATAGAACAAAGTATGGTCACTTTGAGTACTTGGTGATGCCATTTGGTCCCACCAACACACCAACCACTTTCATGAGTTTGATGAATGATATATTTTATCCATACTTGGATAAATCTATTATCATTTTCCTTGATAATATCTTAGTCATAGCAAGATGATGATTGAGCACAAGCAACATATGCAAGAAGTTCCCTAGATTCTATGATAGAATTAGTTGTTTTCCAAAATCTCAAAGTGGAAGTTTGACAAGTCTAAAGTACACTACTTGGGGCATAGAGTAAGTGTAGAAGGTATCCAAGTATTAATAGATAAAATAGAGGTCATTCAAAAATGGGGAAGTCTAGAAGATCAGACTCAACTCAAGAGTTTCTTGGGATTGACAAGGTTCTATGGTCAATTTGTCAAGGACTTCTAAGGTCACTCAAGGAAAAGGACAACCTCTAACAACACTACTTTGCAAGGGAAAAAAGTGGATATAGTGAATTATGCAAGAATTGGCCTTTCAAAAATTGAAAGATGTATTACTACATGCACTAATCTTGAAATAGTATGACCCAAAACATCCAATCAATTTGGCTACAAATCCATCAAGCGTTGCAATAGGAGCAACCATACAACAAGAATGGAATGATGGATGACACCAATTGTATATTTCTCTTGAAAGCTATTACCAATAGAATGCAACTATCACACCACCAAACAAGAAGAGTTGGCCATTGTCTTTGCAACCAAGCATTAGAAACACTATCTTGGCAAGAAGGCATTTGTAGTGGAGATAGACCACAAACCTCTAGTCTACCTTGAGACACAAAAAAGAACTATCTCATTGACAAATTTGGTGGGCAAAGTGGAGACAATGGTTCAACATGGCAATCACATATGTGGAAAGCAAGAAGTAACTTATAGATGCATTCACCTAAATGCCTATGGCAAATTGCATAAATGCATTCACCTAAATGCCTATGACAATTTGGTGGTAGAGGTCAAGATGAACCCAAAATTTTGGCCAAGGATTCTTGATGCTATGAAAACTAACCCATAGATTGTAGGAGCTCAATCATCCAAAGGCATAACTAGTACCCAAGGACTCACCTTTTATGATGGCAACTTATGGATCCCAGATGCCATAGACATAAGAACCACCATCTTAGCAAAATGACATGATTTTTCCATTGTAAGTCATTTGGAGTGGACAAGACCTTAGATGAAATCAAATGCCATTACTATTGGCCCAAGATGAGCAACAATGTGATCAAGTTTGTTCAAATTTGCCTACTCTATCAACAAAATAAAGCTTCTAATCAAGCTCTTGTTGGACTCCTACATAATGTTGGGAATAACCATGGATTTGGTTTGTGAATTGCCTAAGACCACCTCAAGGTTTGACTCCATCATAGTCTTTGTTGATAGACTCAGCAAAATGATTCATGTGCATCCTACCACCAAGGACATGATTACTCCACAATTAGCTCAAGTGTACTTAGCTGCCATACTTTCTCAGCATGGCTTATATCAAATGCTCATCACCAATATATATACTCAATTCACTAGTTTGTTTTGGAGAACACTCTTTGGCATCTTCAAAGCCAAATTGGCAATGTCCATGGCTCACCATTCAAATTGATGGACAAACCAAGCGGGCTAATTGCACTATTGAAGATATGCACCGGGGTTTCATCATAGGAACACCTTACTTCTACTAATGGAATTTGCTTACAACAATTCAATGAATGCATCCATATATGTCACACTATTCTTCCTCATATATAGAGAGCATCCTTTCACACTTTGAGTTTGATGAAGATCTGCCTGGTGGCTACCCAGGTTGACACTATCAACACTTTTGTTTCTAGAATCCAACATGGTGTGGAGAATGCTAAACATAGGTTGTAGATCACCCAAAATTGACAAAAAAATATGCAAATGCACATCACTAACACTTGGAGTTCAATTTTGGAGATCAAGTCTGGCTGTCCAAAACCATATCATGGTAGTTGACCCTCGAAAGCTCAAACCTCATTTTATTGGGTCTTTTCTCATCCTTCATCAAATTGGCACAATGGCCTATCACCTCAAGCTACTGCCACACATGAAGATCCATCTAATGTTCCATGTTCCTTTCCTATGTAGACATGCATGCTAACGGACCTATTTTCCTTCCATACAAGAAGTTTGACCTTGTCTAACACTCATTGATGACACAGAGAAATATGAAGGCAAACATGTTCTTTAGAAATGCATCTTTGGTACCCACCATCCATGTGTAGAATATTTAATACATTGGAAAGGGTAACCATTGTATGAGGCAACATAGGAGTCAACAACCAACTTGAACTATGCATTGGTGTTAGTGCAGTCTTTTGAGCAACAACTTTGCATTGAGGACTTTGTGTCTTAAAGGGGGTGAGGTTTGTAATACTAAAAGCTAGACATATTATCTAGAGGTGAAAATTGCCTCAATAACATCTTGAAAGATGTTATATATTATAGACTTAGTAGATAAGATAGAGATGTCACCAAAAGAGCACTTCTATTAATAGAGTAGGAGCCAAAAACACCTTGAAAACTTTAAAGTCAATTTTGGAGGCCTAAATGAATGAATTAGACCTCAAAAATGAATAATTGGTTCCAAAGAAAGAGAAGATGGCCTTCTCCTCTCCCTTCCTCCATTGTTTGTCTCATTGAGAGCTTTCCAATGGTACCTCACCCATACAATCCTGAGCTTCCTACAAGAAGGTTCCCTAAATATTCCTTCTAGTCAAACATATTTGACCAACCAGATAAGAAAAGAACCAACATGTCACCCATCCATGAAACTAATCTAAGGGTGGAACTCATTGATATGTCACCAATACATGTGTCTGATCCAAGAGTGGAGCTTCCGTTGAGTGGATTCTGTTTGCTATATAATAAAGATAAGGTATCGGTGATTTTAGAGCATCGGAGTATTGAGTGTGATGCTTTGTGTTTGTATTCTTGGGTTTCTCTTGGGAGGTTCTCTTGTCCTTGGAGTATAATAGTGGTTCTTGAGCAAGAGGTCAAATAGGCAATAACAAAATAATGGTGATATTGTTGCATTTTACCTTCACTTTTATTCATTTCTAACACTGTCTTGTCATAGTAAGTAAACTTTAAAATATTGTGCTGACATCTTATATACATTTCTTACTTTTCCCCTAAGGGATTTAATAGTTATGGAATTCCTAGTAAATTTCTATCTCTTCATACATCATTTACTTAGGATTCTAATACTATCTTATCCTAATCTTCTATAAACTAATTGAGCTACTTACATGTGTCAAGTCTTTCCCACTGTCAATTTGAAATATAAATCATTTTGACTTAAAACTTTGAAGTCTTATACAACACCAACATAATTCCTCTTGAAATATTCACAACTACAAATATTTACAATTAAGAGTAATGTCTACAACTAAGAACAAATTTGGGTTACTTCAGCAAGATTGTCCTTCCCTCAATGAGATGATGTATCTTTGGGCCCAATGCTCTATTACAAAGAACTACCTTCACCCTTAAGTTGCCTAATGTCTCTTTGGTCCACTCCCTATACTTGACTTCTTTAGTATATAAGTTTTACATACTTGGTTAGCTTTTTTATCTAAATTCTCTTTCAACCAAAGTGCAAGGTGGTCCATTCACACCTCCTCATAGGTTTTCCATTCTAAATTATGAACATTCATCTTCAACTCATGGATCTTCATCTTTAGCACTCTTCCTTTGGTGGCCTCTTCCTTCAACATCTATATGAATTGGTCTTGTACTTCTTCCAATTACAAAATAGTCTTCAACTTTGATTCCTCCAAGTGCTGGTTCAGATGCCTACTTCTTTCTTTACTTACTCTAACATTTGAGGTCAAGCAAATTTCCAATCCACTTTCTCCTTCTTTAGATCTTAGGCCATCTGCTCCAACTAAAGAGTCACATCTTTCTAATATTTAGCCAACTATAGATCTAAGGTTACAATCCAGATATTGGCATTCTCTAATTTGTTACAAATGCTTAAGCAATTCTTTGTCTCTAGCCATGGTTGATCTTTGTATCTAAGTTGCATTCCTTTCTCCTCCATGCAAAGCTTGCTCATGTCCAAGTGCAAGCTTCCTAGCTCTTTCTCTTATTACTTCTACCTTGCAATGAAAGAGGCATTTTTTCTTCTTACTTAAAAATGCTTCTACATCAAGGAGTTCAACTTCTTGCCTCTTCCTCATACAAATTTAGGACTTGCTTGTTTCCTTCCTTTCCTTGTCTTCCTTCACATTTCTAGTGTAGATCTCCTTGTGCATACTTTGCATTAAGGTAGTGTAATCTATGATTTTGGGGTACTCTTGCTAGTAATGAGGAAGTGTAACACCAATAGCTAGATAAATTACCTAAAGGTGGAAATTTAGCTTGGTAATATTTAGAGAAGAAGGCAACCGCATAGGAAAAACAAAGGATGGGAAGACCTCATCAAGCCGTACAAGGGAGAGACAAAAAAGGTAACATGGCACTAAGCCCCAATAGAGTCTATATGAGAAATCTGCCCTACCACACCTAAGACATCCGAGCTATGCAAGTTGTATGGTCCACACACAACTGGAGCATCCAAAGAAACATCACCTAATGTGATTGCTCTCCTATGGATTGTAACATTTAGAAGGATGTTATGTATGATGGAAAATGTAGATTAGATAGAGGTGTAACCAAAAGAGTACTTCCATTAATAGAGCAAGAGCCAAAAAGACCTTGAAAACTTCTAAGCCAATTTTAAAGATCTAAATAGATGAATTATACCTTAAAATGGGATCAACCACCCCCTGGAAGGCAAAGGTTTGCCTTTCTCCTCCCCTTGTTTATCTCATTGCAAGCTTTCCAATGGTACCTCACCCATGAGATTTTGAGCTTCCTATTGGAAAATTCCCTAAAGGTTCCCTCCAATCAAACCTATTTGACCAACTAGATAAAACATATATAAAATATATACCAGATAAAATATATAGGTCCTTCTATATATCACCCATTCATGAAACTAATCAAAGGGTGGAGCTTGCTGACATGTCACCAATCCACGTATCTAATCCAAGGGTGGAGCTTTGTGTGAGGAGATCCTCATTGCTATATAATAAAGACAAGATACTCCTTTGGGGCACTAGAGTATTGAGTGTGAAGCTTTGTATTTTCTCTCTTGTGTTTCCCTTGAAGATTCTCTTGTCCTTGGAGTATTACATAAAGTAACATTCTCATACCAAATTTCTCATACCAAATGTATCGTAAAATTAGCCTCTTCCTTGACTTGCATTGAGGTTGTTTGGTTTGCTCCACATTATACTTGGTTGGTGCTTTTGGTGAATGGCCTCAACATCTTACATTTCTTGAACTTTGGCCTATAACACCCATTTGTGCATGTGTGGTATTGTGATATTTAGCTTGGTATTACAAGTACTTAAGACATTATTTATATAGAGATCAAGGATAGTTCTATATTAGTCATGGTTAGCTAAAGTTAGTCATAGCTAAGATAGAGGGGACCTTACTTTAGAGGAGATAGAAAAGATGAGCACCACTATTTTGGATTTTAGTGTGTTGACTTGGTATTATTCCTAAGTGTTTGGCTTTGAGGAAAGAGTTTATAACTCTTGGGCCCGCAAGCCTTTTTGTTTTGGATTCTTCTTTATTTCAAGGATAGCCCATGTGAAGGAATCCTTGACTTAGTGGTTGGGTCAAGATAACACCACATGCTTAGGGGAATATGCCCATGTGAATAATTATTCCTTTCTACATTTTGACTTTACTTGACTTTTAGTCTAGTAACTTGAGTTACTATAGTAATTAGTAACTTTGGTACGTAACTATTTCACAAGTATCTAAACAAGGGGTGAGGAGGTACTCATCATCCTTTCATTTGCAACTATCTCTCTCTCTCATTGAGTTCTCTAGTGAGCAATGTCTTGAGTCTTGGAGTGTTAGCCTTGGAGGAGTATGATGGAGTTGGGGTTCTTTGCCTTCTTAGTCCATGATGCGCTACCATAATAGCCATCAGAGGTTCATCTTGAGTGAGAGACAGGCTGGCTCACATTTTTGGTTCCGTTGCCGGGACCTCTCTAGAAGGCAAGATAATGTTCCGCGTTCAATTCTACATTGGGCAGAAGGAGGCTATGAGAGCTCACTTGGAGAGAACATTAGGAGAGGAGAGGGCTGAACTTATGTTAGAGAATCAAGATCCATTTGTATACCTTGTTGTTCATTATGATGTCTTTGAGGTGATTTTGTACATCTTGTACACATGAGAGGAATTGGAGAGATTGTGTGAGATGGATTGCAGATTTTGGGGATTAAGGTGATTTTGGGCAAAATTTCAAGTTTGAGATTTGTACTTGAAATTTCTACACATAATAGCTTGGGTTATCTTTCAGTTATCACACTTGAAATTATTGTGAGAGCTATTATGCGCAATGGGCTAGAATTTTTGAAAGTTGATAGGGTAAAGTGCTCTCGCAATTGCATGCTCTCTGGAAAATTGTACAGAGTTCGCCATTTCTTCAATTTTCAATAAATTGTCCTGAAAATCTCCAATAAAATTCAGTGCATTGTATCCTACCTGTTGCCACAAAAATTAGAGAGAGATCATTTTTGCACAGGGAGTTATGAGTTTTTGAAGTGAGGCGGGTGGTTTTCAAATCAAATATGTGTGCTAAATAGAAAGGTGTCTAGGCCAAATGACTCAATGAAAAGATCTGAAATTTTGCAGGGAGAAACAACCTAGAGTTGTGATCAAGTGTGAAAATTTTTAGAGGATTGTGACATATTGGTTGGGAGATTTGAGTGACATTGTGAGGAAGGGTCAGTTCTGCAGAGTGGAGATCTCATGCAAGAGGAGTTTGAGATCAACAAAAAGCATGTTTGAGTGTTTAGATTCATCTTGGGAACATGGAGGGTCATCAAGAGTAGAAATTGAGATTATTCAAGGTTCCCCAAGGGTTTGAGGTGACTTTAGGGGTGGATTTGAGGAAAAGAGAGTTTACAATAGAATTTGAAGAGAGTGTTGAGAGGATCCAAAAACCTACACCACTTGGAGGAAAGAGTGAGTCTAAGTGCTTTCTGTGTGGAGAGAAGAGACATAAGGCAAGTTCATGTCCATTGACCTTTGAGAGCAAGAGATTGAGGGAAAGGAGAGGCTTACTTGACTTGGGTTTGCATGTTGGACCTTCTTCACCAAGATTGGGAGGGAGAAGATCTAAGACCAAGTAATTGTGTGAGGTTTGTGGAGTTGAAGGACTTCCAAAAGGACATGAGTGTAGTGGAGTAAAATCATTTTTGGAGACTTTGGTGAAGGATCTTGGAGAGAGTCTTAGTACAGATACAGAAATACTACCACCTTCATCAGCTAGTTCTCAAGATTAGTGATGGAGATAATCTTTCAACTTATGGATAAACTATCCATGAGGGTTAATATCGATTAATATGCACTCTAGGATTTGATGTTGCTATAGAAATCTTGGAGCAACCTGAACCTTTTGTGTTCCCTAGGGTGGATTACTCTCAAATGGTGTTAGTCATGTATATACTCTATTAGTTATAGAGTGAGAGAAAAGGAAAGAGAAAAAGAAAAATTGAGAGAAAATAAAGATAGTGAGAGGTTAAGATGGGGAAACTTCCGGTTTTCTTTGGCAAGGATGGAGAAGATGTGGAGGCCTTTGTGAGAGACTTCAAGAGAGCTTGCATAGGAAACAATGAGAGGAGGAAGAATGAGTGGGCCTCATTATTACCAGATTTCTTTGAGGATGCAACACTTACATGGTATGAGTCAGAATACCAAAAGAGAGAGAGGAGAGATGGGGAAGAGGAGTATTGGGAGACTTTGACTTCAACACTCATTGAGAACTTTCTTCCTGATGAGAGTTATGAGAGATTGATGAGTGAGGTAACATTTCTCAAGCAAGGAGATGGAGAGAAAGTGAGAGTCTATGTGGAAAGAGTGGAAAAGTTAGAGTCCAGATTTCACATAGTGTTGAGGAAGGGTGGGGATGATGTGGAGACTACAATGCTTGGCATAGGGGCCATGCTCAACAATGATTTTGTAGGAGGGTTGAGACCACAAATTAGAAGCAAGGTGAGATATGAAAAACCTTCTTCCAAGGTTGAAGCTATCAAGATTGCACTTCGTATGGAGGAGAGTTTGGAAGGAGATGAGAGTAATTTGGTGGTGAAGGAGGTTGTGCATCCTCCTCAAGGATACAAGTATGGTGGAACTTCTGATACTTTGGTGACAAGGGTTGCACCACAAGTAGTAGTTGCTCCAATTCTTCCACCTCCACAAAAGGATCCACTTCAAACCATCACAAAACAACTTGCGGATCTCAAGATCAATGTGGTGCAACTATGGGAGAAGAGAGAGGTGGATCAGAATGTAGGGAGAGGGCCTAGGAGTTATGGAAACTATCAATATAGAGGAGTTCAACCAGCCAACAATTTCAATGATAGAAATTGTTTTGGTTGTGGAGGAAGAGGCCATATCCAAAGGAATTGCCCAAATTCCACTTACCATGGAGGAAGGGGTTATGAGGGAGCCAATAGAGGGAAAGATGGTGGTAGTGAAACCCAAGTAGCTCCTAATCCAAACAAAGGTAAGGGGATAACATCCATAGATGTGGTGGAGAGCAAGTATGAGAAGGGAGAGTGCTCAAACTCCAAGAGTCTTAATTTGGAGCTTTTGGCACAAGAGAAGAAGAGAGTTTGTTTTGCAAAGGATGTTCACTCTTCTCAAGGATTTACTCCAAGCAAGGATACTCCTATGTCTACTAGGAGCACTCGCACCTCAACACCATCAACAACAAAGACTCCAAGGAAGAAGTTGGGGATGGAGGACTTCTTGATCTCAAAGCAACAATGGAACTACAATGTGTTGGAGGATGTTGGTAGTCACAAGGCTGACATCACAGTGGGCCAATTGATTGCTTTGAACCCTACCTTGAGAAAGGAGCTTAGAGGTGGTTTGAGTTCTACAAGGAGCAAGAGGAAGAGGAAGGAAAAAGTTCCAGTATCAATGGGGGTGGTGGATGCCAAGCCAGCACCATGGGAGGCTTGTGAATATGCCTCCAAGATTGATGTGAGAGTGAATGGCCACAACATCAAGGATGCATTGGTTGATGGAGGATCAGCCGTAAATGCCATGTCAGAAAGGTTGATGAAGAAGTTGGGTATGATACCCTCAAGAGCTTCAACATTTGTGGTGAGCATGGCAAACAAGCAACAAGTTTGACCTGTAGGGGTGATGGATAAAGTGGTAGTTTCAGTTATGGGAGTTCAAAATCTCATGACTTTCCAAGTCTTGAAAGATTCAAGCTATGACTTACTTCTTGGGAGGCCATGGTTGAGAGCAGCACGCACAATTGATCGATGGCACAAAGGGTACTTGAGGATTGGGCCATCAAACCATAGAGCCACAATTCCTGTGACTAACACCACCAGCACTTCACATTCAGATACACCATCTTTTGATTATTGGGAATCAGATTCTGAAGAAGGAGCTTCAGGTGTGGACACAAGCATGGAGGAAGAGACTTCCATAGAGGAGTATGAATCTGAATCTGATTTAGATGTGTATCCCTTGTGTGCTATGGTTTTTGCACCTAAGCCAGAGGTTTTGAAGGACCCAGACAAATCACCATTGACACTTGAGGAGGTAGAGAGGTTAGCTACCCTCAAGTATGGCCCAAATGTTACCAAGGAGGAGAAGGTGAGATTTGAGGAGATTTTTTGCAAGTTCATCCATGTGTTTGCTTTTAGTTACAAGGATTTGAAGGAAGTCAGCAAGATGGAGGAGCACAAGATAGAGGTGGATCACATGCAAGACCAATCCGCCAAAAGCAACGTCGCATTAGCCCACCAATATCTTTGGTTGTGAAGGAGGAGATTGATAAGCTCAAGGAGGCTAGATTTATCTTTGAGGTGGAGAATTCAGAATGGGTGTCTCCAATTGTCATTGTGAAGAAAAAGAATGGCAAGCTTTGGGTATGTGTTGATTACAAGAAGCTCAATGATGTTACCAAGAAGGACTACTACCCATTGCCATTCATTGATAAGATCTTGGAGGAGGTTGCAGGTCATGAGAGGTACAGTTCTGGAGATGGTTATAGTGGATACAACCAAATCAAGATTGCACCAAAGCATCAACAACTCACCACGTTCACCACACCGTGGGGAACTTACGCTTTCAAGGTCATGCCTTTTGGGCTTTGCAATGCTCCAGCCACATTCCAACGGTTCATGAACAAGGTATTTGAACCTTTCATTGGGAAATTTGTGAGAGACTTCATTGATGACTTTTGTGTCTATGGGAGCAAGGAAGAGCACTTTGAGCACCTAATCAAAGTCTTGCAATGTTTGGATGAGGCAAATGCATCACTCAACCCAAAGAAGTGCATTTTTGGATGTGAAGAAGGTCTTCTTTTGGGGCACATCATCTCCAAGGATGGAATAGCAGTTGATCTTGAGAAGGTGAGGAAAATATCATACCTTCCATTCCCTTCAAGCTTGACAAAGTTACGCCAATTCTTGGGGATGGTTGGGTACTATAGGAGGTTCATCTTCTCATTTTCCAACAAGGCTTATGCATTGACCATCTACATGAAGGAGGGTGTAGATTACATGGTGATTTTGGAAGACAAGGAGGCTCTCAAAGCTTTTGAGGAGCTGAAGCAATCCCTTGTTGTAGCTCCAATTCTTGCTAAACCTGATTGGAGTAAGCCTTTCATCCTCTACACTGATGCTTCTATATGTATATAGAAGCATCTTCTAAGATGCTTCTAAATGTAGCTATAGGATGCACTCTTAGTCAATTAGACCAAGATAGGCATGATCATCCAATAGCTTATGCTAGTAGGCAGATGGTTTCAGCAGAGAAGAACTACTCTGTCACGGAGAGAGAAGGGTTGGCAGTGATCTTTGGTCTCAAGAAGTTTAGACACTACTTGATTGGAGGGAAAGCCACAATTGTCATGGATCACAAGGTTTTGAAGTACATCTTCAACAAGCCTAAAGTTGAAGGGAGACTAGCAAGGTGGATGATACTCTTGTCTGAGTATGACTACACCATTGAGGATAGGCCAGGAAAGAAACATGCAAATGCTGATTTGTTATCTATAGCCTATGATCATGATGGAGATGAGCCAGTGGATGATTCCTTCCCGGATGAGGAGCTCATGACAATCTCAATCACTCAAGAGATTCCAATGGAGTACAAGGAGATTGTGGATTTTGTGACAAGAGGTAACTATCCAGAAGGGATGCATGCTAAGGAGAGGAAGGCCCTTGTAGCAAGATCTAGACCTTACACAATGGTGGAGGATATTATTTTTCACCAAGGAGTAGATGGTCTACTTCAAAGAGCAGTGGGTAAGGAAGAGTCTATCCTACTCATAAAGGAGTTTCATGAAAGTTTAGTATGTGGTGGACACTTTGCAAGAAAGGTGACTGCTTTCAAGATTCTAAATGCAGGTTACCATTGGAAAGGGATTTTCAAGGATTGTCTTGATTATTGCAAAACTTGTCATGTTTGTCAAGCTTTTGCAGAAAGTCTACATCCATTGCACCACTTAGATCAATTCCATTACTAGGACCTTTTGAGAAGTGGGGAATTGATTTTGTAGGACCTCTCAATAGAACCCCAAGGAACAATCGGTACATTGTGGTAGTAGTGATTACCTTACCAGGTGAGTTAAGGCTCGACCATTGAGGGACAAGAATGAAATGAAGTGGGTAGATTTCTTTATGAACGCATTATCACTAAGTTTGGATGCCCTTTGGAGTTGGTTTTTGATAGAGGAGGAGAGTTTACAAGAAGCATTACTACAGCCATGCTATGACATTTCTCTATCACACATAGAGTAACTACATCCTATAAGCCAAATTCCAATGGCTTGGCAGAGAGAACCAATCAGACCTTGTGCATGATGTTGGCCAAAGATGCAGAAATGGAGGGAGCCAAACATCATTGGGACAAGAGGATTCATGCAGTTTTGTGGGAGTATAGGACAACCATGAAGACTTCCACCAAATATTCTCCATTTCAATTGGTGTATGGTATTGAGTCTACCTTACCTATTCACTTTGATCTTCCTACCTTCCAAAGCATTCACAAGAGATTGAAGAAAGCACAAGGAGGTGATGCAGAGAAGTCAAGGAAGGATCAACTCAGGGAGTTGGAAGAGGCAAGAGCAGTTGCTATGGTTCAAGTGGAGCAAGCCCAAAGGAAACAAAAGGAGAGCTATGACAAGAGGCAAGGCAAGAAGAAGGTGGAGCCTTGCAAGGAAGGTGATTGGGTAATGCTGTTTGATTCCATTCGATTCAAGAGAGTGCAAAAGAAGTTTTTGCCTAAGTACTTTGGACCTTTCATAGTGGAGAAGGTGTAGGGCAATTACACCTATGATCTCAAGGAGTTGGGAGGAAGACACTTTGATAGGATTAACCATGATAAGTTGAAGATGTATCATAGAAGGTAGAGAGACCTTCACTTTGAGGACAAAGTGAAAACTTAGTCCAGGGGTAAATGTAACACCCATTTATGCATGTGTGTGGTATTGTGATATTTAGCTTGGTATTACAAGTACTTAAGAGATATTATTTATATAGAGATAAAGGATGGTTCTATATTAGTCATGGTTAGCTAAAGTTAGTCATAGCTAAGATAGAGGGAACCTTACTTTAGAGGAAGTAGAAAAGATGAACACCACTATTTGGGATTTTAGTGTGTTGACTTGGTATTATTCCTAAGTGTTTGGCTTTGAGGAAAGAGTTGAGAACTCTTGGGCCCGCAAGCCTTTTTGTTTTGGATTCTTCTTTAATCCAAGGATAGCCCATGTGAAGGAATCCTTGACTTAGTGGTTGGGTCAAGATGAACACCACATGCTTAGGGGAATATGCCCATGTGAATAATTATTCCTTTCTACTTTTTGACTTTACTTGACTTTTAGTCTAGTAACTTGAGTTACTATGGTAATTAGTAACTTTGGTACGTAACTATTTCACAAGTATCTAAACAAGGGGTGAGGAGGTACTCATCATCCTTTCATTTGCAACTATCTCTCTCTCTCATTGAGTTCTCTAGTGAGCAATGTCTTGAGTCTTGGAGTGTTAGCCTTGGAAGAGTATGATGGAGTTGGGGTTCTTTGCCTTCTTAGTCCATGATGCGCTACTATAATAGCCATCAGAGGTTCATCTTGAGTGAGAGACAGGCCGGCTCACAGACATCAATGGCAAGTACTGTGAAGATTATGATAACAATCTATAGAAACCTCCAACAACGATATACAATTCTACTTTATGTTAGAGAAGAAACTAATTTGGTGATTGAGAGGTCAATTTCAAGGATGATGAATGAGCCAACTATAAATATACTCAACACTTGATTTATCTCTCAAGTTTAATAGTGTAAAATGTCAATTATTTAGCACAAATTGCACTTTGAAATGAATCAAATGCTCATTTGTATTAACCAATTACAGTCCAACATAATCATGGCTTATAGTTTTAACATTTGAAAGAACACTATGTTTGAAAAAATCCATGGCAATATAATGATATTTCTTCATGAGATAGATCAAAGTTTGTTAACATTCTTGGAATCATTTGAAACATGGATTATTGTTGATTTGAGCTTACTCATCTAAACTACACAAGATGTACCCAAATTGACAAACATATTTCTAGATGAGAAGCATCTATAATAACACATATGCTATCTGGAGCTTGGCATTTCATATGCCTTAGTCCTTGCTACAATCTTTGAGATCTCTAGCTAGTTTAGCCAATTTGGTCTATCATGTTGAATTCAATTGTAAGGAGACTTGGGTAGAAATTGTGATTCCATCTTAAATGAATTCTAGAATTTGGAAGCTTGGAAATTTTCACTTGATAATAGAGGTAGGCAAATTTTATTTTTATTAATATCTGTAATGAAAACCTTGACTAGAATCAAATTATCTTATGTATGTCCTCTTATGTTTATGCATGCAATATTGCTTGAAGTCCGTATGCCAAAATCTCTCTTGTTTCCACCAAAAAAAATATACCAATAAACTAAATACCACAAATTATGACAAGGCATGGCTCCATAGAGGCTACAATAGGATTGTTGCCTAAAACCCTAAGGGTGTGGGTACCAATCCCACACCATAAAACCCAACTTTCATTTATGGTCCTTAGGTCTATCAAGGGTTAGTGTAACAATATGGAGTTTAGCAATGAAGTTAGTCAAGGCTTAAAAAGTAACAAATGGGTCAAATTAGCCTAGAATATTCTAAAAGTATCTAAGAAGCTATTTGGTACCTTCCAAGTGTTGTGTAACATGCATGCCAAGTGGCAACTTTTAGAAGGAAGCTTCTTGGGAAGCTTCTCGACTAGCTTAGCTTGCATCCCAAGAAGGTAGCTTCTAGAAACTTCCAATGGGCTTAGCTTGCATGCCAAGTAGGTGGTTTCTAAAAGGGAGCTTCTTGAGAAGTTGGTGCAAGCCAAGTTTCTCAGTTAACTTGGCTTGCACCAAGAAAGTGGCTCAAAGAAGTTTCTTGAGAAACTTCTCAAGAGCCTTGTATGCTCCCTATAAATACCAAAGCCAAAGTTCATGTTAGACATTTGGAGTTTCTCACACTCAAGTGTCCCTAAGTGATCTTCTATTCTCCTTTTTCTCTCTTCAGTCTTATTTTTTACATTGGTATCAAAGCAAGAATATGATGGATGGAATTTATGGACCACCAAATCTATTTTTGCCAAACCATTGAGATTTTCATATCTAAGTTTTGCCTAAGCATTTCACACAATTCATCACCTCATACTTTGGGTAGAATTTTTAGAATGTGATCACCTTGTCCAACAAACCCTTGGTACTTTGGGTTGTAACATATGGAGAATGGTGGACGTGTTGCACCTATGTGTTAATAAATTAGATAAATTGAGAATAGTGTGATATTATAGTAACCATGGTGGCAATAGCAGAGGTTATCATTGTTATGCAATAACAAATCAAGCACCTTACTTGATTGTTGGATGAACAAGACCATCAACGACAAGAGCACATAGAGAGAGAACCAATTTGAGAAGTAGAAGACCAATTCCAATTTCCCAATACCCAAGGTATTTGAAGGCAAGAATTATTTTGGTGCAATGGAGAATTTTTCTGTTTGACTATGAATGTTATTTTAAAGCTACCAATCTTCAAGATGAAGGGAAACAGGTTCTCTTGGCTTCCAGCCAATTGGATGGAGTAGTAAAGTTATGGTGGTGATTCCAAGTAGATGAAGTTGAATGGCAATTTGTTGCACCAATCTTAACTTGGGTAGGATCCAAGAGTGTAATAATTAGTCAATTCCAAGCTATAAATGATGCACAAGCTACACAAGATAGGTTGGCAGAGTTGAAGCAAATTTTCTCTATAAGAAGTTATATCATGCAATCTTAAACACCATCATGCAACTTCCAAATATTCTAGAAGGTGAAGATCTTGATCAATTTATGAGGGGCTTGAAGTCATGAACCAAATTAGAGGTAACTATGCAAGAGCTACAACACTTGGAGGAAGCCATATAGTTGGCCAAACGGTTTGATTTCTTGGTTATAACAACTTGGTCTCAACCTTGACCTCCATAAAACCTACCAATACACTACACATGGGTAGATAAGTCTGCACCAATGGAGATTGATGTTATTCAACGGAGCTACTTGGCACTATAGATAGAGAAAAATTGTGACAAAGTGGTGGTTATTTCTATTATCGCCAAATTGGACATTGCATCGTTGAATGTCCACTCAAGAATGGGCAGCCTCAACAAGTCACCCAGATGGAGTTTGTGAAGTAGAATGATCAGGGAAACAAAGAATCCTAGTAGGAGATTTTGAGCCACCTATTAAGAACTTGATTAGTTCCAATGGGATCAATGGCTCAACCTATGCAAGTTTGCTTCATTTCCAAGCTATGATATCTAATCATGATTGTAAGATTTTGGTTGATTTTGGAAATTTGGAGAATTTCATATCCATATAATTAGCAAAGGAATTATGTATTTCTATGAAGCCAGTAATTGGGAAGTAGATTGATGATGGTGGATGGTAGAAATGATTTTGCATCCGTACCTCACATCTTGTTACATTTGGAGTATTTGGAGTGTATGAGGTTTGTAGTGGCACCTTTACACTATGATATCATTTTGGGTTTGCCTTGTCTTGAACATCAAAAGGTTCAATTTGATTGGACCCGATGATAATTCAAGTACAACACCAAGGTAGGAATTATAGGTTAGATTTTTTGGCACCTTTGAGTAAGATACCTAAGAATAATCAATCCCAAGGTGGGAAATTTGTCAAGAAGGCAACCATAGAGCAAGCTTTGAAGAGAGATAAGTCCCAAGATGGGCAATTGGTCAATAAACCAACCATGGGAAATTTGTCAGCAAAGTAGCCATAGAACAAGCTTTGGAGGAAGATAAGTATATTTTGCAATGTGGATCAAGCCGATTGCACAAGGAGAATCTAATGAGGGTGAGGAGTCTCATCAAGCAATAGTTCATCAAATAGTTTAGGAGTTTTTGGATGTGTTTTTGGATGATATGCAAGAGGAATTACCCCCTAATCATGGTATGTTCAAGATTGAGTTATTGCCAAGGAATACTCCAATGAGTTGATCAATCTATCAACTCTCACCAAAGGAGTTAGAAGAGTTGCAAACAACACTTATGGAGTTGTTGGAGAAGGATCCCATATGACATAATACATCTCCTTGGGGAGGACTGGTACTATTTGTTCCAAAGAAGGATGGAGTACTTCATTTCTATATTGATTACTATGGGCTCAATAAACAAACAATGAAGAATGCACTTGCCTCAAATTGATGACTTGCTTGATCAATTGAGTGGAGCACAATATTTCTCCAAGTTGGATCTTCACAAATGGGCTATTGGCAAATCCCCATTGATAGGGAGGATGTGAAAAAAAATCACTTTTTGCATAAGGTATGGATATTTTGAATGGAGAGTTCAACTTTTTGGGCTCATTAATGCTCCAATAGTCTTCATGGATCAGATGCATTGGGTGTTGGATGGACTCTTGGACCAATACATGGTGGTGTTCTTGGATGATATTTTAATCTATAGCAAGACAAAGGTAGAACACGTAAATCATATGCAAGAAGTCCTAAAATGACCACGTTAATGTTAGTTTTATTGCAAGAAGTCAAAGTGTGCCTTTTTGCAAAAGGAAGTTACCTTCTTGGGTCACAAGATCTCATCAAAAGGGATCAGGATGGAAGAGGAGAAAATCAAGGCTATTACTAATTAGCATACTCTAAAGGATGCCACAAAGGTGCAAGCATTCAATGGGTTTGAAATTTTGTCTTGATGGTTCATCCACTATTATGCACATGTGGCAGCACCATTGATTGACCTCTTGAAATATCAAGCATTCAATGGAATGCAAAGCATGAAGAAGCATTCCACAAGTTGAAACATATGGCGTCTTCAAGACCCATTCTTCAACCATATGATCCTCAACTACCTTGTGTGGTTGACTTTGATGCTTCTAACTTTGCCATTGGAGTTGTGTTGCAGCAAGAATTTTCAAATGGGTTACATCCCATTGCTTTTGTGTCTCACCAATTAAACACCACATAAAGTAATTACTCTACTCAAGATCAAGAACAACTAGCAATGGTATATGTCACCAAGGTATGGAGGCATTATCTCATGGGAAAACATATGATCATGTGATTTGATCACCAACCTTATTGCAGACATTACATTTAGAACACATGAGGAGTCAACGTCATCAATGGGAGGAGCAACTCCAACTTTTTGACATCAAACTTGAGTACAAACCCAGTTGGTTCCATGTTATCCTTGATTTTATCAAAACAACCTAATTTGAAATCTCTTCTTCTCATCACTATGGCAATTATGATGGTGTCAATTGACTCCAAGGTCCAAATTGAGTTTAGGATAGCTCTACAACATGATCACTTCTTTCAGATGGTACAAGGTCCTCTTACAACATGTGACAAGTAGTATAACACTTTCTCCTTCAAGGAAGGCCTCTTATTCCATGAGGACCAAATATATGTTCTAGCCAAGGGTGATCTCCAACTTGTGCGCCTCCAAGAAGCCCATGACTTACTATGACTTACCACTCAGTGGTCACATGGGTATGGACAAGACCTTGGGTACCCTCCAACACCAATGGTGGTGGCTAAACATGGCATGAGATGTTTGAGAGTTTTTCCAATCATGTGAGAGTTGCCAACATAACAAGGCCAACAACCAAACACCAAGTGGACTCCTTCAACCACTCCTCATTCCATATGCTCAATGGGAGCATGTGAGCTTGGATTTCATTACATCCTTGCCCAAGACAAAGCAATGTCACATAGCAATAGTGGTGTTTGTGGATAAGCTTAGTAAGCAAATCCATTTGGCACCAACCTTTGATACCATGGATGCTCCAACATTGGCACAGATCTACTTTGGCATTGTCTTCAAACATCATGGGATGCATCTTGTACTCATCTCTAACCATGATCCTTGATTCATTGGAAAATTTTAGCAAACACTCCTCTAAATACTTGGCACCAAGCTTGCTTGGTCCATGGCTTATCATTCTCAAACTAATGGACAAACTTAATGTGCAAATTGCACCTTGGAAGATATGCTTTGTGCCTTCATCAACATTCACCATACCAATTGAGATGAATGTCTTGAAGTTATGGAGTTTGCATACAATAATTCCAAATAGACAAGCACCAGATTCTCTCCTTTCTCTCTTAATTTTGAGCAAGATCCACTTGTTCCACACTCTCTTCTTGCTCTTCCTCCATCTTATGTCCCTCATAATTCCACCTTCTTGATCACCATATCCCAATCTCTCCAATAGCCAAATCTTATCTCCCTGTTGCTCAAAATCATTAGAAACAATATGCAGACTGCCATCGTCATGATCTCACCTTTAAAGTTGGTGATAAGGTCATCCTCTCATCTAGTAACCTCCCCTTCCCACTTGATATCCAAGTCTATAAACTTGCTCCTAATTTGATGTCACCCATATCATCTCTCTTGTTGCTTAACAAATCAACTTGTCTTGCCTTGTCATATGCATATCCACCTTATCTTTCATATGTCCAAGTTGGAACCCTTTGTTCCTAATCCATCTTCTTTTTCCTCTTGTATCCAACCTCCTCTTCTTCCCATCCCTATCAATGATAATGAAGAGTATGAAGTTGATTGGATCCTTACATGTTGCCACATTCAACAACATATAAAGTACAAGTACCTCTGAAAGGGTATCCACTTCATGATACCACTAGGGAGCCTCTTTCTCATCTTGTAAAGACCAAGACCAAGGAGAGAACTAGGAGAATGGAAGTTCACATTGGGAAACTTGAATGAGAGAACCATCCAAATGCCTATCATGAGCTTTGGCTTTGGTTTTTATAGGTAGCATACAAGGCTCTTGAGAAGCTTCTCAAGAAGCTTCCTTCTAGAAGCCACCTACTTGGCATGCAAGCTAAGCTAGTTGGAGCTTCTAGAAGCTATTTACTTGAGGTGCAAGCTAAGCTAGCCGAGACGCTTCCCAGATACTTCTAGAATATTCTAGGCTAATTTGTCTTATTTTCTACTTTGTTAGCCCTACTAACTTTGTTGCTAAACTCCATATTGTTACATATTCTCCCATTGCTAGTTGGTGACGTCCTCATTGCCAATGAAGCTTTGAACTCTTGGATGGCAGTTTGTGCATTCTGGAGGTGAGAAAGAGGTTCCCATGTAGCATCATGAAGGGGATATCCTTTTCCAAAGGACCTTGTACTCCATATGTTGTTGATGGCCTTGTTGAATATGGCAATACGTAAGGATATAATCAACTTTGTATTCCTCATGATCATTGATAGGGATGGGAGGAGGAGGAGGTTGGACTCAAGAGGAAAGGAAGAGGGGTTAGGAACAAAGGGTTTCATTTTAGAAACATGAAAGATAGGATGGATACACATATGACAAGGCAAGGCAAGTCAATAAGCAACAAGAGAGACAATTTGGGTGACATCAAAGGGTCCTATCCAATTAGGGGCAAGTTTACAAACTTGGGTATCAAGGAGGAGAGGAAGGTTACTAGAGGATAGCATGACTTTATCACCGACTTCAAAGGTGAGATCACAACAATGGTGGTCCGCATATTGTTTTTGATGATTTTGAGTAACAAGGAGGTGAGATTTGGCTTGCTGGAGAGATTGTGATAAAGTGGTCAAGAATGTTGAAGTATGAGGAACCTGAGATAGAGGGGGAGCAAGAAGAGAATCTGGAACAAGCGGATCTTGGCCAAAATTGAGAAAGAAAGGAGAAAAACTGGTGCTTGCCTGTTTGGAATTGTTGTAGGCAAATTCTACAACTACAAGAGATTCATCCCAATTAGTATGGTGGATATTGATGAAAGTATGTAGCATATCTTCCAATGTACAATTTGCATGTTCCATTTGTCCATTAGTTTGAGGATGATAGACCATGGACAAAGCAAGCTTGGTGCCAAGTATTTGGAAGTGTGCTTGCCAAAATTTCCTAGTAAATTGAGGATTGCAGTTGGAGATGAGTACATGTGGCATCCCATGATGCTTGAAGACATTGTCAAAGTAGATTTGTGCTAAGGTTGGAGCATCCATTGTATTACAGGTTGGTGCAAAGTAGATTTTCTTACTAAATTTATCCACAAACACCACAATTGTAGTGTGTCATTGCTTTGTCTTGGGCAAGGATGTGATGAGATCCAAGCTCACCTGCTCCCATTGAGCGAATGGAATGGTGAGTGGTTGAAGGAGTCCACTCAGCTTTTGGTTGTTGGCCTTGTTGCATTGGCAACTCTCACACAATCAAACAAATTCTTGAACATCTTACGTCATGTTGGGCCACCACCATTGGTGTTGGAGAGTACTGAAGGTCTTGTTCACCCCCATGTGACCAACTATGGCTAAATCATGGGCTTCTCAAAGGTGTACAAGTCAAAGATCACCTTTGGTTGAAACATAGATCTGGTCCTTATGGAATAGAAGGCCCTCCTTGATGGAGAAGGTGTTGTACTCCTTGTCGCATGTTGTAAGGCAACCATGTACCATTTAGAAGAAGGGATCTTGTTGTAGAGCTGACTAAAACTTGTTTTGGACCTTGGAGTCAATTGACACCGTCATAATTGGCATTGTGATGAGAGGAAGAGACTTCAAATCAGGTCATCATCATAAAGCATCAAGGATGATGTGGAATCGACCTAGTTTGTACTCAAGTTTGATATCAAACAATTGGAATTGTTCCTCTCATCAATGGTGTCGACTCTTCATGTGTTCCAGGTGTAAGGTTTGCAATAATGGTTTGTGATCAATTTGCATGATTGCTTGTTTCCCCAAGAGGCAGTGCCTCCATACCTTAGTGGCATATACCATTGCAAGTTGTTCTTGATCTTAAGTAGATCAGTTTCTTTCACCCATATTGAGTCGGCGAGACATAAAGGCAATGGAATGTAGTCCATCTAGAAATTCATGTTGCAACACGGCTCCAATTGCAAAGTTAGAAGTATCAAAATCAACCACACAAGGTAGTTGAGGATCATACGGTTGAAGAATGGGTCTTGAAGACACCATATGTTTCAACTTCTAGAATGCTTCTTTGTGGTTGGTGGTCCACTGGAAGCTCAAGTCCTTTCCCAAGAGCTCAGTCAATGGTGCCGCTACATGAGCATAATAATGGATGAACTGTTGGTAAAAATTGACCAATCCATTAAATGCTTGTACTTTTGTAGCATCCTTTAGAGTAGGCCACTCAGTAATGGCCTTGATTTTTTCCACTTCTATCTTGATCCCCTCTTATGAGATCTTGTGACCCAAGAAGGTAACTTCCTTTTGCCAAAAGGCACACTTTGACTTCTTGTAGTAAAATTTCCATTGTTGTAATTGTCTTAAGACTTCTCGCACATGATTCATGTGTTCTACCTCTGTCTTGGTATAGATTAAGATATCATCCAAGAACAACACCATGTACCAATCCAATAGTCTATCCAACACACAATGCATTTGATCCATGAAGACTATTGGAGCATTAGTGAGCCCAAAAGGTAGAACTCTCCACTCAAAATGCCCATAACCTTGTGCAAAATGCAGTCTTTTGCACATCCTCCCTATCAATGGGGATTTTCCAATAGCCATTGTAAAGATTCATCTTGGAAAAGTATCGTGCTCTATTCAATTGATCAAGAAAGTTATCAATCTGAGACAAGAGATATGCATTCTTCATTGTTTGCTTATTGAGCCTACGATAATCAATACAGAAATGAAGTACTCCATCCTTCTTTGGAATGAATAATATTGGTGCTCCCCAAGGAGAGGTACTATATCATATGAAGTCCTTCTCCAACAACTCTATAAGTGTTATTTGCAACTCCTCCAAGTCCTTTGGTGAGAGCCTATAGATTGGTCTACTCACTGGAGTACTCCTTGGCAATAACTCAATCTTGAAGGGCATACCACAATCGGAGGGTAATCCCTTTGGCAGATCATCCAGAAACATGTTCGCAAACTCCTGAAATATTTGATCAACCCTTGCTTGATGAGGCTCTTGGCTCTCCTCTGATTTTCCTTGTGCAATTGGCTTGATCTACACTGCAAAAACAGACCTATCTTTCTCCAAAGCTTGCTCTATGGCTGCTTCACTAACAAACTTCCTATCTAGGGACTCACCTCTCTTCAAAGCTTGCTTTGTAGTTGCCTTCCAGGCAAACTTCCTATCTTGGGACTCCTCTCCCTTCAAGGTATGCTCCATGGCTACCTTCTCAACCAACTTCCCATCCTGGGACTGACTATTCTTAGGTGTCTTACTCAGAGGTGCCATACAACCTAATCAGAAATTCCTATCTTGGTGTTGTACTTTGATTTGTTGTCGGGTCCAATCAAATTGAACTTTATGACGTTCAAGCCAAGATAGTCCTAAAATGACATCATAGTGTAGAGGTGCCACTACAAACCTCATACACTCCAAATACTCCTTCCCAATCTTAAAAGTAACAAGATGTGAGGTATGGAATACAAACCCTTTCTACCATATGCCAACATCAATCTACTTCCAATCACTAGCTTGATAGGAATACCCAATTCCTTTGCTACTTGCATAAACATGCAGTTCTCTAAACTTCCAAAATCAACCAAAATCTTACAACCCCAATTAGATATCATACCTTGCAAGTGAAGTAAACTTGCATAGGTTGAGCCTTCAATCCCATTGGAACTAATCAAGCTCCCAGTAGGCAGTTCAAAATCTCCTATTGGGATTCTTCATTTCCTTGATTATTTTATTCCACAAACTCCATCTGGGCAACTTGTCAAGGTCACCCATTCTTGAGTGGACATTCAACAATGCAATGTCCAACTTGGTGATAATAAAAATAACATCCATTTTGTTACAATCTTTCTCTATTTGTTGTTCCAAGTGGTCTCTGTTGGATAACATCAATCTCCATTGGTACCTATTCTTCCACCCGTGCGTAGTGTACTGGTAGGCTTTGCGTTAGTCTAGGTTGAGACCAAGTTGTTGCAACCAAGGAATCAAAGCGCTTAGCTAATTGCATGGCTTCTTCTACGTTTTGTGGTTCCCGCATGGTCACCTCCAATTTGGTTTGTGCCTTCAATCCCTGCACAAATCAATCCAAAACTTCACCTTCTTGTATATCTCAAATTTGCATGATGATGTTATGAAATTGTATGATGTAGCTCCTTATAGAGCCAATCTACTTCAACTCTGCAAGTTTATCTTGTGCAGCTTGGGTGGCATTTATAGTTTAAAATCAACTAAGCATTGTATCTTTGACTTTTGCCCATGTCAAAATTAGTGTAACAATCTGTCATTCAGCTCGCTCTACTTGGAATTGCCACCAAAGTTTTGCCACACCATCTAATTGGCTAGAAGCCAAGAGAATCTATTTCCGTTCATCTTGAAGGTTGGTGGCTTCAAAATAACATTCACAGTCAAACAAAAAATTCTCCATTGTTCCCGGAAGATTCTTGCCTTCAAACACATCGGGTTTTGGAAATAGGATGTGAGTTTTTCCATCTTAAACTGGTGCTCTCTCTATATGTTCTTGTTGTTGTTGCTCTTGTTCATTCAACAATCAAGTAAGGTACTCAATTTATTGTTGCATTGCAAGGATAACATCCGGTATTGCTGCCATAGCTACTACTCTATCCCACTACTTCAATTATCTAATTGATTAACACATATATGCAACATGTCCATCGGTCTCCATAAGTTATAACTGGAAGTATCAAGGGTTCCTTAGACACGATGATCATATGCAAAAAATCCTGCCCACAATGCAAGGTGATGAATTGGGTGAAACAATGCTTGAGTAATATTTGGACATGAAAATCTTTATGGTTTGGCGGAAGTGGATTTGGTGGTCCAAAAATTCCATCCATCCCATTCCTGCTCTAATACTAATTTAAAAGACCAAGACCGAGGAGAGAAATAGGAAATGGAAGTTCACATTGGGACACTTGAATGAGGGAATGCCTAGCATGAGCTTTGGCTTTGGTATTTATAGGTAGCATACAAGGCCCTTGAGAAGCTTCCTAGAGTGCAAGCCAAGTTAACCAAGAAGCTTCTCAAGAAGCTTCCTTCTAGAAGCCACCTATTTGGCATGCAAGCTAAGCTAGTTGGAAGCTTTTAGAAGCTTCCTTCTAGAAGCTACTTACTTGAGGTGTAAGCTAAGCTAGCCGGAAAGCTTCCCAAGAAGTTTCTTAGATATTTCTAGAATATTCTAGGCTAATTTGTCTTATTTGCTACTTTGTTAGCCCTACTACCTTCATCACTAAACTCCATATTGTTACACATCTTTAGAATACACAAATAGCCATCTAGGAGTTTGAAGCTTAAATCACAATGAGGGTATCACCAACTAGCGGTGGGGGAATATATAACAATATGGAGTTTAGTGATGAATTTAGTCAAGGCTGACAAAGTAGCAAATGAGCCAAATTAGCCTAAAATGTTCTAGAAGTATCTAGGAAGCTACTTGGTACCTCCCAAGTGTTAGGTAACATGCATGCCAAGTGGTGACTTCTAGGAGGAAGCTTCTTGGGAAGCTTCCAGACTAGCTTAACTTGCACCCCAAGTAGGTAGCTTCTAGAAGGAAGCTTTTAGAAACTTCCAACTAGCTTTGCTTGCATGTCAATTAGGTGGCTTCTAGAGGGGAGCTTCTTGAGAAATTTCCCTATTAACTTGGCTTGCACTCCAAGAAAGTAGCTCAAGAAAGCTTTTTGAGAAGCTTCTCAAGAGCCATGTATACTCTCTATAAATACCAAAGCTGAAGCTTATGCTACGCATTTGGAGTTTCCCGCACTCAAGTACCCCACTATGATCTTCTATTTTCCTATTTCTCTCCTTGGTCTTTGTCTTTTACAATTAGCAACTAATGTGGTTACCTTAGTAGGGTAAAGTTTAATTTAATTTGGATGCATATCTTTTGCTTCAAATAGTATCTTGAACAACAAAAATCTGTGATAGAGTCTAAAAGTGGATGACATTACTTAACTACCCAAACTTTGTGAGTTGCAAAGATAATTGGAGTATAACAAATCAACAAAAGTTGGAGAATAACAAAACTTCACAAGAATTTCTCCTCACTTAAAAAGCCACCACTAACAAAAGTCACATGTAGATTTCCACACACATAAAAACTTTATTTGTTGTACTCTAGAGTTCACATTCATGGAAACTTTATTTTTTTAAAGAGGATGTAAATTTCAAATTTTGAAACCAACTTGTTGGAGGTTAGACTAAGTTCTCTTTGTGACACTTGGTAGATTTTGGCTTTTCCTTTTGACTTCATTAGGATGCATGGTGGGTTAGTATTCCTCCATGCATCAAAAAATTAATACATCATAATTATTTGAACTTATCTAACCCATAAACTTCCACTCAATGTGATATTGAAATTGAAAAGTCCTCCAAAAATTGCAACTCAAATTGTAAATTCAATTTAAATTCAAAAAAATTATTACATATTATTTAATTTTATGAAGTCTTTTTGCATAGTATCCAAGCAGAAATCTTATAGGTGGTGGTCTGGGTCCATAAGAAAACCACAAATTTCCCATCTAAATCTCCTCAATATGTGAGATAGCTCCTATTAGGTTCAAGCAATCAATTAAAGACCAAGTATCAATGTTAATAGATTGACCACTAAAGCTTACTCACACACTAGTTCTCTAAATGATGTAGGCACTCAATGACAATGATGTTGAACATTTTACCCAGCCACCATTTGGTGTTAGAGACATTGGTACCATTAAAGATATTGATTTTAAGCACTTGATAAGTAGTAATGAAGAAGATGTGATCTTAATAATCCAAGAATTGATTAAATAAAATTTAAGTCTATCATTGTGCTAAGTTAAGCATATTTAACTATAATATATTCAAGTAATCCCTACCCACAAACAATCTAGATAATATTGTATGGATCATTGATGAAGCAATATGTCCAGATTGGCTCAAGAGTGGTGAAAGAAAAGGATCCTATGGAAGAGATAGGTTGGTAGAGGTAAGGAGGTTCTTGTAGGGAGATCTATAATAGATGTGATAGAAGATCCACCATAAGAGAATCTACTTGTAGAGTATCCTCTATTGGTATCTACATGGAGATGAAAGAAACTCCATCTAGATGAATTTGATCAATTAAAAGTTTGTGTTGAAAAATTCAATAGTGGGATCTAATTCTTCATTGTAAATGTAATGTATGAGATGTTAGATGAAGATTATGCTTATGGTACCCAAATTTTCATAAAATTTGTTCTTTTTATTAATTTCACTCTTGTTAGTAAAGATAGGATAGCCTAGTTTAATGTTTAGGAAGGAAAGTTTCTTAGTTGAAGTGCACTTTGGAGTTGTGTTTTGTTATGCAAAGTTACAGTTCATAGCAGCCTAAAGCCAGAGGTACACTCAAGGAAGAATGTCAAATTAAAAATGACCCTAAAGGTTGGTAAAAGGTGAGGAACTTTGGCCCAAAGTAACTTGGCCTAGACATCTAGATGGAGTTTCTTTCATCTTGATGCACATACCAATAGAGGACAAAGCCCAGATCATATTGGCAAAACTTTAGTCTAGACATTGATGCATCCTAAGATCATACACACATTTGAATACATTGCCACTTGATTAAAGAATTGCTACCAAAGATAATTTGCATTTAAGGAAGATTGTTTGCATTTGGTGAAGACCGCACATGGATGAAGGGGATAGTTCATGGAATATTTTGCATATGTGGAGAATTATTACACACCAAATGCATGACAAGTATGGAGAAGGAGTGCTCAACCATAGCCACTGAATGACCAAAGAATGATTTAGAAAATTGCATATAAAACCAAGTGCACACCATCGACCAATTTCACTTCCATAGAGCAATTTTATTTTCAGCTTTAGGTGACTTTTGGATTTCTAAGTCCTTGTAACATTTGTAGTTTCTGTGACAACCCGGCAAATATCACTTTTGCGGTAGTCGGGTAAGTAAAGTTTGTTCCCGCAAAGATACGAGTCAAAAATGTCCAATTACAAAGCAAAGTAACAATGTAGTTCTTCTTTAGTCTCTCAGGTAGAAACCACACCCAGAAGAGAGTAACAAGCACTGATTTGCAATCTTGTCACACATTAACACTCCATAATCACAACTCCATCAAATCTTTCCAAACAATCTTGATTGTGATGATTTAGGCTCTCACAAAAACGGCACTTCACTACAAAACGACTTTGCCTCAGAATTGTGTTCCACCCCTCCACTGAAGGCATAACTTCCTCGATCGAAATTGCTTCACATCAACTTTGCACTGTACTCACAAATACAAAATACTACCAACACTACAATTCCTCTCAGATCTGTCAAGGCATTGCTTCGATTGCACTTCACTCAGGATCAAACATACAGAATGAAGATCAAGGCTGTGGCATCCAACATCCAACAAGCACACTGACTTGCACTTTGAATTTCTCCAAACATTCACAAACACAGACACAAAGTTGATACTCGGAATCAAGCTCAAGCGAAGAGCACTGCTTCACAGCACTTCGCTTTATCTATTCTCAGAAATAATGAGCACTGAACAACATTTTCCTGCGAATGCCACTCTTAAGTAGTGAATCAATAGACAGTTCTAACAACTATACCGTTCTACAACAACTGTTCTAACCTACAGATCCGAAATGACAATGCACCTCTTCATATCTGCCCCTTCAAATCTCAAATCGGTTACTAATCCGATCCGATGTCTACTTCTTCCTCGGCTTTCAAACCCAAACCCAAAGTAATCTTACTTCCTACTATCTTTTCCTCGGGTTCCAGATCTTCTACTTCTTCTACCAGATCCAGCAATTCTCTTTCCTGATCTGAAATTGCACTAGTGGGTAATTTGTCTAACTCTTCATCCTTTGACCCACTCTTCTCTAATGTCTCTGAGGGCAACTCCGAAGACATTTGGATTCCTATGTTATCTACTTCGGGTTTTGCCTTAACATCCTACCAAAGCTTTTCTAACTCTATTCTCACTTAGTCTAATCTAATTGAAATATTGTCTTCTACTTCTAAGATCTTCCTATCTACACGAGTTCTGAGACTAATTAACAAGGCATTCAAATTTGTATCTTTCGCTTGTCTTTGCCTCGTCTCCTGCACCAACAACTTCAACTCGTGCAGTCTTGTTTCTTCAATCCGAACGCTGGCTTCTGTACTTAACACTGCGTTCACTCTGAGGACTATTTCCTTCAATGGTTCCAATCTTGTCTTTTGTTCTTGTTCCCGATCTGCAAGCCATTCCTCTCGATACATCGCCAATTCTTCTTCAAACTCGGCCTTCACCGCTTCCTTCTCTTTCTCCTTCTGTACGATTTTCTCTTCCTGATTACGAAGTAATTCTCGTAATCTCTCTTCTTCTCTATACCGCACAGACAACTCTCTTTGCCAGAGTTGCTTCTTCTCCTCCATACTCTCCATCACTCGATCGAGCTCTTGATCCTTCAATGCTACCCTCGCCATAGCATGGATAAGCTCTACTCTTGAATCAGCAAACTGCTGCTTCAAGATTTCTAATTCAACTACTTGTCTCTCCCTTGCGATGTCACTCTTCCTCACAAGATCCTCTCGATAACTCACTTCTCTCTTCAGGTCTTCGATTACCTAACTTCTCTCTACTGCTTCCGCTTGTAGTACTTCTCTCTCTTCCTCACCTCGGGTTACACTCTTCTTCAACTCCGAGTTTTCTTCTTCTAATCTTGATAAGACCTGCAAAACAGTTTTTACCTCCGGACAAGTAGACTACATCTCCTTCTTCTTCTTCTCCAACTTCACCAACAGCGGGCATACTACTTTCTGCAGGTAATCTACTCCATTACTGGCAACTTCTTCCTCCCGCGGAGTGGTCTCTCTTCTTTCTTTGTGTTCTCCCGATACTCACCTTCTTCTCTAGAGTCTTTGTATCGGAATTAACGCCTCACTGCCCGAGCTTTCTTCTACCTCTTCCTTCACTCTACTCAGCCCCGCTTCACACTTTGCCTTACGTCTCAAGCGAACTCCTCGCTGTACTGCAATCTTCTTTTCCTCAAGCACCGGTACTTCATCTTCCAGCGCCGCATTGTCTTCGGCTTCTACTTCAGCTTGCATTTCTTCTTTGTATTCTTCAGCCGTTGGTGCCGAGGTCATTTCTCCACCGTCTTCACTGTCACTGCTAGTATCTCCACTCTGCAGTGTCAGCTCAGGTTTCTCCTCACGTTCCGAGTCCTCCGTCTTGAGCTCGGCTTTGCCTTCTGAGTCTTCATCTTCTGACTCAATCACCACCATTCCTCACCTCGGGTTATTTTTCTGCATCTTCTGAGGTTTCTTGTTTTCTTCGGCTTCTACTTGCCGAGTTCTCTTCTTCGTCGGAGTACTTACCACGACCTCTACGTTTTTCCCTGTCTTTGCGTAGTAATCGTCCGTGCTCCGGATTTGGAGAATGTATTGCTGCTCCTCTGTGTCGACTTCTCTTCTCAAGTCAAGATGAAAATGAGACACCATTCTATTGCGCTCCGCCAAATTGAGAAAATTCAACCCGAGGTAGAAATGTGCTGCAAATGGTACGATGTTGTGGGGAGGCGACTTGTCCCGCAGATTCCACACCATCTGCCTCGTTCTCCCGTGAAAGCGCCTTGCCCAATTGATCGGTTCTCCTGCAAATAACTTGTGAAAGAACACCGCTTGGTGTTTCATCACATAGGTAGTTCTCTCCGGCTTCAGGATGGCCATTAGTGCACTCATAATTCCTCTCCTCACAGGGTCTTTGTATCTCTCAAATTTGTACCCATTCTTTGTCCTCTTCAACGAGAAGGCATCTCTCACCTCCTGCGTTTCTTGGGCTATCTCTCCTTTCCCCAAGAACGTGGCTCCCTGCTCCAAACCCGCCTCCTTCCCAAGTACGAGTCTCCAATCCGACTCTGTCCAGCGAGCCGGATTTCCTCTCTTCCCTTCTTCCTCGGGACCATCGAGACATTTACTCTCGATGATTTCTGTCATGAATCCTGGAAAACTTACGTTCCAGTTCCATGCCAGAAAAGTGATCCGAAGTTGGCTCAAGACTTCGATCCTCACCACTATATCTAATCTCCGAATTGCATGATTTCTCACTGCAAATTTGGAGTTCTTCTTCCCTCCTCCCATCTCTTCTGCTTTCTTACTGTCTCTTGATTTATCTCTCGCGACTTCTCCCTTGTGCACTAACACGAGTCCAACTCTATTTCCCTTTCCCCAATCACCTGCAAGATGACTCCTCAACGGCAAAGGAAAATTGCTCGACATTTTGTTGTTGTAGTTTCAATTTTTATAGAGTTGCACTTCTTCATCTTCCGTCACTTTGAGTTTCTACTGAGAAATCACACCTCCGGCATGCACCTGTCACTGTCAATCAACCTTCGCGCGTATGAGCCGCCAGTTTTGAAACGGCCCCTTCTTGAATTTCTCACCCCGACAAAAGGTTGTTAGACTGTCTTTGCCTTGGGTTGAGCTCCCCCCGATCCAAAGACGATTTACTTCGTATTGTATGCTGACACGGCATTTCCGAGTACTTCGCCTTATGACCCGAAGTCACTTTACTTTGGGTTTCATCCCGAAGACAATTTTCTTTGCCTTCTTCGGCCATACAGGCGCAATCCGACTTCTCTATACACTTCTTCTCCTTTATTTTGAAAAAAACAAAAAATGTGGGCACCAGAGTTTCCTACATTTGTAGTTGTATGTTCTTTGCCTTTGTCCCTAAAATCCTTTGATAAAATATGATGTTTGTGGAAAACCCATGAGTAAGAGATCCTTGAAGCTATTCTACAAAGTCCTATAGTAAAAATGAAAAATCTATTGTAGGTGAGGTGATCTAGAGTAAGCATCTTAGCTTCTTGCTCTAGAATTAGGAATTGAGTGACTCCAAGATGATACAAAAGATGAGGAGGAAGAACAACAAAGGACTTGAGAGGGAATCCATATAATTAGAGTGAGGAGAATTGGAAAATTTTGTTGGACCTAGTGCAAGACTACATGGAGCTGACCCTAAGAAAATTTTTTTGCAAACAAGGTGCTCATAGATTGTAAAGTTTTGAAGAAAAGAGAAACTCTAAGAGAAATACAAGTGAAGAAACACAAGGTTTCATTCCTCAATACTCTGATGCCTCAAAGGAGCACCTTGTATTTATTATATAGCAAAGAAGATCCACTCAAAGAGAGCTACACCCTTGGATCAAATACATGGATTGGTGACATAGCAACAAGCTCCACCCTTATATTAGCTGCATGGATTGGTGATATGTTGATACTTGTGCTATTTGGTTTTGGGTCGAACAAGTTTCAGCAAAGGGAATCTTTGGGAAATATTCCTTTAGGAAGCTCAAACAGCAAGGGTAAGGTGCCATTGGAAAGACCTCAACAAGAGGGAGTAGAAATAGTTTTACCTTCTCCTAATTCATTTTTTAGGCCTCCAAAATTGGCTCTTTTTGGCCTCTACCCTATTTGTAAAAGTATTCTTTTGGTGACACCTCTATCTGATCTACTTAGGTCACCATATATAATATCCCTAAAGATATTACCAGGACAATTTCCACCTCTAGATAATCTGTCTAGCTAATGGTATTACATAGATGAAATCAAAGCTACCTTGTAGAGAAGTAGAGGAATAATGGCTGATAGGTTGGGAGTTATAAGGATCCAATCCAAAGGACAATTTTTGAAGCAATTATGAAGCTATTCAAGCATAAGCAAACAACTTAGGAATAACTTGACACAGAGCCAACTTTTATTCTTCCATTACATGTTCCAAGGAGAACCTATGAATTGGGAAAATATGTTTTATTTTCAAGCAAGGAGTTTGCACCCAAGCTTTGAGGAAGATTGTGGAATGATTTGCCAAGCTTTCTTTGTGATCCACTTCAACATGGGTCTTAACCTAATCACCAAGGAGGAGTGGAAGAAATTTCCACATCACTTCCAATTAACAGGGAAGATATCAAGAGGTATCAAGATACCAATGCAAAATTTGCATCAAATGGAGAATTTGTATAAGTAGATAAAGAAGGTGAAGGGAAAGAATAAATAGACTCCTCCAACAAAGTCTACAACACTAGCTAAGAGACCAAGGAAGAATCCTCAAGTGATAGATTTGTTTGTGGAAGAGGCAAGAAAAGACTCTAAAGACGAGCAAGAATGATTTTTCACCTTGCAAGGGTCTCTAGATAAATTAGGAGATATAGAACATTACAAGGATGCTCAATTAGCCTTGAATCCACAATTGAGTGAAAATTAGGAGAATTAGGATAAAGATAAAGGGAAGATATCCAACAACCCAAAGCCCTTCTCAATTTTGATTGAGAAACCAATGTGCAAGAAGAAGAGCAAGGGGATATGGAGATCAACAAAAACTGAGACTTTGGCCTAAAATGGATGTAGAGGAGGAAGTTGAAGTTGAAGGCCTGTGAGCTGGCCTGTCTCTCACTCAAGATGAACCTCTGATAGCTATTATGGTAGCGCATCATGGACTAAGAAGGCAAGGAACCCAAACTCCATCATACAACTCCAAGGCTAACACTCCAAGACTCAAGACATTGCTCACTAGAGAACTCAATGAGAGAGAGAGATAGTTGCAAATGAAAGGATGATGAGTACCTCCTCACCCCTTGTTTAGATACTTGTGAAATAGTTACGTACCAAAGTTACTAATTACCGTAGTAACTCAAGTTATTAGACTAAAAGTCAAGTAAAGTCAAAAAGTAGAAAGGAATATCCATTCACATGGACATATTCCCCTAAGCATGTGGTCTTATCTTGACCCAACCACTAAGTCAAGGATTCCTTCACATGGGCTATCCTTGGACTAAAGAAGAATCCAAAACAAAAAGGCTTGCGGGCCCAAGAGTTCTCAACTCTTTCCTCAAAGCCAAACACATAGTAATAATACCAAGTCAACACACTAAAATCCAAAAGAGTGGTGCTCATCTTTTCTACTTCCTCTAAAGTAAGGTCCCCTCTATCTTAGCTTTAACTAAATTTAGCTAACCATGACTAATATAGAACCATCCTTGATCTCTATATAAATAATATGTCTTAAGTACTTGTAATACCAAGCTAAATATCACAATACCACACATGCACAAATGGGTGTTACATTTACCCCCGGACTAAGTTTTCACTTTGTCCTCAAAGTGAAGGTCTCTCTACCTTCTATGGTACATATTCAACTTATCATGGTTAATCCTATCAAAATATCTTCCTCCCAACTCCTTGAGATCATAAGTGTAATTGCCCCACACCTTCTCCACTATGAAAGGTCCAAAGTACTTAGGCAAAAACTTCTTTTACACTCTCTTGAATCAAATGGAATCAAACAACATTACCCAATCACCTTCTTTGAAAGTCTCTACCTTCTTCTTGCCTTGCCTCTTGTCATAGCTCTCCTTTTTTTTCCTTTGGGTTTGCTCCACTCGAACCATAGCAACTACTCTTGCCTCTTCCAACTCCATGAGTTGATCCTTCCTTGACTTCTCTGCATCACCTCCTTGTGCTTTCTTCAATCTCTTATGAATGCTTTGGAAGGTAGGAAGATCAAAGTGAATAGGTAAGGTAGACTCAATACCATACACCAATTGAAATAAAGAATATCTGGTGGAAGTCTTCATGGTTGTCCTATACTCCCACAAAACTGCATGAATCCTCTTGTCCCAATGATGTTTGGCTCCCTCCATTTCTGCATCTTTGGCCAACATCATGCACAAGGTCTGATTGGTTCTCTCTGCCAAGCCATTGGAATTTGGCTTATAGGATGTAGTTACTCTATGTGTGATAGAGAAATGTCATAGCATGGCTGTAGTAATGCTTCCTGTAAACTCTCCTCCTCTATCAAAAACCAACTCCAAAGGGCATCCAAACCTAGTGATAATGCATTCATAAAGAAATCTACCCACTTCACCTTCATTCTTGTCCCTCAATGGTCTAGCCTCAACCCACTTGGTAAGGTAATTAGTAACTACCACAATGTACCGATTGTTCCTTGGGGTTCTATTGAGAGGACCTACAAAATCAATTTCCCACTTCTCAAAAGGTCCTAGCAATGGAATTGATCTAAGTGGTGGAGTGGATGTAGACTTTCTAGCAAAAGCTTGACAAACATGACAAGTTTTGCAATAATCAAGATAATCCTTGAAAATCCCTCTCCAATGGTAACTTGCATTTAGAATCTTGAAAGTAGTCACCTTTCTTGCAAAGTGTCCTCCACATACTAAACCTTCATGAAACTCCTTTATGAGTAGGATAGACTCTTCCTTACCCACTGCTCTTTGAAGTAGACCATCTACTCCTTGGTGAAAAAGAATATCCTCCACCATTGTGTAAGGTCTAGATCTTGCTGCAAGGGCCTTCCTCTCCCTAGCATGCATCCTTTCTGGATAGTTACCTCTTGTCACAAAATCCACAATCTCCTTGTACTCCATTGGAACCTCTTGAGTGACTGAGATTATCATGAGCTCCTCATCCAGGAAGGAATCATCCACTTGCTCATCTCCATCATGATCATAGGCTCTAGATAACAAATCAGCATTTGCATGTTTCTTTCCTGGCCTATCCTCAATGGTGTAGTCATACCCAGACAAGAGTATCATCCACCTTGCTAGTCTCCCTTCAACATTAGGCTCGTTGAAGATGTACTTCAAAGCCTTGTGATCCGTGATAATGGTGGCTTTCCCTCCAATCAAGTAGTGTCTAAACTTCTTGAGACCAAAGATCACTGCCAACCCTTCTCTCTTCGTGACAGAGTAGTTCTTCTATGCTGAAACCATCTGCTTGCTAGCATAAGCGATTGGATGATCATGCCCGTCTTGGTCTAATTGACTAAGAGTGCATCCTATAGCTACATAAGAAGCATCAGTGTAGAGGATGAAAGGCTTACTCCAATCAGGTTTAGCAAGAATTGGAGCTACAACAAGGGATTGCTTGAGCTCCTCAAAAGCTTTGAGAGCCTCCTTGTCTTCCAAAATCACCATGTAATTGACCATCTACACCCTTCTTCATGTAGATGGTCAATGCATAAGCCTTGTTGGAAAATGAGAAGATGAACCTCCTATAGTACCCAACCATCCCCAAGAATTGGCATAACTTTGTCAAGCTTGAAGGGAATGGAAGGTCTGTTATTTTCCTCACCTTCTCAGGATCAACTGCTATTCCATCCTTGGAGATGATGTGCCCCAAAAGTAGACCTTCTTCACATCCAAAAATGCACTTCTCTGGGTTGAGTGATGCATTTGCCTCATCCAAGCGTTGCAAGACTTTGATTAGGTGCTCAAAGTGCTCCTCCTTGCTCCCATAGACACAAAAGTCATCAATGAAGTCTCTCACAAATTTCCCAATGAAAGGTTCTAATACCTTATTCATGAACCGTTGGAATGTGGCTGGAGTCTTGCAAAGCCCAAAAGGCATGACCTTGAAAGCGTAAGTTCCCCAAGGTGTGGTGAACATGGTGAGTTGTTGATGCTTTGGTGCAATCTTGATTTGGTTGTATCCACTATAACCATCTCCAAAACTATACCTCTCATGACCTGCAACCTCCTCCAAGATCTCATCAATGAATGGCAATGGGTAGTAGTCCTTCTTGGTAACAGCATTGAGCTTCTTGGAATCCACACATACCCGAAGCTTGCCATTCTTTTTCTTCACAATGACAATTGGAGACACCCATTTTGAATTCTCTACCTCAAAGATAAATCTAGCTTCTTTGAGCTTATCAATCTTCTCCTTCACAACCAAAGATATTGGTGGGCTAATGCAACGTTGCTTTAGGCGGATTGGTCTTGCATGTGATCCACCTCTATCTTGTGCTCCTCCAAGATGACTTCCTTCAAATCCCTGTAACTAAAAGCAAACACATGGATGAACTTGTGGAAAATCTCCTCAAATCTCACCTTCTCCTCCTTGGTAACATTTGGACCATACTTGAGGGTAGATAACCTTCTCTCAAGTGTCAATGGTGATTTGTCTGGGTCCTTCAAAACCTCTGGCTTAGGTGCAAAAACCATAGCACACAAGGGATACACATCTGAATCAGATTCAGATTCATCCTCCTCTATGGAAGTCTCCTCTTCCATGCTTGTATCCACACCTGAAGCTCCTTCTTCAGAATCTGATTCCCAATAATCAGAAGATGGTGTATCTGAATGTGAAGTGCTGGTGGTGTTAGTCACAGTAACTGTGACTCTATGGTTTGATGGCCCAATCCTCAAGTACCCTTTGTGTCATCGATCAGTTGTGCATGCTGCTCTCAACCATGGCCTCCCAAGAAGTAAGTCATAGCTTGAATCCTTCAAGACTTGGAAAGTCATGAGATTTTGAACTCCCATAACTGAAACTACCACTTTATCCATCACACCTACTAGTCAAACTTGTTGCTTGTTTGCCATGCTCACCACAAATGTTGAAGCTCTTGAGGGTATCATTCCCAACTTCTTCATCAACCTTTCTGACATGGCATTTATTGCTGATCCTCCATCAACCAATGCATCCTTGATGTTGTGGCCATACACTCTCACATCAATCTTGGAGGCATATTCACAAGCCTCCCATGGTGCTGGCTTGGCATCCACCACCCCCATTGATACTGGAACTTTTGCCTTCTTCTTCCTCTTGCTCCTTGTAGAACTCAAACCACCTCTAAGCTCCTTTCTCAAGGTAGGGTTCAAAGCAATCAATTGGCCCACTATGATGTTAGCCTTGTGACTACCAACATCCTCCAACACATTGTTGTTCCATTGTTGCTTTGAAATCAAGAAATACTCCATCCCCAACTTCTTCCTTGGAGTCTTTGTTGTTGATGGTGTTGAGGTGCGAGTGCTCCTAATAGGAGTATCCTTGCTTGGAGTAAATCCTTGAGAAGAGTGAACATCCTTTGCAAAACAAGCTCTCTTCTTCTCTTGTGCCAAAAGCTCCAAATTAAGACTCATGGAGTTTGAGCACTCTCCCTTCTTGTAACAATATGGAGTTTAGCGACGAAGTCAGTCAAGCTCACGAAGTAGCACATAAGACAAATTAGCCTAGAATATTCTAGAAGTATCTAGGAAGCTTCTTGGGAAGCTTCCTGGTCAGCTTAGTGTGCACCTTAAGTAAGTAGCTTCTAGAAGCTTCCAACTAGCTTAGCTTGCATGCCAAGTAGGCGGCTTCTAGAAGGAAGCTTCTTGAGAAGCTTCCTAGTTAACTTGGCTTGCACTCTAAGAAAGCGGCTTGAGGAAGCTTCCTGAGAAGCTTCTCAAGGGCCTTGTATGCTACCTATAAAAACCAAAGCCGAAGCTCATGCTAGGCATTTGGAGTTTTCCTTCATTCAAGTGTCCCAATGTGAGTTTCCATTCTCCTATTTCTCTCCTCGGTTTTGGTCTTTTACATTGGTATTAGAGCGAGGTTTGGGATAGATGGAATTTATGGACCACCAAATCCACTTTAGCCAAACCATTGGGACTTTCATGTCCAAATATTACCAAAGCATTGGTTCACACAATTCATCACCTCACGCTTTGGGCAGGATTTTCTACATATGATCACCGTGTCAGAGGAACCCTTGATACTTCTAGTTGTAACTTATGGAGAACAATGGACGTGTTGTATCTATGTGTTAATCAACTAGATAAATTGAGGGTAGTGGAATAGAGTAGTAGCAATGGCGGCAATACCGGATGTTATCCTTGCAATGCAACAACAAATCGAGCATCTTACTCGACTATTGGATGAACGAGACCAGCAACAACAAGAACACGTAGACAGAGCGCCAGTTTGAGATGGAGAAGATCACATTTGATTTCCAAAACCCAAGGTGTTTGAAGGCAAGAATCTTCCAGACACAATGGAGAATTTTGTGTTTGACTGTGAACGTTACTTTGAAGCCACCAATCTTCAAGACGAGCGGAAACAAATTCTCTTGGCTTCTAGCCAATTGGATGGCATGGCAAAACTTTGGTGGCGATTCCAAGTAGAAAGAGCTGAATGACAAATTGTTACACAGATTTTGACATGGGCAAAATTCAAGGATGCAATACTTGGTCGATTTCAAACTATAAATGCCACCCAAGCTGCACAAGATAAATTGGCGGAGTTGAGGTAGATTGGCTCAGTGAGAAGCTACATCACACAATTTCAAAATATCATCATGCAAATTCCAAATATCCAAGAAGGTGAAGTTATGGATAGATTTGTGCCAGGATTGAAGTCACAAACCAGATTGGGGGTGACCATGCAAGAACCACAAAATATAGAAGAAGCCATGCAATTGGCTGAGCGTTTTGATTCCTTAGTTGCAACAACTTGGTCTCGACTTCGACCTACACAAAACCTACCAATACCACAAGTGGAAGAACCGGTACCAATGGAGATTGATGCTATCCAATGAAGACCACTTGGCACAACAGATAGAGAAAGATTACGACAAAATGGAGGTTGCTTTTATTGTTGCCAAGTTGGACATCACATTGCTGAATGTCCACTCAAGAATGGACGACCTCAACAAGTTGACCAAGTGGAGGTTGTGGAGCGGAATGATCAGGGAAACAAAGAATCCCAGTAGGAGATTTTGAGCCGCCTACTGGGAGCTTGATTAGTTCCAATGGGATTGAAGGCTTGACCTATGCAAGTCTACTTCACTTGCAAGGTATGATATCTAATTGGGGTTGTAGGATTTTGGTTGATTCTGGAAGTTCAGCGAATTGCATGTCTATGCAAGTAGCAAAGGAATTAGGTATTCCTATTAAGCCAATGATTGGAAGTAGTTTGATGATGGCGGATGGTAGAAAAGGTTCTGCATTCTGCACCTCGCATTCTGCACCTCCAAGATTGGGAAGGAGTATTTGGAGTGTATGAGGTTTGTAGTGGCACCTCTACACTATGATATCATTTTAGGTCTACCTTGGCTCGAACGTCATAAGGTTCAATTCGATTAGACTCGACATCAAATTCAAGTACAACACCAAGGTAGGAATTTCCGATTAGGTTGTCTGGCACCTCTAAGTAAGACACCTAATAATAGTCAGTCCCAAGATGGGAAGTTTGTTGAGAAGGTAGCCATAGAGCAAATCTGGAAGGGAAATGAGTCCCAAGATGGGAAGTTTGCCAAGAAGGCAACCATGGAGCAAGCTTGGAAGAGAGATGAGTCCCTAGAAGGGAAGTTTGTTAATGAAGCAGCCATAGAGCAAGCCTTGGAGGAAGATAAATATGTATTCGCGGTGTGGATCAAGCCAATTGCACAAGAACAATCTGAGGAGGGCCAAGTGCCACATCAAGCAACGGTTGATCGGATAGTTCAAGAGTTTGCAGATGTGTTTCCGGATGATCTGCCAAAGGGATTACCCTCTGATCGAGGTATGCCCTTCAAGATCAAGTTATTGCCAGGGAGTACTCTAGTGAGTAGACCAATCTATTGGCTCTCACCAAAGGAGTTGAAGGAGTTGCGAACAACACTTACAGAGTTGTTGGAGAAGGATTTCATACGACATAGTACCTCTCTTTGGGGAGCACCGGTACTATTTTTTCCAAAGAAGGATGGAGGACTTTGTTTCTGTATCAATTACCGTGGGCTCAATAAGCAAATTGTGAAGAATGCATATCCCTTGCCTCGGATTGATGACCTGCTTGATCAATTAAGTAGAGCACGCTACTTTTCCAAGCTAGATCTTTGTAGCGGCTATTGGCAAATTCCTATTGAAGGAGAGGACGTGCAAAAGACTGCCTTTTGCACAAGGTATGGACATTTTGAGTGGAGAGTTCTACCTTTCAGACTCACTAATGCTCCAACAATCTTCATGGATCAGATGCATCGGGTGTTGGAGGGACTATTGGATTAGTCCGTGGTAGTGTTCTTAGATGATATCTTAATCTATAGTAGCACAGAGGCAGAACACAAGAATCATGTGCGGGAAGTACTAAGACAACTACGACAGTGGAAATTTTACTGCAAGAAGTCAAAGTGTGCTTTTTGGCAGAAGGAGGTTACCTTCTTGGGTCATAAGATCTCATCAAAGGAGATCAAGATGGAAGAAGAGAAGATCAAGGCCATTACTGATTGGCCTACCCCAAAAGATGCTACCAAAGTACGAGCATTCAATGGATTGGCCAGTTTTTACCGACGGTTCATCCACTATTATACTCACGTGGCTGCACCATTGACTGACCTCTTGGGAAAGAACTCGAGCTTCCAATGGACCACCAAGCATGAAGAAGCATTCCAAAAGTTAAAGCATATGGTGTCTTCAAGACCCATTCTTCAACCATATGATCCTCAACTACCTTGTGTGGCTGATTTTGATGCTTCTAACTTTGCAATTGGAGCGATGTTGCAACAAGAATTTCCAGATGGACTACATCCTATTGCCTTTGTGTCTTGCCAACTAAATACAACTGAAAGAAATTACTCTGCTCAAGATCGGGAACAACTTGCAATGGTATATGCCACCAAGGTATGGAGGCATTATCTCTTGGGGAAACAAGTGATCATGCAAATTGATCACAAGCTATTGTTGTAGACCTTACACCTAGAGCACATGAAAAGTCAACATCATCGATGGGAAGAGCAACTCCAATTGTTCAACATCAAACTTGAGTACAAACCAAGTCGGTTCCATGTCATCCTTGATGCTCTATCATGACGACCTAATTTGAAGTCTCTTCCTCTCATCACGGCAGCAATTACGACGGTGTCAATTGATCCTAAGATTCATAATGAGTTTTGGTTAGCTCTACACCAAGATCCCTTCTTCCAAATGGTACATGGTCGGCTAACAATAGGTGACAAGGAGTACAACACCTTCTCCTTCAAGGAAGGCGTTCTATTCCATGCGGACCGGATCTATGTTCCTGCCAAAGGTGATCTTTGACTTGTGCACCTTCAAGAAGCCCATGATTTACCCATCGCTGGTCACATGGGTGTGGACAAGACCTTGGGTACCCTCCAACGCCAATGGTGGTGGCCCAACATGACACGCAATGTTCAAGAATTTGTCCGATCGTGTGAGAGCTGCCAACGTAACAAGGCCAGCAACCAGAAGCCGGTGGACTCCTTCAACCGCTTGCCGTTCCATCAGCTCATTGGGAGCATGTGAGCTTGGATCTCATCACATCCTTGCCAAAGACAAAACAATGACACACCGCCATTGTGGTGTTTGTGGATAAGCTTAGTAAGCAAATCTACTTGGCACCAACCTATGATACCATGGATGCTCCAACCTTAGTGCAAATCTACTTCGACAATGTTTTCAAGCATCATGGCATGCCATGCGTACTCATCTCCGACCGTGATCCTTGCTTTATTGGGAAGTTTTGGCAAGCACTCTTTTAGATACTTGGCACCAAGCTTGCTTTGTCCACGGCCTATCATCCTCAAACTGATGGACAAATTGAACGTGCAAATCATACATTGGAGGATATGTTGCGTGCCTTTGTCAATGTCCACCATACCAATTGGGATGAATGTCTTGCCGCTGCCTAATTTACCTACAACAATTCCAAACAGGCAAGCACCGGATTCTCTCCTTTCTTTCTCAATTTTGGCCAAGATCCGCTTGTTCCAGATTCTCTTCTTGCTCCCCTTCCATCTCAGATTCCTCATACTTCCACATTCTTGACCACTATATCCCAATCTCTCCAACAAGCCAAGTCTCACCTCCTTGTTGCTCAGAATCACCAAAAAACAATAAGCGGACCACCATCGTTGAGATCTCACCTTTGAAGTTGGTGATAAAGTCATGCTATCTTCTAGTAACCTCCCTCTCCCACTTGATACCCAAGTTTGTAAACTTGCCCCTAATTGGATAGGACCTTTTGATATCACCCAAATTGTCTCTCCTGTTGCTTATCGTCTTGTCTTGCCTTGTCATATGCGTATCCATCCTGTCTTTCATATTTCCAAGTTGAAACCCTTTGTTCCTAACCCCTCTTCCTTTTCCTCTTGAGTGCAACCTCCCCCTCTTCCTATCTCTATCAATGATCAGGAGGAGTACAAAGTTGATTGTATCCTTGCGCATCGCCATATTCAACGAGGCCGTCGCCAACATACGGAGTACAAGGTCCTTTGGAAAGGGTATCCCCTTCATGATGCCACCTGGGAACCTCTTTCTCACCTCCACAATGCACAAACTACCATCCAGGAATTTGAAGCTTCACTGGCGACAAGGGAATATGTAACAATATGGAGTTTAGCGACGAAGTCAGTCAAGCTCATGAAGTAGCACATAAGACAAATTAGCCTAGAATATTCCAGAAGTATCTAGGAAGCTTCTTGGGAAGCTTCCTGGTCAGCTTAGCTTGCACCTTAAGTAAGTAGCTTCTAGAAGGAAGCTTCTAGAAGCTTCCAACTAGCTTAGCTTGCACGCCAAGTAGGCGGCTTCTAGAAGGAAGCTTCTTGAGAAGCTTCCTAGTTAACTTGGCTTGCACTCTAAGAAAGTGGCTTGAGGAAGCTTCTTGAGAAGCTTCTCAAGGGCCTTGTATGCTACCTATAAAAACCAAAGCCAAAGCTCATGCTAGGCATTCGGAGTTTTTCCTCATTCAAGTGTCCCAATGTGAGTTTCCATTCTCCTATTTCTCTCCTTGGTTTTGGTCTCTTACACTTCTCATACTTGCTCTCCACCACATCTATGGATGCTATCCCCTTACCTTTGTTTGGATTAGGAACCACTTGGGTTTCACTACCACCCTCTTTCCCTCTATTGGCTCCTTCATAACCCCTTCCTCCATGGTAAGTGGAATTTGGGCAGTTCCTTTGGATATGGCCTCTTCCTCCACAACCAAAACAATTTCTATCATTGAAATTGTTGGCTGGTTGAACTCCTCTATATAGATAGTTTCCATAACTCCTAGGCCCTCTCCCTACATTCTGATCCACCTCTCTCTTCTCCCATAGTTGCACCACATTGATCTTGAGATCCGCAAGTTGTTTTGTGATGGTTTGAAGTGGATCCTTTGATGGAGGTGCAAGAATTGGAGCAACTACTACTTGTGGTGCAACCCTTGTCACCAAAGTATCAAAAGTTCCAACACATTTGTAGCCTTGAGGAGGATGCACAACCTCCTTCACCACCAAATTACTCTCATCTCCTTCCAAACTCTCCTTGAGTGATTTGGTGTAGAATGATTTGCCTTTTGAACCAAGTATGGCCACTTTGAGTATCTTGTGATGCCTTTTGGTCTCACCAATTCACCTGCCACTGTCATGAGCCTAATGAATGACATATTTTTTCCATATTTGGATAAATCTATTATCATCTTCCTGGATGACATCTTAGTATACTATAGCACAATGATGGAACACAAACAACATCTACGAGAAGTCTTCCAGATTCTAAGACAAAATTGATTGTATGCAAAAAGCTCAAAGTGCAAGTTTGACAAGTCTGAAGTAGACTACTTGGGGCATAGAGTAAGTGCAGAGGGTATTCAAGTATTGATAGATAAAATAGAGGTCATTCAAAAATGGAGTGCCCCAAAAGATCAAACTCAACTCGAGAGCTTCTTGGGGTTGACAGGATTCTATTGTCAATTTTTCAAGGACTTCTCCAAGGTTGCACAACCTATAATGACACTACTTGGCAAGAGGAAGAAGTGGATATGGGGAACCAAAGAGTTAGCCTTTCAAGAATTGAAAGCCGCCTTGCTACATGCACCAATCTTGAAGTGGTATGATCCAAAATGTCCAATCAAGTTGGCTACAAATGCATCAGGCGTAGCAATAAGAGTAGTCCTACAACAAGAGTAGCATGACAGATGACATCCAATAGCATATTTCTCTTGAAAGTTGTTACTGGCAAAGTGCAACTACCGTACCATAGAATAAGAAGAGTTGGCTATCGTCCTTGCAACCAAGCATTGGAAACATTATTTGGGCAAGAAGGCATTGGTAGTAGAGATAGACCACAAACCTCTAGTCTACCTTGAGATGCAAAAGGATCTATCTCGTTGCCAGATTCATTGGGCAGAGTGGCAACAACACTTCAACATGAAAATCACCTATGTGTAAGGTAAGAAGCAACTTGTAGATGCATTCACCCACATGCCGATGGCAAACAACTTGGTGGTAGTGGTTAAGATTAACCTTGAATTCTGTCCAAAGATTTTGGTTGCTACAAAAACTAATCCATAGATTATAAGAGCACAATCATCCAAAGGCGTCACCATCACCCAAGGACTCACCTTTTGTTATGGCAGATTATGGATCCCAAACATCCCAAAATTACACACCACCATTCTAGCGGAATGTCATGATTTGGCCATTGCAGGTCATGTCGGAGTGGACAAGGCCTTGGATGCAGTCCAACACCATTACTATTGGCCCAAGATGAGCAACAAAGTGATGGACTACATGCACAGCTACCTACTTTGTCAATGGAACAAAGCTTCTAATCAAGCTCCTATAGGGGCTCCTTCAACCTCTCCTTACTCCTATCTAACATTAGGAACAAGTGAGTATGGATCTCGTCTATGAATTACCCAAGACCACCTTAGGGTTTGACTCCATTGTGGTCTTTATGGACCAGCTAAGCAAAATGATTCATGTACTCCCTACCACCAAGGATGTGACTGCTCCACAACTAGCTCAATTATACTTAGATGTAGTCTTCTCTCACCATGACTTGTCTCGAGTACTCATCACCGATAGAGGTACTCTATTCACTAGTTTGTTTTGGAAAACACTCTTTGGTTTCTTCAAAACCAAATTGGCCATGTCCACAGCTTACCACCCACAAACAAATGGACAAACAGAGTGGGCTAATTGCAATATTGAATATATGTTATTGGCTTCACCTTAGAGGAGCAAGAGAGGTGAGACACCCTACTCCTATTGGTGGAATTTGCTTACAACAATTTGGTGAATGCATCCACCCATGTCACTCCATTCTTTCTCATGTATGGTGAGCATCTGTTCACACTTTCTAGCTTGATGAAGATCCATCCGATGGCTACCAAGGTCGATGCATTCAACACATTTGTTTCTAGAATCCAACAAGGTGCCCTAAGCACAGATTACAGATTATGCAAAACCAACAAAAGCAATATGTTGATACACACCATAGGCACATGGAGTTCAATGTTGGGGATCAGGTATGGTTGTCGACAACCAACCTCACATTAGTTGGACCTTGTAAGCTCAAACCTCATTTATTGGGCCTTTTTTGATTCTTCATTGAGTTAGGTTGTGGCCTATCACCTCAAGCTGCCACCACACATGAAGATCCATTTAGTGTTCTTGTTTCCCTACTATGTAGATATACTCCCCAATCAGGCCAGTCCCATTCCACACAAGACATTTGACCTTGTCCGACACTCATTGATGGCACGGAGGAATATGAAGTGGAGCGTATTCTCCAAAAACATATGTGTGATACTCATCATCCGCGGGTGGACTATCTAGTACAGTGGAAAGGTTACCCTCTCTATGAAGCAACTTGGGAGCCTACTGCCAATTTGACACATGCACCGGTGTTGGTGCAAGCGTTTGAGCAATAGTTGCATAACGAGGACATTGTGTCTTAAAAAGAAAGGAGGTTTGTAATACCAAGAGCTAGCCATATGATCTAGATGTGAAATTTGGTTTGGTAACATTTGGAATGATATTATACATGATGGAAAAAATAGATCAGATAGAAGTATCACCAAAAGAGTACTTCAACTAATAGGGCAGAAACCAAAATAGACTTGAAAACCTTAGAACCAATAGCTAGATATATGATTTAAAGGTGAGAATTGGTTTTGTAACATCTAAAAAGATGTTACACATGATGGAATAAATAAATCAGATAGAGGTATCACCAAAAGGGAACTTCTACTAACAAAGTAGGAACCAAAATATACCTGAAATCTTTCAAGGCAATTTTGGAGATTTAAACTAATGAATAAGACCTTGAAAATATGCCAATTCTTCCCTTTGTTTGTCTCATTGAGAGCTTTACAATAGTACCTCATCCATGTGATTTTGAGATTCCTACAAGAAGATTCTCTAAAAGATTATATCTGGTCAAAGCTTGTTTGGCCAACCAGATAGGACTAAGACCGACATGTCATCCATCCAAGTAAGTAATCCAAGGGTGGAGCTTTTTGACATGTCACCTATTTGTGTGCCTAATCCTATGGTGGAGCTTCCTTGGAGGGGATCCCCTTTGTCTATATAATAAAAAGAAGGTGCTCCTTTGGGGCATCGGAGATTTGAGTGTGAAATTGTATGTTTCTCATGGTGTGTTTCTGTTCCGGTCTCCTAAACCTCAAAGTATTACACCTTCCCATGGAAGTACAAAGCAGAGCAAGGCTCATGGCCATGCTTGATAGAGCCAATGGGTATCTAGATACACGACAAGGTGTCACACATTGACCTTATAGTACATTTATTATATTAGGTCTATTATTTCAAAATATATTGATAGTTGATAGTACATTCCTTCTTTATCATAAGAACCATCCACATGATGCTATCCATCCTCTTGCATTTATTTCTTTTCATTTGCTCACCTCCTCATTGGATCCCTTGACCACTCTCTTATATAGATTTAGTTCAAGCACATGTGTTTTGCTATTGAGTTCCTCACCAAGAATGATGTAATAATATGGAGTTTATAGATGAGTTATTGAGGCTAACAAAGTAGCAAATATGCCAAATTAGCCAAGATTTATAAGAATGTTTTAGAAGCATCTAAGAAGCTACTTGGTACCTTCTAAGTTTTGGATAATGTATATGCCAAGTGGTGACTTCTAGGAGGAAGCTTCTTGGCTAGATTAGCTTATACACCAAGTAGGTGGCTTCTAGAAGGAGGTTTCTTGGGAAGCTTCCTAACTAGCTTAGCTTGCATGCCAAGTAGACGGCTTCTAGAAGAAAGCTTCTTGTTTAGCTTAGCTTGCACTCTAAGAAGGCGGTATTTAGGAAATTTCCTAAGAAGCTTCTCAAGAACCTTGTATGTCCCCTATAAATACCAAAGTCCAACCTCATATTAGGCATTTAGATTTTCACTCATTCAAGTGTTCCAATGTGATCTTCCATTCTCCTATTTCTCTCCTTGGTCTCTTACATTGATATCAAAGCAAGAATATTATGGATGGAATTTATGGACCACCAAATCCATTTTTTCCAAAACATTGGGATTTTCATGTCCATGTATTACCCAAATATGTTTCATGTAGTTCATCATCTCACTCTTTGGGCAGAATTTCTAAATATGATCACCTTGTTCATGATTGTTTGATACTTCCAGTTGTAACTTACGTAGAATAGTGAACGTGTTGCATATATATGTTAACTTAGATAATTATAGATAGTTTGATAGAGTAGTAACCATGGTGTCAATGCACAAATTTATCATTGCTATGCAGCAACAAATTGAGCACCTTACTCAATTGTTGGAAAAAAGAGACCATCAACAACAAGAGCATGTAGAGAGAGCACCATTTTGAGAAGGAGAAGAGAAAATCTAATTTCCAAAGCCCAAGGTATTTGAATACAAGAAACTCCCAAGTGTAGTGGAGAATTTTTTGTTTGATTGTGAACATTATTTTGAAGTTACAAATCTTCAAGAAGAACAAAGACAAACTCTCTTGGCTTCAAGCCAATTTATGAAGTGGCAAAACTATGGTGACAATTCTTAGTAGAGCAAGTTGAATGGAAATTTTTTGTGTCAATCTTGACATAGGAAGAATTCAAGAGTGCAATAATTGGGAGATTCAGAGCTATAAATGCTACACAAGAAAGATTGGTAAAATTGAAGCAAGCTGATTCTTTGACAAATTACATCATTGAATTTGAGAACAACATAATGCAAATTCTATATATAATAGAAGGTGAAGCTTTGGTTCAATGTGAGTGGCTTGAATTCACACACCAAATTGGAAGTGACCATATAGGAGCCCAAATACATGGAAGAAGGCATGCAATTGGCTGAGTGCTTTGATCCCTTGGTTGCAACAACTTGGTCTTGACCTTCACCTTCAAAATTTTCCAACACACTACACACAAGTGGAAGAGCCGGCACTAATGGAGATTGATAGAGACCACTTAGTATTGCAGATAAAGAAAGATTATGCCAAAATGGTGATTTCTTTTGTTGTTGCCAAATTGAAGATTATATTCTTGAATGTCCACTCAAGAAAGTGCGACCTTAAAAAATCACCCAAATGGAGTTTGTGGAGCGTGATGATAAGGGAAAACAAATATTCCAAGTAGGAGAAATTGAGCTACCTATTGAGAACTTGATTGGTTCTTATAGGATTGAAAGTTGGACCTATGCAAGTTTGCTTCACTTGAAAAGTATGATATCTGATTTGGTTGTAAGATTTTGGTTGATTTTGGAAGCTCAAAGAATTGCATGTCCAAGTAATTAATAAAGCAATTAGGTATTCCTATCAAGCCAATAATTAAAGTTGATTGATGATGGTATATGGTAGAAAAGGTTCTACATTTTGTACCTCATATCTCATTACATTCAAGATTGAGAAAGAGTATTTAAAGTGTATAAGATTTGTGGTGGCACCTCTACACTATGATCTCATTTTACGTTTGCCTTGGCTTGAACATCATAAGGTTTTATTTAATTAGACCTGATGACAAATTCAAGTACAACACCAAGGTAAGAATTATTGATTAGGTTGTCCAACACCTTTGAGTAAGACACCTAAAAATAGTTAGTCCCAAGATGTGAGGTTTGTTAGTAAAGAAACTATAGAGTAAGCTTTGGAAGAAGATATTCCTATTGTTATTATATAGATCAAGCCAGTTGTGCATGGAGAATCAGATGAGTGCCAGAAGCCTCATCAAGCAATGGTTGATCAAATAATTCAAGAGTTTGCAAATGTGTTTTTGGATGATTTGCCAAAGGGATTACACTCAGATCATGGTATGCCCTTCAAGATTGAGTTATTGCCAAGAAGTACTCCAATGAGTAGACCAATCTATCGGCTCTCACCAAAGGAGTCAGAAGAGCTTTGAACAACACTAACAAAGTTGTTGGAGAATGATTTCATATGATATAGTACATCTCTTTGGGGAGCACCAGTACTGTTTGTCCCAAAGAAGGATCAAAGACTTTAGTTTTGTATTGATTACAATGGCCTCAATAAACCAAAAAGTGAAGAATGCATATCTCTTTTCTCAAATTGATGATTTACTAGATCAATTGAGTGGAGCTTGATACTTCTCTTGAAATAACTATTTGCAAATTTCCATTGATAGAGAGGATATGCAAAAGATTACCTTTTGCACAAGGTATAGATATTTTGAATAGAGACTTCCACCTTTTGGGCTCACTTATGCTCCGATAGTCTTCATAGATCAGATGCATTGGGTGTTGGATGGCTATTGGATTGGTATGTGGTGGTGTTCTTGGATGATATTTATTTATAGCAAGATGGAGGTAGAACACATGAATCATGTGAGAGAATTTCTAAGACAACTACGTCAATGGAAGTTTTATTGCAAGAAGTCAAAGTGTGCTTTTTGGGAAAAGGAATTTACCTTCTTGCGTCTCATTGGAGGGGATCAAGATGGAAGAAGAGAAAATCAATGCCATTACTGATTGGCCTACTCCAAAAGATGCCATAGAAGTGTAGGCATTCAATAGATTGGCAAGTTTTTACCAATGGTTCATCTACTACTATGCTCATGTGGTCACAACATTGATCAATCTCTTGTGCAAGAACTTAAGCTTTCAACGGACCACCAAGCACAAAGAAGCATCCCAAAAGCTGAAACATATGGTGCCTTCAAGATACTTTCTTCAACTATATGATCCTCAACTACCATGTGTGGTTGATTTTGATACTTCTAACTTTACTATTGGAGTTACTTTGTAGAAGAATTTCTAGATGTGTTACATCCCATTGCCTTTGTGTCTCATTGACTAAATACCATAGAAAGGAATTACTTTGCTTGAGATCAAGAACAACTCGCAAACTTGAGTACAAACCCAATAGGTTCATGTTGTTATCAATGCTCTATCACAATGACATGATCTAAAGACTCTTCTTTTCATCATGGTGACAATTATTATAATGTCAATTGACTTAAAAGTCCAAACTGAGTTTAGGACTGTTGTACAACAAGAATCCTTCTTTCAGATGGTACAAGGTCATCTTGGAGCACACGATAAGAAATACAACACCTTCTCCTTCAAGGAATGCCTTCTATTCTATGAGAACCATACATATGTTCCGGCCAAGGGTAATCTATGACTTATGTGCCTTCAAGAAGCTCAAGACTTTCCAGTTGTTGGTCACATGGGTTTGTACAAGACCTTGAGTACACTATAACGCCAATGAAGGTGTGCCAACATGGCACAAGAGATTTGAGAGTTTATCCAATCTTGTCAGAGCTACTAACACAACACAACCAATAGCCAAAAACCAAATGGACTCCTTCAACCACTTCCCATCCCATCTGCTTGATCTTAACACGTGAGCTTAGATCTTATCACATCTTTGCCCAAAACAAAGTAAGGTCACATAATTATCACGGTGTTTGTTGATAAGCTTAGTAAGCAAATCCATTTGGCACAAAATTTTGATATAGTGGATGCTCCAACATTGGCCTAGATCTACTTCAAAAATGTCTTCAAGTATCATGGGATACCTCATGTACTCATCTTTGATTGTGATCCTTGATTTATTAGAAAATTTTGGCAAACACTCTTCTAGCTACTTTATACTAAACTTGCTTTGTCCATGGCCTATCACCCTCAAACTAATGGACAAACCAAATGTGCAAATCACACCTTGGAGGATTTATCTTGTGCCTTTGTCAATATTCACCATACCAATTGGGATGACTATCTTGTAGTTGTTAAGTTTGCCTTCAATAGCTCCAAGTAGGCAAGCACCCGATTCTCTCCCTTCTTCCTTAATTTTAGCCAAGATCCACTTGCTCTAGATTCTCTTCTTGCTCCTCCTCCATCTCATATCTCCCATACTTCCACCTTCTTGACCACAATATCCCAATTCCTACAAGCAACCAAATCTCATCCCTTGGTGCTCAAAATCATCAAAAACAATATGTGGACCAATATTGTTGTGATCCCACCTTTCAACTTGGAGATAAAGTTATGCTTTCTTCTAGCAACCTATCCCTTTTACTTGATACCCAAGTTTGTAAACTTGCTCCTAATTGGATAGGTCCATTTGATATCACCCAAATCATTTCTCTTGTTTCTTATCAACTTGCCTTGTCTTGTCATATTCAAATCCATCCTATCTTTCATGTTTCCAAGTTGGAACCGTTTGTTTCTAATCCATCTTCCTTTTCTTCTCATGTCCAATCCCCTCTTCCTTCTCCTCCTAGCCCTATCAAAAATCATAAGGAGTATGAAGTTGATCTTATCCTTGCACGTCATCACATTCAACGTGGCCACCAACAACATACTAAGTAAAGAGTCCTTTGGAAAGGGAATTTCCTTCATAATGCCACTTGGGAGCCTCTTTCTCATCTCCACAATGCGCAAATAGTCATCCAAGAGTTTAAAGCTTTGGAGTTTCCCTTATTCAAGAGTCCCAATTTGAACTTCCATTCTCCTATTTCTCTCCTTGATCTTTTACACTTGGCCTTTGAATATCATCTCCATCCTCTCAAAATGTGGAAAATTGTGATGAAATTTGTCTTCAATTGATATCCATCCTTTCTTTAGCTCATTGTGTGTCAAACCTTCTCCCATGGACTTGTCTTTCCATTAGTGACTTGTCTTTTAAGCTTTCAAGTACTTGGCACATTTCTTGTACAATTTCTCCGTGTTCATAGAATCAAGATATACCCTTCCTAACTTCACTAAATAAGAGGCCATGTGACTAAATGTGGTGCTCTTTTGAATAGGTTTCTTTGTATTTCCCTTGTGTATATTTTGAAATGCTTTGGATTATCTAAAAAGTCCAAAATCTAAGCATAATATGAGTGTATTATTCTAAACTTTTTGTCCTTGCTCTTCCCTTTGGTCCATGTAGAAGCTCCTATGAATACCATATTGAGAAAGTCCTAGAATTTAGCAAGGTTTAACAAGGAATTGAGGCAAGACTTATCTAATGAAGGACATGGGGAATGGAAATTTCATCTGCATAGGAAATGTTTTTGGCACCAAAAACATTATCTCAATTATTCTCTTTAACATCAATAATTCTCATGTCTACAATCACTCAATTACTCTGAATCTCTCTAAAAGAGTCAGCACATGCTTGGGGATGGGATTTCCTAAATACTTTCATTTTAGTGTCCCTTTCATGCAGTCTTTGAAGTGTGTATCAGTTTTAGAGGGAATTAGATTTCAATTGCAATTGATATAAAATCCTATCGATCGAAGAATTCTCACTTCAATCTTAAGAATGAACAAAGCACATCCAATTCTTGCTAGTTAGTTTGATTCCAACTAGGAACAAAGTGTGCTTGTTTTTGTGGATTAGAGAGAACTCAACTATCAATGTCATTGGTTGTCATCAAATTCTCAGAGTGTAGGAGGGAATTCAAATTTGGTCTTCTCATAAAGAAATTCAAAGATCACAAGGTGGTCTTTTCTATAAGAACACTTGTCATATCTTTTTCTACAATATTGACATAAAAAATATGTTAATTGATAACATAATATTATTATTACTAATCTCCTTATGAGTGTCCCCTAATCAGACCAGTAACATCCATTGAAGCCATCCTCTAGTCCAAAAGTGTATTTTTGAAACGGCCATAAAACCATAAGAGGACCGTAAAAACATTTAAGGACATTTCACTTTTATGTCCTTCTACTTTTATGAGTACCCATAAAAATATTTACGTGATCTCTAAATTTCCATAAAGAACCCATAAATTTTGCATTTGAAACACCTTAATGTATACATTTGCTACATTTTCACTTGAACTCTGCCATTCAAACCCCATACCAAAATATTCACCATGATCCCCTTTCTTATACCCCTTCTTTGACATGATCTCAATGAACTCGATTACATATGAATGCAATGATCATGAAGAACTCCGTTACATACATCAGTCTTCAACTTCATGGACACCAACAACAAGACAATGAATTTTACATCAATTCCTATTTAGTTGTTAGTTAAAACTTATAATTTAAAAAGAATGTATTAAAAATGTTTTTAAATGCTTGTAAAATTTATCAGTTCCTACTTACTTGTTAGTTAAAACCTTTCAGCTAAAAAGAATATATTAAAAACATTATGAATTCAATGATCATGATGAGCATGATGCATGTAAAATTTTCCCACTTACTTGTTACTTAAAAAATTTCAGCTTAAAAGAATATATTAACAACATTTTGAAACGGATGTGAACATTTGAAAACATTATTTTTCTTGCAAACTTAAAAAGAACGTTTTCCACAGCATAGACTCAAATTTCATGGTTCTTGATGATGGACAGTTTTCCTCCGAAGATACTTAAACTCAAATTAGATACAAGTGTTAATAAAAATGAGTTGTAGGCCATAGCAATCTAAATCAAAGAATATTGTTGATAAATAGAGAAGAGAAATGATAATTTTTCCTTTTTAGGTAAGATGTACGGATATTAAAATATTCATTGGAGGGAAGCATTAGTTAATTCGTGTAGAAATTGCAACATGAAAGTACTTTGAGTAAGATATGAATTCAAAAATGAAAAAAATTTTACAATAAAGAAGAATGAGATATAGGACAATCTAATCAAAATGATCTAGGGTTTGAAAATTTACTATAGTATGTAGATCGGAATTTAAGAATAGAGAATAGTGTAGAATATTATAGATGGTAGTTGTGGATATTATAATATTATATCCTGAAGTTCGGATGTATAAATATCTTTTTGTTTTCTAGAAATTGAAATCGAATACGCCTTACCCAATGTGTAGCAACTCTTTATTTCCTAAAATCCTTCCTTCACGCGAGGATAAAATTTAAGTGTAAAAACGTAAGATTTAGCGAGGAGGTAATAGAGTAATATTGGACTATTTGAAATACTCAGATCAAGGATCATATTTAAATAGGCTATGCATAGAATTAAGTTCTTTGATAGTAATCATTATTTATAGCGTTGTATATTTCTTTCGAACCATAAAAGTTGTATAGCTGTTATTTTTTCGGTCTACTTGCAAGTTTGTACATATAGGCCTTTACCACATTGCAAAAGGTGAAACAAAGGTTTCATTTTGGTTTATTTCCATGTTTGTGTATATAGCTTTTTACACCTTGCGAACTGAGGTGAAAGAAAGGTTTCATTTAGGTATTTTCCATATTTGTACATACAAGCTTTTACGCCCTGCAATATGAGGTAGAATAAAGGTTTCACTTACGTTTTTCTCATGTTTGTGCGGATAGGCTTTTAATAAAGGTGAAAATGACATTTAACTATTTTCCTTGAATCTTCATCCAAATTTTTAATAATTCGTGTTCTTGTTGTTTCCGCCATGATATTTGTTATGTTATTGTATACCCATAAATTAGATTTCAAAAGCAATTCCAATTTCAGTCTCCTTCCGAGCACTATTGATCTTTGAAATTCTAGCGCTTAAATCACTCGATCTCCATGTCCCAAGATGGGCAAAATAGCTTTCAATTACAATCCTCTTTTCATGGCGCCAACTGATAGAGATGAGGTTAATTAAGTGATATAATTTTACATTAAGTGATGAGGTTAATTAAGTGATATAATTTTCTACATTACATCATTGTTTCTCAAAGTACATTTTGCATTTGGATTTCAGAAATACAAGGCCCTCTAAATGTCGATATTTTATGATGGTTCTTTGTGAATCGGCATTATCGGAGATTTTACAAAATGATTCTTTAAATACATATCCTCTTTCTTAAAAATGATATCAAAGTTTTAATAACCAATTAATGAACGACGACAATAACTCTGGTAAGCTATAAATAACTTATTGCCACCGCTAATACCTTCATATATCAATCATATAATTTATATCACCAACTAGGACATAAGCCACCTGCCCGCAGAACCAAGTGGCTGAAGCGGATGAAAAGCTAGTATGAGTATCCGGTATAATACAATATTTAAAACTTGGATGTTTTTTTTTCAGAAAATTGAATGCTTATTTAAGGATTATTTTTTACCAAATAACTATCTTATAAATTAAAATGGACTTTATAAGGGAATTGATAGTTTTACCCTCCTTTTCTATATATAAATTGGAGATTACACCACCAGCCAAGTTGGAAAATGTTAAATTTACATACATTCAATTATGTTTTTTGATATCTCCACATTCTTCCAAAATTGGCGATACAATACCAAACATACAATAATCCAGGTTGAAGCAGGTGCTTTAGCTCATTTCAAGAGTTCTGTTATGTGGTAACTGTCAATCCTAATTTTGTTCTACGCGATAAATCTCAACTCTGATTTTTATACACAATTTAGAGTTTATCTTCACTTTGTACTCATAAACATAAACTGAAATGAATTGTGACTTGAAGTCGTGGCGAATTGCAAGAAGTTGAAGTCAAAGTCACTTTGGAAGTTGGGCGCACAACCGCCATACATCTCCATCTATCTGATGAATGAATTAAGAATTTTTTGCTATTGAAGCTCAATTTAATGTACCACAATAATATCAATATAGTACGTTCCCAAGAGATACTACAATAGTTTTATGATAATCACCGATTCAATGCTTGGAGATAGTGCAATTGGAACACACGAGATCTCAAACATAGGATTATTCTTATGGATCTGCTTACTGTCATTGGAGCTTAGCCCCATTATGAACCTATTATGTTTTATCCTTGTGCGGCTTGACATCCTTCTTGTTATCCTACGCGGTCGCGAGTTAACTGTTTCAAGCCTTTGAACATATGGAAACAGCTGCGCTTTATAATAGAGAGATAGACTTGCCAGTACTCCAACATTGGCACTTAGACTGACTGACTGACTGACTTACCGGTACTCCAAGTTGGCGCAAAGTTTTAACAGTACGCAAATGCTTCACGTGGACGAACGTGGCAGCTGATTGTCTTAGTTGGCAATGAATGTGTTACTTGAAATTGTAATGTTCTTGTGGTTAAATTGAGTTACATGATTATCAGAATTCGTTGTGACATAGATGACGGAGTGCAATGCAGTTCAGGTTTAGGGACATTCGGGCTAGCTTCAGAGGTAAAAATTATGGTTAGAAATATTAGAGCTCTCCCCCTGGGGAGAATTTCCCGTATGATCTCCCCAAAAACTCGAGCATTACAGTCAGAAAATTTGGAAGACCTCGCCCCGAAGTCTGGGGGCAACCTCCGAACATGATCTCCCCAGGAATTAGTTGAAAATTTAGGAAATTTGGGGGAGCTCGACCAGAATTTCAGGCGAACTCCGAAGGAATTAGTTGAATGTCTAATACATTTGGGCACTCACTCCGAAATTGACCTCCCGAGTTTCGGGGTAAGCTCCCTCCCCGGAAGAGCTCCCCGAATTTGGGTCAGCATGGCGAATGCATTGAACGTTCAGCAAATGTGAGGCGAACTCCTCTGAGAATTTGAGAGCGCCAGGCTGAATTTACCATTTGAAAATCACGAATCTTTCCACTCTCTTTCCTAACTTGAAAAGGAAGAAGCCAGGAAAGAATTCAAGTCGAGAAGGAATTATCGCCGAGCCGAAATGGTGTTTAGAAAAAAGGAAACCGGTATGCAACTGAGTCATCCTGGATCATCTACCATCCGCGGCAAGCTAGAAGGGTTACACAATAGTAACATGTAGGCTAGCCCGAACTCGCAGAACTCTAGGGCCGAAGTATTTTGCAGTCGGCTGTAAATAAAAGTTGAACGAGAAGAGGTTTAGAAAAAGATGGGGTTTAGAACCAGACAGCCTGGAGTCAGGGATGATCGCTATTTCCAATGGCGCTTATGAGGCTCCGCGGCTTGCTGAGCTGTGGCAACAGAACCGGTTTCAGACCAGACAGTTCTTCTCGAAGAAATGCGCCCCACCCAGGGTTCCTCGTAACCCCACATCGTTCATTAAACGTGCTAAGAAATCAAGGCTCCTCGTAATACCACATTGTTCATTATGCGTGCTGAGAAATCAGCAGGTTTAGTTTCTCTTGTTTCCCCTGTCACTCCTGCGATTCTTCCTACCCCGCTCCTCTCCTCTGCTCCTCGATATCACGAGGACTAGTCGATAAGAAATCAGGAGGTTTATTTTCTCTCGTTTCCCTTGTTTCCCCTGTGAATCCTGCGATTCTTCCAGCCCGCTTCTCTCCCTGCTCCTCGGTATCACGAGGATTAGTCGAAAAGAAATCAGGAGGTTTAGTTTCTCGTTTTTCCTCTGTCACTCCAGCGATTCTTCCTACCCCGCTTCTCTCCTCTGCCACGTATCACGAGGATCGGTCAATGAAGTGGACTTCGGCGGGTAATTCTCAAAACAATGAGTTGGTCGATTCCGAAAGCTGCGGTACGTTAAACTGATCCTATTCCTCTGTATTACAGTGAACGTTATATGAACAGAATCTAGCTGGTCGAGAATTTCTGTGCCAACGAGGACAAGTTCAATGCCAACGCGGACTAACTAAGCCCACGTCAAGCAATGGAGTACTGTTAAGTCTATCTCTGCTTTCTAATATCTCCGGTCCTTTCTTGTACAGAAGTCTATATTGTAACCACAATAGTATATGTGAACTCTATACAAAAGTCTTCTAGAAATCTAGAAATGACTGTATATAAGCTGTTCATATGCTAAAAGGTTACAGTGCATGAAGCATGTCTTATGTACAATTGGTTGGTTGATGATAAATGGTCATGGAAGCCGGGACAAAGATACAACAACAATAGAGACACTACTAAATGAATGAATTTCAACCAGCCATACCAAACACCAGGAGAGGCGTGCAGTCATTTGTCAAAACAACAAGATCAATGATCAGAACCTGAAAATAACGGAACCTGAAATTATCGGTCGTAGATTTGCACAAGCAGATAAGAGGTTATCAAATGAACCAACCTTGGCTTTATCTACTCTGCGCTCATATGTAAATAAAATACACATGCAACTCGCTTCCATTTTCGGTCTAACATTGGCTCCTTTGACCTTAAGTCACAGGCTTAGAATCGTTGAAACGATATATTTTAAGATGTTATTTCGTATTCTTCTAATTTCATAGCATTCTTGACCAGTATGATAAGCATTTCTATGCTCCGGTGTACAGCATTTCACTATAGAATTGAACTCCAAGTTTGTAAAACGTGGTGATTGGGGAACTGCCAGTTGTGGATATGGGACTGCAGTTTCCAGTATGTGAAGTAAAAAGACACATACAGAATCATCGTGCAGTCGTGAAGCAGACAACCGCCTTGTACGAGAGAAGCTTCCGACTTGGGTGCAAAGACTCCTCCTCCAACTACTTTTCCCCAGAAATTTCCATCACCTTTTCTATCACCTTCACTTCTATGCAGCCTAGATCTTTCATCTCATCATCCTGAATGGGTGCCTGTGTGGCGGACCCTACACTACAGAGCGCAGTAAAGTGCAGCATGTCTCCTCATGTGGATTCTTTCAAATTTTATTGGTGGAAGAGTGCACTTCACCAAAGATGTGGAATGTGCATTTCGGAGCAGTTCCGAACATTCGCATTTGCATTTGAATTTGTCGGGGAAGAGCAATGGATCGCTAATCTGACGGTGGACATCGGAGGTGACAGAAGCGTCGAGTCAGTAGTACACAGAGTAGCAAACTGTAGCCAGCGTTTGAAGCAATCGAAGCGTTGGTTCGAGGTGATTTGGTAGATTTGAAGGCCATGATCGGCCATGTGTCGTACATGCTACGTAAGCTTTTAGCAGCGACATTATCTGTTTGTTTGCTATCTCATATGCCCTCGTCATCATGCGGGCTAGCCGTTCATGAAAGCACCTCCGTGTGGAGGCGTGGGATTGCATAACGCAGTTTCCATATTCCACCGACCATGACAGACACGGGCCAGGAGGTTTAGACAGGCTTACAAGAGCTGCGGAGATGGTGCAATTCGTAAGTTTGTTCCCTGTCGAGAAGGAAGCTCACGCAGAAAGGGGAAGAGATTTTGAGTGATCGAAAGACAGGAGCTTTTTGTACATTGAGACAGCAGGACGGCATTGTTAATTATTGCAACTGCGGGCTGGAGAGTGATGACGAGAGCTATTATCCCTTACGGACTTGTAGTCCTGATTGTTTTGCAGGCTTTGAGTTTCGGTGACTGTCAATTTTGTACCAACACTCTTTCGCGTTCAACATGTCCCGAGCTCAAGACATTTGATGCCGTGGACCTGGAAGCGTATTCCGGAAGCTGGTATGAAATCGGCAGCAATGCCTTTTTCAAAAATCTTCAAGAGGCCGGGGGAATCTGTGTCAGGGCGTTGTACACACCCGCAAGTGACTCCGTCGTGGTTTTCAACAGCCAGACGAGAGTTATTGGTTCTTTGGGAGTCTCGCTAGTGCAGAGGATATCGTCGAAAGCTGCGGGGATTTGTGCAGAAGCTCGAGAGATTTGTGAGGAGATCCACACAGGTACCGTGTGGCAGGGGCTTTACTCCGTCGAGACTGTGGCCAAGAATATCAGTGAAAGCAACCCGGACGAGTCAGCTAAGCTGCTAGAGTATAAGAGCACAATTGAGATTCAATTGAGCTCCATCGATGCAGGAATTGACATGCTTGCGAAGAACGTGAGTGAAATCCAGCTATTGAATGCTGACCTGAGTCAAGCGGTTGGAGAAACTGAAGCCAAAGTTTCGCAGCTCACAGATATTGCAGTGCACATTAACGAGGGAATCATTGATCCAACGGAAGACAAGCTGTCAGCAATCGCAGAGGCGCGGAAAGGAATTTCGAGTGTTGCAGGAGAGTTGTACACCAGTGAGTCCACCAAGGCATTTGGACAGATTCTGTTTCAGGCTGTGTCACTAATCCAGAACTTGGAAGAAAACATCCCCGGTCCAGCGGCGACTATCAAGAGCACTCTCGGCTCAGCAGCCGCCACCGCTTCTTCATTCGTGTACGATACATCGAGACCAATTGTGCCTGTGAATATCACAGGCAAAGCTGTTCAGAATTCGACAGAGGCGGGAAAGCTGTCAGTATCCTTCGGTCCCATGGTTCCCCCAGCAAGGTATTGGATTCTTGATTTGGTAGGTGAGGCCAGTGCTGGATACGAGGCCGCTATGATATATGGCTGTGACGAGCTACCTACAGGTGGAGTTTACCAGCCATTTTTCATTCTGTCGAGGAAGCCTACTCTTGACCAGAAAATTATTGACAAGTTTTTGGACAGTGCTAGATCTTTAGGCATCTACCAAGAGTGTGCTGAAGTGTTCGCTTTATCAGAGCAACCCGCGAGCTGCGAGTACCCAAGTACATCTTAGCTTTTCTGTAGGCATGCAGTTTCTGGGTCACTATTATTACCCATTTGTCCATTGTATGGTATACTAAATGTCGAAGTTCACGTGCCCGTACGGTTTTGTGAACTATCGACAAATTTCTAAGTTTTGTGGCTGCCAGTTATCAGTCTATTCCCTGTCGAGGGCACAAATAAGATCATGTGTATGCACAATTTTGTGAAACTGTGGACAGATTTCCAAGTTCTGTGACTGCCATATATCAGTCTTCGGTAAAGTGCAATACAATTCGAGATTCATGTGTTGGCACGATTTTGTGGTACCATTAAGAGATTGCTAAATGCTGTGGCTACCATGCTTTGTACACATCACCATTTTCATTGTTGATCATGTTGTCTCGTGTCGTTTCTGCCAGCATAATTCACTCCGCTCTTGGCAATGTAGAATTCTTTACTCAGACAAATGTAACGAGGATGCGTACATCTATCTGTTCAGACGACAGAAGTCCTCGGATTCGTCGTCCATCTTGATCTCACAGACACCAAATCTGTTCAGATCTGTTTCATGGATATTCCGGAAGAACCTGCACTCGTATGGTTATAGTACTAAATCAGCAAGGTTTGGACTAATGACAGTTTTGTCGGCCAAGTGGCACCTTGTCACCCTCTACATGTACAGGAACACTGTTCTGATAACAGTCGAATGCGCCAATTAGTCATTCCTGGTTGACATTCACAAACTCCAACTGTAGGAAGTACTTATCAAGAAAAAACCAGGATCCATCCGCGGCTGTGACAGTGAATATGATACTCCATCCGGTCTACAAGGAGTTTGCTTTCAAATTGTTAGCCTAATTTAGTTGAATTCTGTGTCTTTATCAGATTTTTGAAGAGTTGATAACGAACGATTATCGGTGGAATCAAAACGTAATGGGATTGCTGTACATTTCGAAGCAAAATAAACTTCCGTTTCCTGATTACCGAGTGATTGGACAAGAGGAGCTAGAGTTTACTGAGAAAACTAATAAAACAAATAAATTTAGAGAATACTATATTTAGAAGGTATTCCATTAAAGCTCGAGTAGGTGCACCAATCCTATGGTAGTGTCAGGACCCTCGATATAGTCTATGGTGCGGAATTAGGTTTTAGTCAGGAGAAGATTCTTCTTCCAATATCACTCGCTGCACGACACAATGAATAGTTGAGGGAAGGGAATCAACATGAGGCGATTTAAGTGATGTCATTGGCGTAAGAGGATTCTCCCAATAAATACTGGTGTTGTCGGTATATTTTGTTCTTCTAAAGATGTTGAAACGTGAGAGGCGGAGTATCTAGGAGTAATCTATGAATGCTATGTTTTGTTAACCAATTTCCCGGGACAAAGACGGAGACGAAGAAACAGGAGAAATGTTCTAAATCACAAGTGGTTTAGGAGAGATTTCGTGCGTGGTGATACAAATCGTTTTCTCATCTTAAATATAATTATAATCTTGTATGACTGACAAACTGGCAAGATACATAATATGCAAAACATGCCCACACCGATACCTCCGCGGCACCTCTTGAACTAACATCCTTTTGCGTCGTTAAATATATATAGCATGAACTATCCAAATAACTAGTCTGTCTTTCTGCGGAATTGATATTTACGCACCCATTCTTTTATGTTTCCACAACCCTCTAAACGTAGTAAATCTTTACTATATTCAACTCTCATTCTGATTGAACATCGTCCTGGGGCAGCATTATGAGTCCTAGGATTGAACTGCCCCACTTGATATCATCATCCCTGGCGGTATCTTCGATGAACATGTCTTCTTCTTGTGATCGCTCGTAGCCTTCAAATATGCTTCACTTGAACTTCATTACCAAGCTTTGAGATTTAACTCGGAGATCTCAAGGACTAGCTCATCAACACTGGAATCTCGAGGTCATCTCTGGTCGTTCCTTGATACTTCCCACTTGTAAGGATCAGCTTAGTGCGTTTGGGGGTGTGGAAATATAAATACCCTTCTTCTTTTCTCTAAGTTCTGAACGAGATTCTAGAAGTACTACATGATTGTTTCTCCCCGTAATTCCCCCTCTTCCGCAAGCAAGCTTAACACACCAACGTCTTTCCATAAAACCAAATATTCAAGGCCAGTTTCAAATTGTTGACAAGAGACTCAAACAAATACCGGCATCTTAGCCACCCTGCAGAGTGTCAGAGAAGTGTGATAAGAAGTAGACAATAACCATGCTCATGAATAGAGCTGGCGGAGTGTTGACTTCCACTACGCACCTTTCAGACATCAAAAAGAACGATGACAGCACGTCTCATGCATCCAGACTCAGCATCAATAGACATTGAATTGATGAAGTGGGATTATTAGTAAAGGAGCGACATAAAGAACCTATGAGCACCGAACAAGTGAGTGCTTGTGACCTCTACTAGATTGTTGTTGCGTCGCGTCAGATACATGAATCTTTCGCACTTTCCAAGTACGAATTAGATCATCGATCACGTATCCTGACGGGACTCTACTAGGCTGCGTTGCGTTCTGTTGCGTCGCGCTCAGATACATGATCTTTTCCGTTTTATTACACTGAGCCTTGAAATGACAAAGCTCTCTATGAATATGAGGAACATTATCTCCGACAACAGGTTCACCTGTCTTTTGCTGCTGACTAACACAGGACCAGCTTTTAAGAGCCAAACAACATGAAAGCCAATCGAGGTCATCTTTCGACTGCTATGTTACAAGGATTACATGATTGAACAAACATCTTCTGCCTTCTCCTCATAAAGACATCTTCTATTTGTGAGCAACTTTCAATCACAAGTATCCAGAGGGGTGCATGACGGACAACCTAAACCTAAAATAGGGCTCCGCTTACCGCAGAAGTGGAAGACAGTCAACAAAGGAGGACAGACAGAACTAACATGGCAGGGTAGGCTAACACGATTCAGTTCCATGATTCTCATTAGCTAATTCTTCGAGGCTTTTAAGGGCCGGGGATGGCTCGAGTAGCGGAGCCAAAACCTGCTTCACCAGCTTGCATTGAATATCTATCATTTCCGTCACGAACACCTTGGCATTTTTACAGCTCTCTTCATCAGAGAAGGCGAGGGTCCATCTTCCATCCACTAAACGCTTCACACGGGACCCACCTGTTCCAAGCTTGCCCGCATCAGCGGATGGCCAGTGAGGCGAACGAATTCGAAGGTGCAACCACCGTGGGTGGTCATCATCGACCCTTGGCTGTCATATCAAACCACAAAGGAGTACGTCACCACAATTTAATGATACAAGAGGAAAGAGACCTTTGACCAAGAGAGACCAACGATTCTCCCCAATAATGGAAGAACAAGGCGAGGATAGATGAACTAGATTACAAGTGAGGTCCCAGATGATACTTAAGGGCCCACGCTTACGTGCATAAACCGTGAAGTCACATTAGGAAAGCTCAATAAACCTTGCAATAACCCTAACTTGAAACTCTACATCATTTAGATGGACGAGGTCACAACTTCCAGATGATATATGAGTGGAAGCAATCAATAAGAAAATTGCGAAGAACTTACTAGCTTCATGCGTTCAATTAGAAGTCCTTCAAAAGCAAGGACAGCTCAGATAGGAACATTTATAGACAAGGACCAAAGAGCATGAACTGAATATAATCTCTCTAGTTTACATCATGATATTGTAAGCCATCAGCACTTCTAAACTCCGAATAAAGACTCACCTTGGAACCTGCAAGGGGAGCAATCACTCGAACTATACCATGACCGTTTCTTGCCGATGTATCCTCAGCAAGTAGCAACCAACTTGCTGCATCTCTTTCTTTATGCACAACCAATAGATATACCGAGCGTTCTTTACCCCTCTCGAACGCAACTCGACATGGCATAGCCAGTCCGTCTTCTGCAGCACCCGGAGTCCCACGTATTCGATCATTTTGTTTAGATTTTCAGAGAATAACAACATACGCAGGTTCATGGTTGATGGATGCAAGTGGAAACGGATGGCAACATCTCGGCATGCGGAAACGGAACAAAACGGAATGCGTGACAACGTTTAGAGCTACAAATCCTCTCATGGTTGCTGGTGGGGGAATTGGAGGATTAATATGACAGCTGATCTTATACACAGGCGACCTGCGATAAAGCGAAGTACTTGAGCATTAAAATTTTGTGTGACATAGAACTTACTTAAATCAACCTCCGTTCCGACTCTGACACTTGGAAGCTTTATTCCTGCACGCGTGAGATAATTTCCAGGCTCCTCCCTGGGCTCTGCTAAAACTGGTGCTTCGGGCAATGTCCCTTCTGAAAGTAAATATTGCATTTGATGGAGTGCCACGAAAACCTGGAATAGAGAAAAAAGATCATGTCTCCAACTTCGTGTCAAGGACAAACATACTGGTGAAATATGTACAACGCTACAACGAAAAACCATAGGAAACGACGAAAGTGACAGGACAAACCTTCACGGCTGCTCGCATTCTCTCTCCTACAACTGAAGAAGATAAATCACCTGAACACACAACGGTCCCCTTTTATCAACTTACTGACGTTTCAATCGGAATCATGTGAGACGGATAAAGAAAATAAGAGACTATGGTCCGGCGACAAAGTAGAATGTTTTGCTGCTGTGCATATACCAGATCAAGACCAAATGTGAAACCAAATACCGACAAAGAGAGCACAAGTATATGTGAAAAGTGAGCAGAAGCCGTTTGGTAGAACGGGAATCCACACCCACTGAGGACAGACCCGACGCAAACTATGAGAAGAGAGCAGTATATGTACCTTCTGCATGAGTATCATGTGTTCTTGGAAGTAGAACAAAAGAAGAGTCCCTCTGGAGAGATGGAGATTCTAGAGCTGCCCACGGACAGTTTAAGAGTCATTGAATGAAAATAGATAGATAGAATAAAACAGAATGGTTGGAAATAAGATTAATAGGTAGATGAAATTTTCCGCTTCTATCCTGTTGCTGACTATCACCTAACCGACAACTAAGAGCTTCAACTCCCAAGGTTATACATCGTCTTTTATGATTCTTGTTGTACGCAACGTCGAGACCCGCAACCCAACACAATGTTGTGGAGAACACAACACTTCTACGACTGAGTTATTCCAACGAAAGGTAAGTTTACAGGCGGGGAGGTTACTCAAACAATTCACTAACATGTGCAATACCAGTTCCGCAGGCGACAGCATTATAGCAAAAATGAGAAGGATGGCAACCCCTTACCCTTTCTACATACTTTCCATTCATCGGTAACCACCGATGGAATGACATCACACCAACAATCAGTCAACTCCTTAACGATGTCGTCTCTGGCAGCTTGATATGCACTCTGATAAGGCGTGAAGATCCGTCATTACAAGGCTAATACTTCATTGCATGTGAGCTAGGCAGACACGGCCATAAGCAAAGTCTAGATTGACACTGACTATAAAGGAAGCAAGGTTCACTGAACGGGATCGGACAGCTGGCAATCGGAGAAGCCAGCGGCAAATGCAGAAACAAAAAAGAATATTCCATAACAGTGATCAACCAACCCAGTTCTTAAAACTAGGCAGGTCAGTAATGAAGCTTAATTCTTTCACGTACATCAAGGAGAGAAAGTCGGAAGATGCTGAGTTTGTGCTCATGATAAGGCAATAACTGTCGAAGTAGCCATCCGGCATGCCACAAAGCTTCAGCACATGGTGGTGGTCGGCGGCAAAGGAGCTGCATCAACGCATCTAGCACCTGCATGGATAATGTATAATTCTCTAAGTAAACTAGTATCCTTTGCACCTACCATCTGGATTGAGGCCATAGACTTATCATGGAGTACTCGTCACATAGTCAAAGCAATTATGTTGAATGACGTAGAAGAGCCACGTATCACTACAAACTACTTTAAACTCTGACCGTTAAACTTTATTTGGACGGATCACCCACAGACTGTCTTGGCATATTTTAATCAGCATAGCTCAACAACTTTACGTCGTCAGAGTTGAATGATTAGAGGAGGTTTTGCAATGTCCTTGTTGACAGCAAACAGAATGTCCCAGTTTATCCGCTAACACGAATTTGGAGTAGAGAAACATACCTCACTCCTGTGTTTTGTTTTTATTCCAGAACCATCCACGTCACCAGCATACTCGGGACTAATTTTGGGTTGTACCTTCTGCAGAAAGTAGGAGCGTACCTCATCAGCGTAAAAACTAACAACAAACGCTGAAACAAGATACTTCTAAAGAGTCGGATGTTGCTGGTGGGCCACGTTCGTTTGTCACGAATCGGTCCATTCAACAACGTGGTAATGTATATCTTTGATTGAGTTTCCACCCCTAGCCAGCCTCAAGATAACCTTTTGAGCAACTCCAAGCGCGTGCTCAAACAATCAAAGAGGGGAATATAGGCAAAGTTAGGATGAGGAGGGTACTTTGACCAGAATGCAGTACATCAACCAACAAGTCTTGATTCAGGAACTCAATTGGGTAACTCCATCACTATCTTCATCTATGTCTTAAGTTCCTCCTGTCGCATTGCAAACCATTTTCAGCCATGGATCGAGCGGCCTTAATCTCATGAGTAGCTTCTGTTACATTGCTCGTATATGAGGCATACTGGCAACTCCATGGAAGATATGTCTTATTTCGTCAGGGATATTATACGTCAGAGAAGGTGTAGTAAGCGTAACGGCTACATTATTTATGTACATACCAAATTCAAAGTGGAACATTATTTCGCTGCTTCGAGTACAACCAAAAACGGACAGCAAGATGCAAACCCGTGGAAGAACAAGGAGATTACCACAAAGTCGACAAAGTCTGAAATTTTGAAGTTCTGAAGCCCCAACGCAACATCGTCCCCAAAGTGTTCTGGGGGATCGGAGAACAATTCTGGTTCCTCTTCTGATTGGCTGCCCATCAAAGCTTGCTGTCCAAACAAGACAATAAGAACGAAAGAAGAGGCCTAAAGGTCAAGAATCTTAAAATAGATGTGAATTACGCATTCGTTTCATGAGCACATCCCACACTACACAGCACGGTTGCGTGTACCTAAGTTACTAATCTGCTTTCAGATCAGGCCTGATGAAGTCGAAAGGAACTAAGTAGGTATTACCAGTAGCATATTCGGACATGAGAGCAGAAGCCGTTCGAAGGACGGGAGATCCAGAACTCATTACGTGCAAATGGAGTGCGGATAAATAGATCTAATGCAACTAATAGAGTAAATGCAAGGTTAAGCACAAATGAAATATCACTATATCCTAATCAACAACAGTAGAAAACAGATATGAATCATGTAATTGATCAGCGCTAAGCAAAGCATGTAGCGAAATAGACAAGATATAATCTAGTAATATAATCTAGGGCCTTACCAGTAGCATATGTTTATGTCGCTTCCGCCTTGGAAGGATTCCTAGAGCATCCAGTAGCATGTCATCCAAAGCTGAGCACACATCGTAGTCAGTCAGTACCGCAAATAACGTAGAAGACTTTGTTTGTTCAAAAGGCGTCTTTCACACGTCCCTCACATCATGCGACCATCAGTTCTTCAGCTTCAAGCTATAAAGAGATTATTTTTGCTCCTTCTCCGTCCAACAGTATCCCGTTCTGAACTTTTGACTAAGAAATTGTGCATAGGTGCACAGTGATTAATCACGTGCACAAAATATAGCCCAATACTCAATGTATCACTTGAGTCGAATTCGGAGATACTTTCATGTGAGGTTCATGTAACATCCTCCTCAGAGCTTTCTTCAGGTGGATCATCTTTCACAACAAACTCCCTTCTAGTATAATTATAGAATATGGTCATGATTTTCCAAAGATACGTATACCTAATACGTATAACAGGTACGGAAGCAAGAACAATAAGATTGGTGTAGAAAGAGAAAGTGTATAACCTGTGCACCAAAGCGCAGAAAAGAGAAGCAACAGTCCGGTTGTCAAACAATAGTTTAGGAAACCACCGAGAACAAAAACGCACAATAGGTCTTATTGCAAGTCATGGGGGCTGGCTTGCCCGACTGATCAACAATGTTACCAACAAACTCAATCATTTTCAGCCCATTGTTATTGTCCTGACTGACCATTATCGCCCGAGTCCTTCACTGATCTCTAGGTACTCTGAGAAATTAAACTCAAGAAGACATATTCAGTCTGAACGATAGAAAAGACGGGAAAAAGCCTGAGGCTCAAAAGATATTTGCAGAATTTCTGGATAGACTAAGATACGAGGAAGGACAACTAAGCAGAAGCTATGGAACTGACCTGAGAATCGACTGCAGGCTATGAGCAGAAAGAGTGTCATGAAGAATTAGTGGCTTCGAATGTCCATTCTAACTAGTAATGGAATACAGAACCCGTTGTAAGCACCCCAGTTTACAAATGTGACGATGATATATTGGTAAATGAGAGCAGAAGCCGTTCGGGGAACGGGTTATCCAGAACTCATGAAGTGCACAAGTGCACATATTCGATAAACAACATTTACATGAATTACAGTGCTAGTGTAGTATGAAAGCTTTAGTGCAAAATGCATCGAAAATAACCTGCAGCAAAAGTATAGGTGCAAAAAAGTAACCTGTAGCAAAGGCATAAGTGCAAGAAATTGAGAACACAGAACTGTTAATGGACAATAACGAACTTGAAATCAAGAGCAGCAACGTCAACGTTGAAATCGAGAGCAGCAAGGCCAACGCGAGCGTGGGTTAGAGGAGCTTGATGTAAGAGTTCACCAATAAAAAATAATGAAGTCAGAGAGCAGCAATGCAACCAAAAGCGAGAGGCATAGGAAACGTGCTATGTGCTGTAAGAGCCCGCCAGGATGCAGTGCGTGGATGAAGCGAGAGGAATAGAAAACTTGCTGTAAGAGCCCACCAGGATAGCATGCGCAGATGAAGATGAAGAACATGGGATGGAGTGGGGGAGGAACACAGGAAACAATAGAGAGCGAGGCAGGAAGCAGTCAGAGAGCGAAGGGAAAAGACTAGGGAGTGAAATAGTACAGGAATGTGTGGAAATAGTAGCAAGCATTTCGCGATTATGGCAGCAGAAACGGGTAGAAATGTAAGAGTGTAACTATAGCGAAGCATAAGAGGACAGGATAAAGTATATCACTCCCAGTGCTATGGACACTGGAGTCCGGATACGCTAAACAACTGAAGGAAGCAGAAGGCGGCCATAGTAAACCTCCACGATAACACCAACGACTTCATCAGTGCCTCACGCAGTGCCGAAGTAGCTGAACAATTGTCAGTACTCCTCGTCCCGAGTTTCTGCTCGAAAACTCATGAGTGCCAAGGCAAACTCGGTTGCTTCCAACAGCGCCGCTATCAGCAGTAAAACAGCTAGCTATCAGCAGTACTAAATGAAACAACAAACTGCCAGGGGAAGGTTACAGAAATGGAAGGCTACAGAAATGAGCAACTGGAGTTTAAAGTCTTAAAAGAGCAGAAATCGGACGAATGCATAATGTAGGCATGAACGAAATTGTGAACAAGGGAAAGAAGAAAAAGATCAAAACGCAGGAGAATGTGAGTGATGTGAGACATCCCTCGAAAAACACCTGCAAGGACAAAGTCTATCAGGGTGAGCAGTGAAAGAGAGCGAAGCACAAAGAAACCAGGAGGAGGTAGTAAGAAAACAAAGGAATGAGCCAGTTAGAAGAGTCTGAAGCTGAGAGCTAGAGAGCAGAAAATAAAGCAGAGAGCAGAGAACAAGGCAGAACGGACAGGCATGAAGAGGTGACGATGATATATGTTCAGGTTTGAGGGGGCCAATATCCATATCTCTATTTCTGAAGGAACAGCATAGTGGACTGCAAGAATATTTCCAGATTTTACATTGAGCAAGTATAGCACGCAGGAGGGATAAGGAAAACAGACAAAGAACAACAATTCAGCTTACAGAGCTAATTATCTCAACCAAATAGAACAAGCGATAGAAACAAGGAGAACCTACATGCTGACAGTGCGTGGATGCTAGGGAGATAACCTTAGACTTAACGACTTTCAGCATTACATTCATTCAAAGATATCGCAACGACTGACATGGATGCTACCGATGTTGCATAATATTCATAAAGTCATCAGTCCCACAGATTTCATCACATGCATATTTAAATTGCTTCTAGAGATTCGCACCAAAGACAGACACAGAGGGCGTCGTAAACTCCTCAATAAGAAAATAAACACTGCGAAAGGTGATGGAAACTAGGGCAGGCAGTGACCTTCGTTTTGTAATAGCGACACGAGCACACACAGGGACGCCAACACCAGCTTGTCATCATCATGAAGAAGATACGAGAGTAGGGATTCTCTGCACAAAAAATATGGATTGGATCAAAAGTTATTTTCAGCTCACTTTACGTTCTCCAAGATTCAAAACATTATGAGTAATGGTAATGCAGAAATTCAATATTCAAAATTCAAAACGTATGCATATAAGCGATCCTACTGCAGGCCAATACAAGTCTGTATTTTCTCATACCATAGTGTGACAAAAATGAAACAAAGATCAATTACGGAAGCTCAAATTAGCCGACTATACGAATAATCTGTAGTTCAAACTACCGTCAAAACTCTGTTGTGCACCCAGTCGATTGAGCTTCTTATAGTTTATGTTCTTATAACAAATGGAGTTAGAAGTAGTTAAACATAGTATTGCAGATACTTATAAACTATTAGATAGTTAGACTACTCAGAAGGTTTTATCCACCAGGATCCAGCAGGAAATATCAACACGTGAGAATTTCTGCCCATCTTAAACCCCCAACGGAACGTCACTTAAGAAAAGACCCAAGTAACACGGATACAACACAACAAATAGGTATAACGGCCCCTCTAGATTGATTTCAACCAATAAGTCCGAATACTTCGTACGTCACTCCAATAGATAAATTCGTGAATGAGATGTCTCTATGACAAATAGCCTCGTAATAATGGAGCAACGCATGGAGTGATATACTTGGATTGCCTATGAGGTACACCTACATATGCAGAACATTACCTAGATGTAATCCTTAGTATGCAAAAAGTGAGAATGGTCAAATACCTGGGGCTCTCAATGGACGAATCGCCATTAAACTGCAAAATCCGATGCTTCCCCGCAAAATCAGCTCGTGAAGCCACCTTTTCTCCCTTGTTCAGATCGTTTGAGCCCCTTGGGCTCGATTCCTCCTTGAAAGAGGCAGGAGAAGGAGAAGGAGAAGGTTGAATGCTCCCATCCTCGTCATTGCGCAAAGACCTATCTATGCTCAAAGTTGAATAAGTACACGGTTCAACACCATTCTCTTTGTTTACGGCAGACGGTGGTTGAGAATTTTGGAGAAGACCAGCACTGATATAATTTACCAGTGGTTTCCGCTTCACTATATGTGTCAAACGAGATAACAAATACATAGAGCAGAGTGGACTGACCTGCAAACCCTGCACAAATAATTGTAACATAAACAACTAAGGCGAGAACAGGATGTGTAGCTTATAAGCTAGTTCCTCAATACACGTATTGGTAAAACATCACTTGATCAGCTAGCGGTGAGAATTAAAAAACATGAAACTGCGCTCATAAAGAATCGTTTAGAATCCGGCCTTCAAAACAACCGAGAACTGGAACTAAATAAACTGCTGCAGGACAACTTGACATTCCATAACCTCAAAAAACTCAGTGAGATATCCAAAGTTCGAAGCATACCCCAGTGGAGGCAGCAGCATTAACAGCTGGGCAAAGGGAGGGTATTAACACTGGGAGTACTAGCAAATTTGCTATATGTTTACTCATGAGCTCGTTAAGCTTCGGGATGCCTGAACACATTATGTCATTACAGTAGAAGAGCAGGTCCCCAATCTCCGCGATGGCTGCTTCCAATCGGCCAATGGTCGGGGTAGACTGTGGAGTCCTGTAAAGATACAAGCGAAATTTGAGCGACTACTCGTACCCTAACTCTAAGCTATCAAACCGCATTCAAAGGAGACCCAACAGAGCTGACAAGCACACATGGGGCTTTCTGACACTTATAAAACATACTTGCGATATCCGACAAATTGATGCTCCTACCGATCAACCATCCAAGCTAGTTCATGAACTTAGCCGTGTGGGCCTCCTACTTGCAGCTTATAGCAGCACACCTACTTCACACCACTTTATCATACGAGCCAAGCCAATGCTTCAAGCCTGCCTGTATTGGTAGTTCTCTACGGTAAAGCAAGAAGATGAATACTTGAGATTAGCATGACAAGGCTGCATACGAAGACCAGCACATATTACGTAATGGAATACAGAACCCGTTGTAAACAACACAGTTCCATACCAAGCACATCCTGTAGGAACGAGTAGACATTTTCTCTACTTATGAACACATCCAAGACCTTGCGGACACCAAAGGTCTTGGATGTGATCTTTGGATTCCAATACGCAAGTGAGTCGACGTTCGTCTGCACAAATACATTCATCCCTCCAACCACTAGCTGGCACACAAGACAAACTAAACATTGTCTGGTACATGGTCTATACCCTGAATATGGTGGCACGAGTTATTCAAAGCCACAAATGTGTCAAATACCAAACCAGCTTCGTTGCAAGTAGCAAGATATAGGCTTTTGGCGAGATGACAACCTTGCAGATTCCGCAACTAGACCATCGAGATTGATGCTCTGCTGCCTAAGGAAAGTAACAAGATCAGAAAAATAGCTGACTACCGGCGCGCTCATCACAAACTTTTGGATACATTCATCATCCACTGCAATAAAACACGCAATTAGAACTCAAGGTATGAGGTCGACAACCATATTGAATATAATTCCTACAGGTTATGCAGATGTAAGGGGCATGACACTCCGCGGGAGACAACCAATTATAAAGTAGTAACTAATTGGCATCAAAGGTGTATTATCTCGAAGTAAGACTGGAGACTTCAGAAGAGGAAATGATACACAGTGATACAGAAGGCTAGCATGGGACCAAGAAATCATATGAATTAGCTCCATACTCACCGTTGTATACATTCAGAGTAAGAGTTCGAACAGCAATGCGCACCATACTCTCTTCATGATGGAAAAACTTAATGGCTTCACTGTACAAAGGAAATGAGACGACTTCATCCTGCACACAGGAGCGACAATCTCAAAAATGTCAACAGGAAAAGTTTCCTTTACTTGAAAACCAAGGTAAATGCTGAAGTCCTAGAAGAGCCACCTTGAGAGTTGCCATTTTCGAGACCTGGTACAGAACAGGTGATTGTACTTTAAAAACCCACAAAGGTAATCATGTCTGGTGGACAAAACTTAGAGAAACATTCAACAAACCTCAACAATCCAGACAGTAATTACAACACGATGAACTACTTGAAGGAAACGAACCAGTACAGATACTGTCCATGAACTGTAGATTGCAAAGCATGAACGACATTTTTCCCAGTCAGACACTACCACATACATTTTTGGTCTTGATGAAGAAGGACACAGTATTCTGGTCAAGTTTGATGCTGATGGTTCTGCGTGTCCATTCATGCACAAGGAGCAGAAGGAAAAAGTGAGAAAGCTGCCACGACATCTAGCTAATCCCGCAACCTCCAACCTCAAACCCAGCTTTAGGTGGTTGTACTCTTAGCTCCTAGTGAATGATTATGTGGAGGCAGATAATCCTTCCTTTAAACTTGACAAGCAACTCCGCTCCACATACCTCAAAAAGGATATGTAATAAGCAAGAGTCTCCTCATGTCGGAAGTCAAAAGGATAGGTTATGAGGTTGTTGATGTACTCATTGCTGAATAAGTAATCTGCCACAAAATACGCAAAACTTTGGCTGGAATCAAAACCACCTTGATCAGCCTTTTCGGACTGCCTCAAATTGATCCGTCCAACATTGGACAAAATCCAGCACCATCACCCGTGTGTGGAGTCACTACAGGGATGAAGACATCACTTACGAGAATCGTTCCGAGATGCACACCAATTGAACCTTTGAGAATTTTCCTCAAAGAGGAATGTACAGAAATCTAAAGTATGTGGAACTGAGATCGGCGTCGAGCATGCATGAAAACCAGCCATTTATGAAGAAAATGCTTTCAGGGAAGTAACTTGGATTCTGACATAACATGCTCCCCTGATAATCAAGGAAGGTACCATGATCCAGAGGCTCGAAAAGATGATTTGCTTCAAGATCTGCACAGTACTGAGCGAGGGACACAGATTGTGTAATCAACCACGACCTTAAAGAGTTAATTTGAGGATCTACACGTGGTGAAAAGTCTTACAGATGGCATGCTCGCTGCGTATATTTCCAATAATGATACTTAGAGTCTGCAGTAATTGCACAGCGACACTGCTATTTTTGTTGCTGTCATTCAAGATTCGTAGAAAGTGCGCCATCACCTGTTTCTCCATAAAATAACTGCATCAATTTTGCATAAAAGACCTCCAATGTTACACAAGCTTCTTAAATAACATAAACAGGTCTGCAATGATCCCTGCTAGCAAAGTCCTTTCTTCAGCGCTAAGAAAATGCATATGCTCAGGAACTTAATTCCCCGCTAGCTGAATGTTCAGAGTGGCAAAGAGAGAGAAAAAAGCTTACTCAAAGAAAGTGGGATCATGTTGATCACCCCAAATCATGTGCTCTGCTATTGACCGTAATGTTTCAATGACAAATTCCTGCGGTGGAAGAACCAGATTATGCACTTCAGTGACGGAGCCAGCTAAAAGAAAGCTCGCAGCTTTACAGCAACGCTGATGAATAATATATGCTGCAGATCAAGATCTCCCCTACCTTGTTAGAGTCATTGACAACAGTGACTCTTTGCAGTTGTTCGTTGAGGTATCTGTCCATGAAAAATTGAAAGAAGTTAATCTTAACAATACTTTGCAACAATGAAATCAGATTCAAATCAAATGCTCCGACTTTTTCACATCCAAGTAAGCGTTTGTCCTGTACTCAATGGCAGACTATTATCGATAGAATAACTTTAGTCCATCGATAAGAATAGAGAACAACCAAACTGATGACTTCCCGTCCGAGTCCATACTTGAGAGGTGCAATAACATACGAAGTCGTAGGTACATTTAAACTTATGATATTAACGAGGGGGCATCTACCGCTGTATGCCCTAGAAGCGAAATCTTTTATCGAACCAGATTTGACGTATGCCGCACGTAGGTTGAGTACCCAGTGATCTTAATCAAGGACAAAGCTGCGTCTCAGGGCCTTCCCTCGTATTCATAAACTTACATCCAGTACTGTACTTGGTGGATTGATTGGTTCCCACAACTAGCTCAGGTACGACTACAGGACTTTTAGCATCTCTAAAACCTATCACGTACATCGTGTAGAATGTATATAGACATCATAAACGTCTACAGTTTATCCGTGTTCTCCAATAAAGCTACCCAGTCAGAGAACGAAGAAATTCGCAGGTCAGGTAATGGAACCCGGGAACAAAAGAAAAGAAACTTCAGGACTCGAGCTCTGTTCCTATTGACGGTCCAGCTTTCAAGCTTATCGTTCCTTGATCAATACAAGCAGTCTAGCAACTAACAATCTTAATTTCGAGGTTTGGTGATTATCCCTAATTCACCGTGAGCAATGAGCTTTGATCAAGAATGTGGCTACAATTGGGCCTCATACTGCACTCACATCCAACTATATTTGAAACCTAAAATAAGCCGTCAAGACCGTCGGTCTGATTAAGTTGCAGATGTACAATCTGCCCCAGCAAAAACTAACCCTTACTCCACTCAGCCCCAGGAACATGAGAACAGAGTTCAAACTTCATGTCCGCCAACAATCGATATGACAAACTTCATCTTTTGCTCAGTTACATGCAGTGTGATGTATTGTTCAGGACCTGATGTGTCTAACAGAACATCCCATGCATCCCTCAAAATTCCTATCTGTTGCGCATCTCTTGTGGAAGAACAATGGCATTCCTCACTTTTATATGACATTTCATGTGATATACACCACCGCACAAAACACTTTTATAGGCCTTCAGCGGATGAGTCGACTTCAGAAGCTCCCGATTTCTCTACATCTGATCGACAAAGAAAGGCTAACACGTTTAAATTTCAGTGACACTCTCTACAAATTTCTCTCTGGCTCCAACATGTCCGCTTGCAACTCAATTGCATACTTGTATTTCCTTTTTCGCCGGCCAAGTATAGGCCAAAAAATAGCAAACTGGTTTCATTGTTAGGCAGGTCGGGTTAGGATAGTGGCGAGTCTTCCTGAGGAATTCGAAGATCTCACCTGCTCCGATTATATTGAGCATGCAGAGGGTCAATGATCAAAAACCTGTCATTATCCTCCTTGAGAATCTCACGGAGAGGTAAAAAGTTCATGTTCGAAGAGATGACGATAACAGGAGACTCCCCGAGAACGAATGCAAAAAGGTCAACGCGGCTAACTTACTTGAGCTCATCCAAAGAGAAGCGCTCCCTAGTACGCCAGAACCACATGGTGAGCCCTGATAAGTCTCAGCTATTTTGTAGCAATTAAATTTCCAAATGCACATTTCAGAGTAGCTGATTCCCCTGAATGCCTCGTACAGACGACCAATTCCAGTCTTTACTCCCCGCTCCTTCTTCCCGGCCTCAAAAGCGAGGCACCTCTGTTACCAATCTAACAATCTACCCTGCGTCCTCCTCTCGCCACGCCCGCCATGTACACCTCAGCCCCGTTTCCTTTGCAGCTTGCTACAGAGTCAAGAGACGCCGATCCCCTCGGACACTACTGGATCGGTTCAACGACTCGACCCTGTCCTCCCCATACTCCTGCTCAAATAATGTCTCCGGATCTGGCATCTAGTAATCTACCTATCCTTCCTGTCTTCGCTGGTTATCTCTCTCGCTCCGGATCGCCTCGTCCTACTCCCCCGCGCAATCCCTCTACTCGTCTTCCTCCCTGTCCTTCCCAATTCGCTTCATCAAATCAATGCGCTCTTCTCTTCTCTTCTCCTTCTTTCTCTTCCTCTTCTGTCGTCTCGTTTCTCTTCTCCCCCTTCTCTTGTCTCGCCTCTCGGAGTTTAAAAATCAAAACTCAACCCGACACTCGGGTTAAATTAAACCCCCGGCCGGGGTTATACTTTGCCCCTTGCGCGGACCGCCGGGAAACAGTGAAGTCACCAGGGCTGTGACCAAACTCACCTGACCTTTACCGTCAAGAGCTCAATGGTCGCCGAGATGCCGTCGTAGTACTTGGCCGGGGAGCTCCCTTGAATAATGCTTCTGGCGTCCCAAAGTTTCTACAACAGAAAATAAGTCAATAGGCGAATATTTTCGATAGAACTCACCGCTACTTCCCTTTGATCCACCGTTAGTACCTCCAGTTGTACTGTATCTGGAGAAGGAAAGAACCAGAATTGCTTCCGTGTCCGTCTTCTTCCTTTCGCAACTGTAATTACGGCCAGCGGACAAGATGATCGGAAGGTTAGTAGAGCCGGCACTGTACAGAACTCGGTCAGCTTCCGAGCATTTGCGATGTTATGTGGCCCACTGCAGCTGGGGCACGTGGTAAGCGATGTCGTAGTGCCTTATAAGGTACAAAGTATCGTCCAAGAGAATCACCAGTAACCACCGTTGCGCGCAAAGGCTGCCAGAGCCCTGGAGGGCCGAGACAAATTTACCGCTAAAGCTGGGAAGGGACTGGCTATTCCCAGTTGCTGGGAAGATTCACCGTTAGAAAGTGGTACATGCCGGTCCGGGGGAGCGATTCATTTGTCTCTCTGAGGTGGAAGTGCCGTGCCAAGAAACAAACAGTGGAGGGGAACAGGTGACAAGAATTGAGAAGATCGACAATTCCCGTGGAAAGCAGCGCGGAACGCATCGATTGAAAACTATGGCAGACGATCAAGCGGGGGTGGAAGGATCTTTGCAAGGATACGAGTCTTTGCATCGATTGCTCTCGAAGAATTTGCCTCCGAATCTTTTCCAGGCACGGGCATTCCTCTGCGCCTTGTCAGTGAAACAGGAGAAAAGAACAATTTGATGCACTTGAGTAGTATATTCGGAGATGGAATAACTGTGAAAAGCTTTTTACTGAGTTATAGGCACCTACGTTCTATTTTCTTGTGATAATTTCACGCTAGAATTGCAGATCAAACCGTGTTCGAGCGGTACGTTTTAAACACATTTGCTATGGTTGTCCTCTCCAAGATGAAGTTGAGCTCGCCATCTCTTGTCTGTCGCTACAATTTCACGTTGCTCTGACATCCAAACATAGACCTCGCCCCGAAGATTTTGTTTGACGACGTATGGCGAGCAGTAGATTAGACAACACCGGTAGGCTTGAAATTTGTTTCTTTTTGTTTCTTTGAGCTACAGTCCATACTCTACTCGATCAATCACTATCGAGTGTTGCCTCTCATGCCTAGATAAATTGCCTCCTTTCTATCTCCTCCCGGGTGCATGATGCTCCAATGCATTTCCGTCATGCACGCACAATTGGAAGTACTGTAAATCTTCGAAATTCGCTTACGAGCATGAAACGTGCATGTTTTTGTCATGAGCACAATCTACTTTGCCACAATATGAAGAAAACATTCACACCTGCCTGATCCAGAAGGACATAAGAAAGTGATACACATCCGGGAAACACAGCGCAGTGAACTCCCTACCACGTAATGAATCTCAGGTGACGAGAGGCACTGATAGGCTTATGGTCAGGAGGAGTAGAAACACCGTATCTGCTCGTGCAGCCGCTTCTGTCCGAGTGATTACCGGTCACATTGGTAACAAGAGCCAAGGAACCATATTATAGTTTTGCGGTTCTTGATCTGAAAGCCCTTTTGTGCTTACGACGTGCTGAATTCGCCAGGAAGTGAATCGAATTCTACTCGGATGCAATGGAGGAGAAGCTGTTCAACCAATGGATCTACCGTCAGCGGTCAAGAAAGAAGCTGCAGCACAGAACTTTGACGTCCTGGTAAGCTCCTAGCTGATATTTGTGCTTCATCACGGTTTCAACTCGTTGGTCATACTGTCAAGGTCAGGCTCGCTGTGACGCCGCTGTAAGCTACTGAGTAGAACCCTTCTTCTCACGAGCTGTTGTTTCTGCAAGCACTTCTCAATTTGACAGGGGAGAGACACAATCTCTTGGACAGTCGCCTTAGAAATATGATAAAGGATAAGTTATCCCCTGCTTCCTTTTTCTAATGTGTGGTTCGCTGACCAGGCATATCGCTTCTCAGCTGCAGCGGAGCAACTACGAAAGCCTAGAATTGTGTGCATTGGTCTAATCCAGAATGCTACCGTACTGCCTACAACTGAACCATATGAACTTCAGATGCGCGCAATCAGGGACAGAGTGCGAACACTGATAAGCTCCGCTGGAGAAGCTGGTGTGAATATTCTTTGCTTACAGGTATCTTTAGCGCACGCGCCCTGTGCGCCTTAGAGAAGTACAATATCTATTGGGCAATCATAATAGGCTAATAGGATGCTGATTTATGTCGTTCAGTAACACGGGCTGATGACATCAGGGATGTTTAAAATAATCCAATTCTGGAAGGACTACACCCAGGGCATTTAACCGTTAACCATACCTGTTTCCGGGATCTAGAAGACTGGCTGGAACCGGTGCTTCTGTGATTGAAGCAACCCTTTCTTTGGATGAATCATGACATAGTAAATACTGAGGATCAAGTTCTTTCTGAATCCGTATGGACAGGAGGCCTGGACGATGCCTTTCGCCTTCTGTACCCGCGAGAAAAGCTGGTGTGAATTCGCAGAAAGTGCAGAAAATGGAGTTTCAACAAAGTTTATAAAGGAGCTAGCCCGGAAGTACAATATGGTGATTGTCAGCCCCATTTTAGAACGAGACGAAGCACACGGTGACACTATTTGGAACACTGCTGTCGTCGTGGGCAATACTGGCAATGTAATCGGCAAGCACCGCAAGGTGATCTCACAGCTCACTCAAATTGCTTAGGAATACCAAAACTTTCGCTGTCTTTATGTTGTACCTTTCTAATCTCTAAATCTGTCTCTCGCGTGACGAGCTCACGAGAATGTGTTAGCTCGTTTTTTCCTGCAGTGCCCATTCTTTTACAGAAGTCAAATGACTTTCATATGCTTCTGCATCATCCTAGTGAGAATTTGCCAGGCAGTGAGTGATTCCTGTACTGTTCAACTCGTTGATCTGCACCGGTCTATCTCTTTTATCTTTTGCTCTCTCATTTCTTCTTATACAGTTACGTACTGATTGTTGTTCTTAATTAAGCTTCATGAACAGATGTGTAAATGCCACTTAAAATTCGTCATTCTCGGATGTACATCACAGAACCATATTCCTCGAGTCGGAGATTTCAATGAAAGCACTTATTATATGGAAGGGAACACAGGTCACCCAGTTTTCGAGACGGCCTTCGGGAAAATCGCCGTCAACATATGCTACGGGAGACATCACACTTTGAACTGGCAGGCCTTCGGCATGAATGGAGCGGAGATTGTTTTCAATCCTTCAGCAACCGTTGGAAATTTGAGCGAGCCCATGTGGCCAATTGAGGTACAGTGATTCCCAAAGTTATGAAGTTTCTTGTCCTTAGTTGATTGACGCAACGTTTGATGCTGAACTCGCTGTCCTTAGGGTGTATTTTATCTCTCAATTTGTGGTCTCGCTGCAATCTTGGTTGACGAGCATGCCTCATTTGCCTGTGTCCAGGCGCGGAATGCTGCCATAGCCAACACTTACTTCGTTGGTGCAATCAATAGGGTCGGTACAGAGTCATTTCCTAATGCTTTCACTTCAGGGGATGGGAAGCCAGAGCACAAAGATTTTGGCCATTTCTATGGGTCTAGCTACATTGCTGGTCCGGATGCTTCCTGCACCCCAAACCTCTCTCGGTGCAGAGATGGGCTACTGGTTGCTCGGTGTGACTTAAATCTGTGTCAACAAGTGAAAGATAAATGGGGATTCAGGCTGACTGCACGTTACGATTTGTACGCCAAGTTTTTCAACGAATATATCAAACCTGATTACAAGCCTCAAGTTATTAGAGATCCTTCTCTTGACTTCACGAAAGAGAACGGCTCGTTGTAAAAGTGGAACTGAGCTTGTTTGTAATTAGGCAGATTCTGACCATAAGCTTTTCCTCCTGCAACTTCTCCAATCGACTTAGGGGACTCATCATTCTCATGTAGACAAGCTTCGACAAGACCTTAAGGTTGTAATTACTTGTCCACCATGCAACTTACGGTAGTAACTGAGTGCAGAAACCTCCAAAGTCTAAGTAGCTCTGGTCGAAGGGAGACCCGTGTATAAGTTGAGATTGGTTCTGTCAATTTGGATTATTTTACATGTTCTTCATAACGGTAGTTAATATGTTCATATTTACTGTATTTTATCTTTGTATTTGGTGAAGATTGGATCTTCTCATGTACGGTTCTCGCTGTGTACTTGTTTTCTATTCAAGCTCTATTGTGGCAAACTCCGTACCCGTTTGTTTGAATCCTCTTTCTTAGATCAGGTCATAACCGATCACGAAGGTTTTTGGTGCAATGGAGATACGGTGGGCTCGTAGGAACTTACTTGTAGATCTCCAATCTCTGTTATCTGTTTTATTTCTTGCGTTTCTTCAGTGGAGGGGTTCCTGAGGAGCTTGGGAGCGTTGGTTGGGTTGGGGGTCCGGGTGGTGGTGGTGCCGGGGAAGTTCCCGAGGAGCTTCCCTGGCAGCAGCACCCAAAGCTCAGCACCCCACTCCTAGCAGCACTGGGAGTGGGGTGCTGAGCTTTGGGTGCTTGGAGTGCTTGCAAGCCCAGCAGGGGTTGGACGCTTAAGTTATGTCCGGTTTGGTGGGGTGGTTGGTCTGGTTGGTCGGGGAGGTCTCCAGGGGCCAGGGGTGCCGGGATGGTTGCAGATTCAGCATACGCAGGATAGGTAAGCACTAGTGGACTCCCCACTGCAGACATGGAATCCCCAGGAGAGGACGGAAGGGACGAATCCTCGGGGGGATTATATTTCTTGAGAGGATTCAAGAAGAGCTTCTTGTGGATTTTGCCATAATTTTCGAGGACTTTCTCTGCGTACTCAGCTCCCATCAGAATAAGACTCTTTGTACCCTGTAAGAGAAGAAATGTGGTTAACACCTACATCTTCCCAATATGTTACCTAGTTCAGTTTTCGAAGCTCTGAAGAATTCCTGGTAATCGTGATAAAGCTGCTTCATGGTTCTATTAGACTTGTTTATGCTCCTGATCTGGTTAAAAGATAGAACCTGACGCGTAATTAGTTACGGGTTGTACTCTTTCTACCGTTCTCAAATGGGTGAGTGTGAAGTCCTTTCAAAAGTCTTGAGCTTGTTTCAACTGCTGGGTTTTAGGCAGCTAACTATATACCTTTATGAACTTGAACTCATCCGTGTAAACAGAATGCTTTAACTTTTGTAGTACAGTAGCAATCAAATCCTCTCTTGAAGAACATGAAAGGGGATGAGAATATGTATTTCTCTCTTTCTTCAGACGCATCATTTCAAGAAAAGCGCCCCGAACATCCTTCACCACACAACGATAAAAGTCCTCATTAGAAGCTTTCTCTTTTGTGCTTTTGCACTAAATCTGACATTCAAAGGCCAGTGAAAACATTAAGAGTATGCCATGCGACCTACTGAGGGGCAATCAAATCCATTCGCTCTGGCATGGTCGATGAGATAAGTCTCTCCATCTTTCAGCAACATCTCCACGACCTCCAGTAACTCCGCGGACAAAGAGCTGAAATTCCCCGCCTCGAAGTTCCTCAACACACCAACGTAATCAACCATCTTGTGCGAGCTACCATGTTATGAGAAGAGCACTGTACAAGATTCAGAATACGCACTCTTGCGTATCTAAAATTATTTCCTATGTATCTTAGAACACGAAGGAAGACTTGACCGGAGAAGATCGGAAATTGCCAGACCGTGTATTAGATCATGACTCCAGGCTACAGAAGAACTCTGCTCTCCTAGTAAAGCGATGAGATGTGTGAAATGAAGAATCATTGATCTTCTTACCGGAAATCAAGATCCTGGGTAAGGATTGCTAATCTATCTTCCATCTCCCACTGCCTGTACACATTGCACACGCCCTTATTTACTATCGCGAAGAGACCGTCGAAGATTTCCGATGCAACAAGTAATGTTTGTTGTTCCTGCCAGAAAGAACCAGTACTGTGCTGCTCAGTACACACTATTTGTCGTCTATAACTGAAAGTGCAACCGAAAGTTAAACAGAGAAGACAGCATTTATTGACTTGATTGCTACGTTTCAGAGTTGAAGCAGGCTTCAAATCAGTTTCTGACTTTTGCGACTTCCCAGACAGGTTGGAAGCGTTCTTTCATGTCCTTCAGTTCCTTGTTAAGAGCTGCAACTTGTTGGAAGTACTTGTGAGTCCAGGAATCTTCGCCGGCCAACTCTAGTGGCACTGATGCTCCTGCTCACACAGCATTTATTAAACCAGGAAACTCCAGCATGATCTAGCAGGGAACACTGTACCCACGAATTTTCCTTCTCTGATCTATGGGTTAATGTTATTGACAATGAGCTACGCACGCGAGAATTCATAACAGAACATGCGAGCGATGAGAAGAGTTGGTGGGCAGGACATCCAGTGAGGTGCTGGAGAGTTGAATTCATCAAAACTGGACCTAGAGAAAGCTGGTTTGGATGCTGGTTTGTGAGATGACGCTGTTCTACATAACTATGGGAATCAATCGATGAATACAATCCAAAAGGTGAAACAAAAGGATGGAAACAGAAATATGGAGGCCATGGGAGTAGGTATTACCGACACACTCATTATGGCCAACAGACACAACATCTGAATTTAGTGGGGTGGACAGAAGTTCTTCTCTCCTTTGTTCTAAATCCAATTTGGCTTTCAGGGGCCAGCAGAATCATTGTTACGACAGATGAATTAGCCTTTCTACAAGTAACGTTGTTTTCAAGGCGAAGTTGTACAGAAGGCTGTGGTTTCCGTACTCAATGGAGAACAACGAGCCATGTTGTGCTCCATCAAATTGGAATTATCAAGAGACAACTCTTACGACGAAAAGTCATGCGCATGCACTCAATCAAGACTTATGCAACCGAGTTTGAAAGACATACAGGGCACACGAGGTGGTTCAGTTACCTTTTTTGTTGCCGCAGATATACTTCGTCCCGCTAGCATCTCCCTCATGTATTCCTATGATAACTGGGGTTCTGTCTCTCAGTGCAACAGCGTAGAGTTCTTCTGGGGTCATGGTCTCAATAGGAGACATAGGCCACATTTTAGTCCTCATTCCTTTGGCTGGCAGGTCAGACATGGTGCTTATATCGTGGGAACTTTCCCCACGATTACCCATGTCGTTCAAACCTTCCCACGCCAATGCGAGTAATTATCCGTCTGTGCTCTTTCTGCTCTTAATCTGCAAAGTTTCGTCTCAGACACCGCATGAAGTTGGAACATGACGTTCCAACTTTCCTGAAGGCAGATACACTACGAAGTGATCCGGAAGAATAATATGAAGCCATCGATGAAGAAACTTAGGAGACACCACAATCACAAACTTCAGTGTAGGAATGCTTTATAAGTCGGTATTCTGGGTGATCATCTCCTCCGCTTGGACATTGGTGTCTTCTTTTGAGTGGGAGTTCTAGTCCCCACCGCGGGAGTTTGGGCTCGGAATTTCCTGCTTTCATTGCCCAGCTGCAGTGGGTTGTATTGATCAGATTTCAAATTCCCGTCTCCCTGACAATATTGTTCAAGCTTATCGTAATTAACTGGTTTTCCTGGACCACTACCATGACTGCGGCATGAGGAAACTTGAGCACAGGCCGATTCATGTCGTGCCCCGTCTTTTTAAATCACCTCAATGTACACAACGGTTGCGCCTTTCTTCCATGTCTTTATCCAATTACTACCGTCCGCAACGGGTGTACAGCGCTTATTTACCCGTGGTCGCCAGTAACTGACAGGACCCTTCACTATTTCGTCTGATAAGAGAGGCATCTATAAGCCGAGCCCCAGCCATATACGTCAACACTGCTACACCCAATCCCTGCAACGTGCAGGGACTGTGTAAATGTTTCGTCCGATTGTCCCTTCCTCACTTTTGGCCACAGACAGTACTTTAAAGGAGAGCCTGCTTAGTTCAACAGAGTCCCTTCGGAGTTTTGCCACAGATTAAGTTCTTCCCAGTATCGAATATTAGCAAGTACGACATGTACTGTAGTTGACATGTGATTCGCTTGCGGAATTTGGATTGAACCATCATGGTTGTGGATTGAGAGAGTACTGTCCGGAGATTACCTCCCCTTTTCAGTTCTCTTACACCGGGTTAATCTCTTCAGTGTGCTTTCTGTCCCATGTCATATCGTAAATTCTCTGCATACGACCGCGCAGACCACTTTCCTGACTCGTTCACAAAACTAGGGGAAGTAGCGGGTGTGTCTAGTGCACCTGCACCGTTGATGAACGCCATTAGCTCTTCACTCGGATTATTTGCCATGAACTGTCGAGAAGTTGAAAAGACCCTCTAGTGTTCAGATTGATTAACGTATGCTGTTCTTGTCTTACGACGTCCTTATTCTATGTGACTTTGTTACTGCTGTACAATTTTTCTCCTTTTCTCTTCCACTAGTGCCTTTGATCAATCTACAACGCTCGTCTTATCAAGTTTTCTTACTTCATCAAGTACCGTTCCCTGTTTCTTTCCCTATTCCTTCACTGTTGGAACAATGTTGTCCACATATGGGATGCTGTGCGCAGCAGTGTCAGATTCTGATAGCTTTGATTATTTACAGATTAACTATCGTACATTGCAACCAAATCTGTATACATGTAAACCTGATTGTTCCTCAATATGCATGAAATATTATTCAGTTAGAACACAACCATCATGTTCTGACGAGTGAAAAGCAACGACTGGGAGGGTATGATACATAAGTCCAGAGCTTTGCGCAGTATGAATGGTGGGACTCAGCAGCAGTTTGCGGGGAGGCGACTGAAACCGACCTGAGATAGCATCGATGTCTAGTCATGACATTCTGATAATTAGATCCTGAACCTCTTACATGTGGTGGGAGGGCACGAGAAGGAAGTTGTCTATCCGGCTAACTATTTGTCCTTGTGGTCGTCCTGTAAGGGAGGTTGGTGGAGAGAATGACAGTCGGGTGCATGCGATTACCCCGTGTTGTATCGTTCGTTCACTGCAGGAAGTAAGAGATTTGTATGGGGGACCCAGTCGTCTCACACACCACCTCGAGCACCAAAATTTGCTTAAAATGTTGCTCGGCGTCTCGCGTTTTATCCGAGTTCAATGGATGGTTCGAGCATCGAGAGAGTTGATAACTTGTAAATTTTTGGTGTCAAGGCATTTACCAGTTTTGAATCCTCTCTGGAATGTACTGCAAAAGACCATAAGCACGATACATCCCTAACAAACCTACTAAGTCCTTCCATATTTCTCTGTGGACTTGTTGATGAATGGCATTGGAAGCTTGTATAAGTCTCCAACTGGGAAATCTGAACTGAGGTCTGGACTTCATCGCATCTGAATTTTGAAGCTAATCCTCGGTTGCTGCATCATCAGTCGGTTCCATGACATAGAGGAGTTAGCAAGTAGACATTAGTATGTAATATAAAGGTCGTATGAAAACTCTCAAGGGATTTTTTGTCCAGCTCCTTCAATTGGTGATCTATTGGGTGATGTATGGCATGCTAAAAGGTTATGGCAACAGGATTTTCTTTTGATGCACATGAAGGCATGCATAATCTTCTAGCGAATAAAATCTGCAGCATGAATTCGACCAGTTAATCTTTGGGATGTTCGCTTTTATGATCTTGGTGTCTTCTTCGGAGGATAGTTTGCGAGCACTATATATATACTTCCCGTCTTCATTCTTGTTAAAAGGACCACGATATCATTATCTCATGGCTCAGTTGCATGTAATCATTTTCTTGTTTGCAAGTGATCGCCAGGCCTTTGTTCCTTGTTCTTTGCGGCTTTGGCTTCTTTCCATGCGACCCTGAAATAAAACAATCCACGTTTGATTTGTTCTCTCCGTCGTTTGCACTTCTCACCAGAAACCGAAGTTGTTTTGCTTCTCCTTGTTTTGAAACGTCGATGGACAAGCTTCGAAAGTAATCTCTATGTCCTTGGGTCTTGATACTTGTTTGAAACTAGACTGTGGAAACCAAGAACAAACATGCAAAGGAGAGAAGCAGAATTTCTCTGATAAAGTGTCTAGGGAATCAAAGACGACGAATCTGGCGAAGAGGAGTAGGTGAGGAAATTGAGAACTCCAAATTAGTGTCTGCCATCTCTCTCAAGGTGCTTGGTATCGCCACATTCCCATATGGTGTCGACGTTTCGAAGTTACCCCTTTGTTTTATTGGTATGTTAGGGATACAATAGGGGGTTTCCGATATAGTGGTACGAAGCTCCGTGTATTTTCATATAGATTATTGGGAAACATTGACTAAATCGGTAAGGGGGTGGGCCGGAAGAAGAAAGTGTCACACTACGGAGTTCCGGCCGAGTTCCTTATTATTAGCAAATTCATAAGAGGTGGTTCGTTAAAAAAAAAGATATGGAATTTTCTATTGTCACACTATAATGCATTAATTACACTTTAGGGTTAGTAAAGGGTCTGGTTTAGGTTAAGGTAAATGTGGCGGCCACCGAAGAGGGTGATCAATATGGGTGATGAACGAGAACGTAGATGAACAACACGAGATAGCAAGATGAATGAGGAGGACAAGAACAAAGAAAATTGATCGTGGAGTGTGAAGAAATGTATGCGGGTTATGTCAAGGTTGGAAGGGAGGAGTGAATTTGTTGAAAGTTCAATCCAAATTCATCAATTTCATTATTTAGAAATTCCTTGTTCAACTAGTACAAGTTACAAAATGAATTTCTTATCTTACTCTCTTGTTCATTGTGCAGAGAATGTGAAGAGAAGAGAGTAGGTCATGCCGAGTAGGTGTTATCTTTGGTGATTCAAGACATGAGAAGAACCGAGCAGAACATACCAAGAAGTAGTAGTCAAGGAGAACTAACTAGAAACATTAGGAAATGTATACAATGGATTATACAATTAGATTTGGAGAATTTGCAACAAGGTCTGGAAGGTGAAGATGAAGATGAAGAAGGAGAAAGAGATTTGGATATGCAAGAATTATTGATTAGTGGGTGGGAGTATGCGCATACACATAGATACTTGGAACTCCTAGTTACTCATCCTCATAGTCAGGAATTTGTGATTAAGTATTTTAGAAATCTAGGTGTGAAGGACTTTTGCCAGCTTACTAGAACGGATGTTGATTCCTTTTCCATATTAGTAGATTTGATAATAAAAAGAAAACACACACACTATTTTGTAAGAACTATTGGCATGAGCAAATGCCAATGGATCCAAGTAGCTCTAGCTCGAGATAGATTTGTGCATCATGGTAATGGAGCTTGTGTTACAAGGAGGTTAAATATTTGGTGCATTAGTGCAACAATTGCCTTTATCCATAGAGTTATGACCCATATATTAGATTTGATACAGCGTTGGATGTTTGGTCAAAAGATACTGGCGGATTTATAAAGGAAACTCAAATAGATTCAGAAATGCTTTTTAATGGAATGGAGCACGATAGAGAAGAAAGTAGGTCAAGGGTGATGCAACAATGCCTTGCTCATCATCTCAATATAGATATACTTGAATGAAAACATGTTTCTCTATAACAAAAATATCATTCTTCAATTCTTCATCTCTTGTGATGTTTCTAGTATTTTTTCCCATAGCTCCTCGTAAACACCAAGCTTAAAAAAATTATTCATATGTTTTTTCCTTGACAAACACCAAGTTTATAAAAAAATATGTTGTTGCCTAGATGGACCTTATGTAAGAATGCAAGACGGAGCTTGATGATACCCAATGTACACTTGTAGGTGTTGGGTGACGCCGAGTGTAAACTAGAGATCATTGGATAGCGCCAAGTGACACCTAGTATGCTCTAAAAGATGTTGGATAGCATTGCATGGCCATTTGTTTATTGTTTGGTAAGGGTGTTGCTGGCCAACACTCACCCGTAGATGCTGGTGGGTGTTGGATGTCACCCGCTGCAATGGTTATATTTGGCTTTTTCCTGTTGGCACTTGACAGCATCTGTCTCGTTATGATGGTGCTTTGTGCTTGTTACTCTAGAGGAGGTTCACCTCTTCTAGAGTAACAATTGGGTACACTAGTTGGCAACATGGCGTATTGCATATTGTCATTGATTGCCGCTCATGATTCTAAACTTTTCTCCTCAAATTTGGGTTCTTCTTACAAAAATAAAAATTTAGTGAGTGCAAGATATAAATATTTTTTTTCCATGTGGAGTGCTATATAAACCCTCCTCTTGCAAAGATGTTTCAAAGTTCTTAAATTGAGCCATTTTGGGAGTTTTTGGGAAAGAAATTATTTGCACTTCAACTTCGTGGTTGCACTTCAACTTCAAAGGAAGAGAGTGTTTTTCAAAGGAGTTGAGCATTTTGGAGTTTTTAAAGGGTGTACCCTTTTGAGTTTGAGTTCTGATTGAGTTTTGGGCAGAAGGAGTTTGAGTGGTGAGGTTCAAGAGAGATTGGCATTTTCAGACAAGACTTTCTGATTTTCCTTTTGGGACCAGGATTTGAAATGAATAGAAGGAGAGGAGAGGGTTTGGGAGCATTTCATGAGAGTAGAAGTATAGTTTTTGAGCAAAAGTGAGAGGAAAGCAAGGAGCCTGTGCAAGTGATAGGAGAGAAGGAGCACAAGAATTTACTCAATCAAATTTTCTCCGATTTTTTTATTTTCCAATAGCCTCCATGGCAGAAATTTGGTGTTATGAGAAGATTGTCTATGGTGAGGATATGAGAAATACTCAAGAAGGAGATTGAATAATTGGATTTGTAAAAGACCGCGACCGAGGAGAGAAATAATAGAATGGAAGCTCACATTGCGACATTGGAATGAGGGAAAACTCCAAATGCCTACATGAGCTTTGGCTTTTGTATTAATAGGGAGCATACAAGGCCCTTGAGAAGCTTCTCAAGAAGCTTCCTCAAGCTAGTTTCTTGGAGTGCAAGCCAAGTTAACTAGGAAGTTTCTCAAGAAGCTAACTTCTAGAAGTTACCTACTTGGGGTGCAAGCTAAGCTAGCCAGGAAGCTTCCCAAGAAGCTTCCTAGATACTTCTAGAATATGCTATGCTAATTTGTCTTATTTGCTACTTCATTAGCCCTACTAACTTTGTCGCTAAACTCCATATTGTTACATATTCCTCCACTGCTAGTTGGTGACATCCCCGTTGCCAATGAAGCTTCAAACTCATGGATGGCCAATTGTGCATTCTAGAGATGAAAAATAGATTCCCATGTGGCATCATGAAGGGGATACCCTTTCCAAAAGACCTTGTACTCCGTATGTTGTTGACGGCTTGTTGAATATGGCAACGCGGAAGGATACTATCAACTTTGTACTCCTCATGATCCTTGATAAGGACATGAGAGGGGGGAGGTTGGACTTAAGAGGAAAAAGAAGAGGGGTTAGGAACAAAGGGTTTCAACTTGGAAACATGAAAGACAGGATGGATGTTCATATGACAAGGTAAGGCAAGTTGATAAGTAACAAGAGAGACAATTTGGGTGATATCAAAGGGTCCTATCCAATTAGGGGCAAGTTTATGAACTTGGGTATTAAGTGGGAGAGGGAGGTTATTGGATGAGAGAATGACCTTATCACCAACTTGAAAGCTAAGATCATGGAGATGGTGATCTGCATATTGATTATGCCTATTTTGAGCAGTAAGGAGATGAGATTTGGCTTGTTGGAGGGATTGGGAGATGGTGGTCAAGAAGGTGGAAGTATGAGGGACATGAGATGGGGGAGGAGCAAGAAGAGAATTTGGAACAAGTGTGTCTTGGCCAAAATTGAGAAAGAAAGGAGAGAATCCGATGCTTGCTTGTTTAGAATTGTTGTATGCAAACTCCGCAATTGCAAGACATTCTTCCCAATTGGTATGGTGAATTCTGACAAAGGCACAAAGCATATCTTCCAAGTGAAATTGCACGTTCAGTTTGTCCATTGGTTTGAGGATGATAAGATGTGGACAAAGCAAGCTTGGTGCCAAGTATCAAGAAGAGTGCTTGCCAAAACTTTCTAGTGAATCAAGAATCACAATCGAAGATGAGTACACTCAGCATCATATGATATTTGAATACATTGTTGAAGTAGATTTGTGCAAAGGTTGGAGCATCTACATTTGCCAAATAGATTTGCTTACTAAGCTTATCCACAAACACCACAATTGCTATGTGGTCTTGCTTTGTCTTGGGCAAGGAGGTGATGAGATCTAAGCTCACATATTCCCAATGAGTAGTTGGAATGGGGAGTGGTTGAATGGGGAATGGGGAGTGGTAAAACCAGCCCATTAATCTAGAGTGGTTGCAACAAGGCCCATTAACCAGAAGCTGAGCTCACTCAGCTTCTGGTTATTGGCCTTTTTGCATTGACAACTCTCACACGATGGGACAAACTCCCAAACATCTCATGCCATGTTGGGTCACCACCATTGGCGTTGGAGGGTACCCAAGGTCTTGTCCACACCCATGTGACCTGCTATTGGTAAATCATAGGTTTCTTGAAGGCGCACAAGTTGAAGATCACCTTTGGCTGGAACATAGATCCAATCCTTATGGAATAGAAGGCCTTCCTTGAAAGAGAAGGTGTTATACTCCTTGTCGCATGCAATCAGACAACCATGTACCATTTGGAAGAAGGGATCTTGTTGTAGAGCTGACTAAAACTTGTTATGGACCTTGGAGTCAATTGATACCATCGTAATTGCCGTCGTGATGAGAAGAAGAGACTTCAAATGAGGTCATCATGATAGAGCATCACGGATGACATAGAACCCATCTGGTTTGTACTCAAGTTTGATGTCAAACAATTGGAGTTGCTCCTCACATTGATGATGTTGACTCTTCATATGTTCCAAGTGTAAGGTCTGCAACAATGATTTGTAATCAGTTTGCATGATCACTTGTTTCCCCAAGAGATAATACCTCCATACCTTGGTGGCATATATTATTGCAAGTTGTTCATGATCTCAAGCAGAGTAATTCTTTCAGTTGTATTTAGTTGGCGAGATACAAAGGGAATGGGGTGTAGTCCATTTGGGAATTCTTGTTGCAACACGGCTCCAATTGCAAAGTTAGAAGCATCAAAATCAACCACACAAGGTAGATGATGATCATATGGTTGAAGAATGGGTCTTGAAGACACCATATGTTTCAACTTCTAGAATGTTTCTTCATACTTGGTGGTCTATTGGAGGTTCAAGTTCTTCCCCAAGAAGTCAATCAATGGTGCAACCACATGAGCATAATAGTGGATGAATTGTCGGTAAAAATTGGCCAATCCATTGAATGCTCGTACTTCTATAGCATCCTTTGGAGTAGGCCAATCAGTAATGGCCTTGATTTTCTCCTCTTCCATCTTGATCCACTCCAATGAGATCTTGTGACCCAAGAATGTAACCTCCTTCTACCAAAAGGCACACGTTGACTTCTTGCAATAAAATTTCCATTGTTGTAGTCGTCTTAGGACTTCTCGCACATGTTTCATGTGTTCTGCCTCTATATTGCTACAGATTAAGATATCATCCAAGAACACCACCATGTACCAATCCAATAGTCCATCCAACACCCAATGCATCTAATCCATGAAGATTGTTGGAGCATTAGTGAGTCCAAAAAGTAGAACTCTCTACTCAAAATGTCCATACCTTGTGCAAAAGGTAATCTTTTGCACATCATCCCTATCAATAGGGATTTTCCAATAGCCGTTGCAAAGATCCAACTTGGAAAAGTATCATGCTCCACTCAATTGATCAAGCAAGTCATTGATCCGAGGCAAGGGATATGCATTCTTCACTATTTGCTTATTGAGCACACGGTAATCAATACAAAAATGAAATCTTGCATCCTTCTTTAGAACAAATAGTACCGGTATTCCCCAAGAAGAGATACTATGTCATATGAAGTCCTTCTCCAACAACTCCATAAGTGTTGTTTGCAACTCCTCCAACTCTTTTAGTGAGAGCCGATAGATTGGTCTACTCATTGGAGTACTCCTTGGCAATAACTCAATCTTGAAGGGCATACCACGATTGGAGTGTAATCTCTTTGGTAGATCATCCGGAAACACGTCCGCAAACCATTTGAACTATTTGATCAACCATTGCTTGGTGAGGCTCTTGGCCCTCCTTAGATTGTCCTTGTGCAATTGGCTTGATCCACACCGCAAAAATAGACTTATCTTCCAAAGCTTACTCTATGGTTGCTTCACTAACAAACTTCCTATCTGGGGACTCATCTTTCTTCAAAGCTTGCTCCATGGCTGCTTTCTTGGTAAACTTCCCATCTTGGGACTCATCTCCCTTCAAGGTTTGCTCTATTGTTACCTTCTTGACAAACTTCCCATCCTAGGACTTATTATTCTTAGGTGTTTTACTCAAAGGTGCCAGACAACCTAATTGGAAATTCCTACCTTGGTGTTGTATTTGAATTTTTTGTCGGTTCCAATCAAATTGAACCTTATGACGTTCAAGCCAAGGTAGTCCTAGAATGATATCATAGTATAGAGGTGCCACTACAAACCTCATACACTCCAAATACTCCTTCCCAATCTTGAAGGTACCAAGATGCAAGGTATTTTTTACCATCTGCCATCATCAATCTACTTCTAATTACCGGCTTGATAGGAATACCCAATTCCTTTGCTATTTGCTTAAACATACAATTCTCTGAACTTCCATAATCAGCCAAATCCTATAACCCCAATTAAATATTGTACCTTGCAAGTGAAGCAAACTTGCATAGGTCGAGCCTTCAATCCCATTGGAACTAATCAAGCTCCCAATGGGCGGCTCAAAATCTCCTATTAGGATCCTCGTTTCCTTGATCATTTTGCTCTACAAACTACATTTGGGCAACTTGTCAAGGTTGCACATTCTTAAGTGGACATTTAGCAATATGATGTCCAATTTGGCGACATAAAAACAACCACCATTTTGTTGCAATCTGTCTTTATCCGCTGCACCAAGTAGTCTCCATAGGATAGCATCAATCTCCATTGGTGCCGGTTCCTCCACCCGTGCATAGTGTATTTGTAGGCTTTGTGTGGGTCAAGGTCAAGACCAAGTTGTTGCAACCAAGGAATCAAAGTGCTCAACTAATTGCATGGCTTCTTCTATGTTTTGTGGTTCTTGCATGGTCATTTCCAATTTGGTTTGTGATTTCAAGCTCCTCACAAATTGATCCAGAACTTCACCTTTTTTTTATATCTAGAATCTGCATGATGATGTTCTAAAATTGCATGATGTAGCTCCTTACAAAGCCAATCTGTTTCAACTCTACCAATTTATCTTGTGCGGCTTGGGTAGCATTTATAGTTTGAAATTGACCAAATATTACATCCTTGAATTCCGCCCATGTTAAGATTGGTGCAAAAATTTGTCATTCAGCTCGCTACACTTGGATCACCACCAAAGTTTTGCCACATCATCAAATTGGCTAGAAGCCAAGAGAATCTATTCTTGAAAAGCTTCTCAAGAAACTTCTTTCTAGAAGTCATTTACTTGGTGTGCAAGCTAAGCTAGTTGGAAGCTTCTAGAAACTTCCTTCTAGAAGATATCTACTTGGGGTGCAAGCTAAGCTAGCTAGGAAGCTTCCCAAGAAGCTTCCTAGATACTTCTAGAATATTCTAGGCTAATTTTTCTTATTTGCTACTTTGTTAGCCCTACTAACTTTGTAGCTAAACTCCATAATGTTATAGGATTCCACACCATTCAACACCCAATAAACTTCATAAAATGGTGTTAGATGGGTAAACATCAAATTCCAACAGCTATAGTTGGAATCAAGGAGTTCAATCTTGATGTAATTGGCCTCAAAATTACCCTTGGCTTGCATTACCCATGTCTAGAGGTATTATTCTTTCTTTACTCAATTATTTTTCTCCAATTTTCTCCAATTTTCAAAAGTTTAGTCTCCATTTTAGTTTTTTGGGTCTCAATTATTATAGCCTATAGGCTTCACCTGGCATTGACTATCCCATAGCGCTTCCACATGTCACCCATTCTTTTGAGCATTGTCCACAATTAAAATCCTAAACCTTGATCTTGTCTCATAGTGCCAATAAGTGTCATCTAGCATCGCTGCATGATTTTTTTAGTGTTTCTTGCCTTGTATTAGTGCCTACTTGGTAGCACTAACGGGCATCTCCTTGCATCATCTGGCATCACCCTATGTTTAGACACTTGCCTTCAACTTGCATTTTAGGCTGTTGCGGCATCCGGTGCCACAACACTTGTCTGCCAACGCCGGTGGGCGTTGCTCCGTGGCAATCTCCCTATAATTTCCTATCTTGGGGTGGCCACGAGCAGCATCCCATGACATCCCATCACTTTTCTGCTATTCAAGGCACTGATAGGTGGTGACCAAAGTTTTTTTGTATGAGGAATGAGGTTTAAGGCTTTTTGGTTGGTAGTTTTTGCAAATTCTTCCATGTACTGAGTTTATGAGTTCTTGGGACAAGAATTCTTGAACAGGTTTGGTCAAAGGGAGGCAATTTCAATCGACAATGGATATAGTTAGTGATGCACTTGCCATGCCAAGAGGGAGGACACCAAGAAGGAGGATTGTTCTTTACACAACTATTTTAGATTGGTTTCCAGAAAGAGATAGGGTTGCAAAGAGGTATTTGGCAAGGCAATGTGTGTATCCTACTTTTAGTGCTTTCTTCCAGTTGATGGGTGCACTTGGTGCACCAACTATTTGGCCCACGATTGTACATGAGTATTTGGTTCTCAACACCAAGACAAAGTTGAGGAGATTTGGTATGGAGGATTATGATTGGGGGGAGTTAGCATTTCAAGCTATCACTATAGAGGTGTGGACTTTGCAAAGCCAATTGAGGAGACCTAAGGAGAACATGTTTAGAGTCACCTTCCATGGGTAGATAATCACTCACCTCTTTATGGAGAGACATTTTATTCCTAAGGAGGAAGTGATGTACTTGAGTGATAGAGAGGAGGAGATTATACGCAATGAAGAGGATGATGATGATCATGAGAATGTAGAGTATGAGGACAAGGACAAGAGTGTTGATGATATGGAGGATGAGTGAGAGGATGAGGATAGTGAGTGATTGATTAGATTTGAGTTTTGGCATATTTTTGTATGTTTTCATTGTTTGAAAACATACAAAGTCCTATTGTATATACCATTACTAGATTTAATAAATGAGTTAATTTAACATACCATAATTAATGAACGTGTGTATTTACTTCATCAAAAGTGCATTTTACTTGATTGATGACTATATGTGCCACTTGTGACCAGGTGTTCAACAGATTTGTGTTGAGACACATGCCTTACCAATACTGAAGGTATTGAGCCATGTATTCTCTTCCCATGCTTCCAATGGAAGAAGATCATTTTTGTGGATATTACTTGTTTGGAATCATTATAGCTTCATGGTAGCACCAATTTCTATGCATGGGAGAGTTGGAATACTAGGCATAGCTGGTGCCCTCACACACAATTAGGACATGTAGGATGAGTAGCACGTCTTGGTGTTAGTCATTTCATCTAATTTTGTTTGTTATGCTTTGAGGTTATCTTGTGAATAGGTCTTACTCCGGATGGAGTGGATTGGTTGGTTTGGAGCATGTGGCACTTGGTCTTGCCTCATCTCTTGTTTTTGTTTTGTAGATGTCCAGTGAGATGATGAGTCTAGAAGACTTAGAGTTAGATCATATGAGCATCTCACTTCATTAGGTTTACCTCTTTGTGATCTTTTGATCCTAGATAGTTATGCACTCTCTAATTGTGGGAACCATCCACATGGAGCTATCCATCCTATCCGTGTCTATCCTTAAAGGGTAAAGAGAACATCATACACTTGGTTGGTCATTTGACCTCTTGATGAGTGCTTTGGATAGATTTGTCCATGATGATAGCTACTATTAGTTAGGCAGAAGAGGAGTGGACATCCGATAGACTGAGTTCGTATAGTAGTGACCTATATTCCCTTCTTGCTAGCGATATCAAGCACTGACACTTGGACGAGAGCGAGTGGCACCTTTGGTGGTCATTGAGTCCATTTAGGATTCAACATCATGTATATTATCATAGAATTGATAATGCAGTAGCAATACTTAGGCACCATGTTGCATCTCCCTCTTCTTCTTCACCTCCTTCTCCTCTAGCATAGTGACATGCTTTAATGGCTGCACATTTATACACATTTTATGTATATTTATACACATCTTATGTACCATATTCTTTCTCATACCTTTATTTCCATTCTCAATTTCTCCTTGCCAAACTCTCATATCTATTCTCATGTGATATGTATCACTTGTGCCTTGATCTTGCCTTGTGCATCAAACTGGTTTAATTGGACGTCACCTTGCACCTATGTGCACTACCTACAACCAACGGGCACCATTGTGTGTTGCCCTGAATCAAATCTGCTTACTTGGCTTTGATGCACACTTTAGAGTGGAACATTGGGCACCTAAGTGCACTTATTAATCCACATCACCTAGTGCCTACATGTATCACATAGCCACAACATGCGCCACCATGTGCTGCTCAAAACCCAACCGGTGCCACTCACCTTTGTGCAAACTTTGGGATGCAGCACTGGACGGCATTATCTAGTGCCGTCCATTGCTACATCAAGCAGATGTCGACATCAAGCAAGCAGTAACTTTTTCCATGGTCAAAATATAGAGTCTTAATCAAGTCAATTAAACTCATCTTTATTACAAAAATACTCAGGTTACATTGTTGTGGTATACTATTTGCTATCACTAGAGTATGATAAATTTGAATTTTCCTTCTCCTTCTCTGAAGGAGAAGGATTGATTTCATGATGAACTTGAGTTAGCACTTTGAAATAATAGATTATTTCCTCAAGAGATTTTCCTGCCCATAGGGGACTCATTTTGATTTCATGAGTGTGCTTTGACTCTAAACTCATCTCCTTGAACATGTGTTTGTCTGCCCTAGCTTTCCTATTATCTACACTCAATTCCTTCTTGATTTCAACTTTCATATTCTCTGTCTCTAATCTAACATGCTTAGCTTCCATTTTCATCAATGTTTTCTCTCTTTTCCTCATGTTGGTGGCTTCTAGTTCAACTAGTCATAACTTCTTCTTGGATTCTATAGTATTTGCCTTCAATTTGGTGATTTTTGCTAAATCTTGAGACAATGATATACTAGGTGAAAGTAATGTAAGTAATCTTGAAACAATGATACAAAGTACACTCTAACCCATCCTTTGTAGAAATGTAATACTCCGAGGACAAGAGAAAAGAGAAAACACAGATTTCACACTCAATAATCCGATGTCCCAAAGGAGCACCTTCTCTTTATTATATAGACAAAAAGGATCTCCTCCAAGGAAGCTCCACCATAGGATTAGGCACACAAATAGGTGACATGTCAGCAAGCTCCACCCTTGGATTACTTACTTGGATGGGTGACATGTCGGTCTTGGTCCTATCTGGTTGGTCAAACAAGCTTTGATAAGAGGGAATCTTTTAAGGAATCTTCTTATATGAATCTCAAAATCACGTGGGTGAGGTACCATTGGAAAGCTCTCAATGAGACTAAGCAGGGAGGAGGGAAGGCCAGCAATTTGTGCTTAAAAAGGGGGAGGAATTTGAACATTTTTGAGGCCTAATTCATCTGTTTAGGTCTCCAAAATTGCCTTCAAAGATTTTAGGCATATTTTGGTTCCTACTCTATTAATAAAAAGTCCCTTTTGGTGATACCTCTTTCTGATCTATTTAGTCCATCATGTGTAACATTCTTCTAGATGTTACCAAACCAATTTCACCTTTAAATCATATGTCTAGCTATTGATTCTAAGGTTTTCAAGTTTATTCTGGTTTATTCCCTATTAGTAGAAGTACTCTTTTGGTGATACTTCTATCTGATCTATTTTCACCATCATGTATAACATTATTTCAGATGTTACCAAACTGAATTTCACATCTAGATCATATGGCTAGCTCTTGGTATTAAAGGAAGTTAGTGGAGGTGGTGTAACGAAAGGTGAGTCCTTTATTGGTGCAACAAATTGTGACTCCTCCTCGAGTGATTGGATTCCATTATCCATGTAAACACTAAGTATACTTTCCCTTAGGTATTTGGGACAAATTGGGGCAAGAGTTCAAGAGCACCACCTCTAGGGGAGATGGGAATTGAGAGCACTCCTCTGCACCTTCATGGACCTCCTCCATGCCAATCTTGCTCAAATTGGGATTTAAATCTCCCAAAATTACCATAGCAGGTGAACTAATGTTTGCTCTATTCACAAACATGACTTCCATTCTAGAAAAATGTGAGCACAATCCATTCAATTTATCTTCTATAGTTCTCCACCTTTTGCCATATTCTTTCTTTGTGAGACCTTCTCTAGTAGACTTGTTCTTCAACTCCCAAGTTTCTTTGTACAATTTCATGTACCTCAACCATTTCTTGTAAAGCCTACCACTTCTCATAGTAGTAGGAAATCCTTGCCACTCTCAAATCAAAATGTTACCATGAAACTAAAAGCAATGGATTTCCAAATGAGCTTTTTGCAATTCCCACCATGAATCTATGTAAAATGCTCAAGGTCCTCCAAATAATCCAATATTTGGCCATAATGGTGCATCATCATGCAAAACTGTTCATCCTCTTTTGTTTTTCCAAGCACAAAAGAAACCATCCTCAACAACTCTCCAAATTTCTCTCCAAATTGTTTCAGTTGCAAATCAAAATGTGTAAAAGACCCAAGATCGAGGAGAGAAATAGGAGAATGGAAGATCACATTGAGACACTTGAATGAGAGAAACTCCAAATGCCTAGCATGAGCTTTGGCTTTGGTACTTATAGAGAGTATACAAGGCCCTAAGAAGTTTCTCAAGAAGCTTCATTAAGCTGCTTTTTTGGAATATAAGTAAAGTTAACCGAGAAGCTTCTCAAGAAGCTTCCTTCTAGAAGTTGCTTCCTTGGTATGCAAGCTAAGCTAGTTGGGAAGCTTCCTACATATTTTTGTAATATTCTAGGCTAATTTATCTTATTTGTTACTTTGTCAACCATCATTAACTTTGTTGCTAAACTCCATATTGTTACAAAATATGAGTTTATAGGTCTTGGATCTATATCCAAAAGTGAGCCTCTTGCATTGCAACAAGATACTTGATCTCTCATTGCTAAATTTTCATTGCACTTTTGGAGTAGAATTCTTCAACCCCGAATTAATTTTGTGGTTGTTGTGGGGCAACATGGATCATTTCCCATAACTTGCACTATCCTTTGCCACACTAATCTATGGAAATGAACCACCTCACCAATGCAAAACTACAAAACTCACACCATGAATGGTGAATTTGAGTTTGAATATTTGAGAACTGCATTTTGGATCCGCCAAATAATTTCATAAATCCCACTCCAAGATCCACCCACCAAACCATGTGGTAACCCTTTCAAAAAACCAAGTCATTTCTTTGATCAATCATTTATTTCAATATTAGATCTTTAAATATTCACAATTTAACACCTAAATTTTATAAATGAATGCAATTTGGATAATATTTCTATAACGTGATTTATGATGCATTCATTTATTACCAATTCATTTAAAAATAACTATAAAATTTATTATTTATCTTACATACATCCGTCACAACCCCCTAATGAGCATAACGAAGGATAACGTGGAGCTTAAGAGAGAAACGGAATGAGAAGAACTCGTTCTCCCTGGCTGACCAAGGAGGCGAGACTTGCGAAAGATACAAGCTGACGGATAAATTGACGGGTATTGTTCCCGTCCGCTATAAGCCAAGAAAAGTGAAAAGTCGTCAGAGTTCTGTAGTGCTGCTGTTTTAGTGGCTCCGCCAAACACGAGGATACGAGCTGGACAATAAGGCCGTACGACTACTACGTCAGAGGCCGTCAGCACCCCAGCTGCCCGACAAAACCCAGAGGAGTAGGTTTGCAGTGAGTCTCAGAAATCTCTACTTTAAGTCTAAGGTGTGAGAACCTCTTACAGTATACGGGCATTGAATATCCAGAAAGGAAATATCTAGTAATCATAATGAAAATACCTCTGATCGAGCCAGCCTTTACTGCTGCTACCGCATTTCCTTCTGGAGAATTTCTTATCCTAAAAGTCGATGGAGAAACCACACATAAAATCCCTTCTTCACTATCCAAGATCCCATGATTGGATGTTAATACGATCTCATTTCAACTTTTAGTCTTCTTGCCTTTGGGAGCAAATCGAGGTCCACAGAAATTTACCCCAGTTTATCCTACTTTCTTTGAGGGCATATTTTTTTGCCATTTTCTCCAAAATTTCCATCTCAAGTTCGTTTGAGTTGTTCATTTACCGCGTCATGAAAAGCATTATTTTGATGCTTTTTATTCCCATGGTGGAATCTACACCTGTGTCCATAATTGTCTTTGACATCAAAAACTAGGACTCTACTCAAATCGGTCTACAAATTGGATGTTTCCTCTTAGAATGTCTGGTCATTCTGAAGGAACAGTTGACATAGTCAGAAAGCTTTTCTAATTCTTTGCGGTGGCTTCGACAAAGATACAAGAGGACATAAAATTTGACACGATTCATGTAGGACTTGGCCATTGATTGATTAAAAAATTGTTGAAAGCATGTTAGCCTCGCATGTTGCTTGATGCTTCAAAGTACGAATATCATATAAGATAGACTAGATTCATCTATATCACAACGTGAAGACTTTTAACCGTTCCCTTTTGCCGCCACCTTCCCGAAGACCATAAAAAGAGAAAGATATGTGACACAGAATTGGATATGTAAAGTGTTATATTTTCCTATGTTTCATTCAATCATGATCGTTTTTATCTATACCAATATCCTTTTTTTTGGATGTTTCGGTAGTTTGCAGCTCTTCCGATTTACATGCGATCAAGCATGCAATTGTAAGTGCATTAGATGCTACACCCACAAATTGTTGAAAGCATGTTAGCCTCGCATGTTGCTTGATGCTTCAAAGAAAAAAGACGATCGAGTAAGGAAAATGAAGGATGGGAAGACGCCCATCCAGCCGTACAAGGGAGAAAAAAAGAAAAAAAAAAGTAATATGGGGTTAAGCTCCAATAGAGTCTATATGAGAAATCTGCCCTACCGCACCTAAGATATCCGAGTTATGCAAGTCGTGCGGTCTACACACAACTGGAATATCTGAAGAAACATGCTTCAAAGTAGGAATATCATATAAGATAGACTCGTTTCATCTATATCACAACGTGAAGACTTTTCTCCATTCCCTTTTGCCGCCACCTTCCCGAAGACCATAAAAAGAGAAAGATATGTGATACAGAATAGGATATGTAAAGTGTCACATTTTCCTATGTTTCATTCAATCATGAGCCTTTTTTCCTATACCAATATCCCTCTTTTGATGCTCCTGTAATTTGTACACCTTTCGACTTGCTTAACTCGATTCTTAGGTGCGGTGGAGCAAATTTCTCATATCGATACTATTGGGACCTAGCCCCATTCTATCTCTTTTGTCTTCCCCATGTACGGGCTTGATGGGGTCTTCCCGTCCTTCTTGTGTTCTATGAGGTCGACTTTCTTCCCTTTTATCTATACCTCTTCTAATGCATTCCTTAATGCATTACAGCACATGGAAACCGCTCTTCAGATTTACATGCGATCAAGCATGCAATTGTAAGTGCATTAAATGCTACACCTTCGAATTAAGAATTTAAAACGATTAGAGAGTCCCAAGTCAGTACAAAGCAAATGATTATTAATGATATGATCTACATGAGAGTTAGAAATGCACCAGACAATGAAATTTATGTGAGTTTCTAGGAAACCCTCTAAATACACAAGATTGACTCTTGTTCCCCCCATCCATGCCAAACTCCTGGCATGGATGAAACTTGAACTGAAAACTTCTGCGGTGTGGGTCAGCAGCAGATTACATTAATCGGCTCACTTCCATATCTTCATGAGAATCGAATATGAAATATATATACACGGCAATTGATTTATTTCCATATCCACACTACACGTACAGTGTATCTCGGTGATAGAAGTAGCCTCGAAGCAGCCTCTGGCAAGAAACTATTCAGGACAGATGTCTTTATTCTCTCTTGTCTACATGCACATAATGTTTCCTACTTTGCATGCTCAGTAGAAGCGACTGATTGCTGGGCTATTTAAGAATCCCCAAAACATCTACAGAGCACTCCATCATGCATCGCCGATAGTCTGTCGAGAAGTTGATGATCTTTACGAAGTACCCTGGACCCTATTACATCGACCCAGGTTAATTCTCTAAGGCTCAACATCTAAATCAAATCTATGATCTAAGGCTAAAGAAAGCCACGGCGAAACGATGTTTGGTGGAAACGAGAAATGTCTGAACCCCCCTTGGTGCTTGAAGATTTCACTTTCATTTTTAGCAATCCTTACCGGAATGACACCCCTAACAACATTTTATTGACAAAGAGTAACATCAAATTTCATTCAGAAATGAACGGGGCGTGAAAGGTTTTATGGAAGATTTCACAATTGGAGACACAAGTAATGAATAGAGAAACAAATGAGATTTAAAGTTATGAAGAAATCCGTACAAAATAAAAGAAACCCTTCTTGGCACACCCATAGAAATTTATGAATCATCCTCGACAAGTTTGGGAATGGAATGACTATGGAAAACGTACAAAGTAAATTGAAACCTCCTACTGTTTGCCTAATATGGCCACATATATCATGTATAGCAACTTTTAAGCATATATTTCCAAATAATTCAGCTGCTTGAGCTTGAAACATGCAACCCCATATCAAATCACAAGTCAATTATACAAAGCAACCATTATGTGAGGGAACACGATCAGAAATCACCGAAATAGAATTTGAGTTGAGAGTTTGATAGGTACATCTCAGGCTAGGTGGTTTTTACAACTAAACTTTCGTTTGATATGATGTGAAAATTGTTCCAATCAAAGTTGAACCCCTTTAAGTCGAAGCAGTTTTTCTCACAAGTCGTCACAACAGATGGGAAAACACTCTGTATCTTCTTCTTTTTACAACAAGCAACAAAAAGAATAGTAATTTATGAGATTTTAGAATGTAAATGATTTAGACATCTTTGAACTTTTTCTCTTTTGATGTGGTAAAGACCTGTGAACATTGTACTGGCAATTGAGCATTCCTCCTTATCCATAATTTCTCTTCTCTTTCTCCGGTTCACCTTCTTTCCACTCTTTTGATGGAGTACGTCGAGTCTCTTTCCATAACAATAAGAGAGCGAGTGCCTACGAACTACGTCCATATGACAATGAAGTCATATTCAGGAGCACTTATAAATAAACAAACGACCTATAGGGGCTAAAAGCTCTCTTTCCTATGCAGTGTGTGTATCTTATCGATCTATATTCTCAAACAGTTGGTCGGTCCTACGTAGAAGCCATATGGAGATTTTCCCCATGTTATACTTGGAGCTCTGTAAGCTAGGTGACATTCTTCGACTGATTGTGTCGTACCTGACGGAATGAAATGAAAGCTAGACCTTCAATTCATCATACACTGGCAGGCAACCCAAGTCTTGTAGAATGTCAGACAACCTAAGCCAAAATTCCTTGGTTTTAATAGCTGCTAGTAGTGAAGACGAGTTAGTCCTTACTCGCAATAGAAGAATTCATGTTCTTCATTCTTGATCAACTCTTCCGACAATAGTGGTAAAGAGTCCACAGATATAAAAACCCTGAAGAGCAAACTTCAAGGGTTTTTCTATGTGTGGGTAATAACAAGTGTAGCGAAAGCGGTGGTACTCATAAACAACCAGGTTAGAAAAACATTCAACACCTAATAAGTAGACATATAAATTGAAAACGGGATGGAAAGACCCATCAAGTTTTACAAATGGGCCCAGTTGGTTTAACCAGAGCTAAATCCCATGGTTAACTTGTCTTATTGCGACGATAATATCAAAACTATATAAACTACGTTATCTACACATCATCTAAACATTCAAACAAATATAACCTAGTGTGAATATTCATTACAAATAGAGTTTACGAAAAGATCTCATGCTCTTTCTAGTGTGATGGATATCCACCGATTGAAATAAGAAATGTGATAGTGTATGATATGCTTTCACTCGATCTCTAACCACCAAAGTATCAGAATCATTTACCATCGATCAAAAGAATACAAAATAATAGATCTTCAATAGGTATATATCATAAGATATAAGATGGTGCTCACACGAAAGCAACTTTTTTCGCAGCTTGTTTCCTCGTGGAGGAGTTAACGCTCAAACATTCTACTCTTCACGCAATCTATCGTGCTTACGAATGCAAAGAGCTTCCGAGTTTGACGAGCGTCCCCACACTAAACCAGGAAACCCTATCCCATAATGCACCATCTTGCTGGATCAAGCGTGCATGTATTGGCCCCGCATTACTGGGGTATATTAGGTGGTTTCAATAGCAGAAGTAACGGATGTTATGGGTAATTTAGAAAAACCCGCAGAGTTTCATAGCTAATTCATAAAAAATCAATTAAATGTGTAGAAATGCTCCTAAAATTTTAATATTTATTTGCATATATTTTATTTGAAATACATGAAATATTAGTGATACTCACAAGATCATTCTTAACTTGAAAAGGTCAATTAGTTATGATTTTCGAGACCCGTAAATATTTTTGATAATGGGCAGTCACCTTCACTACGAATAGTCTTGTTATCTCAACTCCACCAGTAGACTTCCCGTGAACATCCATCAAAATTTTTCCGGATGTGAGACCAACTATTGTGCAGATATCGGTTGTCTTCCACCTAAACAAAAGTGCCATTAGATTAGTTAGAAAAGGTTTAGTTTTCCCTATTTCAAATCTTTTACATCTAATTATGCGCAGCTGTTAATTGCCTGAAGTAGTTAATGATTTTAACATTATTATTATAGGACATTTCAAGTAAACGTCATCTGCATTGATATATAGGCAGATGGATCCCGTCTAACAACCAGCAATATACTTGAATTTCATGCAGTAGTGCATAGCTTTCTTTTCCATGAATCACCTTGTTGGGTTCAAAGCGATATTTTCTTGTCAATTATGGGGCACACCATGTTATATTGATAAACTAGGCGAGCCAATTGAGAAGAAGGTCTAGTTTACTTCTATCCCGGAACAAACCTCTTTCCAAGAAGGTTCAATATTGTCTACAAATATGACGAGTTGTCTTTATCCAGTTTCAAAGGAGAGGAAAAGGCGACCGCGTGGCAAACACGAAGAGTGGGAAGACCCCACGAGGTAAAATGCTAAAGAGGAGCTAGGCTCCAATAGTATCATATGCGAAATTTGTCCTACGGTGCCTAAGATATCCGAGCTAGCTATGCAAGTCGTTTCAAAGGCAGGAAAGTTATAGAAGAATTGCAATCGTTGTTATTCGACAATTATTCGGTACCAACAGTGCGTTTATGGAAGGAGGAAAGCAGTTTCATAAAGACTGAACTCGTTAGATATACACTCTTAAGATATTCGTCAACATGAGAGATTCCTGAGGACAGAGACCATCAGTGGGATCAAAGTCGGTGATGTTGTTGGTCAATGGAAACAACCAGTAGTACAGCGATACTTGAAAAGTTTGTTGACCCTGAAAATTAAAATTCGACCGAACGGGAGAATGAGTACGAAGACTTAAGCAAGTGGGACAATGCAGTGATCATGAACAATTCTTTTTCTTAAGTGAATATGTTGTTTAGATTATAATTTAACGAAAGCATGACGATGTAGAATCCACACGCTATGCTTGACATGTCGTCGAGTATCTCATGCAGATAGGAAAGGAGCAGTGACAAAGATTTACACGAAAAAGGAAGCAACCAAAAAAATAAAAAAATACTATTATGATGTGAATATGAAAGCAAATAATTGGGGGGATAGGGGGATGATCTCCCATTTTCTTCGGTTCTCCATCTCTCCTTCTAGAACATGCCACAACAGAGGGCTCATACTCAATCAAACCGGTCAAGATATTGCTGTGTATATGGGAGAAGGACCCTATCTCAAGTTAACTTTTGTCGAGTTCTCTTTTGATGCGTGTTATGTTGCGAAAAGTCAACTCGGTGACGGGGAGAGACTTTATCGCGTGTTGAAACAAGTCAATCTTCAATATCCGAAAATAGTCAAAGCTAGGAGTGAGTTGTGCTGTGATATTTGCTCTCATCGTGAATTTGTTGACAACAACAACAACAACTTGTATTCAAAAGATGATGACTAGATGAATCATCTCAAGATAAGAACCGAATTAGATATAAGTTGAACATAGTGTATCATATATAAAATTTACAAGTGATACTCTTTTTGTAAGCCTAAGATATCAGGTTTGTTTAGTTCATCAATTAGTTTTCTACTAATCTCATGTTTTTTTCTTTTTCTTGGAAATTCTAAACATTTAATCCTGTATGTCGTTTATAGTCGAATATAGATTGACACGAAAGAATATGCAACGAAGTTTACAGCAACACATTTATCAAATTGCCCATAATGGATCGTCTCCTCACCTACAATTAAATAAAATTTCCTGATTTCCCTTTTATTATAGAAAGTGTTGGATCACTTACCATGCATAATACACTATAGAGGCCATGATCTCTCGTCGCATTGGACAGCCACCACCCACCATTTTTTAAGGACAATCATCCGTCTGATCAAAGAGAAGAGCATGCCATACCATGTCCTAACCTATGTTAAGTAAGTGTATGTGGGCAGTCCAATGCGCAATGCACATTTGATTACTTACAACTCTAATTTACTTAACAACCGCAGAGGGCATGTTCCATAAATTAACTTCCCGTGGATTGAATCTCATCCAGGCCCACAATCTGCGTTGTACAGGAACATCAGAAGCTCAAAAAGGCGACCCCCTCATGCATGCTAGTCCGGATGACACGTAAAGGGGCACATGGTGAGCAATGTTTTTCCTGACCGCGGGGTCCACAGTTCATTCCTTGCTGACCGTCAAAAGCATCTGTCCTTCCGGCGGGGCCCGCGACGCTGCCCGAGAGTACCAAGTACCCGGGCAGAACCTCGCAAACCTGAGCGGGCTAACCGGGGTGCGCCTACCCCAGCCCGAGGCCCCGGATTCTCCACCCGGCGCCGCTTACTGCGGGGGCAAGGAGAATTTCCAAACCATTCTGGAGTCTCTGAGTGGCGCAAGTTTGCCTTGGCGCCACGCGCCGGCTCTCAAGGAAGGGAGCTGTACATCTCGGTCGTTAAAGTGGAATAGTCGGAGTATTTTGAATTCCGGTCGGAGGTGTTGGTTCTGAATTCCTGGACATTGGGTCCCCGTTCATCAGAGGTCAGAGCCGAGGGGTTGTGGAGTCATTGATGAGAATGAGTGCTTTACTTTTCTTGAACAGTTATTGAGTGAGGAGGTGCTGGTGTGCTTAGAAGAAAAGAGTGGAGGGAAGAAATCGACTGACTAACACCATCGTGTTTATGATATTAGAGAAGAGGAGAGGAGAGGACAGGACAGGCACGAGAGGGGAGGAGAGCAGACAAGATAGCTTTCATTTGTGGGTGTTGAATGTATTGTTGACCTGCTATTGACGCGTTGTGGAGCAGTGGACGGAAAGCTTTTTGCTGCAGCTGTGTGATGTCGTGATGCCGAGGTTGCCAAAATCCTTGGGTTATTTTATCTGATGGTTGCTTTTGTGGGTTCTTGACTTGAACGAAGGAAGTCTTCAGGGAGTAATAATATGTGTTGAATAGTGGGGAAGTAGTAGTTGAAGAAGTAGTGTCCCGTGCAACCTGGGCGGGGGAGGAAGAGAGAAGAGAAGAGGAGACTGAATATCATGAGGAGTGGAGGGATTTCGATCTTTGGAGCTAGTACGATTCACGGGCTCCGTGCGGAGAAAACATTGCTGTCTTGAATACTACATGAACGCTGCGAAGAACTGACTTGAAAGCGGTGGCTGCTGTGGGTGGTCGATTCCGCACACGTAGCGAGCAGCACACCTGACGGCTCGAGATTTACTGATTGTGACATTGGCTCAATGCTGTTGAACGCAATGAAAGGGATTTTGGCACAAGTCAGACACTGAAGTTACATCAAACAGTTGGGAAAATTTGTCAGTCAGCATTCTTCTCCACATGGCGTCTCCTGTTGGCTGCTAGTAAAAGCCTGTTACTCGTCTCTATCTACCACCAGAAATTCTTGATCTTTCACATTGTACAGAGCCCTTTCTCAAATAGCATTCAGCGGGTTCAGGTCTTTAGACAAACGATTGATCAATCGGGTTGATAGAGGTTGGCTTGAGAAAGAGAAGGGAGAAAGGAAGAAACAGAGTAATGGTTGTGAGGACTTAACAAGGACCCACAACGGAAAGAAGAGGGAGAAGGAGGGAAGGAGGGCATAGCTTGCAATTGACAGCGTGTGAGCGCAATGCAAAGGAGCAGGGGTCACTCGTAAAAGGAATGGAAGGAGGGAGGAGTGGAACATGGGCTGTTTTTTTCCAAAGAACAAGAGCAAATTTGCGCAGGCCGAGCACCGTCAAAATGGGTCAAAACCTGACTATATGTCGAGCAACAAGCCGGTGGTGTTGCCCGACCCTCACTACGTCGCCGGAGAGCAGCCCGCGAGGGCATCACCGGGGCGCCATGGAGTTGAGAAAGGGGGAAAGGGAGGGAACAACTCCATTAGCCCGACAAGAAGTGGCAGCAACTCCGCATCTAGACTGATCGGCCAATTCCCCCGTGCTCTCTCTGCCCCTCATGACTACTCCTTCGAGGATCCATCAACTATTTCCAACGGCAATGTCAACGGTGGTAGCTCTGCTGGCGCTTCTGCCGGGTTCTCAGCCCCTCTACCTTCTTTCCCATCTCCCATGGATGTTACTTCTTCTACACCATCCAACTCTGCACCTTTGTCGCTTGGATCATCACCTCTGGGTTGTGGCGTAACTCCTACCATCAACACTGCTGATTCCAGAAATTGGTCGGAGAGAAGGCTATCTTTTAACGATAGAATGGAGAAGAAGTCGTCCTTTGGAGGCCGTCCAATTCGGCTTCCCAAGCCACAAAGCGGGGGCCATCCGTTGCCACTGCCCTACTCTCCAGATCGTTCCGAAGCTGGAGGGAGTTTTGCACATGCGTCACCAATTGGCGCTTCACCGAGTACCAGCATAGGACGAGAGGGGTATGGAGGGTATAACCATGCTTACAAGGTGTTGTCTCTGGGAGGGCATAATCCCATGGATGCCATGCCCCTACCTCCTCCAGCTCTGCCCACAGAGAGTCGAACTCCTGTGCGCGGATTCTCGTTCTCAGAGCTCTCTCAAACGTTTTCACCGGAGTTTATGCTGGGTGATGGCGTGTCTGGTACTGCTTACCGGGCTTGGGTGGATGATGGCGAGAACAGGAAGATCGAAGTCGCTGTGGTTTGCCCTGCTAGCAAATCTCTCCAGGTACATATGAGTGCTCACGTAGAGAATATGTATTTCTGATCGCTCTCAGGGTAGGAGTAAGTGTCCTCTTCACGTCCTTGATATGAAGTGCTTTCGTGGCGGTGACATCGTCACCTGGAGACCTTTGCTACAGGGTTAGTGTTTTTGGAGAATACACGTCTAGCTATAGTCCTGGAGGGAAGTAGCCATCCATCAGTTGATAGATAGCTTAATGCCGTGGTCCGGGTAGCGCTGGCGCTGTCCATCACTTCCTTTTCCTACATCTTGTTGGTAGTCTTGCCTCTCTTCATATTTTGCGAGACCTCTCTCCTCTCCTGGCCCTATGTGCTTATGTGCTGTGTGTGAATTTCGCAATTTGACCAACAGGGTCAAAAGGAATGGATGGCAGAGGTCAATTGGTTGGCTAGACTGCAAGATCCTCATCTATGCAAGCTGATCGGTTATTGTTCTGAGGATGCTACGACCCAAGATGGTGAGGTTAAACTCAGAGGTACCAGACGACTTTTGGTTTATGAATATCTGTGTAATGGTACCCTGGACAAGTATCTCATGGGAAAAGCTGGGCGACAATTGGAATGGTCAACAAGGATGAGAATAGCTTTGGATATTGCTCAGGGCCTAGCGTATCTTCACAATAAGGCTCCATTTCAGGTTAGTACGATCCGCATCTTAATCGTTGGTCGTGTATGTTATTTTGGCTATTATGTAGATATTGTCAACTTGTGTGCTATTGCTAACAGAAGGTGCAATCTGCCTTTGGACAGGTGATTTGCAGGGATTTGTGTCCCGCCACAATTCAGCTGGACAAAGATTTCAGGGCGAAGTTGTTTGGTCTTGGCTTTGCGCGATGCGGCCCAGAGGGCGATCAAGTTTCTCCCATGGTAATAACTCAGGGTACCCTCCAGGTTGTTGTACTCGAGGATGGTCTTTAGCATGTTGTCTGACCCTTGCATTTGTCAATGCTCCTCGAATATCTTACTTTTTCCTTCTGGACAGCTGCCGTTACCGTTTTTGAGCGAGAGATTTACTTCCACCGCTTATTCTGATCAAATTCTACCACCTAGAACCTTCATCTCTTTCCCTCCAAGTAAGATGTAAAGTTCTGTCTGTATTTTTCTAGGCTGGAGCATACGCTGCGCCAGAGTCAGGCCAAAATGGAGTTGTTACTCTCAAAAGTAATACTTGGAGTTTTGGAGTGGTGCTGCTGGAGCTACTCACTGGAAGGAGACACATGGATCCGATCAATGCTAAAGAACAGCAGAATTTGGTGCAGCTCACGAAGCCATTCTTGAGGGACGAATGCAAGCTCTTTCTTATTGTCGACCCCGAATTGAACGGGAGATATTCAGGAAGGGGGGCTATCAAGCTAGCTAATCTAATCTTTCAATGTCTACACAAAGAGGCTTCCTTGAGGCCTAATTTGAGTGAGGCTGTGGATGTGCTTAGAGGTGTACAAGTTGACGAGGATGCCATTCCTGGTGACTTGAAGAAAAGCCGGTCCCTTTCGCAGTCAATGACATCCCCGGTAAGCTACTCTCGGTCGACTTCAGATATATCTCTCAGACATAACGGTGAGGGGAAGAATTCTGGTGAGATCAAACAGCGGGAGCGTGAGCTCCAAAAGATGGCTGCTGGTTCCGTAGGTTCTTCAAGTCCATCTCGCAGCGAACCGAGGCAGTCGAGAGACCCCAAGCCCCGTGAGTTTCAAAGGATTGGAGTGGGGTCAGGTGCCGCTCATAGTGAGCATACGGGACAGTCAAATGACTTGAAGCAACCAGAGCGAGAAGCGCAAAGACTACCTGCACCTGCTCAGGCCCTAGAACCGAGACAGACACAGAAGGTGGGCATTCAACATGGGCCATTGAATGGTAGAAAGAAGCAGCTACGAGACTCGCAACAGCTAGAGCGTGAGCTACGGAAATTGGCCGGGCAAGTTACCACCGTCCCCGGAGGTTCCAGACTAGCTAGTATATTCAACATGGAGAACCACAAAGCACAGAAGCTACCTACACCACAGTCAGTTGAGTCCACTCAACCAGTGGACATCAAACAGCATGGTGAAGAAGCTCAGAAACTTCCCTCAGAACCGCAGCTTCTGGAATCCATAGAGATTATAGAGAAGAAAGCTCCTGCTCCAGAAGCCGAGACAACCCCCATTCCTACGGGGCCCCTTGAAGAGTCTCATCAATTCAGCGAGCTGCAGGTAGAACCTGAGCTACTATCTCCTTTGGAAACACCCAGTCTCCCGACTGTGGAGAAGGTGGAAATTACAGGGTCGCCAGAAATACCCACACTACCTGAGGAGTCTGTCTCATCCAATGAGGTCAAGCAGCAAATGCTTGAGGCGCAAAAGTTGGCCCGTACCTTAGCTGGTTCTCGAGCGTCATGTGCACCGGCTCTAACTTTTGATCCCCCGATGCTCCGAGAGGCATTTTGAACTTAGTGTGAGTTATATCAGCTTAAGCCCTTCTATTCTCAACCTTGTGTCTATCGGGTCTTGAGGTAAATATCTGCGAGTATCAAATTTTTCGTTCGACCTGCGGAGGAGGTTTCTCCTGTACAAGCTTGTAAGTCCAGAAGTTATTCACAAGCCATCATTTAGTAGAGAGGGTATATGAGGTCATCTCGAGCCTGATTGACGCCAATAGGGGTTACGAGCTTGATCACCTCCCTTGAGTGATCATCTGTAGTCCAGGATGAGTGCACTAGCAAGTTTTCAGACTTGAGGTGAATGAAGTGTACAATATAAAGAAGTTTCACGATCATCAATGGTCCCCGAGTACTGCTGCTTAATTTTGTATTTCGCTAGTGTCTTGATGAATGTACTGTAAACCTCACTAGTATGAATGGTGATAAAGTTCCGCTCTTTTCAAGTAGCCTTTCGATACATGAACGCGTAATTACTTGTGAGCGTTATGACTCATGAGTATAATTGCAAAGCAATTACTTCTGACTCAGATCAGCAACCCTTAAATGAAACGACAATGTCACCCTGATTTGTGCACAGCTTGGGAGCCCAGTCTGAAAATACAGTAAAGTCTTCATAACTAGGAAGAAGTCATGAAGTGATGTGCCTCGGGGATTGCAGCCAAGATCTCCTGTCCTTCATTATGAATTCAATAAGGTAGTATCCTGCTACCTCTGGAGATCCTGCGAATCCCCCCACCGTATATCAGAGATATGTACACGTATCACAATCGATCTTCACTGCGGACGTCTTGTCAGGAACGATACCGTCTCTGTTCCTGATGTGGCGCAAACAACTCATCACCTGAGGATCCCCTCAAATCTGGTTTGTCTACTTACGGTTCCAGGCGTACTCTGTCACTGCCTTAGCTGACAGTTGTGGCCCTGGAGATTTGTCTTTTCAGCTGTCCACTTTGTCCACGTTTTACTTTCTTCCCAAAGACTTCAGAGATGGAAGTTCGTCACTACACCTCGGAGCATCCGTCAAAAGTGGCTGTAGATCGCGTCCAATGCACCCAACACCTCAATATCTGAGATGCCTATATCGGTAAATCTGGACTGGTCGTAACTGATCTTTCCTCATCCACCTAAGGTTGCTGTAAATGTAAGGGGCATTTTTACTCTTCAGACGAAAAGGAAAACATTGGCTAGCAAAGTGAAAAAGGCGACCGCGTAGAGAACACAAACATTGGCTAGCTAAGTGAAAAAGGCGACCGCGTAGAGAACACGAACATTGGCTAGCAAAGTGCAGGGAACAGAAAGTCAAACTCCTTGTTCCTGGCAGATTGGAAAGAGATGGTTGGAAGTGGTATCTGTACACGCTTAAAAGTAGCCACCGATTTGGCCTTTCCAACGCATATTTACGTAACGACTGGGGTGATCCAAAGCTTTAATTTCAATCAAACAATCTTTCTGAACGCCGATGGAGGGTGAAGGAGGGCATACTGCTCCTCATCATTGTCTTCAGACACCACCTTGCACTGGCTCCAAAGCGATTAGAGCTTAGCAAACCACATACCCACTACCGTCCATACCTAGAATCAATTGTCCCTAGGTGACACAAGTTGTACCGAGAATGTTTACATATGAAAATGTTCACATGGTAACTGTTGACATTGAGTGTTTATATGCGTCAGATCTGTTTGTTTCTTGTTCTCTTAACAAAGTGGACACTACGTGGAACTGTCAAAAAAATAGAGAAGCACATGTATAGACCTATTCTCCGGCTCCTGACCCAATAAAGGAATTGAAGACCCTGTAGCCATTTCTTGGGTGGACACACGCACAATCCACTAGATGAAAAAATTCCTTTAAAGAGGGTTTGGTGAAAAGCGGGTATGCTAGCCTGCCAACCTAGACTAATCGGAGCTCCTGACTGATTACTGCGGACCTTTGATGGTACTTGGGTCGGATAAACCCGCGGGCGATTTGCATATTCACTTTCTTACCGCCTTTAAGAAGGCCACATTTTTCGATACCAGGTTGCACTGGAGTGCAACCTGTAAGTGGATATCTCTATCTAGAGATACCCACTTGACTGAGTGGGTATCTCTAGTAAGGACATTGTTCGTTCAATGTGTCCTTTTATGATTTCGACAAGTGAAGTAGTCAGATATACTGTCAGCAGACTTCGTTGATTTATCGATCAAATTTATTTACCGTTGTACACTACCAAGTAACTGCATAACTGACTGCACTCCGATACTTTTGAGTACCTGCAGTCAAAAACGAAGAAAAACAAATCAAAGTCTCAATCAAAGCATGACACCAGGTTCAGCATCCTCTTCTAATTCTTAATTTTGTTTGAGGCGGAAAGTCCACACAGTGACCAGAACGGAAAGACTCGTAAAGATTGATTTGCTCCATCCCCTTTTGTAGCACGGAGTAAAGGGGAAACGGACTATTTCCCACACTCAAATCGTCTCCTGACATGAATTGGTCTGCGTATTTCAAGTAGACTCCGCATCCGCTCACTAATTAGGGCTGTAAAACTGGTTGTCTATGTGAATAGGAAAGCAAGCAAGGGCATCTGATACCAGACAAAGGTTCCACTAGGCACAGACGAGGCTCTACCTAGATGAGGGAACTGGAACCACCAGTGCTCCTGATCGCTGTCAGTAAGCGGTATATTCTGGCATGATATGCAAGAAGAAAGCACCTTATCTTCACTACTTCCTTACTGTTGACAAATCCATCGCAAGAAGGCGCAATCAAGTCCTCCTGCGAGTGAGCTGTAAAAATTCAGCAGGTGGTCTTTCTTACTGTAGAATATGATACATCAAGTCGGGGCCTCACTAGAAACCATAACATTGCTTTCACATCGCAGATCGCAACTTCACACTTTTGGCATGACGCATGATTATGGCTATCTACTTCATCTGACCTTGCCACCCTCCAAACTCAGGAAACAACCAGTCAAGTCCCCCTTCAAACCAACCTGTCCCCCTTCCAATGTAGCGTCTCTGTATCGCTTGAGACTGACGTATAATCTGTATATGAAGGATACCTACAAGTCTTCTGGAGACAACTTATCGAAGCGTTCCTCTGTCCAACATCCCAAAGATCAAGAACAACAGCGCTCACTTTATACATGTATCTCACATGTATCTGACGGCTAGGAGTACCTGAAGCGACCCAGAAGGCTACTTTTGGACTAAGCCTTTTCCTTAATACTACTTCTAATGTAAGGCCAACATGAGAAGCCCAAATCAATCCAAAATGGTGAGGAAAGAGCGGACGATGCGCCAGTGCGGTACCATGGTATAGGATCGCATGCATAATCCTTCATAGGAACTTAACTGGTCATATTTGATGAAACCCGGAAGGTCATCGCCACTGCTTTAGCTTGGGTATAGTCTCCATCACAGTAGTAAAATCCTCGCAGTCCATCTCCCAAGAAGGAACTCGGTTTACCATGATAGTAGGGCCACCTTCGGGGTATTTTATTGGGCCTGCTGGCCTTTTCAGATCTGATGCGGGTGTACCCAGGACAATTCAAATGATCCAAGTTGATCCAAAATGAAGGGGAATTCGGATTTTGGATGGTGATAAAGTCAAGATTGCGGTCTAGAGCGGTGGCGTGTAGCTCTGGATGCTACAGTTCGCAAATTGGCAGCAGCTAGAGCCACCGTACCACCATATCTTGGTTGATTGTGGTTCCAACTCCGACTGTACGCGCCTCGTCTTGGCTCCTCCGCTGAGACATCTTCCTTGGGAGAACCCATCATGAGCTCTGCTTGCTGTAACCTAGCCGCTAAAGCTGCATCCACCTGTTCCTGCCTAGCTCGCCTTATCCTCCCACTTCTGCTTTGGCTTCTTTGTGAGACCATCTCTTGCTGTGAGATAGCGGAACCAGTACTGCTTCCTTGCCTCACTTCATCCTCACTACGCCTTGTTAATCCTACATCCGTATCATCTCCAATGAACTGAGCAGCTGCTTGGAAGGAGCTCCTCAAGGTTCCCATTACACTAATCCTATTCACGGTCGAAGAAAAGGCTGAACTTGAGCTACGCCAAGGCTGCAGTCTATTTGGTCTTAAACCCAGACTACTGCTACAATTCTTCGCAGAGTTAGCAGCTTCCTCCTCCTGCTCTTGCTGTTTCTGTTTGTCTGCCAGTTTGGCAGCACATTCTTGAGGAAAAAGGATTTGAATAGTGTTCCAGAGCACGGTATTTGTACGGCAGCTTCTCAGAGTTTCACTTCTGTGTGATCGTTCAGAAAATTTATCAGTCATGGCCCACTTCAGGACAAACTACGAAATTGCTAGTATTCTGCGAACCCTCTTGGCATATCATCTTCACATTTTGGTCACCCAAAATTAATTTGTTCAGAATCTAACACAACTCTGGATTCCAAGTAGTAAGGATATTCTGATTCAGAGGCTAATCCAATCCTGAGATGTTTTCTGATGGCCATCTGACTCACTACGCCACACCTGCAAAGCGTCATGTTCTACCGTTGCTAAGTAATGTTAACCGCTGCATGACCCAGTGAAACTTACTGTACTTTCTAACAGTTGGAACTGACAAAAGATAGAGGCGCCGTACCTTAATGGCTGGCGGCATTTTGGACATTTAGGCCCGCACATCTTCAGTACGGACTGTAGGCATGTGCCGCAGAAGCTGCGCAGAAAACAATGCCATTCAGGGGACCAAGGACCACGCAGGGAGCACAACAAGAAGCAACTCATCCTATAGACAGCCATCGTAGGACCTTAGATGTAACGGTTGCTATTGGGTGTCAACAACCACACCTGTGTCCACATGATATCGTCGAAGGCTCGAAACATATGTCCAGACAAACCTGCAAGATCAAAGCGGCAACAACAGGTAATCATTTTCCATCATCCTACAAATCTACTAGAAGGTCCCTAAAGTGTTGTCCGTCCCAGGCTCCGTTTCCACAGCACATGCTTACGTTCAATTTTCAGTTTGATACGTTGAAGAGTCTCTACAGGCGCAAGAGGGACGCGTACATCTGCGAAGCAGAGGAATGAAAATCAACGGTCTCAAGACTTTTGTCTTACCGCGCAAGAGAGCTCTTCTCGAAGCTGGTTCATGTAAGGAGGAGGCTTTGTCGGGGTCTTCTCTTTGAGCTTGCCTTTCAACTCCAAGTTCTTGTTACCCAGCGAAGCTGATCCAGGGTTGACGTTCTCTTTATCTTTTGTCCCTGTACACATAGGAAAAGCCTCAAAATTTTTAATTAGAAGTATACAAACATCAACACATCAATTTTTCTCCTCATTCTCTAAGTGAGACCGGAGATGTTGAGTACTTGTCTGTATCCAACATAACAGACGATATTCGCTTGGTGGTATGCTACCAGATTGACTCAGGCCCTAATAGTTCAGTTTCCTGATATGATAATCGGTAGTACTCATCAGGCTTCATAAAGATCAAAAGGATGAAGATCTTACATGAATTGCGATCCACGACTGTCCCACATTTCAAAGATATTGAACCCAGATGTTAACTACGATGAACAGTGTGCAGTGAGGATTGTGCTGTTAGTCTGTCTAAGTTTTCCCAAGTACTAAATCTAAAACGGATAATAACAGCACCGTGCTCCTTTTATCATCTGGTCAAACGGTCTCGGCTCACCCTCATGCAACCCTCAAGTAAGCGATTTATTAGAAAAAGTGGCCAAGTACTCTACTGCAGCAGGTGCAATTCCGGTAAATTGTCCCAAAGTGCCCAAGAGAAACTTCACGCACACAGGAGATAACGGATCCTTAGGATGGGCTTAGGTACACTTGGAATGAAGAACTAGCAGGAAGAGCAAGTAATTAATATAAAATATACCTCCTGACAAAAAACGGCAACTCTCTTCCTCAGCATCGTTTGATTTTTCATTGTCCGAAACAAGTGGCAGTGCTCTCATGGGGACTCGTACCAGTGGACTTCCGTTAATACCATGCCAGCGAATCCTTCTGTGCCTGAAGCCAAATGACCACGATTGAGTTTGAGCAAAACCTAAAATGCTCCACTTCTTAAACAACCAGACTATGACTACCAAAAAGCGAGAAATTATTTCTTGAGCGTAGAAAACTGAAACGTGCTTTTCACTATACCTCCTAGCAGAACTCAGAGGAGTGCGTTTATCTCGCTTCCTGTCACGGCACGCGGGACTATCAAGAACTTCACAAGGAGCATTGCAATTTTCTACCATTTGAGGCCCAGATGAAACACTAGGGCTTTGATTTAGCGCGGCCAACATCAGCGTTTCGTCATCCCATCCTGCCATCGCAGCAGCGGAACGGAACCCTGGACTCAATACCACAGACTCGTGACTCGAGTTTGCACCAATATTGCCCCTCACTCGCGGCCAATTTCCACTCTCCTCGCATTCACCTCCCTTATCTCCATTCTCCTTTGTAGTCCCTACCCTTTGAGAAGCAACTGCTCGCCCTGCGACAGAGCCTTCATCGGAACTCATGACAGAGGACGTACTTCTGACCACATAAAGCCTCACATCGATCTCCACAACACCATGCTGTTTCCCTGGCACAATACCAAAGTATCATACACCAACCTCCATTCCTCTCCAAGCCCTGATCGATTATAGTCCCACCCTCCTCAGCTCTCGGCGGCAATAACTATAAGAAAGGTTTTGTGAGAGAACGAATTATCCAGTATTTACAAATTACAAACTCCTTGAGCACCTTGCACAGGGCCACGACACTAAAATTTATAAGATCTACAAAGCTTGTCCGATCCCTGCCACTACTACTTCAAGATCCACAGAAACGGCTTCAAACAATCGTCTTCATTTCGTTTAATCCCATTTATCCACACATTTGAAATGGCATTGAACGAGTGGCGCCCCGCCCGAAAGCGATCTCTCACTGCATCTACACAAATGCTTCTTTCTGCTGCTGCCGTGACGCACGTGGAACAGGGCCCGGTACCGGCTCTCTCCCCCTCTCTCTCAAATCCAAATTTCTATAAGCAGTCTCGACGGGGTCGGTAATCGAAAGTCACGAGATCACAACTGCTCCCGAACATCTACAACAACCTCTAACGGTCACCTTTCTCTGCATCCCGCCTTCGGTACCCAGCCTGCACTTTCCGGGGATTCAAATATTCATGCGAACCACGGAAGCATATTCACCTTCCATTGATGTACAAGACGTCTTTATTGTCCTCTACTTTATAACTAAAGCAGTCAGAATTTCTGCATTTTCAAGAATCGTGTGCATGGTAGAACCTAAATTTCATGGTAGAAAAAGCGATAAATGGGGCGAATGTCCATGATCCACTCGTTTGTAGGGTACTGTATCTCGTTGTTGCTAATGTTGAACTATTGTATTGGGTTGAACATGCTAATACAATTACAATCCATGGAATTATAGTTCTATCACCCATGCACATGAATAAAGCTGTGTTAATCAAATGTTTCCTTTGAGGAGAATATAAGATAAGTTTGAAATTTTATTTTTTTAATTATATCGTGTTTCAGTCAATTATTGTAGAAGTCTTCGTACATAAAAGGAATTTGATGCTTGGCTTCCTTGTCGGACCGAGCAACCTTTGTTTCTTGTGTATTATGCATTTAAGTTTAGAGCCTTTCAGAATTAGTGTTCATTGATACTTTCTATTTCCATGTTCATATTATATTTTGTAAATTTTTATACATAAATAGCTTTATATTTATTCAGCATGGACTATAGAGAAATTCTCTTTTACTTTCATTCCAAAATTGTATAACATATAAGTAAAAATTAAATATTTATAGTACTGTCGTTCAAATTGATCTCAAGAAGTTAAAAAACTTGATGGAGAAAAATAAATCGACCAAATATAATATATTGATACACTAATTTTGGAATAAGTTGAGAAATTTGAGAGAAACGAAAACACAATGTTTAATAAAGAGGAAATAAATACGTAACTCGTTTGCTCGGAAATGGAAATCGAATGATAATATATACATCAAGATTTAGAATTAATTCAGATATAGGTCGGCTAACAAGCAATATGTAGTCTAACTATACAACACTAATAATAATAAAAATTTAGAATTCAATTCCATTATCGCCTAAATTTTGATTTTGACCTTGACAGAAACTTGATTGCTTGCCGCCATGACCCTTTTTTACTCTTTTATTAGGATCCAATTCGTAATATCCCATAGGTGAAAGTTGGGTTAACATAGTTGGGTTCTAAGAAGCAAGAACTAGGTTGCAATTTATGTACTTATTTAAAGACAACAACTCGATAGTAAGAATACATTGCCAAAAGTAGATAGAGAGACTACCTTCACTAAATAGACAGTTGCTCTAACATGGGAAAAGTCAACTCAAAACTTTGAGCATCCTCTAGACAACTTTTAAATTAATAATTCAACATTTTGCTGTACATGCCTTTGCATAAACTTTACCTCAAAACGGTAGTTAATCTTAGACCCTAAACCTTCCAATATAAGAGGCGAAAAAGAAGACCACGTATGATAACAAGAAGGATGGGAAGACCCTATCAAGCTGTACAAAGAAAAGACACAGGAGGTAAGAAGATAAGTAGAGGTAATATTAAATTCAAGATAAAATAGATATTAAATAGATTCTCTACGTAAATATGATTGTTGGTAATTGTTGATAAAAAAATCTGTTATCTTTTGAGACAAACATAAAAATAAATTATATTGATATATTTAGGATTTACTGAAAGAAGGAGAACATAAATTACCTTTCACAATAAGAAATATAAATATGCATTATTTATTTAATACCATAAGTTTCTAACACACGAGATGTATATGACTTAATCTTATATCTATTGATAAGATCGATACATTCATGATGAGCTGTAAGGAGATAATAAAAAACTATATTCATAATATTACACTCGAAATTAATAAATTTACATCAACATTGGGATCAATGACTTTCCTAACTTCATCATTTATAGGCTAAAAGACTCCTAATTGAGGCTAAGGTCCATCGAGGCTATCTTAAACTATGGTATTATCAAGAAGCTTAAGCGGGTCTGAGCCTATACAATTCGAGGTAAAATCATGGCTACAAATTAGCAAATTAATATAAGGATACGAGATGGAGCAGTAAACTCTATAAAGATAGATTCATACAAATCTACTTCAACCAAGGGATTAATCATAGAATATGTATATGAATTTGTTTCGATGGTTACTTTGATGTTAGTATCTATATTACCTTATTTTAAGCTGACGAGCTAGTGCCTCTTGACAAGGGCTATTTGATGCAAAGGAGTGATAACTGAAATAACCAAGAAAAAAACAATTATAATTTGAATTTTCATTTATTTATTAAAATAATAATTGCTGTAATTCAAAATCTAATTATTTGGTTGAAATGTTAAGCAGAGATACATCTCATCAATAAAAGGAATTTGGCTCGTCTCTTTGGAAAAATACCAAATTTTGATCATATATTCTATATTAGAGATATTTCTTCTTTAAATTATAGAAGATATTGATCTTTTACTGTATATACGACATATTTCTTTTACAAAAATAAAAGATATGGATCTAGGACTGTATATTAAATTTTACTAGCTGACTGTCGTGGCTTCCATTGGGTTAAAAAACCCGTGTGTCACACTGAATGCACATGGTTTTACCAGCCGATCGATCGGTCCAATATTATTTCTCAAACAGGAAATATAAATGTAAGTTGGGAAATTGATTGATTTACGGAGGAAGAAACTTTGAATCTTAAAAACCTTTAGTAAATAGTTTCTGTTTTTCTCATTGATATTGTTGAAGTCCATGTCTACAATTTGGAGTAGATAATATACATAGACATGAGGTCTAAAAGGCAAAGTGTCGCAAAATGCAAAGCTTAACAATATTGAACGATATCATGTATCAATGGACTTACTATGCTTGCAAGTTTAGTTCGTGTTAATTGAATTTGCTGTTATTACTATAATTAATAGCATGTATGTTGTAAAGCAGGCTATTTCCCTGTTGAGAGCATGTCCCAACTGCATAATAAGTTTCAGAGAGTGCTAATCCATAAATCATATAAAGTTATGTTGCGGTCAATGTAAAACCATGAAAGCACTCACAAAAATTAGGCTTCCACGGAGAAATTAGGCTTCCATAGAAGTTATGCAATAGGAATTGCAGGTGTCATAGGAATATTGCTTGTAGATTGTTTTAATACTTAACACTGTACACTAGATCTCAAAAATTTTGTTTCTTTACTACTATTAAGACTCTTTTCTTGCAATTGTAAATTTATATGTAATTGTTAACAAACATAAGTATCTCAACAAAAAATTTTATGAACGCTTTGAAAATCAAAAAAATAGTATGAATATTGTATTTATTTCTGTACAATAACAGCATGCTATAACATCCATGGAGCACTTGCAATTGCATAAACATCTTTGTGATATTGTATAGCCCTATGAGGAGAAACCAAATGTAAGACACAAACTAGTTTACGAGGACAAAAAGTTTACAAGGACATTTGAACGTCATTATCTCCATCTACCTTCTTACATAAGCTACAAAAAGTGCAATCAAAGTTTGATTAGGTGGTATTGTGTTTCACTCTCCTCAAAAGCTTCAAAGACAAAATATGTTACTATAGATGTTGGGATATCTTAAAGGGCTAAAGGAGAATGTTCCTCACCTAAAGGCATTTTTTCTTTGAAAATTTGCTATAGGCTGCGATTCAACAATTCAACAATCTATTTTGACCATCATATATAACATCATTCCAAATGTTACCAAACCAAATTTCACATCTAGATCATATGGCTAGCTCTTTGTATTACAAAATGTTATCAATAGAGCATTTTCACCAATAGAGCAGAGGCCAAAAATACTCTGAAAACTTCAAAGCCAATTTTCGGAGGACTAAACAGATGAAGTAAGCCTCAAAAACTGAAATATTCTTCTCCTCTAAGACCAAGAGGCGGGGCCTTCTCCACACTTGTTTGACTTATCAAAAGCTTTCCAACAATACCTCACCCGTATTGTTTGAGCTTCCTACATGAAGATTCCTAAAGATTCCCAAAGATTCCTCTTGGTCAAACTTGTTTGACAAACCAGATAGGACAAAGATTGACATATCACCAAACCCTATAACTAATCTAAGAGTGTAACTCATTGACATGTCACAAATCCATGTATATGATCCAAGGGTGGAACTCCCTTTGAGTGTATACTCTTTGCTATATAATAAAAGACAAGGTGTTCCTTTGGTGCATCAAAATAACAAGAGATGAAACCTTGTGTTTCTTCTCTAGTGTTTTTTTGTCATCTGATCATTACAACTTCAGATTTTGGCACCATTGGGGTATTGTTGGACCAATGGTATGTGGCATTGGCTGCTCAAATGGTGAAATTTTTTTTTTTATGATTCATACTTTGATAGTTAGTGTTTAGATAAAAAAAAATTATATCATCTAATTACAAAAAGTAAGCACTTTGCACATCTACCTTTCAAAATCTTTCATTATGAGCTAATTTTCAGTTTATGATCTTTCATTTGAGCTAATTATCAAAGAGATTTAATCAAAAGCTAAAGAGTAGTTGCTTGTCATATAAGAGGTTTGTGTATTAGCATTATAAAGATTATGTGGTGTTTAAAGTTTTTGACCTCACTTTAGACTAGAATGTCTCTTAATGATAAAAATAAAATTTATATATGTTATAAGTAATATTGATGAAATTTCAATAATAAATTTTATTTCAATATTTGAAATTTATCTCAATATCTTATTACTCAAGTACATATTTAATAAGATGAAATTTCAATAATAAATTATTAATTAAATATTATAAATTATATTAGTATGTTATTACTCAAGAATAGATTTAATAAATCTCAAATAGATTGAGATTAATGACGCAAAATAGAATTAAATGCTAAAATAGAAGATATTTTAGTATTGATATTTTACAATATATTGATTTTCATGTTGCTAGGATATAACTTTCTTATGAAATTGATTACATCTAAAACTATTGATAAAAGATTAATCTAGATTAATAGATTGATTCTTCTCCTGGTTTGTTTGCTTTTAAAAATATTTATTTCTTAGATTTATCAAAATTAGCCTTTATGAGTGCATTAGTTGTCTTGATTCATGAGAACTTTGAAGATTTTATAAATAAATATTATTTATTCATTCATTCATTTTCTAGTAGCTTAGCATTGTCCGCATTCAAAATGCGGACAAATTTACTTTTCCTTCATTAACTCTGATGAATTAACTAAAATTGCATCTTAAATTACAGTATATGTATTTTATGAATATAAGAATTAAAGGTACAACATTAATTTTATAGAAAATATTTGTGTATTCAATTATGAATATTATGCATAAGGATAGATGGATTTGACTAGGAATATAGAAATGGAATTGTAGCATAACCCAACTTGAAGCAAATGATCATGGATATTCCCATATAAAATGGGTATAATCCAGGAATTTAAAAAATAAAAATAAAATTACTTCCCACATTTTTCAATTCAATTTTTCTTTCAAAATGATACTTTATTTTGGAAATTAAAAATATGATGATTTAAATTTCTATATAAAATAATAGAATACATTTACGTATTTAATATATTAATTTAATAATAGTAATAAATATTAAGTTATATATTCCAAAGATACTCCAGATAATCTGAAGATTTCTCGTACCACTAGAACTCAGCCTCATTTTACATGTTATGTGTTGTGGCTTGGCTTGATTGGACCTTCACATACTTCTTGTTATCCTACGCGGTCGCCTGTTTCTGTTCCCGAGAATGTTTGTTCAGTGTTAACCGAAACGGGTAGTCTACTGTACCCACCTAACTATGCCACGATTACGGATTTGAAATAGGTACTAGCCTTTGAACTTCGTTTCAGATGAGCAAATGAATCACATCAATCGGGGACGTGGATGTCTTTCCAAGTTACAACTTGACGCTGAGACGAACAATGATTTAAAAGTTTGCTGCATGTGAATTCAGTGTTTCTACACAGTCACAGGTTAAAAATTGGTGAGTAGGATCACTACTCCCGGTGGTTTCTTTCTTTATCCCATACTCGAGTGAACTGAATGTTAGTCTCGAAGCCTGAATACACTCGGTTATCTTTGTGAAGTCAAAATACTGTCATTGACTGCAACACTGCAATTCTTCATGTGTAAAAACTTTCGGTTCAGGTCTGTTAAAAGCCAGAACATCAACAGTTCGATTTCGTTTGAGTCGGAATCGTGTCTGTTCAAAAAAGCGCATGCCAAATTTTAGCTGAATCATTCTTGCTTCTCAAACAGATCAAGCCGATTTAGAAGGAATTGAGCGTGAGTAGATCAGAATTGGTACCCTGGATAGCTCTACCCGATGGAGTTCGAAGTTACGAGCCTGAAATGAGGGCCGAAGAATTGATGAACAACGTGGAACAGAAAGACGAGAAATTCATTGTATAACAATGAATAAGTAGATATCTGCTAAAATTTCGTAAAACGTTATCAGAAGTGAGTTGTGCAACCGCTTGGCGTGGAAGGGAGAAAAGGAAGTTTCGATGATAGGAGGTCGCTTACATGCGACAATGATTTGAAAAGACGGGTGCGATGGACGGAGATTGAAGTGGGGAAGATTATCGAATGTCTTGGCCGTAGAATGGAGTACTGTACACCTGGTACAATGAGAAGTCATGGACGGACAGACGACGCGGGGATTGACGGCTTGGACCGCGAAGAATGAAGAGGAGATGGCGGGTTACGCCTAATGTCCCAATGTGACGAGCCTTCAAGGTGGGAACATTTAGTGCATCTTGTGGTGTGCGGGATATCCTCCTGTGCTAGAGGGCAGGGGGTGCCGCCTGTCGTCACGAAATACGCAAGGGGCAATCAAATTGCAGAAACTGTTATTTAGACCTGAAGAATTCTGATTAATGACTTGACTGAAGCCGATTTCAAAAATTTGCAGAAAGGTAGAAAGATCAACTGATGATTGATTTAATCCAACCTGGAAAGCCAGGTAGAGAGAGACAACTGAAACTTCCAACTATATTACGTTGTTCGCTAGACTGCAGATCTATCGAGGTGCCGGCAGGAATAAATTGAAACATCCTAAGAGAAATACCTGTCTCTACATCTGTAAACCTCCGCAGGCTGCTGTGAATGCAGGCAGTAGGGGGTTTGTGAAGCACTTTGTGAAGATAAACACAAAGCCTTTCTGAGCGCACCACCATATTCGGAACAGCATCGCAAGAGTCGCAATGCATCGCAAAAGTGCATGCAGGGCCACGTTGCTGTGAACCGGAACATGCGAAGGCTCCGTTGAAAGAAGGTGGAAATAGGAACGAGGGCAGGTGCCGGGAGGAATGGTGCAGTACAGGCCGCAGAAGAGAGCACGGGTGCAAGAGCAGCATTCGGTGTCGACATTAGGCAAACCAGGATGCCCCGCTGATTTTGAAGGGCCTTTCAGATCCAACATTCGGTCGTTCCTTCATGACTTTGCTCGCGGCCCTGTGTCCGCAGCTCCTGCCCTCTCGCTGCCCGGTGTGCGGGCATGGACTCTTCCTCTGCGATGTGAAAGTGGTACCCCGCTTTCATTGTATATATTGGAGGAGACACCCTTGCTGTCTCCTATCCTTCACTGCGATCGATGTCGGGTTTTAGGTACGCTTTGTTAACTCTTCAAACTCCCCTGGAAGTGCTTGGCACTTTGTAAATCTGAATACGACAATGCGCTTTTCCTGCACGACCTTTGTATACTGTAGTGAGTGAGGGTATGACTGAATGCAACACTATAGAATTGACAGTCTGGATGTATTTCGGGAGCTTTCTTTAATCTTACAAACGCAGTAATGTACAGGGAAGGGAGAGTATGGAAGTACTGATGATCTTCCAGTTACTTCATGTCTCGTCCTATATAAGAGAGTTGACATGTTTAATAAATAGCGGTTCCCTTATACAAAGTGAAGCATCCTTCACTTCGTTCGATGATACACACTTTATTCGATGTTTTCAAAATAATGAAACTATAATTGGAGGAAAATAGCACACTGTCATGACTTGGTAAACCAAAATCGTATTCTTCTGACAACACTAGGAGAACCGTCCCCCTATAACGATACTCTGGTGCTCTTATAAGCTATGAGTGAGATCGTTTCCTTTAAGTGCAGTGACTGTGAGGACGAGTACTAATGATCCCCGAAGATCAACATAAATCCCATCTGCTCATCTTCTCCCTTTAGTTTGTCTCACATTTTACGTTTACGATGATCTCATTAAGGGAGACGCCCGGTCTCAGATCCTCCCTATGTATCTGCCCAAGACTGACGGTCAGCAACTGCGGTTCACAGCCAATCAAGATGTGAGGTTTTACATCAGGTCCTACTGGCTACAGTTGTCTTAAGTTGCAGCGCTCCACACTCAACCATACGATTATGCTTTTATTCGTTGGAAGCGCAATAACTCAATGTTCTCCACTTTAGTATTCATGCTCCCAATTGTTATCAAGTCTTCCACAGATGTTCTGATTACATGCGTTTGTATTTTGAGGAATTGTTTCTTGTTGTCTCTTCTCTATTTTGATGAGGGACCTTCATAACTTCATTAAACGAACGAAACTTACCCACTAAGAGTTTTTCTCGGTACACTTGTAAGGGCAAGTACAGTAGCCGCTCATGACAAAAATTTTGGAGCTTAAGTACAACCAGTAAACACGCAAATCGGTTACTTGCTCTAATATGCTCTAAACTCCATCTTTCCCTTCGTTTCTTTCCCCCCGTTCCGTTCTTGAAGGACTTCCAATGGACATGTCAAAGCTTGTCTAATTTGGCGACAATTGAACAGGTGGTATATCGAACTCTCTATGGTTTGTCGATGATGAGGTGCCTGGTATCCTACTTGAGAACTCTATTGACGGCCGCTGTGTTATGTCTGGATCACTAATTAACTCGCTAATTTCTATGTGACTGGAACTAGGTTGGGGACATCATCCGGTATGTCAACGACGCTATCATTTCATCATTGGAAGCATAGAGCTCGAGGAAAGCACTGGTGTTGGCAAAGGACGCAAATTATGTCTTGGTTGCAGCCGTGTTATTCCTGCTTCAACAAAAACGTAAGTAAACTCTGGATCTAATAACTGCCCGATCGGATGACAGGCAGTCCAAGGAGAATGTCTCTTCCGTTCGATATTTCCAACCTGTGTGATATGGATTAATGGGCAGGACTGTAGCTTATAATGATGTTATTGATGGTAGCTGTTTCGTTTTGTTTGAGACTGAAACACGCTCTCTACGTGTTGTAGTATGAAGAATTGAGAATCGAATGCGATTTTGCAGTTGCCCGGGATGCGGCTCGGACGCAACGAAGACCAAGGTTCTGGAAGCACGTACACATTTGCTGCATGGTGTGATTCACGGTAACGGGTACGGGCATTTGCTTCGGGTGAACGGCAGAGAGGGAGGCTCACATTCCTTGTCGGGCCGAGAAATTATGGACCTTTGGGATCGCCTCTGTACAATGCTTCGAGCAAGGTCAGCCACATAATTTATCTCCGTCTCGAGAACGTCCATAATGTCGCTGGTTATCATGTGATTTCCTTCGCGGCGCGTCTCTTTTACCGTCTGTAACACAGAGCTCTTCAGTTGAAATGGGAATGAAGTATCCACTCTCTACCACACTATCCCTGATGTTGCGTGCGCACACATGAGGGTTTGTACATAGTGAGGGAGAAGCCTATTCACTGACTTCTCTTCCATGTATATCCATATGTAGGGAAGTAAGCGTTATGGATGTTTCGAAGAAATATAACCTTGAATTTCGCCTCCTACACACAGTGGCTTATGGATACTGTTGGTATGGAGTTTGGGACTATTCCTTTGGCAGGGGTTCCTTTAACATTTCGAAAGAGATGTATACAAGGTCCTTGAAAACTATTTCTTGCGAACCACTAAAAGCGTTCACGAACTGTCAAAACACAAAGTTACCCGATATTGTGCGTTTATACAAAAGCTTGTCAAAACCATCGGCTGTAACCACTCTCGGAGAGTTGATTCGCGTGATGATGGAGCTGGTCGGCAAGCTTCGGAGGGAAGCGTTTGCAGTCAAGAACAAAAGAGATGGTGGTAATGTGGGAGAGAAGGTCGCTATTAGCCATCACAATCTGAAAGACACGGGTGTGTGCCGCTGGCCTTCCAAGAGGCTCGAACAAGCACAAGACGCCCTCCTGAATATTCTCCGTGCATCTGAGAAACCAACATGGCTGTCTCGACAGATCTTACGTGAAAATGCGCGTTCTCATATCGGTGACACTGGATTATTGGACTTCGTGCTCAAGGGGTTTGTGAATAAAACTGTTGAACGTGAAATTGTTCGCCGGAGGGTCAATGCAAGGACGAGAATGCTTGAATACCGGTACTTATCTTTTATCAACTTCGATATGCAAACGAAGCATTCCTGGTCTGCTTGCCTTGGCCTTGGTAGTGTTCATGAATAGAAGAGTTAGGACTTGCAAAACTGCCAGTGGTATCTTTTCAAACGCGCTTCCTGGTACGCAGTCGTCAGTTATTGTGGTAGCGCCATGAGATATTGTTTGAGAAGAAAGCTTGTATAAAGCGTTGATGTTATCTAACGCGCAAGTTAGCAAGAGTGAAGAGACGGTACCTCAAAATGTACACGACTACTCTCCTCGATAATATGAGTCAATACTGCTACACTATTTACCAATACATAATCATCTGAATGGCATCTCATGGAAGATCGTCTTGTGTATAAACTTGATCAGGTTAGAGGACTTGGATGAGCAAAAAGTTGATGATCTTCATGGTGGATTGAATGGTGAGCTTAGTGGAGCTGTTATCGGAGATCATCCCCAGTACAAGGATGTTTGCCAGCATCTCGCCTTCGTCTACCAGGCCGTGTTGGAAACCATGCCAGTTCCTTCTCAAATTTTACTGGATGTGAAGCAGAACATAAAGAACTACGAGGGAGAGCTAACCCGAGACCAGTGCCAGCTTGGTTTCACACAATCAGTTCACGGTCCTGGTGATGAGCCATACCGGGTACTTTGCTATCTGGATCTGCAGGAAAACGAAGGAAGAAGGCGCATACCCCCAGAATTAGTGGTGTTACCACGGAATGCTACCATTGGAGACCTAAAGCAGAGCGCGGAGAAAGCATTCCGGGATGTATATCTAAGTTTCGAGAGGTTTCAAGTTCTGAGAATTTCGGAACTGGACGGCGCTGAAGACTACCAGAAGCTTTCGGCCAGGTTCAGCAATATCCGCTGTCACCTAACTTTCCAAGTTACTGGTATAGATGAAAGTTCTCCTGGTCGGCGCGAGGCTGGTGCTGAGGAATGGGTAGTTAGGTGCCATTGTGGGACCGAAGACGATGATGGAGAGCGGATGGCCGAATGTGGATTGTGTAAAATCTGGCAGCACACTCGGTGTGTTGGGATTCAGGATTCTGAACCAGTTCCTCAGAATTTTATTTGCGATTGTTGCTACAGTTTCCACCCGCCAACAGGGTCGGGAGTGTGAGTAATGTCCTTGAAAATTCTTAGGATTCGCTCAGCGCAACAGCAAACCATCCGTATATTCCAACCCGCAGGAATGGAATTTTTGTACATTAGAAATAGCAGAATAAATTTGTACATGAGAAAACATTCTTCTAAGCCCTGGAGCTAATGAGGATATATAGAACCCTAAAATGAGTAACGCAGGAGGATCTTGCAAGGTCTTGATCCATCTAACCAGTAAAATCCATCGTTACGAACTCCGCAGTCTCTAAGAACAATCACTGCAGGTCCACACTCCTCTTCTCAAATAAGAGAAATAACAAAGGATGATGAGAAAGGTGTCCATTTTTGTGTGAGTGTCACTTCATCTTGAATAAACTTGGATACTACATGTAGTCGATTGATACCATCACTTTACACCCGAACCGCAACACCCAGTGTGTTTACCTCAGAGAAGTTAAAAGCTTGTCCTTGAAACAGGTCTACGAGTTCGACACTCCTCTTCAACTTCTATTTGGCCCATCCATGGCTTCCTGCCAACCAGAGATTGCAATTTCAATCCTCCTAGGGCCGGAGGAAGTTCCCGCATTGCATAATACAATCCAGCACAAGAACAATGAAATATGAACACAGTCTCCGACTATTCCACCCTAATATTTCGTGCCGCTATTCGCTCCATAGCTGTTTGCGCTGGAACGAACGACCTATGCACCGATCTGCTCTGAAGCTTATTTCAACTTTATATTCAAGCCTTGGTATGGACATGCAATCTAAAACAGTGTCATATTGGTTTAGCATGGCGCCAGTTCTGAGTGAGGACTCTCATATATTTTTGATAAGTTGGGTGCCTAATGCTCTCTCCAAATGAGGACCTACTCTCTTGTGTCATCATAAAATTTATAACCTTCATTGCGTCATATGTGTAGCTATATTCTATCCTTTACATCCTTGATAACATCATAAGTAGCTGTCCTCTGTCGTCTTTATATCCCTAATGATACCTTGATTAAGTTATCTTTTGCTTTCCAAAAGTGCATCAAGTTTTCTGGACCCTTGTTGCATCTAAAATTCTAAGTTAGAAACACTCTCACAAACATCTGAAGTAGTACCACATTCACTTCATCTAGTACGCACAGTGTATTAGGCCAAACCCAAACATCATCATTGTAAGAAATGGTTGGTGCAAGTGAAATGCTTTAAAACTTATTGACTTGCACAAACAAAGAATTTACAAATATACTGTTTAGTGAATATTACAATCACAAAAATAAACAGTAGCATCATTTACTTAAAAAAATTAGCCATTTTATCTATTTGACAAGAAGTGGAATGAATCAAAAGGCAAAATACTCTTCTTGGTTATTGTCTTGTGGGAACTTATAAAGGATTAAAAAGATGTTTTTCAATTATTTATACTGTTTTTTATGTGTAAAAAACTGTGTTGAAATTTTGATGAGTAGAAATTCTCTGAAATAATAAATATCTTCAAGAGATGATCATCATATTTGATGGATGATCTATGGAAACCCATAAAAGTTTCAAATAAAATTTCATAAGTAAGTAATTAGTAAATGGGTAATTGAGCGATTGATTTCAAAATTCAATGATAAAGATCTTTATAAATAAAAAAAATAAAAAAAATAAAAAAAGACATTCAAATTGAATATTTTGTAACAGATCCGCATATTCCTTAGTTTGCTGAAATGATTCTCATTCTCTTATCCTTTTCTTGATCAATCAAATTTGGTACACTTTACTCAGTTCTTATTACACATTTTCAATAATAAGATTGAATTTGAAGTTTTTACTACAAAACACTGCAAACTAGAAGTACACTGCAAACTGAAGAAAAGCACGAGTTGAACTTCAATTCATGAAGAAATTATAAGAGAGATTAATTAGATGGTTGGATGAAAGTAAAATAGGATAACTAATAACAATAATTTTATTCTTGTCTATTATAATAAAGGATTAAATGAATGAAGAAAATATCTGATCCTTCCGGTCTCGCTTTACGCTAAATGATTGCGTGCCTTTCTGAGATTCCAACGACTCATATGCATCATGTTCTGGCCTTATACTCTAAGGAACTGAATTAGACAGTTAGAAGAGAAAAGAACAAGTTTACAGTTAGATTAATAAGGATAATTATAATATGATGCCTGTACTGATAACGGATTAACGGAAGATTAACGCGGCTACCTTAAATCCAAGGACGAGAGTGAAGTATAGGCCGATACTTATAGACCCGTGGAAATAATTATGGATATCCCGAAGAACATTTAGTTTTAGAATGAGTCTGGCAAAAATCAGGAGAAGTTCTAGTAAGATTCATTTTCATTTCAGTTCCTTATTTTGAAATTTGCGTAAGCTATGTGGACCGCGTGTCGACAATCTATCTTTTAGTCAACACGACCTTTCAAAATAATAGTTAGAAATCTCATTCCGATGCTTTTAATCAACTTACAAAGAAGGTGATCTATTAGTCGTAAGTTCAAGTGAGAAAAAGAAAAGATCACATTGGATTTAGGGTATAATATTTTGCGGAATATGTGTTAATTTCATGATATAATTCACACATAGAGCACTCGTTCCTACTCTATTGGTGCTCAATACAATTCTATGGAATCTTGGAATTGAAAAGGGCTAGGATTTCCACCTCATTAAAAAAAAATTTTATTCACTAAATAAGTGTGAGTAGAAGATGGATGCTTTTTCTCTTTGGCATAAGAACTTTTATTGTGAGGAAATTTATTTCTATAGAAAAATTACTGATCAATAAATTATCATAATAAACAGCACGGTTTTTCATTTAACTGAAGACAGAATTCACAAAAGGTATTTATTTAATATTTTAATTTTGCTTGATAATATACTAGAAAGTTTATGTTTTGCTCGCATGAATGTCGAGTGCTATGTCCAGACATGTTAAAAATTTGCCGTTCGACACGAGTTGAATTGTGAGGGGATAGGGAGAAGACGAGAGGCCGAAAGCACATCGAGTAGTGTAGTTTTAGCTATTTCTTCATCCTGGAACTTAATATTGTATTCCACTGCATGGCAGTAGCTCATAGCCGAATTCCTTTGGCTTCGGCACCGGCGCCCCTTCTCCTCTTTCGATATCACAGTTCGTAGGGACAAAGCAGCTTGATTGATCCTGTGAAGAGAGGCGAAGGAGAGCGGGTTTGAAGCCGAATCAAGAAAGTTGCTGGGGCAATTTGATCTCCTGAACTTTCGTGGTATGATGGTCAAAGAATCATGAAACAATCCTACACAGATTGTCCATCTGGAGCAGCCACAGAAGATGGGGGCTTGTTCCTTGAAATTCACATTCTAATGGGAGACGCTTCTGCCTCTGGATTCACTCAACTTCAAAGCAGGAACATAAAGAATCCCATGTAGATAAGAGCAACCCGAGCAAAACTCAATTGTAATCTTGAGATGAATTGCTGCTCGACAGTGAGCAAATGCTGCTTCCTTTGTATGTAATTCTGATCCAATTCTATAGAAGTGACTGCAGTGGTCTAGCTTTTATGGTACATAAAAAACATTCATCCTTTATGGATGGGCCCCGTAGCGGCGCACTTGGTTTAGGTTACATACAGTACTGTAGCTTTCAACGTCGGACTAGACACAATCCTCTCTAATGACTTGTCACCTGTTAATTTATCATAAATCCTTGGAATCAGCCCAAACTGTGCGTCAGTTCCTGCATACTACTCGCCACATCGCTTCCGAATTCCAACAGTTCATAGGAAGATCACCTCAGTTATCTCCTGAATCTGCTCATGGAGAAACGAAAGTGTGTTAGCGATGTGGCTAAAGGCTGTCTGGAAAAATGCGCTTGCACTAGGTATTTGTCGCTTCAACTGCTGAGTACAAACCGTTCGGCGCTGAACAGAACCCTTCATCCGTTTCTTCCCTGCACCTGAGAAGATCAGAACATAAGGTATTTTGTAAATTGCAACGTGATCAAATTTGTAGCATCTGTCTTGAACTTTCAGGGAGGACATCATTGTACCCTGAGTCTCTACTTACAAACTCACTCGGATAGTAGAATATCCAATATTGCGTATGACTTACCGCTGTTGTTTCCGAATTCCGCACTCAGCTTCGGTTGTGAGCGAATTTTATATATTTATACATTCATTTTGAAAGACCCCGTTCGGTGTAGTTATGGTCTCATGTACTTCCGTCACCTCTTCAAGTCCAAAAATTAATCAAAAATCCTTTTGGTGGGATCCAGATCGACTTACTGGAGATGGTGAAAGCCAATGAGTCTGTTCCTTTCAACTACTGTTGCTATAAGAACTTCTCTCGTCCGGAGAATCGCAAGTTTTGAACCATTAGGAGCTGTATTGAAGAACTGGACGACGCTGAAGACAGCCACAGGCTTACAGTGAGGTTTCACAATGCCCTACACCACTTTATTCCGCAAGTTAATAATATAGCTTAAAGCTCTCCTGGTCCGCATCAAGGAGTCACCGTGAGTTGTTGGTTGTCATTCTGGTCTTGGAGACGGTTATGGATCGCCTAAGGTAGAGTTTTAAATCTGGGAATAAATTGGATGTGCTGAGATGATATTCAGTATTCTCACCAGGTCTCCCTAAAGTTTATTATTACCTATCTCTCCTAAATCCTATTCTCCTAATTTTATTTGCGATCTTTCCTGTAGTTTCAACTGGTCCACTGGGTCTGAACTCGACGGTGAGGGTGTACCTGAAACTACATGCAATCCACCTTAGGTAAGCGCAACCACTTCAATGAGAAATAAAATGTATTTCCATCTCATGCATGTCGCATGATGATGATTCTAACGAGGTAGCCCAGTTCTTTATTATGTGGACCTCTTCCAGCAGTTATCACGGTCAAGAACATCTCACCTTGCCATCGCAGAAGCCGGATCGAACCCTTGACTTAGTTCATCAGACTCGTGAGTCGAATTTGCACCAGTACCGCCTCTCATTCCTGGGCAGTTTCCGTCCTCCTCGCACTCAGTTGCCTTGTCTCCGTTATCATTCACATTCCCGACCCTCTGAGAAAAGCTTGCTCTCTTTGCGAGAAAGCCTTCGTCGGAACTCATGACAGAGGACGTACTTCCTCACATGGATCTCCACAGCACCATGGTATTTCCCTGGCGCAATAACAAAGTATCATACACAGTCCCCCATTCCTCTACAATCCCTGATCGATTATAACCCCACATTCGTCACCCCTCGCCGGCAACAACTATAAGAATCGTTATGAGAACGAAGATTCTCCAGTCTTTACAAACTGTGGGCTCCTTGAGCACCTTGGACAGGAAAACGATACTGAACTCCATAATGTTTGCAAAGTGACAAATGTGTCCGAACCCTGACACTGCTACTTCAGATCGATTGAAGCAGATTCAAACAAACGTTATCGCCGTTAAATCGCATTTATCCACGACTCGAAGTGGCATTGAAAGAATGGCAGCCGCCGAGAAGTGATCTCTCACTGCAGCGCTATCTAGAAAATGCTGTTGGTGCTGCACTGAATTTCATGGATGGAATAGTGTACAGGACCGTCTGTCTGTCTCTCTCTTTCTGAAAATCATGTAAGCAGTTCCACCGGGTGGGAAACCGAAGAAGCTCTTGAGACAATACATCTACACGAACCTGTAACTGGCACCTTTCGTGTCTATCTTGAGTAAAGCCATATCGTGTGAATGTAAAAACTTCATGAGTACCTAGAAACAGATTTTATGGGGTGAAAACAAGCAAATTGCATAATTAGATGTTTTGAATTGAATTCAATACCATCTACATTAATCTTCACGAAATGTTCCTTGATTTACAAGCAATATTTTACAAAACTCTTATACCTTATGCATCTACTTGTTCTATTGAAAATATGTCAAAGTAAAGCGGAGAGAAAAGTCTATTGATAACAGGAAATGTTTTGTGTAGAGCTTGATGTTTGATAGCACCTGATTAAACTTCTAAGGGTTTCCAAATAGAAACGATCAGAAAGGAATCAGGAAAGTAGTTAACCTTTTGCGACACTAAGGTACACGAGAAATGGTACATTCTTAGCGAGAAATCGTTGACCCGGGGCGTTGTTGGCTATGTTGGGGTCTCAAGGATGAGCTTATATAAGAGAATGCTTGGTTTTATCCTCTCCCCCTAGAATCGCACATGATTGCTATAGTGAGAAAGTAAGCTACTTTATGTTACTCACGCCACTTGCACGCCCTCATGGGTCACTAAAAAACAAAAGTAAATGGTTATGCTAGAAGGTGCAAAATTAATTGGAGCAGGAGCAGCTACCATTGCTTTAGAGGGAGCTGCTGTAGGTATTGGAAATGTACATTTCATCTTGATTATCAGATTTTTATTATTGGATTTTTTAAATTTGTATCAATTTTGTTTTTAATGAATGTAATCATCATTATTCCATCATTAAATTTCTTCAATTGAATAAGTAAAAAATATACATATTTTAGTCTTAGAAGTAAGTTATTATAATATCGTCTTGAAAAATGTGCTCAAATCTTCTATATTCTATGTCTACCGTTATCAAAATAGTATTATTGTGTTGTTCTTTAAATGAAGTTAGGGTATTGGAGCTCCATTTAGTATTGTCGAGTTATAGTCTTATTTTTCACTTTTTTTTATTTTCTACAGTTATAGAGCCTTATTATTGTGCTCCTAATTTAATCACAACTCATATTAATTGCTGGTGTGCATTCAGTGTTAGTATGTCATGCAAAAATTGCTACATATGAGTGAATTTGTAGTGATATAAAGTAGCCTTATTATACAATAAATTATCAAAATGGTACATAGGCTCAGAAAAGGACTCAAAGTTTAATTTTAAGAAACTTTGGGTCAAAAGTTGTCAAACACAACTTTTGGCGTGAGGAGTCACTTCATTCTCAGATTCGAGATCAAGAGTATGTAATCAAATCCACTTACTTGTCATATCTAGATGTAACTTAGCTCTTAGTTCATTTATAGAGTGATACAATGACACAACAAAGAATGTGCACGATTCAATCGAGATTTGATTTCTCAAAGTACCTTCTATTGTAGAAAATTGATAAGAAGGTGTTTTGTCTTTACAAGAGAAAGGAATAAGAAGTATTTGATATTTTTTGAACGCAATATACATTGGAACACATACAATGTATATCCCTAAAATTCTATTCAAAAAATAACACTTGAATTTAAGATAGGATATTTTTACCTTGTGAGAACTTATTGTTTGAAACTCATCTAAATATAGCATTGCATTTATAATCATATGGAGTCACTCAAAATTCCAAAGTTTGTGCTTTGATTTACCTCATTGATTCAAAACATACCATCTATGACTTCAACTCAAAGTGCATTTTTTTATATATCTCTCTTCTATTATAAAATTCAAAACAATTAGGACACTCTAGTCTTACAATTACATTAAGAAGGAAAAGTGCCATTCTTTATGAACTCCTTAATTGACTTTGGCTACAGTAATTGGATCTCCAAAATAATATCTCAAGTTTGACTTTCGTTAAGTTAATATCTAACGGAACCAATTTCATCTACTCTAGCTAGGAAGTCATCATAACACTATACTAATTATATCTTTAACAAACTTTAAATTGGATCTTATTCATCAAAGCGCACACCACAATAAGTCATCTAACTTGAAAGCTCTTCTAATTGAAAATTTTCTGTTTAAACCACAAATTTACTCCTTAAACTAGTTTGCTTAAATATCTCAAAGAGAACAAGGAATTCCTCTCAATTACTCCATTATGAACTTTAAATTTTGGATCATACTTTTCAAAGACTTGATCTGATTGGCAACTCTTGGACCACCATCAACTTGGGACTTGAAGCCCCTAGAACTAGACACAATGATGAGTTGTTTACATGGAAGATGCTAAGATTGAGATGGGAGTAAGAAGTATGGATAAGAAATTGAGCTAAAACCTCATACCGTGGATCAAGTATTTGCTGTGATACATAGGTGAGTTTATGATATAAGGACGTTGAAGCTATCTTGAAATGGTTACTATGTCAGAAGCAATAGACTAAGGTAGCTCTAAGCTTGTCCACCTCCTTGTCATATAATTTGTTATCATGATAGCCTCCTACTTGAATAAATTGGCTACAATGACCTCATTAGTGGTTTCACTTGGGTACCTATAGATTTCATAGCAATTCCATAGAATGCTTTATGTTTTTTCTTGTAAGATATATAGGGTGTCTTTGGAAGCGATCCATTAATTTTATGAAATCAATCTATTTCTATAAAATGACATGTATTAAATATTTAATTATAATTTTCAAAAATTATTTTAACATTATTTATTTACTCATTTAGTTTAAATTTTAGTGGGTGTGGTTTATTAAGTTGATCCATAAAATTTTAAGAAAACAACTTCACTTTCATAGCAATTTTCAATAATATTCAATTGGATCATCTATAAATATGCGATTGAAGCCTCTAATTTTGATGCAATACAATTTTATCTCAGAACTCTCTAGCCTCTTTGTTAAGTTTTTGAACTTCCATCTTCTCCTCAAGTCAAGTATTCTTTGCCTTCAAGTTCTTAATTTGACTACCAAATGTGATACTCTAGAACTTGATCCACTACATCACCATAATGACAATTTTGACCTTGCTTATAGAAAAAACCTGTGTATTGTAGTCTAGCAATGAGAACATGTCTTCATTCCACATCAGCCCAAGTTCTCTCCAAGGTAGTTAAAATAACAAAGGGGATGCTTTATACCCTAGTTTGTTTTGATTCCTTATTCTTAGGTGATAAGCACTAAGTTGGATGTTGTTCTACTCGTTTGTCAGTTGAAGTTTGCCTTTGGATCCCATAACATCTATTAGGTTGATCTAGATACCATGGTGATCCAAAACTGTAGTTTCTTATACTTAGATAATTCCAGCTGTCCAAGTTGGCTAAGTATCTAAAACTGCCAGGAAGGGCCTGCAACTCTGAACATCCCGTGCATTTTCAATTCCTTCAGGGAAAGAAGTCCCCCAAATTATTTATGCAATGACCGCAGCTCCTTACACCAAGATAAGTTCAGCTGTTCCAAATTGGCTAAGTTCTCAAAACTGCAGGGAAATGACTGTAGTTCCTCACACCTAGATAAGTCTAGCTGTTCCAATTTGGCTAAGTTTCCAAAACTGCTGGGCAATGACTATAGTTTCTTGTTCCTAGATAAGTCTAGCTGTTCCAATTTGGTTAAGTTTCCAAAATTGATGGGCAATGACTATAGTTTCTCACACCTAGATAAGTCTACCTATTCCAAGTTGGCTAAGTATCCAAAAATTTTAAACAACTTTAACTTTAAACATTGACCGATATCCAAACTCTTCAAGAAAAGAAGTCCCCCAAATGATTCCGGCAATGACCGCAGCTCCTGACACCAAGATAAGTCCAGTTGTTCCAAGTTAGCTAAGTTTCCAAAACTGCTGGGAAGGGCCTGCAACTCTGAACACCCACCAATAGTCAATTCCTTCAGGCGATGAAGTCACTCAAATGATTCTGACAATGATTGCAAATACTTGCAACCATAGAAGTATAGATGTTCTAAGTTGACTAAGTTTCCAAAACTTTGGGGAAGAGCCTGCAACACTCCAAAATGCTCCATCTCCAATTTCTTCAGATGAAGAAGTTGCCCAAAGGACTTTGGTGGTGACTTCAGAGTAGTAAGGGACCGAATCCAATGACCACAAGATGACAAAATCTCATTCATCTGCAAATGTTGTAAAAAATTCCCATCCTACTTTATAACCTTGTACCAACCAGTTTCTCTACATTGATGATGAGGTTCCGCCTACGTTTGGTCCACCCATCTGCATCTTCATCACTCACTTAAGAGTGTGGTTCTACATTGTGTCCTATGGAGGACAAAGGATAGCTACCCATGATGCCATCAGGGATATAGTGTTTGTTATGGCACAAAATAGTGGATATCTTGCTTGGAAGGAGTGTTCATCAATTTTGCAGACTACACTTGTCAAAGCAAACTTAAACTTGGTTCTAGATGATCAGGTGACAATGGTGGATGTTGTGGTTATAGACCCTACGCATGATGGAATTTTGGAAGGAGTGATTACTCATCCTCCTGGATGGATGGCGAGTAGAGCAACAACAAGCAAGGTCTCCAAGTATAAGAGTATGCAATGAGGTCACCTCTTCGGTCCTCTAGTTTTGGAGTTATATGAAGTGATGAACATATCATTCAACACATTTGTTAGGGAGTGCTCAATAGCTTATCATATTAGACACCAAGGGGTACCACTCTCACTGTCACTTTCATACTTTGTACCATACGTTAGACAACATGTGTATGTTGCTCTACAGAGAGCATTGGCTGGTACAATCCATCGGAGAGCAATTACTTTAGGTGATGTTCCTTCGGATGCTCTGGTAGTTTGTAGACCTTATGACTTACATAGCTCAGATATCTTAGATGCGGTAGGGTAAATTTCTTGTATTGATATTATTGGGGCCTAGCCTTTTCTCCATAAGTATAGGAGGCAGTGTGAAAAACAACCAACTCTTTCAAGGTAAAAGGCAAAACATTGGTGTCACCAGAATCCCAACTGAGCATGGTAATTTTTGGTGGCAATTGGAGATGCCGCTCTGCACATCTTTTGCACGGCTCTTGGTCTTGGAATACCAAGTAGCGAAGTCCTTTAAGTCACTTAAGTCACGACAAAATGCTCGATGCTCTTCGCATTTTGCAAGGTCTCTCCTCATCACAACAATCTCTATTGTACTTGATATAATCTCCAGGTTCCTCTACCATTTGGTGGAAATCAGATTCTTCGGCCCTTGAGCTCCCTTAAAAAATGGAATGAAAACTAAAATTATCATAAACGAAAGGTAAAGCTGAAATTGTCATAGGTCTAGTGCATCCATCCATCGTGATGTGTAGAAAACGACTCCAGGTCTTCATGCCTAACTATCAAGTAATCATAAGGACCCTTTTTCCAGTAGCACCGCTTCAAAGTTTCTCCTTGTTCGAGGAGAATGGATGTATGACACCCAAAATTACAAAGAGTATAACGGCTACAAGTTCCCGATGATGTTCACGCACAACAATGTCTTTCGGACTCCTTTCCAGTTTAGATTTTCAAATGAATTCAGATTTAGAAAACATAACTGATAAATATATTTAATTTAGATGGGAAAACTGCGTTGTTTATGGGAGAGAAAGAGTTTGTAAAGGAAACCGGAAGTGCCTCGTAGTTACCATCCAGCGGATTGCGCTCGATTTTACCTTTCTGCAGTGCAATCCTGATGCCCAAAGTTCGAAGGTGCTCGCGCATTCGAAGCTCAAACTCACCTCACGATCATCCATCTCTCCACTATATACAAGAGATCTGTCTATCAAGACTTGCCACCTATGGCGTGCATAGCCGTGCATGGATGACCACGCCGTCATCGTATCTTCATCTGAAGTAATCCTCCTCAAAGAACTCCCCAAACTGTGTATATAGCGACGCGTGCCGAAATATTCATAGGCATAGCTTGTTGTAAATATGGCCGCAGCATCAAGAAATATTTCCAACTCCTCTGTTCCAAGATTGTTCGATACTCACCCTTAGTTTACCTCATACTTGATCCTCCAGACCATTCAACCTTCTGAGTCTCCTGCTTGTAGAGCTTCCGGAATTTCTTCCCACATCCGTTTGTCTGTTTTCCCTCTCAGTAACCTTCCATCTTCTCTTCAAGTCAAGTATTCTTTGCCTTCAAGTTCCTAATTTGACTACCAAATGTGATACTATAGAACTTGATCCACTACATCACCATAATGACAATTTTGACCTTGCTTATAGAAAAAACCTGTGTATCATAGTCTAGCAATGAGAATATGCCTTCATTCCACATCAGCCCAAGTGCTCTCCAAGGTAGTTAAAATACCAAAGGGGATGCTTTGTAACCCTAGTTTGTTTTGATTCCTTATTCTTAGGTGATAAGTTGGACGTTGTTCTACTCGTTTGTCAGTTGAAGTGTGCCTTTGGATCCCATAACATCTATTAGGTTGATCTAGATACCATGGTGATCCAAAAATTTAGTTTCTTACACCTAGATAACTCCAGCTGTCCAAGTTGGCTAAGTATCTAAAACTGCCAGGAAGGGCATGCAACTCCGAACAGAACTTCCGTGCATTTTCAATTCCGTAAGGGAAAAAAGTCCCCCGAATTATTCCTGCAATGACCGCAGCTCCTTACACCAAGATAAGTTTAGCTGTTCCAAATTGGCTAAGTTCCTGAAATGCAGGGCAATGACTGTAGTTCCTCACACCTAGATAAGTCTAGCTGTTCCAATTTGGCTAAGTTTCCAAAACTGCTGGGCAATGACTATAGTTTCTCATACCTAGATAAGTCTAGCTGTTCCAATTTGGTTAAGTTTCCAAAACTGATGGGCAATAACTATAGTTTCTCACACCTAGATAAGTCTACTTGTTCCAAGTTGGCTAAGTATTCAGAACTTTTAAACAACTTTAACTTTACACACCGACCAATATCCAAACTCTTCAAGCAAAGAAGTCCCCCAAACCGATATCCAAACTCTTCAAGCAAAGAAGTCCCCCAAATGAATCCGGCAATGACCGCAGCTCCTGACACCAGGATAAGTCCAGTTGTTCCAAGTTGGCTAAGTATCCCAAACTACTGGGAGCAGCCTGCAACTCTGAACACCCTTGCATTTTCAATTCCTTTAGGGAAAGAAGGTGCATGAATGATTTTGGCAATGATTGTAGTTTATTGCACAAAGATAAGTCTAGCCATACCAAGTTAGCTAAGTTTCCAAAACTGCTGGGAAAGGCCTGCAACTCTGAACACCCACCAATATTCAATTCCTTCAGGTGATGAAGTTGCTCAAATGATTCCGACAATGATCGCAGATACTTGCAACCATAGAAGTATAGATGTTCTAAGTTGACTAAGTTTCCAAAACTTTTGAGAAGAGCCTGCAACACTCTTGATCTCCAATTTCTTCAGATGAAGAAGTTGCCCAAAGGACTCTGGTGGTGACTTCAGAGTAGTAAGGGACCAAATCCAATAACCACAAGATGACAAAATCTCCTTCATCCACAAACATTGTCAAAAATTCCCATATTACTCTATAACCTCGTACCAATCAGTTTCTCTACATTGATGAGGTTCCGCCTATGTTTGGTCCACACATCTGCATCTTCATCACTCACTTAAGAGTGTGGTTCTACATTGTGTCCTATGGAGGACAGAGGATAGCTACCCATGATGCCATCAGGGATATAGTGTTTGTTATGGCACAAAATAGTGGATATCTTGCTTGGAAGGAGTGTTCATCAATTTTGCAGACCACACTTGTCAAAGCAAACTTAAACTTGGTTCTAGATGATCAGGTGACAATGGTGGATGTTGTGGTTATAGACCCTACGCATGATGGAATTTTGGAAGGAGTGATTACTCATCCTCCTGGATGGACTGCAAGCAAAGCAACAACAAGCAAGGTCTCCAAGTATAAGAGTATGTAATGAGGTAACCTCTTTTGTCCTCTAGTTTTGGAGTTATACGGAGTGATGGACATATCATTCAACACATTTGTTAGGGAGTGCTCAATAGCTTATCATATTAGACACCAAGGAGTACCACTCTCACACTCATTTTCATACTTTGTACCATACATTAGACAACATGTGTATGTTGCTCTACAAAGAGCATTGGCTGGTACAATCCATCGGAGAGCAATTAATTTAGGTGATGTTGGATGCTTTGGTAGTTTGTAGACCTTATGACTCACATAGCTCGGATATCTTAGATACGGTAGGGCAAATTTCTTGTATTGATATTATTGGGGCCTAGCCTTTCCTCCATAAGTATAGGAGGCAGTGTGCAAAACAACCAACTCTTTCAAGGTAAAATGCAAAACATTGGTGTCACCATAATCCCAACTGAGCATGGTAATTTTTGGTGGCAATTGGAGATGCCGCTCTGCACATCTTTTGCACGACTCTTGGTCTTGGAATACCAAGTAGTGAAGTCCTTTAAGTCACTTAAGTCACAAAAAAATGCTTGATGCTCTTCGCATTTTGCAAGGTCTCTCCTCATCACAACAATCTCTATTGTACTTGATATAATCTTCAGGTTCCTCTACCATTTGGTGGAAATCAGATTCGTTGGCCCTTGAGCTCCCTTAAAAAATGAAATCTAAAACTAAAACTATCATAAATGAAATGTAGAGCTGAAATTTTCATAGGTCTAGCGCATCCATCCATTGTGATGTGTATCCATCCATCCATCCATCGTGATGTGTATAAAACAACTCTAGGTCTTCATACCTAACTATCAAGTAATCATAAGGACCTTTTTTTCAGTAGTACCGCTTCAAAGTTTCTCCTTGTTCTAGGAGAATGGATGTATGACATCCAAAATTACAAAGGAGGAGATGACACCTATAGCATTTTTGGGTAGTTGTGCTCTCTCAACACCCCTACTTTGTTCCCATTTTGTGGTTGTTGATAGGCCGATTTTGGAAACTTATGTGACAGAGGTGGAGGGAGGATACTATTCTCTCCAGGTGTTATTGCGGCAGACAAGAGATAGTCTATCCCCTCAAGCACGAGAGGATTTTCCATCTTTTGCTTCATTATTGTCAGATTGGACTAGAGGTTTATAGTCTTCCTTGATGGAGCGATAGTGTGAGCATATGCTATATTCTCTCTTAGTCAACTCATCCATTCCTCAGGCTACTAGAGCACGTCTTTGCTCTTGCTCCGGCAAGGGTGCAGGCTCTTGGATCCTAGCTCGACCGTGCATTAGGGCATTTTGACTTGCACCAACTACTTTCTCTATAGCAATGAGGTTTTGCCTAGGTTTGGTCCACCCATTTGCATCTTCATTACTCACTTGTGAGTGTGGTTCTATACTAGATGCAGCAGTGGTCCACATGACACGGTGTCCTTTTGGAGGACAGAGGATAGCTACCCATGATGCCATTAGGGACATAGTGTTTGTTATGGCACGAGAGAGTAGATACTTGGCTTAGATTTTTTGTATGCTTTCCAGATGACACGTGTCAGGGCAGACTTATACTTGGTCCGAGATGATCAAGTGACAGTAGCGGATGTTGTGGTTACGGACCCTACATGGGATATAGTTTTGGAGGGAGTGATTAACTATCCCCCTGGATGGGCGGCGAGTGCAGCAGCAAGTTGCAAGGTTTCCAAGTATAGGGGCATGCAGGGAGGTCACCTCTTTGTTCCTCTAGCCTTGGAGTTATATGGAGCGATGGACACGGCACTTGACACATTTGTCAGGGAGTGCACGAGAGCTTATCATGTTAAGCGTCAGGGGGTATCACTCTCTTTCATACCTTGTAGCATATTTAGACAATGTGTGTCCTGTGCTCAGTAGAGTGCAGTGGCTGGTGCAATCCATAGGAAAACAATCACATTAGATGATGTTTCTTCGGATGCTCCGGTTGTATGTAGACCGTACTATTTGCATAATTTGGATCTCTTAGATGCGGTTGGACAGATTTCTCAAAAAGACTCTATTGGGGCTTAGCCCCATGTTACCTGTTTTGTCTCTCTCTTGTATGGCTTGATGGGGTCTTCCCATCCTTCGTTTTTCCTACGCGGTTGCCTTTTTCTAAAATTACTAAGAGTATACCGGCTACAAGTTCCCGATGATGTTCACGCCCAACAATGTCTTTCGGACTCCTTTTCCGGTTTAGATTTTCAAATGAATTCAGATTTAGAAAACATTACTGATAAATATATTTAATTTAGTTGGGAAAGCTGCGTTGTTTATGGGAGAGGAAGAGTTTGTAAAGGAAACGGGAAGTACCTCGTACTTACCATCCAGCGGATTGCGCTCGATTTTACCTTTCTCCAGTGCAATCCTGATGCCCAAAGTTCGAAGGTGCTCGCGCATTCGAGGCTCAAACTCACCTCACGATCATCCATCTCTCCACTATATACAAGAGATCTGTCTATCAAGACTTGCCACCTATGGCGTGCATAGCCGTGCATGGATGACCACGCCGTCATCGTATCTGCACCTGAAGTAATCCTCCTCAAAGAACTCCCCAAACTGTGTATATAGCGACGCGTGCCGAAATATTCATAGGGATAGCTTGTTGTAAATATGGCCGCCGCATCAAGAAATATTTCCAACTCCTCTGTTCCAAGATTGTCGATACTCACCCTTAGTTTACCTCATACTTGATCCTCCAGACCATTCAACCTTCTGAGTCTCCTGCTTGTAGAGCTTCCGGAATTTCTTCCCACATCCGTTTGTCTGTTTTCCCTCTCAGTGACCTTCCTACCACCTCTAGGGTTAAGGGCAATCCATCACATCTTGCCACAATTTCCACTATTATCTCCTCCAACTTATTTGGAGGTCCATTCTTGCCTGGAAACGCATGTGTAATGAATAACTATCTAGCATGTTCACTCCCCAAAACTCGACTGACCTATATCTTGTCGCCGAATAGGGTAAAAAGCCTTTCATCTCGGCTTGTGACTAAGAAACAATTTCTCTCAGCATCATTCTCCGTAGCTATTTCATCCAATAACTCTACATCTTAATTTTTCTCGACGTCATCAAATATGACAAGGAGTTTCTTCTTTGTCATCTCATCCCACCTGCTATCACTGTAATCACCTCCAGGATGGGGACTTATGTGTTTCCAGACTTCTTCCTTCACCTTTCTCTTGTCCCCTGTAATCTGCTTCACTTCCGCTACAAAACAGGCGTATTCAAACTGGGCATTGATCTCATTGTAGAGCAACTTTGCTGGGGTGCTCTTCCCATTCTCCTCCCATCCCACAGAACCCAACAAACGAACGTCCCTGCTCAATTTCTGCAGTAACGGCTTGTAAACGCGACTCTGCACCCACTGGGTTCATTGAGAGTGCTTTCCTCCGCCTTGTGTGCCATTGCGTACTTGCACCTGCAACAATAGTTAGAGGGAAGTGGAATTTAGAAACTGTGCACACAGGTCGTGTTTTCTGGTGTCATTCAGATCACACAACAGATATAAATGAATCCCAATACCTGTAGTTGCTACTCGTTAACACGGTAGATTAGCTGGACTAAGTGCTGGAACATGTTCGATTGTTTGCTCTCTGGTTTGAACAGTGACAGATGATCAGCACCCACCGTGATGTAATTTGGTCCCACCGTGCAGACGCTTCTTCTACAATCGCCTGCCTTGAGATTCCACACGCGACCTACACAAGCATAATTTAAACATGAACACCTAAGATAGTCCTTGCATTGTCTCTCTTAGACTAAAACACTATGCAGGAAACAGTACCCAAAAGCGAAACAACCTGCACATTTGGATCGGTAACTCGTAACTCGAAAATCGTTTCATATTGTGTAATTAGTATGGAGTTTCTTCTTATGAGCAACATAAAACTAGTTCATGAAATCAAAATTTAATTCTGTAGATTATATTATAACATGCGGGACCCGTCGGTTTGTATTTCTATAGCATAATCTTCTCCAAGACTGAAAATCTCCCAATTTGCTTTACTCGACAATTTGCTGAATTTCTCGCCTTGCCTGGCCACCTCGGTGTTCAACAACTCCACAAATGGCAACAAAAGACTCCTGCTCATGATCTTTTTTGCCATGTCAGCAACCATTTTCGATCCCAAATCGAGAGTTCCAGTGGACAGAATCCCTCTAATGCTCTTAATCAATCTCTCTGATCCTGGAACCTGCCCCTCTTCCGCATGAATGCATAACTGCTTAATAACAAGACCCCCAAAACTATGTCCGACCAAGATAATGGGTCGGAAACTGTGCGATGACTCTTGTCCTTTGTGGAATGCCCAACGGAGTTCTGTCAACAGATTTTCAGCTATCATCGTCAAATCATTCTCCCCGTCCGGGGTCAATCTTCTGTAGTAAACTTGCATCATACTTCATCAAGTATGCTGAAGAAAACTCGCGCAAGCTGCTCTTGAAATCAACGTTGAAGCCAGATTGTCTTCGAGTCATTTTGGCACGTCCAAGTCGAAAGGTGCACGTCTAGCCCATCAGTATGCTCATGTTGAAGGCCATGGAAGAAAACAACGTCGATCTGCGGTACTGCTGGATCGTACACTAACAGCACGGAATCGCTCAGCTGAAAAATGGACAAATACAGACAATTAGAAGTGCGGTACTGTTGGATCGTACACTAACAGCACGGAATTGCTCAGCTGAAAAATGGACAAATACAGACAATTAGAAGTGCGAGCAATTTCAAAACACGAGGGCCTCCTACTCCCTATAAATGTGTCATCAAGATAGTTAGCTTGCAAAGTAATCATCCAGGTAGTTATTAACCATCAGCTGACATTCTGGCAGATGCCTGTTCCTTGATTTTGAGTCGCTTTAAGCCTTACCTTGCTGATATCAAGGTCCGACTCTTGAGAACATGTTGTCGATGAATCGATCCGCAAATGCTGCAAATGTAGATAAAATATTATGAATTGAGAGGTGTAGTTCCAAACATTCCCACAACACCGTGACAACGTCCGGTACTTTCTTAAGGAAGATCAATAGTGTCTATTCGTACGACAACCTACCGGTTGTTTTAGTCCCGAAATGCCACTTGATCAAGAGAATATTAAAGCCTATATCCGAGTAACTCGAAGTTTGTCAAAAGAGCTAAAGCATTGTGGTGGAATCTAGTCAACAACTATAATCGATAGAACTTCTATAGTAGTATAACAAAAGGATGGGACGACCATTTTGATAATGGGAAGATGGGAAGATCATTTAGAATCAATGATGTCCCTTGCCCTTCCTTACTACGAGATCTTAAGCATGAACAGGCGATTCATGCCAATATCTATGAGGCTAACAAAACGTGGAAAAGCAGATGAAGTGTCGACGTGAAACAACAGAAGAGTTCAACAACTCTCTCCTCCCGATGACTCTCGTCAAGAAAGAGCACCAATCGAATCCTGCAACCCAGAAGGATCTAACGCAAAACCAAATTGCAAATCTCTCTATAATGTATATATAGGTTCGAGGGATAGTGATTCTGATACTATCTAAGAATCCAAGGTAGAATTTTGCAATGTAGAGTTCTTATATTAAAACTAGCTTGAGCCAATATTTGTCTGCCAGGATTAAGAACAGAGAAAGAACAGTTACTGCTAAGTTTAACCTGTTGTGAAAGTAGAGAGGCACTTACCATTGACCAATGCAGTTATACCTTGTTGAGAACAATCTTGTTTTGGTGTTCTGTTTTTATGTGTTATGGATAATGTACATAAATCAATGTTTGGGAAAAATCTCGAATAACAACTCCTACCAGTTTTAACCATTTGAGACTTTGATATTAATTAATAGACTTCGATATCAACTTTGATAGAATTATTTGAACTAATGATTTGGTAACTTGAAAATGATGTCCAATTCTCTGCATTTTCCACAAGAACAATGGGCTAGTAGGATGGATCAATAAGTCAAAGTATATTAGTAACTTTATATCTGCATCTAATGCTATGGCTCTTCCTTTTAACAATCTTTACTAAACATCTATAAAGAATAATCTATGACCACAGTTTTGAATCAAATTAGCTCATGTGAAATGAGTTCTTTGCAATTCCAAATCAATGCATGTTCATTGGATTCATAACATAAATTTTCATATGGCTGATGATTTACTATATTACAAATTAAATTGATTTTATATATTTCAAAAAGAAAAAGAAAATTTTGTAATTTTCTTATGCAAAAATTCATGTCAACTATACTAGATCTACTAAAACTTTTACAAGACACATCGATATATATGGTAGCAAATCCTCTCTCTTCATGATGCAAAATGTAGTAGCTATGCCTTGAATAATTACTAATATACTCAAAATTTCTCAATAACTTTAGGTACTTCACTCAAACAGATAAAAGTGGAACCTTCTTGTAATAAAATGACAATATTATAGCAATTTGATGGAATTTTATCATCTATGTTACTAGAAAATTTTAGAATATAATACAAAAATACATGTAAATTTTACTAAAGGAGTATTGACAAGGACCTTTCTATGAATTGGACAGTGATATAATCTAGAATCTTGGAATGTTATAGTACATTAAAGACCCTTCCTTAGTGTTGACTAACTAAGCTTAGTTTAGCTAGGAAATTAAGGGCTAGATTTACTAAGAAAGAACATATCTCCAGCTTGAGCGTAGATAAGAGTACTTTAGGCCATATCTGGCGTTTGGAATATATTCAATTCATGTGTGTTACATGCCTCGTCTTCTTTTAGCTGTGTTTTTACGCTCAAATTATGGTCATTTACATTTTTTTTCTTCGTTCTTGAAGATTACCAATATGGATTCTTAAATTCTATGTGAATAGTTCTTCATAAAACTTGACACTGAAGCATAGTATTCTTTTGGACCTAAGTTACTTTTTTCACTTCCTACGTCTCGTTTGAGTATTTTGAGTAAGATCTTTATCTTTATCTCCGTCTACTAGACCGTGATTTTCTTTCTTTCTTTATAATTGAATCTTAGTACACTTCTATCTCTTACATATGCGCCGACCAAATCTGCAAACAAACACAAACTCAATATGAGTCTTGATTCTAAATTTGAAGGTTGGCTGAAAGTTACAAGCACACGAACAGTCCAAAACTTAAAAGAAATATGCAAAACATTTTGAAACTCTATCCCACTTCACTGCAACCAATGGATTTCAGCATTTTAGCAAAGGTACATCTCTCAATGTTTCTAATTTCCTCTATGGTATGACAGTAACTTGTTCTCTACCATAATCACTTGGATCCAAATGCACTCTGTATAGGTTTGCTAAATCTTTCATCCGCCATATAAAATGATACTACTTTACTTGTTTCCAGTGTTAGAAATATCATCACCTGAATATCTAACACTTTTCAACTTGTTGTCATGTGGGAATATCAAAGGCCACTCTATAATTTTCCATGTCAATATGCAATCTCCATGAAGATCTCTTTACTCTCCGTGAATAAGCGTTTTGAATTTACAACACACATTGGAGTGATGGGAGATTTTTTGAAATTCTTATGGCTGGACAATTGCTGACCAATTAACCAGATCGACCTTGGTAAGTGATCTTCTCAGGTTCAAGAAAAGTTGCCTCATTTTGACCATTTAAAAAGAACCCTACTCTATCGTAAAATGTATTTGATCAAAAAATAAAATAAAAATAAAAAAGAAAATAAAAAAATTTATATGCCTAATGCGCCACGTCATTGCTTCAAGGTGGTGTGCAAAGTCGAAGTGCTAAATATGGGGTCTGTTATGTCTTTGCCCGCATGCCTTGATCCTCCTTAAGGACAAACAGGTCAGGGTTTGTTCCCACAGTACACTTTCCGTTCTCCCGAGCTTTTGAACTCGCGCTCGGTGCAGGTGCTGACACCTTGACGCCGAAAGTCTCAGATTCAGTACTTAATTAGATATATTCCAATTTCGTTAATTTTGAGCAATTTAATATGTGAATGTCAGGAATAGTGAGGAGGTTCTTCCTACTGTTGTTGTGTCGATGGCAGAAGGCGCAAGTCCAGCGGAAGAGGTGCTGCTGCAATTGAGACCAAGGAGATCTCTGGGGCGGCGAAATTAATGCTAGCTCGCCGGAGATCCTCAAGTAGATGATCATGATTCTATGCAGAGATCGTTAAATTTGGTGTTTGATTTCCTGCGCTTTTGGTCGTACTTGGAGTGGAACAGACCTCTAGAGCATTTGGTTTTGCCGCTTGTAGGAAGGAGGAGTGGTTGATCCTACTTTCATGATCGGTGAAGGATTTGTCAATGAAAGGGAACGGAATGAAGCTGGATCGCGGTCTCATTGTCGCGTGTGTGCTGTTGCTGTGTGTTTCGCGGTCGACAGTGAGTGTGATGGTGAGCTAGCATACTGGCTGGAAGATCTGAAAAAGACGCGATGGCTAATGCACCAGGCGATCGGTTCATTGGGTCCCCGTCGACGTCTTCTACTTCAGGAGCTATCAGTGACGTCGAGCCCGACGAAGTAGGTTCTTATTAGCACGTACCTCCGTTTCCTCGCAGTGTTTTGCATTCGATAGGCTAACTGTGAGGGAACACCTGAATATTCCTGATACCTCTCTTCGACCAGTTTTCTATTTGTTTGAGAATGCTGAGATTTTATGCCGTGAATATAATTACTGTGTATAGCTCAAGATTGTTCCGCTATTTGGTTGCTGCACGCAATTGATAAATGATCAGGCGACATATCGAATTTGAATGGTAGGAGAGATGCATTTCATCTTTCCGTTCCTGACGAGATTCTGCCTACTTAGACTAGCACTCTAAACTATAGTTTTTCATCTATTGTGCTTGTGAAAATTTGAAACTGGTAATTGAGGTCCTCAGGGAAAGAAATTCCTGAGTGGAAGGCCTTCTGGAGTACTCTGTACCAAATCAGAATGAGTACAGTAGAAAGGGGGGAAGGTGTTCTAGCTCCACAGCCAGTCTATAGTATCATATCATTCTATGAATTTTCGTATCTAAAGTACTCAAATTTTTACTGCCAAATCTTCACTTCTGTTATCGAATTATGGTAGGCAAGAGAAGAGTCTCACTTCTATGAGCAAATTTCGAGTTCCAAATGTACATGTGATAGAAACGGTCATTCACTCTTCGCATCTTTTTCTGATAGGAACTAGAGTTGGATGACAGGAGCATCGGATCATGTAGCAGATTCTCATGTACGCTCATGGTTTATCCTTGCAGTTAGAGGGCTTTGACGACTTCACGCTTGCGTCCTCATGGGAAAGGTAAAAGCCCATTAAAGAGTACCTTCCGGGAGTTTCTTCGCATACCAAAGTATTCCAACTCTCACTGACATGTACTCTGTATGGGAACCAGGTTCATAGCGAGTGTTGAGACTACTTGCCGTGAATGGCAGGCCGCAGGTCCAAATGGGCTTATGGTACGTGTTGTGTTCTTTTGACCAGTTTCCCTCGTACATGGCTCCTAAATTGACATATTGTTGCTCATCTGCCTGTTTTCTGCACATTACCTTTTTCGGATTTGATACTGCAATTAGTTGTCCATAAGAACGGCGACATTAGTTCGTAATGCTACATCAAACAATCAGACGCTTGTTGGAATGACGACAATGTTTAGATCATTATGTCTGTCGTTTCTTTGCTGCTCAGGCTTAGTTTGTTGCCAATGATCACTCTTTGATTTCACCTTTGAGGACATTAGAAGCTACTAGCGGACCATCTGTGGTTTGAAAAGATCTCAACGTATTGCGTCTGCTGCCAGATGCTTCAGCAAGAGTCCCTTATTGGCAATGAAGTACATAGTCCTGTGAATTCATATATGTGGACCAGCTTTCACTGTAGGCTTGTTTACCATACCGGTGAACAGGACTGATTCTTGACTGTTTATTTAGGCACTGGTCAGAACAGTTTCTGTTCTCATATACATATATACATGTCTCATTTACCAATATATACATGTCTCATGTTTGATGCATCGCTCATTCTCAGCTCTGTGACTATCCACTTTCTTCCCTTTTGCCCCAACTCACATCTGTTGTTTTACTTCATGGTTCCCTTGTATGTGTTCTGAACAGTCTGTCATTTTCAGTTTCCCCAGAACGGTGTATTTTTGAGTTGTAGGTCTTCAATTACAGCTTGTTTCTTACACTCCTTACATTACTTCGCGTTTCGGTTTATCTGTTGGTATATCTGTTCTCTCCTGTTGATAAGGATACATCAGGATACATTGATATTACAAGTAGAGTCATAAGTAGCATAGCTACTATGATATGTAGCGGCATACTCTATCTAGCCTATTGGGTTATAGTGCATCCCTCCCTCCTGGAGTTAGTCTTGGTATACTCTATACTGTCTAGTGAGTTGTAACGCATTCCTCCTGGAGTTAGTCTCCACAATATGTAGCGGCATACTCTATGTAGCCTATTGGGTTATAGTGCATCCCTCCCTCCTGGAGTTAGTCTTGGTATACTCTATACTGTCTAGTGAGTTATAACGCATTCCTCCTGGAGTTAGTCTCTGTTCTGAGCCTTTCAAATGCTCACACGAACTGAATACCCCTGCTGTTGTTTGGCTGGCACGTGGCACCATCTCACACGTGTGACCATCTCGCCCGGTGGCTCTCTTTTCCTTCACAGTTCCTGAGGCCTCTCTCAGCACCCGAGGCCATCCTTCCCTCGGAAACCCTCTCCTTCTCCTTTGCTTTCTGCTTGTTTGGGTTATAGTTCTTGCTTAGCCCATAGTGCGTTCCCTCATTAGTTCCACCTTTTCATGCCTGTCCGTTCTGCCTTATTCTCTGCTCTCTAGCTCTCAGCTTCGCACTCTTCTAACTTGGCTGATTCCTTTGTTTTCTTACTAACTCCTCCTGGTTTCTTTGTGCTTCGCTCTCTGGTTTTACTTGCTGCTAACCCTGATAGACGTTGTCCTTGCAGGCATTTTCTAGGGATGTCTCGCATCACTCACACTCTCCTGCTTTTGATCTTATTTTCTTCTTTCCCTTGTTCACAATTTCGTTCATGCCTACATTCTGCATTCGTCCGATTTCTGCTCTTTTGGGACTTTAAGCTCCAGTTGTTCATTTCTGTAGCCTTCCATTTCTGTAACCTTCCCCTGGCGGTTCATGATTTCCATTATTTCGTGTAGCACTGCTGAAAGATGGCTGTTTATTACTTCAAGCGGCGCTGTTGGAAGCAACCGAGTTTGCCTTGGCACTCATGAGTTTTCGAGCAGAAACTCGGGACGAGGAGTACTGACAATTGTTCAGCTACTTCGGCACTGCGTGAGGCACTGATGAAGTAGTTGGTGTTATCGTGGAGGTTTACTATGGCCGCCTTCTGCTTCCTTCAGTTGTTTAGCGTATCTGGACTCCAGTGTCCATAGCACTGGGTGTGATATACTTTATCCTGTACTCTTACGCATGGCTCTAGTTACACTTTTACATTTCTACCCGTTTCTGCAGCCATATCCTTCACGAAATGCCAGCCACATCCACACATTCCTCTACTATTTCACTCCCTAGTCTTTTCCCTTCGCTCTCTGACTGCTTCCTGCCTCGCCCTCTAGTGTTTACTGTGTTCCTCCCCAACGCGATCCCACGTTCTTCATCTTCATCTACGCACTGTATCCTGGTGGGCTCTTACAGCAAGTTTCCTATTTTCGCTGATTTCAGGGTTAGGTTGTGGACCTCTTTGTTGTTCCTTTCTTGACTCTCCTGTTCTCTCCTTCACTTGTTGGTTCGTTGACAGTTCCACAGGAATTGTGGCATCCTTGCTTCTCACCTGCAGTTCGTTACTTCTTCTCTACCGCGACCTCTTTCTCCAATTTTTTGACATCCATCTCTTTGTCACCCTGCACTGTGGCACTAGCCCTCTAGCCCCAAGCACTGGGTGTCAGTAGCACTATGTGTAAGTCATACCGTCCAAGTGTTTGCGGTGGCTCGCTCACTTGTTGGTTCGTTGACAGTCCCAAAGGAATTGTGGAATCCTTGCTTTTCACCTGCCGTTCGTTACTTCTTCTCTATTGCGACCTCTTTCTTAAATTTTTTTGACATCCATCTCTTTGTCGCCCTGCACTGTGGCACCCGCCCTCTAGCCCCGAGCACATGGTGTCAGTAGCAGTGTGGGTCAGTCATACCGTCCAAGTGTTTGAGGTGACTCGCTCACTTGTTGGTTTGTTGACAGTCCCAAAGGCATTGTGGAATCCTTGCTTCTCAGCTGCCGTTCGTTACTTCTTCTCTACCGCGACCTCTTTCTGCAAGTTTTTCGACATCCATCTCTTTGTCACCCTGCACTCTAGCCCCGAGCACTGAGTGTCAGTAGCACCTTGTGTCAATTATACCGTCCAAGTGTTTGAGGTGACTCGCTCTCTTATGTTGGCACACGGACATCTAGCCCTCAAACCTTGTTCCATATTCAATATCCACTGGCACCTTTGCATCAGCCCAGTTAGCCAAGTTAGAAGAGTGCGAAGCTGAGAGCTAGAGAGCAGAGAATAAGGCAGAACGGACAGGCATGAAAAGGTGGAACTAACGAGGGAACACACTATGGGCTAAGCAAGAACTATAACCCAAACAAGCAGAAAGCAAAGGAGAAGGAGAGGGTTTTCGAGGGAAGGATGGTCTCGGGTGCTGAGAGAGGCCTTGGGAACTGGGAAGGAAGGGAGAGCCACCAGGCGAGATGGTCACACGTGTGAGATGGTGCCACTTGCCAGCCAAACAACAGCAAGGGTATTCAGTTCGTGTGAGCATTTGAAAGGCTCAGAACAGAGATATTCTGAAGATTAACTCCAGGAGGAATGCACTATAACTCACTAGACAGTATAGAGTATACTGCTACATATCATAGTAGCTATGCTACTTATGACTCTACTTGTAATATCTATGTATCCTGATGTATCTTTATCAACGGGAGAGAACAGAAATACCGAAAATACCAATATGTGGACCAGATAAGTTATGCCTTAACACTCATGAGGTTTTGAACCGAAACTCGGTACGATGGGTACTAGCATTCACCCAGCTACTTAGGCACTGCGTTAGGCACTGATGATGTCGTTTGTGCTTTCGTGGAGGCTTACTATGACCGCCTTTCTGCTTCCTTCAGTGTTTGGCGTTTTAGGACTAATGCGTTCATAGCACATTGCTGCGATATACACTATCTGGATCTTCCGTTCGAGGAACCACTTCTGTCCTCATTTCTCTATATGCAGTCCTTTTACACCATCCTGCCTTGGCACTCATGAGCTTTAGAACAGAAACTCGGTACGAGGGGTCCAGCTACTTCGGCACTGCTTTTGGCACTGATGAAGTCGTAAGGGCTTTCGTGGAGGCGAACTATGCTTCCCTCTGTGTTTTTGGTGTTTTAGGACTCATGTGTTCATAACACATGCTGCGATATAATCTATATCCTGTCCTCTAACGCATCGCTCTACTTCCCTCGTTCTCTGAGCGATTTCATATAATCGGATCTTCCATGATTTTCGATTTCCAAGCTTCTACATTCATTCTCGACTTCAATTTATCTTAATCTTTCTCGTCTGGCTCATCAAGCCGGCGCTTTTCCTGTTGACTTTTTTAATCTACATGCACTGTTGTTCTGTTTCTGCTTTTTCGATGCATGCTACTTGTATATAGGTATTACTCTTGATATGTTTCCAGGTTGCGTTTATTTATGCTATCATTCGATCAAATGTTCGCAATCTTGTATATATTACATATCTTACATCTCATTTGCATTCAATGAGTTTGGATCTCCCGTTCATCAAAAGGCTTCTGTCCTCATTTCTCTACATCCGGTCCTTTCACGCTTCGCTCCGACTCAGCCAAGACACCATCCACTCCTCTCCAACTTCGCTCCACTCCACCCATCCTCAACTAATGCTTTGTATATTACTCTTAGCTCGATGGTTCTCTGTTTCATGGTTCCTTACCCGTTACTTTCTATTTCAGATACTTAATCGGTCGCATCTTGCTTGGGTTTACACGATGTATACTATTTCTCTGCAGGTGTTACTCATGAGATGTTCAATTATGTCTTTACGTCGAACAGCTTCTGCTCTCGTTTCCCATATATCTTTACTTCGGCTTACCTTCGTATTGTTAGTTTTACTTAATTTCACTTCCCTGAGTTGCTAATCTTTTCGATTTGCACACTTATATTTCATCAGCACTTCATATGCACTTGGTGGGTTCTGGGTCCCCCGCTTCTAGAACGGCTTCTGCGCTCATATCCTATGTGGACCAGAAAACTTAAAACAGTAGACCTATACGTCGGATTCTGTTCTTTGAGGGCTTCTCTGGTCTTCTCTGCTCTGCTCTTGGCTCATATTATTCTGTCGTATCTTGGACAGAAAACTGCAGGCGCAATGCCCGTGGATGGTTCGAGAAACTTATACCGTATTCATCAAGAGATTCCGTATGGGAAGAAGTTGTATGTAATAATATTATTCTTTCGAGTTGGCCCTGACAATGGTAAACTGACTCATATTCAAGCATTCAGTAAAGTTTCTGAACGTTCCATTAGTTGTTCTTGGGTTACAAATGTGGCTCTAAGTTCACACCTGCAGAATCGGGAGTTGCTCTCTTGTAGGCTGAGTTCTGGTGACGAGAAGTAACGCTACCCTCGGTTCTTATTCGATCTTGAAATTTCAGCTATAATTTCTGTAGCACATTTTAACCATGAGCGAGATTGTCCTGTGTAAGACTAAAAGATTCCTTGGATGTTTGATGTCAGCTGAAAACTTAGGATGAGTATAGTGCATTATAAACGAGCGTGTTCAAGTGTATTAACAGGACGGAATCACATATAATGTGCAAATTGTTAATGCATAATGTCACACAATGTTTTGATGATTAAATATCATATTCCGCCAGAATTCTCGGCTTGGACTAGAGTTGCTAACGCGTTGATATTGGACTCTGCCACAGACTTCAAGGTTGAATGGCCAGCTGGATTACACCATCTACAAGTGTGGTTCGGAGTAGATGACTTCTTGGTATGTGTGTCCATATGTCCGTAGTTGAAAGATGTAATTTAGGTAGATGTTAAAAGTAGTCCAATATCATTAGTACTATTGAAACGTCATCCCTCAAATTCTGCAGACCTGGGTATTGTCATCGTCATCGTTAGTGTTCAGCTTAAATTGCACAGCTATCATAGGGCTTGAAGTGTACGACGTTGAGCTGAAAAGCAGGATTATCGTAAAGTTTGAAGTGTATGCCTCTTTGTTCTTGTAGACTACTGTATCTTCATCTGTACAGAAACTGTCTATGCCTTGGAAGTGCCCATCCGGCCTGCACGTGTTTGACGTGATCTTTATTCCTTATCCTAGTATTGTACCGGGCAACACCTTTCTGTCCTTGTAGAGAGCCTTATAGCTTCTGCTCCAGAATATACTGTGGGTTCGATGACATATATATTTTGGCTAGAATTTCAGGTCCAGCTGCAGATTTAGGAGTTTAGAATAATAATGAATAACCGGAAAGCTTCCTTAGCATCGTCTTTTAGCTGGTGTATGAAGGAGCAGCTTGTACATTTCCTCTAACTGTTAGCCTTAACGCGTTGTGGAAGAAAAGAAAATATGTTTTGAATACTAAGAATTTGCCAATGTGTTCGACCTTCTATTTCAGGTGGCTGCACCAGTAAGCCCAAGTGGAGTTATCCTCGATGCTCCAGAAGCCACGACACTTCTCAGCACGGTTGCAGTTGCTCTTTCATCTTGTGGCAGGTGCTGCAGATAGTTCTCACCCTGCAGCTCAGCCTCTGGATTTTCTTCAGATTTGCTCTTTCCATCTAGAAGCAAGAAGCTAGAAGCAAGCTGTACAATCTAATGGCCTACTTACCGTGATCTTGCTGTAATATTCTGCTTGAGACAAGAGGAGCTGCCTGATTCATGATATGCCCACCAACTTCCTAGCAATATGCATTTAGCAGACAGCTCTTGGATCTCACTCGGAATGAATGTCAGCTTTATATTCTAACGAACTACATAATACTAGTGAGTTTCAAACCAACAATAACACGTTCAATTTTTGCAAAAGTATATGTATCATCCATCTGAGATAACTGCTCTCTGTTCTGGAGAAACAGCGACTGGCCAGCATTTGTACCTGTTCATGATCGGACACGAAAGGCTTATAAGGGCGTTCAAGGGAAAAGTAGCTCGTGCTCCATTACTTTTGAAGCAGATCGCATAGGGAGCTGGGTGCCTGTAAGATTCATGCATTTGGAGGGTCTCTATGAGCTTTTCGTGTCAAAAGTGGTACGTGTCATCCTGTCCCTCATCTTTCTATGTGACAGTAACCAGCGTTCCATTCGATCTTCCTGAAGAGATGTGGTGATCAGGTTGCTGCATGTGCCACCGTTTTCGTCTCGAAACGTAATGGACCGTTTCTAAACGCTGGAACTGGAATTTGCACTATTCTATATCCTTGTACAGTATAGAAGCAGGTCTTATTTTGTCAACCACGCTTTCTGTTCCTTGATGCAGTTATCTTGATGCATCACGTTGCTGTCTCTGAAGGCATTCACGGCACCAAATACTGCTGCAGTTCCGTCGTTAAGGGTGGAATTCACCATGCGATTGACATATCAAGCTCCCATGATAGGCTATGATTACCAGAACCGGGAAGGTGCTTCCTCAGTTGCTGAAGCGAAGCCAGAATATGATGGTGAATCTCCAAATGAACCTTTATGGGATGAAGATCTACCCTGGGCAGAGTGGCATAATGTTGATGATCCGGTGAAAGGTAGGCCCCTTTTAAGAGAATTTCACTCTTCTTAACGAAATTAGCTTTTGGTTACATCGAACTTGCCTCAACGTGATTATGTGAAGTGCTATTTTTTGGAGCATCTGTTCTGATGGAAGAAAGTGGTGTTAAAACTTGCCGTTTTAATGGACAACGAGTGCATATATGAAGAACAAACAGAACAGAATAAAGAACAGAAACTCGGGACGGAAGATACTGGCATTGCATCCAGTTATCTTGGCATCCCGCAGGGTACTGACGAAGTCCTCGGTGTTATCGTGCTGATTTACTAAGGGAAGGCTGCTTCCACTTTATTGTGTTTCGGCAGTGTTGACGGACTCATGTTGACATAGAGCATGCAGGGGTTAATCCCAGTCCTCATACACTTGCTCCGAGGGCGTCTCATAATCTTCTGAGACTCTGGGACGTTCTTTCCTATGCACTAACATACTCATGCTGTCACCAAGTCATGCTTCTCTTTTCAAGGTTATATGTGCTCGCACTCACTATGTACTGCAGGTATCTATATTTCACAAACATTATGGTAATCCCTGTATGCAGATTTACGCCTGCTTATCTCCCTATGTAATTGATAGTTATGACGATCTTTACTGGGTTACTATGTCAGAGTCAGAGTTAGTCTTGTCAGACGTGTGTATAGAATGGGGTTGTTTACAACGAGTTCGGTAATTCATTACGCGATATATGAAGAACGAGTATTTCTTTTTTTGTGCCTAGTACTTTTGAACTAAGGGAAAGATACCCAGATTGGAGATGGAACAGATACTTGGTGCGACAGTAGTTGCCGTTTACACAGGGGATGCACTGATCTCCGTTCCTAGAACGGGGATACAGACCGCCTTTTGCTTCCTTCAGTGGCTTTAGTGTTCCATACTGTCGGTCTGCCTGACTCGACTGCTTCCTCGATTGTCGATTTCATGGCTTCCACTTGATTCTCGACTTCAGATTAACTTAGTCTTTCTCGTCTGGCTTGTTGTCGTCGTTTCCCCGGGAGCTTTTTCTCTACATGCGCTGTTTATCTGTTACCGTTTATTCGATGCATGCTATTGGTATACAAGTGTTGCTCTTCACTTGTTTCTAGATGGCGTTTACTTCTGCTTACATTCGATCGGTTGTTTCTATTTTATCTCCTTTCCCGGTTTATACTAATTTCGTCTTGCACATTTCTTGTATACATTACATATCATGCATCTCATTTGCAATCAATGAGTTCTGGATGTCCCGTTCCTAGAACCGCTTTTGTCCTCGTTTCTCAATACGTTCCTAGAACGGCTTGGTCACCTTTCATATGCACTTAATGAGTTCTGGATCACCCGTTCCAAGAACGGCTTCTGCTCTCATATCCTAATATCCTCCAAAATATTATCTGTATTACTAGACTAGTGTTCCTTTTGAATAACTGGCTTCATGAAACAATTGTAAGGCAACTTATTCATGGACTTGATTGATACTCCTGCTTCTGGGCAGAAGCAGGAGTATCATCCTCAGTAGGAAAAAGACATGCCTAGTACCATTTAGAATAATGCACTCTCCTTTACGGTGGATAGGAATAATCTTCCATCTGTTAGGCCCCAAATATATGCAGCAATTCCGGCAATTGGAATCGAGGCTACGAAGAACACTTGAATGTCGATCAGATCTAATTTAGGACAGTGTTCTCTTTCACGCAGTCTGTTTCAATCCGGTTGGTTAAACAGATTGGTATGAATTTGGCGTTAAGCATTATTTATGAATTTATGCAAACATGGATTTACCTGATAAAGACATCAAGGGAGCGCACATAAGTTCAATATAAACACTTATCCAGCAAATTCTTTCCTTGCTTGTCATGCGTAATTTGCAATCTGAAGTTTGGGAACTTCATGTTCTCTGTATATAATACACTTCTCACTCTTATTATCTCAATTGCATTCATCGCACTTGCGTGTATAGTATCTTGTCTTAAGGTTATGGGCATGCACAAAGCAGCTTTATTGGTTATAAAAGTCTACACGATTTATCTGCCTGCTGTCTTGCAGGTTTTGAGCTGATCGCGATCTGGAATAAGAGATTTGTAACCGATCCAATGGAGATGGCAGAGTATGAAAATGTATCCACGTTTGATGCGGATGAGTGGTTTCTGATCCCTACTTTTGCTTCAGAGAAGTAAGTTCCAGTAATGTTTAGCGTTTACGTGTATAACGGTTATATATTTTGACCACCGCAACCTTTACCACCATATTCAGTTTATATTTTGGCTCCTTAGATATGGCTAGTTAGTTGCTAGCGTAATTGCTAATATGGAATAGTGCAATAATGTGAGCGGCCGGGAATGAGCAGCTAGGAGTTTTTGTTTTTGTTTTATTTAGCATTTACCAACCACCACACATAGATAGACTCTCCTGAGAGAGCCTACGATGATCGCATGAAAGAGGGCCATGAACTACTCATACATCTCATTAGCTTCCCTTATCACATAGTGTGTGGGGGCCTGCTGGGCACACATGCAGAGTTAGTCTCTGGTATTATCTAATTGGATCATTTTATTTTAACCGCCATTCTGAATATTGTTAAGGAGCTTGGTATAATCCAGGCAAGAAGATCAACTTGAGGAGGGCTTCGGAGTGCGTCTTGAGGGGCTTGCCAAGGCCTTCCATATCGCTGGTGATGCACAGTTCTTAGAGGATTTTGCAAACGGTCCGTACTTCATGAAATTGGATGGTTTCATGTATTAATGAACTCGGAATTTCCAGATTTATAGCTGACTAATAGGTTCTCTTGTTGGTGCTGGAAGCACTTATGCTTAGAGAAATGGTGGAGTATATGTGTCAATGGACGTGTGTCCCCGTATCTTTGTAGCTTCATAATCTTCTCTCTTGGTGGTTCTGTAAGGACCTCATTGACCTGGCTGTGAGTTGTATGCTTGTAGTGGTCAAGCCAGACCTATTGGTAGAGACTTTCAATGTGCCGCCAACAAATGTTCTCGAAAGAGTTGTGAAAGATCTTTTCTATGAAGGTATGTTCAAGTTTTGTCAGGACTTGAATTCACATTCGCTTAGCTGTTTTTGTGAACCAATCGGACTTGAGCTTCTGATACCGAGCGTTCTGAACATACTGAGTCTTCGTTTGACAAAAACTTGCAGCCGTATCACCCACTGGTGATGGGTTCACTTACAAGCCACAAGGTCACTGTATCAAAGGCGCCCCTCGAAACTCCTTATTTGGTCGGTTCTCCTTGCAGTCCTTGTTCTTCGGAACCTGCAACATAAGGGGTAAGTGTATTGTTATAGAGTTCATGAATTTCTTTGTTCTTGATAGTGTCCGCCTTCGTGGGCCTTGATACTTGCTCTAGGTATCATGTTGTGGAAAGGCCCATCTAAACTATGTATTGGTTTATGACTCGCAATCATGGTTTTCTGCTTCACTGATCAGCTGTCGCCGAGTTATGGCTAGAATTTGTGCGTGAGGTCCGTTGGTGTTGGGATGAGTGCCAACCTTTACCAAGAGTATCGCCAGATGAGGCTCCTGACCTCAGAACCTGTCTGCTTCATCAAAAGTTGCAACTGGTGTGTAGTGATCCTCCCCCAGAATTCATAACTTATGACGCTTGTTATAGCGAATTGAAATGAAGCTGCTATCAAGTTTTAATTAGGGGCGGGATATTTGGTCCCAAGTGGTACTGATAATGGTCGACTTGGTGTGTGATCAGAATCCTCGAACAATGTTGAGCAACAGAAAATGTTGTTTCTTTAGGCTTTACTTTTTGTTTGGAATGCGCTATTCGATTTATAGGATAAAAAAAAGGACGACCTAAATCGGAACCGAGGGTTCAAGTTAGGTTATCTGGACTTTCATTATAATGCTTCTAAGCCATTGGGTTATTTAAATCTGGTGTTTTATTCGTAAGTAGTCGGTTTCCTTGTCCAGGGTGATTCAACGTACATGAAACATTTCTCTATGTCTCTGTACTATGTAGGCACCGTACCTGTCTATGTAACTGACACATTCAAAGATTATGTTATCGTCAATGTCAGCAGTCAGACGTGGATATGGAACCGGGTTGTTTACAACCGGTTCTCTATTTCATTACCCAAAACGTGGGTACCGTACAGGTATTCTTTAAAGTAACTTTATTTGGATGTGCAGCTTGCAGTCTGTATAAAGCTCAAAGCAGATGAGAAGCCAAAAAGTAAAGCACAGAAAACTTTTGAAACCGCTGAGAGGGCTGAAAGCAAGGATGAGGCTGAAAGTGACCTGGCTGGAGCTGTGCCACCCACAGATCAAAGTAACCAGCACCGGGTATCTCACTTTGATCTTTTGTGTAACGGTCAATTATCCTCGGAAGGTGTACACGGAGCAGTAAACTTCCAAACCTTATATAATTCAGGACTCCCCCAGTTCCCTACTGCGCCATCAAGGTACTGTAGTGATTTAAGGTAGAGCATCTACTAAAGTAATGTTGTCCTGCAAGTGACTGCAGGAGAAGGAAGAGCCAAACGTTACGACTCCTGCTGTCAAGGAAGCACTTCATATGGACACAAAGTTACATGAGGCAAAATCATCGAGTGGCGAAATTGTCCTGTAGGTTTACAGTGGCATTCTGTCCGACCATATGTTCATTGACCTACACACAGATGTCTTGCTGCTCCTTTCTTGCGTCAGTATCTTAGGACCCATGCACTCGTACACTAGCTAGCCCTGTCCAAACTCGCTCCCCTCTGCTAGACAGTAACACGAACTTCCATTCCTGCACTATCATTTCGCATTACCCTGGAATGACTGCATATTTCGTTAACGCTTCATAGTAGTCTTGCTATCGATTGTAATATTCATCCTTCATGGAATGCATGAGCTGATTGAAAAATTATTGATGCATTTCCGTTTTGCTTAGATTCGCATGTGCTTCGATGCATTTCCTAGTCTCTTAGACCTGCATGCATACTTACTTTGCGTCGGGTCTGTCCTCTGTGCGTGTGCTCTCATTTCATATCTCTATATATATTTCCCAGAACGGCTTCTCGTATACCTATACCCATACCTATATATACCTATATATACCTATGTATACTTCGGCACTGCGTGAGGCACTGGTGAAGTCGCATGTGTTTTAGTGAAGGTTTACTATGGCCGCCTTCTGTTTCTCACAGTTTGTTTAGTGTCTCAGGACTCAAGCGTCCATAGTGCTTGTGGTGATATACTCTATCCAGTCCTTTGACGCTTCGCTCCTTCTCAGCCTAGAGACCATCCACTCTCTTCCCTTTCCGCTCCAACTCACATTTGTTGTTTTGCTTCATGGTTCCCTTCCATGTGTTCTGTACAGTCTGTCAATTTCAGTTCTCTTGAATGGTTTAGTTTTGACTTGTGAGTCTTCAATTACAGCTTGTTTATTTCAATACATGCTTTACTTAGCGCTGATGTATATCTGTTCTCTATTGTTGGCACTGATGAAGTCGCACGTGTTTTAGTGGAGGTTTACTATGGCTGCCTTCTGCTTCCCTCACTTTGTTTTGTGTCTCTGGACTCAAGCATCCATAGTGCTTGTTGTGATATACTCTATCCAGTCCTTTGAAGCTTCGCTCTTTCTCAGCCTAGAAATCATCCACTCTCTTCCCCTTCGCTCCAACTCACATTTGTTGTTGTGCTTCATGGTTCCTATACATGTTTTCTGTACAGTATGCCAATTTCAGTTCTCTTGATTGGTTTAGTTTTGACTTGTGGGTCTTCAATTACAGCTTGTCTATTTCACTGCATGCTTTACTTATTGCTGATATATATCTGTTCTCTATTGTTGATCAGGATATAGTGATATTTCGTTTGTGCTTAACCTCGCATTCAATATGTTCACGGCTAAATATATATAATATACCAATATATAATATTTATTTCGTATACCAATATATAATATTTATTTATAGAAGTTTTTATGTATATATAAATATATTATTTATATATAAAAGTCCAGTACACTACATGAATTCATACATAAACACATGTAGTACCATAGTCTAGTTGTAATTGCGAAGCTGCAGAGTAAGGCATCGATTTCACCAAGACTTTTAGAAATCCTAGCGGATAGCTTATAAAGCTGCCGTGCATTAAACCTGTTAAACTTTTGTTCTGATTGTTTTCGCAGTCCTGAAGACGAGATGGAAAGCTTTTTCAATCCCGGGCATAATATGGCTGAACCTGCCGCGAACATTCAAGTTCCTAAGCATCTGCTAGAAACCTCTATCGAGGATCTTAAGGGTCCGAAGAATGAAGTCCAATCCTCTATTGTCGAATTTGGTCACAAAACTCCATCAGTGCAAGGGTCAGATACTAGCGAGGATGAGGAGAAATGGGAGTCTTGGAGTGCAGAAGATGCACGTGAATCAGATGTGAAAGCAGAAAGGAAGGGATCCGCCGGACCATTGGAGAATATGATGCTACTAAATATATATGAACCACTGCATGCTCCTATCACGCAGGTGAGGTGAAAACGTCCCTCATGTACTATAATTGTAGGGATTGATGTTCATTCTGTCTCATTTGATATGTTGTTTGTCTTCTGCTTGGGTTTGGGAGTTACATTTCCTCCTGCTCACCTTAAATCCACTTTCTGTGGTTCCTTCCGTAGCAATGATGCCGATAACTGTTGTTGCGTTGTAATTTCAGAGACTGCCAATGATGACAGAAGACATGTTACTGGAACGTGAGCAGGCTATTGCAGTTCTAAGCAGATCCCACTCTGTAAGACCTGAACTGGGTCAAATAAATGGTGTCTTTCGAGGCAAAGTTCTTGCTATACGAGGCTCAAGAAGATAGGTCAACGATGGCTTTTGAAGTTGTTTATCTGCACACTTGATAAGATGGTGGACAGAAGGCACAACTTGTCGAGTGTGGGAGCTGAAGTGTGCTCCCTGTAGTAGTCCTTGATTTCTTTCATTCTGACTTATGCTCCTGCTAATTTACTGTCATATTATGTGTGCAGGAAAAAGTTGCCCGCATTCGTCTCCAGACGGACATTCTTGCCTCAGGTTGAGTTATAGGTTTCTGCCGGAATGATTGCATCTTATTATTGACAATAAGGCGTTCATCAAATTTGATAGTCCTCCACTAGTGGTTCCCTGGCGACTGTTTGCATCAGGGCTTAGACCGACCGTTTGCTCTCCGCAGATATGTCAGCTTTCAAAGCTGCAAACCCTGGGGCAGTTTTGGAAGACTTTGTCCGTTGGCATTCTCCTCGTGATTGGCTAGAGGACGATGATGGCGCAGAAGATGGAGAAATTTCAGGCAGCAGACAGGTGGAGCTCTATAACGAAAACTGGCCACCAAAGGGAAGACTTTCCAAACGGATGTCACAACCAGGCAATGTGTGGGCTCAGATATGGGAGAAAATCGCACCTGAACCTGCATCAGAGCAAAGACCTCTTTTTGACTACAAACGAGAAGGAGAAAAGGTACGGTTTGCTGGTTGTCAGATTTCAGTCCTCACAAGCAAAATAAGGGGCGTACTTGCAGGGATTGTACACCCATTCAGCTCACAATTTGTTCAATCTATATCACAGGTTTTACACTATCTGGATACAGTGAGACCACAACAGCTACTCGGTCAGATGCTTTGCACAGCATTCGTGGCCTGTACAGATATTTTGAGACGCACAAAAACCGGTGAATTGCCTCTTCTGAAGTCCAGGCTGGAGGTATTGTGCTCATCAGCGGACGTCGTTTTGGAACCGCTCTCAGTTCTGTCTAAAGGAGGTACTTCTTCTCGAGTTCTTCCCGTCTGTTGAGCATCAAAAATTCTGACACGAGGCATTAGTATCTGATTCACTACGTGATTCTGAGCTCTGTGATGAGGTCCGCAACTCTGTAGAGGTTTTAAGACTAATTTGGTCACGTGGTTGAAACGACGCTGTATTCTCCTTAAATCCGGATGTATTCCTGGTTCAACGTTGTTTTGCGGCCTACCTTTCTAATCCAGTGAAGGTAGGCAATCTATACATACGTTGTTATGTACCGTATAGACATAAATAGTGTAAGGAAGTTAGTACGTTTCTTTAGACTTTTGTGCGGGCTAAACTTTCAGAATTGAACTTGTTCCGTGTCTCTAATTTGCCTGTTTGCATTGGCATTGCAGAGAGACGTCCAAACGAAGATATGGATGCGTGGAACGAGGCTCTGCAACAGCTTTGTACTGTTTATAAAGATGTAGAGAAAGAAGTTTTTCTTGCAGCGTCTCTCTATCAAAAGCTGAAACTAACTCCATCATCGCTGTCTGGGTTATTCAAGAGCTATGTGAATGACGGAAGAAGTCTATCTCGAGTTTCTGTAGTGAGTACTCCGGCCATGGCCAAGTTAGACATTCTTTATTTTTCACAATTTTTAAAACATGTCCTTGTTTTATAGGAAGTGTCCTATTTGTATTTCTGATTGAGTTGATTCAAATCGTTGTTGCCTTCATTTTGGCATCTAGATGTTACCTTATGTAAGTCTCTGCAGCTGAAGGGTCACCTTTACATGCTGTCAGAAATAAGTAAAAAGGTCATTAAATACTGATATGAACTCATGATGCTCTTTCAGGGTTCAAGAGCCGAGAGGGCGCAGATCGCTGAATTATTCCCTCCTTCGGATGTAAATTTACCTGTCGGAAGGAGGCTTAGAATGGGCAATTATTTAAATGGGTATGAACCTGATGTCCGAGAAGTTAAGCTTCAATGCTACGAAGAAGACCTGCACAAAAGTAGAGGAAGTCGAAACGAGAGAAAGAAAGCGAGTACGATGGCGTCCCATCGTATGTACATATGTGGAACAGCAAATGACCTCCAGGTTGCCCTCTCTGTCGTCTCCAGGGATTAGATTAGACTGGAGAGTGGACACTACTAGCAATTAGTACACAAGTTTGATTGTAATTAATCGGCAACACCATCATTCGAATTCGTTGGGTTTCGAGCTTGAGTTGCTACCTTCTTCCAAAGAACAGACGATTTTTTCTCTCTCAATATAAATACATAACGGTTTTCGGTAGTAATCAAGCATGTCAATGTCCTCTTTCTACGTGTATCCACGGTAGAGTTCAGTCGAATCTCTGCTCCCTTCTTTCAATCAGGGCCTATTCACAAATCGGTGCGCAAATCGCTTTAAAATCATGTCACTCAACGATTCATTTGTAGCCATGGCTGTCCTTAGGTGTTGCCAAGATATATTAAGGGCTTTGTAGTCATAGACCATCGGGAATGCCAACGCTTCAAATACGCTGTGCGGTTAGTATCATCCTCGGTTCCACCGCAGGTTCCACATCACGGTGTACCCAACCTGTGTTGATGACAAGTTCAAGCTCAATAAAACACATCTGTCAATTAAGTCGACGTCGGACGGCCTACGGTAAACTATAACAGTCAAGGATAAGACATCTTCGTTCATTTGGTTCTAAGCTTATTTCCTTCCTTCAGAAGCTTGCTCTTTCCCGAACCACTAGCGGTAACCGTCCTCCTGGTTAGTTTATATATGCTCTTCCTGGTTGGGAACATCAAGGAACTATTTCTGTATCTGTAGTACATGATTTAGAGTTGATTTCTTCTTCACTGAATGAACCTACTTCTGAGTTTGCTCAAAATTATCTTTTCTCATCTCAAACAGTTGGATGTCTAGTGCTCTAAATTACATGAAATCTCAAGAAGTTTAAATGAAAGATTACCTTTAGAGTAAAATGTATGGATTCAGTTAGAAAGTGCATTGATTCCTATAGTTGATGTTGGCTCTAAGGCGAGAGCAAATTGAGATAATTTCACTGGAGATGTTGCACTTATGACTTTAGAGATCATGCGAGATTTGGTCAGCGATCAGGTATTTTCTTGAAAATTCAAATAAGGCTTAATGCTTTGTTCAAGTTCCTGATTCAATTCAGTGACAGGTTTGTGTAAGCCTACACAGTTCTGAAACGGTTCTTTCACGATCTTCACTTTGCCTCATCTGTATAACTCCTTTAATCAGGTCAGCTTCACAAGTGTCATGGTGGGTCTTTGGTAAAAAAATAACTATATAGGCTCACATCTCTGTTACTACATTTTATTTTTATTTCATACATCAATGTCTATATAGAAATGCCGACTTGTATACAAATTTAATTAATTATGTCCATGTAATTCTTTCTTCATCTGCATTATTATCATCATCATTTGTAACTCCTTTGCCCCCCAAGACACCAGAACAAGAGAAAAGAAAAAGCCATCAATCCTTTTAGTGTCATCCTTGATGTCTAACTTCTAATTTTTTGGTATTATACTTCAAAGTGCATATTTTAGTAATGCGAAGATAATAGGTAGTGTTCAAGATCAATACGAGAATAATCGTCCTATGTTCTCAACCACCATATGTTCTTTGCTGGTTGGTCTTTCACTTCCTTCGTTTCGTCATAAGAAGTGAGTAAGTGACAAGCAGTCTGCTTGTCACTTACTCAATGAACTGCTTGTCCTTCTCTTCGACATTACATGTACTTGAGATTGCGATCAAAATCATGCAAGCATGATAAAGAGAGTTCAAACTCAACACGAAGTCCTCGTGGGTTTCAATCACGAACTGATTCCGCGTTATTTTGCAGTTCCTAAGCTTCCTAAGACAAGAGTGAGAATAAGTAATACCGCGAAGGGCCCAGAGCAAAAGAGATCGGAGAGGACTTCCGTAAGGAAGAACCTTATCCCGTTTATCCTGACTGGGTTTCGTGCTTGTCCCTTCTTTCCGATATGAATTGTACGTAGAAAAGTTCGTTTGCTGTCTTTTGGCTACGAGGGAAATGTACCCTGTAGCCAAAGGTGCGTCACCATATATTTGTAGGTGCCCAAATAATTCAACCTACCTGGGAATACTTTTTGGACTCCATGATACTCCTGAAAACTACGTGACATGCGACGGGCACATCGATCAGTCCACTACACCTACATTGGTAGTATCATACGGGCCCATGAAAGAGAAGAAAAGAAAGGTGGCGATGCCCGTGTTGCGAAGAAAGTGGTCGAGAGCATCTTCGTTTGAATAAACCGAGAAGCATCATCAAGACTTGATGATCTGAACTAGATCTGAACTTTAGCGGGCGATGGAACTCGTGGGCTCGTAGGAGTACGAAAGACCTCATCGTCAAGTTGAAGACTTTTGCTCGTCTTTTGCTTCATCATCTCAAACCCTTCAGTCTAAACATGTTGAAGAAGTATGAAGTCTCTGCAGAAAGTCGTCAATAATATGAAAAGATCGAGTTCTGGGGAGGTCACATCTGCCGAAAAATGGGGAACATCGGGTACACAAAGAAAAGAGTAGAAGACATGCACGTCCTATGTCTTACGTTTGAGCATTTCTGCTAATCTGTGTTGCACAGTGGTGGATGAAAATGAATGTGGTGTTGAAGTTTCTGTAGGAGCGAGTGAGAAGCCATGTGCTTGTTGGTCATTTATAGCTTAATTTAGAATATGTCAGCGGGACTGTAAGAAACAACGACAAACCATAATACACCAACTTGGATTCTTGCATGTTACTCTTATTCTTGGATTAAATGATCACTCAAGTCTCTTCTAAACTGCTCAACGTGCTTGCTAGTGAGAACTGGAAAGTGAAAGTTATGGGACAATGTTTGAACGTAAGAAATACTGCTGGTAATACTTCATTCCTTATTTCAAGAAGACTTGATGTAGATAAGAGGAGAAACCTTTACAAGCACGCACCCCTCGTGCGATTGAGTGTCATTGTGATCTCTATTGATTTCTGGCTACATGGCTATACTTGAAAGCTGTGATGTACCTTGTTGCCACCATCTGAAGAGAGGTTATTGCCAGGGAATTTATGGGGTCGAACCCCGATCTTGAAGTGAGCCGTTTTGGCCCTATGGTTCCTCATCACATGAATCATCTATACCTATAAGATCCAGCTCTTAGTGCTACAGTGCTAAGTTGATAGAAACCATCTCTGAATTGGGAGGTGAAGGAGGGTACCATTTCCACAAGGTGAAGTAGGGTTTAGTCTTCATCTTTCACGATTCCACCTTTTAGACTCTGGTGAGATAAGAAGGCAGCTGCCACTTCAGAGGTTGACTCCTAACCACAGGGCATTTATTGGGCTACTACTAGAGGAGCGCTTTCTTCCTCGAAGTAAACAATGTCGCGTCTCTAGACTGGACTGGGGCACCTGAACCATCAAAATCTGATCGAGTGTTGAAACTCGGGACTTCAGGCTTGTTACCGAAAGCAGAAGGTGAGAAACTAGTTTTTGAACCTGGGGGAGTAATAATTATAGGAAGCAAATTGCTCAGGGAAGCACCTTGTACATTTGTTTTGTACCTTCCTTCCTTGCATTTACAGTAACTACGTCAATTCTGGTAACAGGGTGTTGACTTACAAGTGGTGTATTACTGGTGATAAGTACGAAGGAGCTCCAGTCGAGTTGACTGGAGAAAAGAGAATTGAATAGGCATCTTCAATGATAGTGAGATCTCCATCTAGTTACAGTGGGCTTTAGTGTTGGGGGCCCGGCTTTCATTCTCGTTAAGTGATGGTTGAAATAGTCATAGTAACTTGAACCTACGAAAGGGATCCTATGGCTTGGAGTGCAGGCCCATATGCGATTACTCTCTGTTGAGCTGACTGTTGATATTGTGGAGGTTGGGTTCCCACTGTGCGGAGGATCCATTATCTTATCTAGCAGACGGAACTCTGGTACTCGTCATTTTCAAATGAGGGAACAGCAGGAACAGTGGTATTTTATGAAAAAAATTGACTTTCTATTCTGAATCTTACTCAATGATGTTGTTTGAGAACTAAAACCACACGCGAGAACAAATACGATTGTCGGAGGGTGGCAATAATAGGGTTTCTGCATGTGATAGATAAGAGGGTTCCAGTACATCACGTAGCGATCAGAGACACTTCTTGTCTTTTATTGACATCCGAAGACTGACGATAGAGTCAAGCTGTCCTTCACATACGTTCCTTCTGTTTTGGTAGTTCCTAAACAAGTCAACATCGATCTGTAAAGTGACTTTATGGATTCATCCATCCAAATCAGCCAGGAAAACTTTATCAGTTTGCTGCAGTCGAGGTAGGTCTTTTTACCGCAGATTGTATGAAACAAGTAGTCAACCATTTCATTTCTGTTGTTCTACATACATTTTCTGGAGACCATCTGTGTACATAAACTGGGACCCAGAATCTGCTCGACTGTCACCTCCTGTTTTCACAAGTCGCTCCATTTTGCCATTTAATGTAAAGTCACAGCGGCCAATTCTCGCTCAGTGGGAAAAAATTAGGAGTACAGTTAGTGCCGAGTTTGACAACTGACTCACCCCTTCTCCAGCTAACAGTTGATGCAAAAACGGTAGGCTTCTTTACTAACACCCTTCGATCGTGCGTCGCCCCATCTTCTCACAAATCTCCCTCAACCCCCGCCACGAGACACCATGTTCACTCCCCTAATAACTCCACTTCTATAGATCACCGCCATCACTGTCCAGTGATTTCGACATCCCTCTTTATGATTGACCTATAAGAGCGTCACTGTAAAACTTCAACTCAACCTATATTCCCAACAACCCATTCGAACCGAATCACTCCCCACAAAAGACAGAAGCAGCTTGCGGACAAAGTAGAGCTGTACAGAATTGCCCCCAAGTAAGCTGAGCGAGCATTCTAGATCCTTCCCAGCAGCTGCAGTGCTGCATCACAGCCCCTACGAGCAGTTCATAGATAGGGAAGTGTAGAATAGGATAGGGAGCACAGAGGTTGCTTGGCCTCTTCGTCATTGGAGGTTTATCTGCTTTCTTCACACGATTTCGGGGCTTTGGTCAAGCACTGGCTATGTAACCGGGACAGATACTTTGGATCGCACTGCACAGAGAGTATCTGTTCAGATTATTGGGACCAGCAGCTTGATTTTCCCTTTCTTTCTTAATAGCAATTGTGGATGATGATGTTAGCCGTACAATTGTAACCAGCTAATTGTAATCTACTTGCACATGCTTTCCTTTTGTGTTTTGGCTACTATAGCAAACATGAAACAAGTTAATTTTCCACATGCGGACACGGTCACTAGCGACTCAGTACGTGAGGGAATTTACACGTAAACCAGCATATCAGCATTTTAATGAATGCGGCGTGTGTAGGTTCGCAACTTGGATGTTTCATTATCTTTTATCAGAATAATGATCGAGCTTAGAAAGAAAAAAGCGACGTTGTAGCAGTATACTATGGTGATTTAGTATACGTAATCACATTCTTGTAAGACTGTATTGAATTGCATATGTGTGATTACAGATCACGTTTTGTATGTGTAAATAGCTTGAATCATTATTTTGCTTGCGCTGATAGCTTGTCAAAATGGTGCTTGACAACGTTTTCAGCACGAGTTTGTCTACTCAGTACTACAATGCTTCTGTCACTGCCAACTACAGAATAATCACGCAGATGATTAACGCGAGTATTGGAATTTCAAGCCCTAAACGTAGGCTGAGACATATTATTCCCATCTCCACACCTCATCACGTCGGCAGAGTTATCAATAAAAGCACCATACCAATGGAAGAAAATAGAGATAAATTGACACTTGTTTATTAAACGTCCTTACAAAGGCACAACTCAAGATATCCCGACTCTGGGTTTTCCACAGCATTTCCCAGATCTGAACGTCTGAGCTGAAGACTCACATTTTCACGAAACATCGTACAAATAACCGGCCCTGAGGCATAGCTGTGATGGTGCATTGCTCCGTTGTTCCATAAAGCAGCACCCGGAGGAACAATGTGAACGCATCCCTCACAAAAGAATTGAATGTTATACACTGGGGATAGGACTCAAATAAATGAAATATCTGCGGCTTACCATCTAGGAGACTGCTCTGTTGGTCTCCCTAAGTTACTAAGTCTACAGAAAGCTACTTCTAAACTCCACCAGCTCAATTAGCTGACCGGAAAAGGCACACATCGTCTTGCAATCTTGGAAGCCGTCAATATACAGTGCAAACTCCAACCTAACGATCCGTGGCAATCTAATTGATCATGCCCGGTGCCAATCCTTATGGGCAATTAGGACAAGCTCAAGAAAAAGACTTCACAAAGCGAGCATTTACAAAACAAGTGCGGCAGCTGCAGCGGTAACCAATGCAAGTACTGAGCCGATTTGGAGACCAGCGGTGCCTGAGTTTCCGTCCTCGGTGGGAGCTGGAGCTACGACTTCCACGGGTGCTGGGGGGGAAGTCACTGGGGCGACAACCGGTGCCACAACTGGTGCAAGGACTGGTGCAGATCCAGGGACAGCGACTGGTGCAAGCACTGGTGCCACGACTGGTGCAAGAGTTGGTGCAGCGCCGGGAACAGCAACTGGGGCAAGGACGGGTGCAACAACGGGTGCAAGAACTGGGGCTGAGCCAGGAACAGCGACTGGAGCAAGGACTGGAGCCACAACTGGTGCTGAGCCAGGCACAGCAACTGGTGCAAGGACTGGAGCGACGACCGGTGCAACAACTGGAGCAACCACTGGTGCCACTGTCGGAGAAACTCCTGGGGCGGTAACTGGGGCAACAACTGGTGCAACTGCTTGAAGGACGTTAATGTTCATCTTCATCCCTAAACTGCAATGCTGGGTAAGACTGCAGATATATCCGTGATATCCAGAACTGTTGAGAGTGACGACTGCGTTGGCTTGGGTCCAGTGAGCAATCGGAGTAGCGGGTACTGTGCATGCTGCAACCTCGGCTTGAGTCACTTCCATGACATCGTGGGAACCGGCTTGGTAAGGGAATACTGCACAATCCAACCCGATTTCAGTGAGTCACATGCTCGATCAAAAAGATAGCTTGCTCAGTCACAGATATATATGGACAGATACGACAACTACAAACGGAAGAAGACTGAAGCCGTCGCCGGAGCAAGGCAACCAACAAAAGCACATCGACAGCACCCAGGTACCACTAACAAGCAACGAACTTCAACAATGCGAAGCATCACTATCTACAAGAGGTCCACACACCACGAGCAGCATTGTGGGATCCCTCTGGACAACAACATGCGTGATGAGAAACACCAAAGTATTCCTTTCAAATACTGACGTGACGGAAGTTTTCAGCAATGCACATGATGTCCATCCAGGACTGTACGTCAAGACTTAAGTGAGTACAGTGGAGCTCAACCTCTAGAAGATTTTATGAAGTACTGAGGGTATGATTCAGGAGTCTGAAACTGAGAGGCTGGGCTAGGAGAACTTACAAAGCTCGTCACCGACGAAGAAAGTCTGATTAGCTGCCCAGTCATCGTAGAAGCTGGGATTGTCCGTTTGAAATTCCCATCCCATGGCATCTCCAACGGTGTAAGTTTCCGAGTATACACATTGCAGAAGACCTGCAACGAGTAAAACCACCAGCATTGTACTCCTTCCGGCCGCCATTATGCACTGCCCTCTGCCCTGGCTGCTGCTTTTCAGCTACTGTTTCAGTGTTTGATCGACAAGCCTTCTTCCTATTCAACCCAGTAACCTCCACCCTCTTCCACTTCAATCCTCCGGAATAAAATCGATGTGCTGCAGTTGCGCGCTTCTGAATAATGGTTTCTACCTCTAAGAGCAGAAGAAGTAGATGATGCTCGGAGAGTGTGTGGAGTGACATGAACAGCCGTTGAAGGCTACTTATAGAAGTGGGACGGTCGATGACAGTCGACCATCCGCGGTAGTCGCTCATCAACTGTAGGCGCCGTCGTGCGCCTTCCTTCCTGCCTTCCTTTGTCGCGTGGTCTCGTCGGCACAATTCCCCGCTAGCTCCAACCCGACTTCCCTTACAATAGCCGTTGCTACTTACCTCCATCCCTCTTTCCGTCCACGTTGACTCGTTCTTCTTCGATTAAGTTTTGGAATTAAAAGAGGACCCGATCATGGTGGTACTAGGGGTGTGTGTTCTCAAATTAAGAAACTGGTACCAGAGCAAGATGAAACAATTCGCGAAAGTAAATAGTGAGGTCATATATGGAGCATTCACAAACTTATCGGTATTATCGGAGGTTCTTTGTTGAACTCTTATCTTTTTTCTTTTCATCTACATAAAATTTCCGTATATACATATATCGATATGCGAATAGATTTCCCTTCTCCTATATTTATTTATATCACTAATTATGTTTTATCCGAACATAAAAAAATCTTGAACAATTGAGACTTCTCCGCATCTTCAAATTTCAAAACTACAATTTCCTTTATTGTTTATATGGATGTCATTGTCACTCATAACTACATTGAAATATAAATATCTATCAAGTTCACAAAATAATGTTTCAATGTATTTCAATATAAATATGTGTGTATGCATTTTATTATTATTTTAACTCTTTTGAGAAATTCATACGATAATAGATCGTATAAGGAAGCCAAATATTTTTCTGACATTTGATATTACAATTTACACAAAATATCTTATGTTTGTATTAACCGGGAACTCAAACCTAATGCATATCATATGTCAATAATTCTATCAAGAGTACTAATTTACTTATCTGCCGATGTTCAGCAAATTGATCTTTTCCGGGTGTGCCTAATTTGTTCGATACATATGTAAATGTGAGAGGTCCTTTAGATATTAGCTCCACTTGAGGTGTAGGCCCTCCAACAAATGAAACTCCTTAAGATGAATCCAGGCGAGGAGAGAACGAAACGAGGACTGGGTATTTGCATCATTCAACCCTACATATCATCGATCAGCTCTCATCACAGCAGATAGTGTATGAATTGTAACATACCAACGTGTTCATTTTGGTAGCTCGTGTTAAGATACGACAGAGCAGCGGTGGTGTTGGTCTGTATAAGAAAGTCAAGTCATTTAAGACGGCTACGGTAGGTTACAAGGTACGTGAAAGCCTTGTTCGCAAGTCCTGTAAAGTCGTCCACAGTCCCAGCTGTTTCGTTGCTGTAATGTTGCTTTCGGTGCTCGAAATTTTCTTCCCGCATTAACAGGACGGACAGACGCACTTTAATTCTAAGTTGGGAACCTTCTTGTCTAAGATAAGTTTCCTGCGTCTTTCTGCGAACTAACGGTGAGTTCCAGTGTCAAGGCAACGATACCCGGCTGACACGTTGCCTGTTTCTTGATGAACATCGTGTGAAGGACCCTTGTTTTTCCTTCTCAACGACGTGATGGTTGCACTGTGAGTTCAAACTTACTATGTACTTGATGATGCCTTGAGAAAGGAGATCATTAGAGGAGTTTCTGAGTACTGAACCTCACCAGATTCTCTCACTACCTACGTTCTTTCTTGATTTGCAATCGGAAAGTCCTCTCATGGTCGATCCAGATCCCTTTCCTTTCAACTCCAAATGTACTTATCTGCAGTAAAAGACAGTTAATTAAACAATATTCCTATGACGCGATGTCCGTGGCATAGGAAAGAAAGGTACATGAAACTTATTTCAGTTAAACCGCACCAAAACTCATCCAAATGACCTTCAGACCTGGTAAACTAGATAACAGATTAAATAAAAAGAGGCGTGTCTTAACATCCTTCCCGATTTTAGTCAAAACCCCGCATTCTGAATCAGCTACTTTTTGAATTTGCACCAGTTACTTTCTCTGCAGCAATGAGGTTTTGCCTAGGTTTGGTCCACACATTTGCATTTTCGTTACTCACTCGTGAGTGTGGTTCTACACTAGATGCAGCAACGGTACACATAACATGGTCTTCTTTTGGAAGACAAAGGATAGCAACCCATAATGCCATTAGGGACATAGTGTTTGCTATGGCACGAGATAGTGGATACTTGGCTTGGAACGTTCGTATGTTTTGCAGACGACATGTGTCAAGGCAGACTTATACTTGGTCCGAGATGATCAGGTGACAGTAGCGGATGTCGTTGTTACGGACCTTACACGGGATACAATTTTGGAGGGAGTGATTACCCATCCCCTTGGATGGGTGGCGAGTGCAGCAACAGGTCGCAAGGTCTCCAAGTATAGGGGCATGCAGCGAAGTCACCCCTTTGTTCCTCTAGCCTTGGAGTTATATGGAGCGATGGACACGGCGTTTGACACATTTGTCAGAGAGTGCATGAGAGCTTATCATGTTAGGCGCAAGGGGTACCACTCTCACTCTCATATTTTGTAGTATATTTTAGATAGCGAATGTCCATTGTTCTACATAGGGCAGTGGCTGGTGCAATCCATAGGAGAACAATCACATTAGGTGATGTTTCTTTGGATGTTTTAGTTGTGTGTAAACAGAATGACTTGTATAGCTAGGATATCTTAGGTGCGGGTGGGCAGATTTCTCATATAGACTCTATTGGAACTTAGCCCCATTTTACCTCTTTTTGTCTCCCCCTTGTACGGGTTGATGGGTCTTCCCGTCCTTTTCTTTGTCTACGCGGTCGCATTCCCCTTCATTCTGAATCCATGCTTGACATTCAAAGAACACCAAGTTTACAAGGGGGACGATGAAGACTTCCGTGGCCACAGAATTACGACCATGCCTTTCCCAGAGTTTGGACAAATTCGGAGACATTCTGGTGGTTCTGAGTTACCTGTGCACTAAAACCACGACACGATCGCTAAAGAAACCAACCCCGTCTAATTTAGGAAGGCGATCTGAGGTCGAAGTGTACGCGCATTCCCTCCGCGTTGAGGAACTCATGCTGCTTGCTAGCCTTGCTAGCAAAGGTTAAGAACCTTCGTTTCCCTTTGACTAATTCGAGAGTAAGTCAGCGCGATTTCTCCTACAAACCGTACTGACGCGTACCGGCACACAGCACGCTTCGTCACCGGAATATTCTCTCATGCGTTGAAGTGGTCGTTGGGTACATTCTTTCAAGAGTAAGTAAGTGGCACCTTGCCGTTGATAAATGGCCTTTGCAAAACATTTCTATACATCTTTCGGAGATCTCCCAAGACCATTTCAAGTCGTCATCCCCTTTTGCATTTCTCGGGTCCCTTGTATTTCTTGTTCTTTTCCTTGTTTCCTTCTTGACGTTTTGGCCCATTTCAAGTCACGATTGTAGCAGCCGAATTTGGCCCCACAATCCAAGATTCCAAAGGAAATAATTTGATAAGAAATATTTACATTTGGATAGTCAAGTTAGATCCATGGTACCTGTTGGTGTACAGTACACGTGGCCTGAAGCTAGTCAGTTCAAGTACATGGAGTCTGACTAATCGTTCTTTGGGACCTCGTCAAGACGAATACAAACATACAGTACCAGATCAAAGAAATCACAATGATAAGATTTTCGTCTCGTCGGTTAGGTCTTACCTGTATACCAACCATGCAAAGACAATACAGTACTCACGTGAGCTAAAGACTTCTATGTCACTTCGGTCCAAGCGTGTGTATGGTTACGAACTTGAGGGAAAGAAACAATGCGACACATAGTCCTCTGATGACGTTGCAGGTCTCCGGCGTACTGTACGCGCACTTGGGGAGTATACAGTAAGTATGGCGGGAGTATGCGCCTTAAGTTATTGCCTGCGAGAACGAAAATTATTTCCATGTCTATCTCCGTCCGTCCTGTAACAGAATTCTGTTCTTCTACTGAGCAAAGGTGAGCTGAGTTATCCGGTTACTGTGTAACTGTGACCAGGATGGAACTGACTGACTACTTCCGGCAAAAGACAGGAACTTAGGGACCGTTGGAGAAGCTTAATAGGAAAGTAGCGGTTTGGCCCCTTAAATAGTCGCGGGACACATCCCCCTTCGTCACGTGACTCCGGAAGTCCACTCTCTGTCACCCTATCGTTCCATGTGGCACCGTGCAATGGGCTCCCTGTTCTTCTATAGTATATATTTTGCTCCATTATGAAGTATCTGAAGTCAAGCTTTCCGTCGATGTCTTACTCGAGCCAGAGTCTTCCCCACGTACACGAGTCTGAAGCCATTACCTTGCATCGTCGAGAAGCTGGAGTTCATGGAATTTCGTAGCCTAATCTACGCGTTATCCACGGCAGGATAGCATGCAGATTATGGTATCTTATTCCGACACTAGTACCTCTTGCTGGTTTCTAAATCTCATGAGACTCTGTTCTCGTACAGTTATTCTCTTAAGATCTGTTCTGAGAAAATGGGATACCAAGAATACATGGTGCATGAGTGCATGTTTCGCAGCTATCTAATTTCGAAAAGGGAGACGCAATCGAGCCCGAGTGACGTAAAAGTAACGTAAGATAGCGGAGCAAAATGATAGCATCCTGAACAACACGACTCCAACAAGAATTTCATCAAAGAGATGAAACACTTCTCAAGGGAAGAAAGGCGACCGCGTAGGATAACAAGAAGGATGGGAAGACCCCATCAAACACTTCTCGATCTACATTTTGTGGTTCTCATATTCGGGATACATAAGGATAAATTCATCTACTTGTAATCTTATTGTGTGTCAACAAATTATTCACGTTCATTTTCAAAGGTGCAAGTTCACTAAAGAAGGGAAAGATTGGCAAGACTTAGTTATACCTCCTTCCATCCTAGAAACAATTGTTATTGGAAGCATTCAAATGTTAAACTTGGTAGGTACCAATTGTGGAATACAATCCACATTACATAACAAAATGGACATAAATATAATTGATGCACGGTTTCTGAGTCCAAAGTGATAAGTTCCTTTTAGTAATATTGATGATCTATTGAAATAGAGTGTATGTCTATTTGCTCCTCTAATTATTCATATTATTGTAGTCTACGAATACAATGTGCAGTGCAGATCCATTACCTTTCTTTGTATTGACTTAACTGCATCATAGAAAAGAGTCCAAATTGGTAAGCTACTCTCTACGTATTTCCACAACCATAATCTCCTACTAAGATTATTGTAAGATCCTTTCAGAATATAGATAATCATGAGTCCAAATCCATAAGCTCCTCCAAGTCTTTATATAATCAAAAATCCATAAATTTCCTCTTAAAGTTAGTAAGTTTTTTTTAAAATTGAAAATATGTTGATTCTATCCATGAGAATATATTTTTGGATTTCTTTCCATCCATTAATAATTTTTTATCCTATGTACATTATGTGTTATGCAGTTCATTTAAAAAAATTCCTCTTTAACCTGAATTTAAGATCCAATCTTGCCAACTATATCTTAGATCTCAATTTTTTTGTATGGGATGTAAGATGAACATCTTACTCAAATAGTAACAATATCCAAACAAGATAGTTCAAATATTTTAGATCCTCTTTGCAAGCATGTTCTTTAACTTGTGCAAGACTCCAAGCCTAAAGTTCTTCTAAGTATTTTGTTAACCCTTGAGACCTCAATGGTTATTGAGGGTCATTTTTGGAATAATTAGAATGTATAATTCCCTAAACATGACATTCATATTTATTTTAAATCATAAAATTTCAATATCTAGTGATACAATGGAATTGCTCAAAAGTATGTCTGTTATAGAAATGATACTCATAGTAGCTAAATTGAGCTTTTAGGCACAATTTAGGTTGTACAAGGATTAAGACTATATGAATGACTTTAAAGCCTAGGTCACCATAGCAAATAGAATAGAATGTACAACATATGTATTTTAAGCTTTCTTGCATTGGTTTGTTGAAGCAATCTTCACTTACAATGGTAACTCTTTTTATCTTCCATCGTTCCTTCCAAAAAATTTTGTATCTTATAACCATATTTGCATCAAGTGATTGTGTCTTACACTAGTATTGGGTGTTCTCCACTCTAAACATCCTATTTTTTATTTGCACAAGTTGAAAATAGATGACACCAATACTTTGTGTAAGACATAATCACTTGATGCAGATTTCAGCCTAATGTTATTTATGCAATAAAAAATGGTGCAAAAGAATGTTATTGGATACTTCATTGGTGACTTTATTCTACCATGGATTTTGAATATTGATCCTTCACATACCTACAATATCTACAATTTGTATTACCCCTCCGTCATTGGTTCTTCAACCACCAACAAAGCATGTAGCCTTTTAATTTGGGTCATTATTGGGTCAAGTCAATAAAGTTATTGAATGCAAACCATAGCATAATGTACCTTAACCCTTTTATATACATTGCTACACAATATACATTATTGTCAACATCATACATTATAGAAGCACTAGTTGTATAGAACTCATACGTCAACTCTAAAGTACCATAATAATTGGTTCTATTCACACTCAACTCTGAGTCTAACTCAATCCTCAACTCAGCAATTTACCAAAAATGAGCATTAATTATAACTCAATCCTCAACTTAATAATTTGTCAACAATGTGCACTAATTACATTCAAGCTACATCTACTCTAGCTAAGAGACTCTAGGTGATGCTTGTTGGCCTCTGTCCACCATCACTAACAACCGAAAGATTCAACATCAAAGAAGTGAGCTCTTTAGAGCTGCACTTCAAAGGTATACCTTTCTACTCGACCTAGATCTCTAGCCTTAACATTGTCATTGATGACCCATTTGATGGTACAAGTGATTGTGGGTCCCATGGTATGCACCCTAACACACAATCTGGTTACCACTAAGTAGTCTTGAGAAACTACTAGTATAAATGTGACAGCCAAGACTATCACTCCAATGTCTGAGCAAATTAGCATTGGCACATCAATTATCATGATAGTTGGCATGTGTATACACATTGCTACACAACATACACTGATGTCAACATACATTGATTGTAGAAGCACAACCCATACCAAAGTCATACATGAACTCTAAAATGCCACAATTGCTCTCCTAGTTGGCGGTTAGGTCCCTCTAACTTCAATAGCCAAGTATGTGATATGCCCATTACAAGAGGAGTCAAACATAACATATGTCATCCTCTTAAACAATTATCATACGCAAATATAGTAACAGCTCCAATAAAAGAGTCACATAACATACACCACAAGCCTATACATACAATAGCCAAGCTTAGGTCCATAGTGTCATTAATATTTGGGAGGTGGCATGGTGCACAATTGGGCACACATGATCCTTCCAAACAACACCATTACATCCTTCTAACATGAAGCCTCTAAAAGGCAAAACTTTATGCCCTCTTAAGATATTGCGGCTTATAGTCACATCAAGTGTCATTGGTACAATTTGTTGTAAATATACATAGTCACCCAAATGAAATTGACTGATCAAGGGTCTATAACCTCCTCCTCAATAGTAGCATATCATAGGGTATTCCTATGCTAAGTAATCATTAAGTTCTCAAAGGCCATTTGCATCACTCTCCAAAAGGTCTTTGCCTATTGAGAACATGTACTTATCCATATGTTTGGATGATCAAAATCCAAACTATAATAGCATCACAACAAATACTTGTAGATAAATCTAGATCTTTTTCATAGAGTAGAAATTAAGGAGAGACTTATGCTAAGGAGGCTTGCTAGTAAAATTGATACCCCATGACCAACCAAGATAACTGGAGATCACAATCTCCCAAATGGCCTCTTTACAAATTGTACTTATGCAATCCTCTCTTCATTGTTTGAACCACTTTCTATGCTAAGCCATCTCCCTTAGGGTGATCTCGAGAGGTAATATGGTGATCAATCAAAACCTTATCAAACAAGATCTGAAAATCTCCCAAGAACTCTATACCCTAATCAATAAAAACCTCAATTGGTGTACCAAAATGATTAAGAACCTGATTCAAAAACTAGTAAATTGTACTTTCACTAGACTTGTCACTTGTCAAGAAGTACCACCAACTCAATCTACTTGCAGAAGTGCTCCACCATAACCTAACATATTGATGTTGTCTCACAATCAACAATAAAGGTCAAGCAAAGTCTAAACTCTAGTGGTAACCTAATCCCATGATAAGTAATGGGTGTAATTGTAGCATGAGAGCATGAATTGATGCTCTTACTTGGTCACACATCAAGAAAAAATTTGCTATACATTGGTTTGTATACTATACCACCAATAATGACTTTGGACTAAGCTATAAGTATGCTTTACTCCATAATGTTCTAGTTCTTCATGAGCATGACATACCAATTGTGGTCTTTGAGATGGAAGTGGTACTACTTGCAATATACCATCCTCCCATTGCACAAAGAAGATGTCTGCATTCCAATCTAAATTGCCTAGCTTGCTGAAGGATATGGTTTCTCTCTTTGGCACAAATTGTGCAACCCACAACACCAATGCAAAGATAATCCATCACTAAGCTATCATCATAATGTCTTGTTGACTTGTACCAATATCTCCACCTTTTGGATCTATGATCTCAACAACTCTTCTTGTCCATATTGAGAGAGATACACCATCAAAGCCTCATATATATATATATATATATATATATATATATATATATATATATATATATATATATATATATATATATATATAAAGCTAGATGTAGGCCAAAAAAATGCAACAAAATTGATGCTATTATCCATATTATTACCAAGAACTATGTCCCATATGAACTCTACTTTGCCTCTGTTGAATTGTTGGAGCAACTAACGTAGGCCACTAAAAACTCCTTCTCCTCATCATCTTGATGAGCAAGCATTGCTCCAAGCCCCATCATGTTCCAATTAGTATGAACTTAGAATGGTCATCCTTGGATTGGTCTCCTAAAAATAGGAGGAAATGTCAAGCTCTCTTTGAGCTCTCTAAAATCTCTCTCCTACTCACTCTTGAGTAAACACCCTAAAGCATGGTCAACTTTGTCAAGGCCTTGGCAATGGCAATAAATTCTCTAATATATTGGCAATAAAAGTTTTCAAACCTAATGAATGCTTTCACTTTATTCATATCTATATGCCAAGTAATACATGCAATAGCCTCTACCTTGGCTCATTGAACACCAAGTCCACTAGAGTAGATGGTGTGACCTAAATACTCAACCTATTTGTGGAAGAGTTTACATTTCCTAAGATGTAATTTGAGTCCATGAGATGTCAAGCTCTTAAACACCTCCAAAAAATGTCTCTCATGCTCCTCCATAATAGTGCTATAGACCAAATGTCAAGAATATAACACAAAGAAAAATCTAATCCTACTAGAATCCTATCCATGACCTCCTATGGAATAGGGCATGATCATTATTTAACTCAAATAGTAAGAACCTCCATTGATCCAATACATCCTTGTTGTGAGGATCACTAGCCCAAAATGTTGTCTTGGACTTGTCTTCCTCCTTGATTGGCAATTCATGATATTCTACTCAAAGATATAAAGTACAAAAGACCTTTGCATGCCCAATTGCATCAAAGATCTCTCGAGGTGTATACATACCATACCAATGAGCCTTAGTTTGTTGGTTGATAGGACAATAATCTCCAAACATCGCTCTATCTATGTAGTTCCTATCCATATCCTTCTTGGTTGGCATCATTGAAGCTGAAGCATACTCTTTATGTAAAACCTTCACTAAAATAACCTCAAAAAGGTCTCTACTCTGGCTCTAAAATCAATGTTCTCTCCATGTCACTATATCTATAGGGATATCAAAAGTTGGTGTATCATTAAATTTTAGGTCCTTTCCAAACACCCAAATCCATCATACTAAAGGCAAAAAAAACTTGTATAGCTCCTCAAGAACCTCCAAACTCTTTGTCTTCTCCCTCTTGTAAGCTTGGATCTAATGTTTGGCTCTCAAGTATCCTTTGTAACTAATGTAAGAGTGGAAGATGAACTAACTAGTTGCTACACCAGGCCCTTGGGAGCAATAATATCATGTCTCTAACCTTAGAGCAAAAAACTCTATGTACTTTGGTTGCAAGCTCTACATGTCTTCTAGTTGCATCCCAAGTAGACCAAGGGCCCGACTCAAGTAGATCACACTCACCTAGATGAACCCAAGTAGACCACTCTTACTAGTAGCCATTGGCTATGTCCCAAGAATACCATGTCCACTTGGTCCATCATCCCCAATATGTGCTTAAATTGTCTCAATAGACATAGAGCTTATAAGTACCTAAGTGGTGATGCCTATCAAGCACACTTGTAGGCAACATACCCATCTCTCACCTAATTTCCAACTTGGCTCATAAGAAGTTATCTTCTCCCAATAGTCAATACTTAAACCTATGGAGTATAACACTACTCTACCAACTAGCACATCATATGACTTTACTATTTTTGCAATTTTTGCAAAGGCCTAAGCTCTCACCACAAAGCTATGAATTGGATGACCAAGCTGAATTCAACCAATGAGCTCCCCACATGTGATGTATTGTGTAGAACCATCCTTAAAGCCATTAATTAGATTTAAAATGGATACCTCTCCACATTAGTCTTTTGTAGCCCAAGACCAACAATTGCAGCCTTCTCTAACATAAAGGGCTACATACCAAAGTCTAATAAGACCTTCTATGGTATATAGTTGTTCCCTAAAGATCTCACTAATCAAAAAATCTCACTCTAGTTATCCAATGGGACAACTCAAAGTGCAATTTGAGCTTTCTCAAACACAAGTCTAGTTAGTAACACCTCCAATCTAATTGTTACTACTTGCTATAAAACATTGGTAGCTGAATGGATCCCATGCTCCTCAACCAAGTTAACTCCACCATCAACAACCTCTTCTTTAGAAGCAAGAACCACAGCGTCTGTACTCTCACAAAGTGTGATAGCCAACCAAAACACTAAAGTTTGATCAACTTCCAATGTAAATATGTCATTGGTTGAGAACAAAGGACAGTGCATAATCAATGATCTACCTCCAACATCATGCTAGACTCAATCTATGTAGTAGTAGGTGATTGACTAGTATCTAGTCCATCATGCACTCCATCACTATCTACCACACTTACGCTAAGATGTCTATGATCCATGTATGTTGTTTGTAGTGCCTCAAAGAGTGTGAAAGATTAGGGAAGTCTGACTTAGCTACCAACCTCTCTTCTATGTGGGTCCAACTGCATTGAACTTCCTTTAGTCTCCAGAGCACTTGTTGCACTCCTCTTCATTATCATAGATGCATCTACCTATGTTGCTTTGCATCTAAATTCTAGGACATATCTATCACCAACATAAGAGGTGGAAGTCTCAATGCTTAAATCTGATCTCTTTACGCTATAGCCATGCTAGCCAATCTTTGTTCCTATTGCTCAATCTAACTAGCCATGATTTTAGTAGAAACAAGGGTAGGTATTGGGCCCTTACTAGGTGTAAGTCCCTACCACCATCTCTACCACCTTGTTTTCCATGACCTAGAGCTCCTATACCACCTACCATAGCAACCTTACCATTCCATGTGACTCCAAGTGGAGGTCAAAGCATTGATCACTAGTATGATCATATTTGTGGCAATGGTCACATTGTCTTTGAGCTTGTTGTGGCACTCCAAAAGGTGCCCACTACCCTAAGAGCACTCTCGCTTATGGTGACATCAACTATAAGTCCAACAAGCAACTCCATTACCCATTGGCTATTGTTAACCAAAAAATGAAGGTAAAGGTCTAAGTATATTAAGCTTTCAACTTTCTCCATAAGATCAAGGATGTCCAGTCTATCGTCAAAAGCCAACATGGTGTGGTGCACTTTGTTGCACAAGGAAGAAGTAACAACTATAGATGATACCTTCTTATGAAATCCATATGTCACCATTCTTTCCTCTACCATGTTTAGCTCAATGCACTCAACCAAACAAAAAACAATCACCAAATTTGGTGAGGTAGTCTGAAATAATGTAGCATCATGTATTCTATGTTGTAGCTCCTTGTCCAATATCCCATACCAAAATTGGACTGCTTGGGTCCTAATAACTCCCTAAGTGAAATTGATCAACCATCTCATGCAAGTATATGCTTCATGCATTCTATGTCTATTGTTCCACTAGAGCTCTTACAAGCTCTTGGTCAATCCACACTCATTGGTATTTCTACCTCAAGCATTGGAAGAATTGCACCATGGGGTTAAACCTCAATATTGCACCACCTCTTGAAATGGTAACTCTATTTGTAATGGCACCATCTCCAACTAGTGCACCTCCATTGGATACACCAATGCTACTACAGTTAGAACTCATGGGTATTATCAATCTACCAATAAAAACTGAGCTTGAAGTGATGGAGATGTAGTTTGGAGATGAATAATATCTCCATAGCTCCTCCAAGTAAGCTCTCCTGAATTTATGGTAATCATTCATTGATAGATACTCTAAGTGCTAGAACAACCCTTCCATGCCATGAAATGTGTGAATAAAGTTAGGTTCGGCATCTACTTTAGATCACACCAACTATCAAACTCTTAGGTGAAGTCATCTTCTTCATTAGGACTTAAGACACTGGTTGATATTGAATGTCATTTTTTGTAAATCCACTACATATTGTAGCAAAATCTCCTCTTGAATCCCCAAAGAACTCCATATGATGATGTATTCCAAATTGTAATTGTGACCACCAAGTGTCACTCACTAATGACACTCTAACTATAAGAACTACATTAAGGAGATGTGCAACCTATAATTTTCCATCAAAACATGCACTCTCATGGTCTATAGGCCATCATTTTGTACCTCATCAAAGAGAAACATAGGTAGTCTAATTGGTCATTAATCCAGACTCACTATTGAGAGCACACTAGAGCACTGATGCTTTAAATATCAAGGCACCTCACACAAACATGGTGCACAAATAGAAAGTAGAGAAGAGAGGAGATCCAATCACACAAAATCAAGATGATAACTCTGCATCTTAAAACTTAAAACTAAATAGACTTTGCTACTATTTGGCATTTGACATAATAAGAGTGTTTATTTACTCTTATGCTACCAAGATTGCCAAGGATGGGATCAAATGTACTCTCCTAGCCAAAGCTACATGAGTATATGTATCAACCTACCAATCACTAATTGAGGATGGACTGTTAGCTTGGGCATTGGTCTAGGAACTAAAGATCTGGAGTTAAAATCTTATTGCGTCCATCTGAAGAGTGGATAGATTTGGCCACACAACTACCAAAAACTTGAATAAATTGGCTAGCCTCATGCCAGCAAGTTGGCTATTCTATGCCTTTGTGGTCTCTTTAGCCCACATTCTTATGCCTCAAAGCCTCTAATTCTAGCCCTTCGGAGTCTCTCTAGCCCATAGCCTTATGCTTCAAACCTCTAAATGCCAAAATTTAGCCGAATAAGGCATTCTTGCCAATCTAAACTCTCCAAATTTGGGTAATCTCCACCAACTCAAGGGCAAACTCCAGCAACCTCCAACTCTAGATAATCTCTACCAACTCAACTTTTGAATCTCAACAACCGTTGCTAATATAACAAACTTATACTACAATTGGTTAACTACCAAATCCTTTGCCTAATGTCAAATTGTGCCAAATTGAGAGGATAGGGAACTCCAAATCCTAAATTTGATGAGATGGGTTCTCAAATCTACCTCTAATTTACAATTTGCAATGATCAATTGCCAATTTGACCTTTCACTCTCAAATTGGCTTCTTTGAGTAAAATTGAACACCCAGTCCTCAATTTGACCTCAATTCACCAAATGTTGGCAACACTTTTGCACACCATCGGCTCCATTGTCAAATTTCTAGTAAATCAAGTAGGGCTTCTGTCCATAATCCGCATCACTAAAACATAACTCAAGTACTAACTATCAGAAATACCAATAATTCCACCAAGCTTTGACATACCACTAACACCCTCAATTCTTACACTTGATTTCTCCTTAACTTTAGTTCTTTGATGTAATCAATTCAATTCACATTTGAATCACACTCAACTCGGATCATAACTCAATACTCAACTCAATAATCTACCAACAATGGGTATTGATTATAGTCAAACTACACCTACTCTAGCTAAGAGACTCAAGGTGATGCTTGCTAATCTTTGTCCACCATTGCCAAGAACGCAAAGGCTCAACATTAGAGAAGTGAGCTCTTAGGAGTTGTACTTTGAAGGTATAACCCTTGCTCAACTTGGATCTCTAGTCATAATAACGCCATTGACAGCTCATCTGATGGTGTGAATGGTGCAAGTGATGGTGGTTTCCATGGTATGGTCAATAGTCCTAACAAAAAATCTAGGCACCACTAAGTAATCTCTAAGTAACTACTAATATAACTTGATAGCCAAGACTATTAGTCTAATACTTGTTACTTTATTGTGACTTCCCAAGACGTGTGACCTTGTGAGAATCTCACTAGTATCACCAATAGGTTGTGTTGCCACGAGATGCCTTTTAGTTTTCTTGTCCCCAATGATGTAGGTAATCTGCCCTCATGCAAGATGTAAGCACCGCACTATCTACATCATGTACACTTTGAACCCGAGCACTATAATTATTGCTAGGCACATAATGCACGGGGACGGTGTTTGGGACTTGATAGCCGAGACTAGTGATTAATTTTGCATTGGAGTTTGTAGACCTTTTTAAGGTCTCCAAACTTCCATTTTTATACCCCTTTGAATCCTACTTCATCATCACAGATATATGGATTGCTCAACAATTTTAAGCACACCCAACCTCCAAAGAAATCAAGTGTGGAATCTGCCTTAAACAACATGAGTAAGTGTAATTGAGAATTTATAGAATTTATGCTTTCATTAGTCAAAAGAATCTCAAATTGCATAATTTAGTAGATCAAGTACTATCTTTTCTAGAAACTATTTTGAAGATGGAAGAATGTATGCTAGGATGAATAAAAGGGTAAATTTCCACTATTAGACAAAGAATATCAAAGAAAATACAAAGATTGGTACCTATAGGTGCCTAATTTTGTATGATCTCTCGATTAAAAGGTAGAATTCTAAACGCATCATCTACAAAATAGCAAATACATTGGAATGAAATTCAAGCTGACCATTGCTAATATCTCTCATGAGGTTGGTCAAATATGGACACATCTTTGCACCCATTGTAAAACTTTGGCATTTCAAAACACATTCAATAAAATTATTATTCATTATTAGCAAAGATTCAAATCAAGTATCTATTTGCTTGCATATTCATTTGAGTCAAATCAACAACCATTTGCTTGTGTATCCCTTTAAATGTGCCAAAATAAAGTCCCACCTAGAAAAGATTGAGAAGGCTAACTAAGATGCATACAAGATGTCACCAACCTCAAAACCTAGTGCAGTAAGCTTTAAGCATCAAACTCAATAATGATGTAATATATAGGAAAAGAGAGCGCAAAGAATACTTTACAAGCAACCAAAGATAACATCTAGGGACCTTGGACGTTTTGGTTGATTGAAAGAACTTCAAGAATTTTCCTTGAAAGATAAAATAGAAGAAGGCAATAGCGTCAAATTATATACCATTCAAAAGCTAAAAATTACATATGCATATAAGTACATACAATTTTTTTAGTTTTTAGATAAGAATAAGTAATACAAGAGATTTTATTTCAACCACAAAACAGTCAAGCTGCATCAATCTTCTAAAAGGGATAAGGCTAGGAGATGATCTTGAAGAAGTATGGCTTTGTCTTTATGTTTATCATTAGAAACATAGTTGTTTGCTATTGGTGTGAGAACATATATATAACTTTGATGAGTAGAGTTTGAAAATATTTGCAAAATCAGAACTAAGGATGTTGAGAACATGACAATGTGCTACAAATATATCAAAGTAGTGTTATGAAAATTTCTCACTCACTTGTGTCATATGGTTTTATTTTTTACAATTTCTTATGATGATAGGTAGTAGTATTGAATATATTTTGGTTTAGTGAAACTAGACATGAGTTAAAGAGACACAATTTTCATTAGAAAAAATCAATGAGATGACACATAAAAGTTATGCATCAACAAGAATGATTTCAAATTCATAAAATGATAATATGATTGTACAGGAAAAAATTCTACAAGATAAATTTAAGGTGTTTGAGTTGTGGTTGAGCCTATGGACTAATCAAATAAGATAATCAGGAAACTTCCTCCAAAATGTAATTATAACCTATCCCTTAAGTGCTAGTGTCCACCTTAAAACCATCTAGTTCCATGGATATGGATTCCAAATGCGTTTAAGGGTTTATAGCAATTAATAAATCTTTGCAATGACTTTCTTGGCTTCACCATCTCCCAATAACCATGGATACAAAGTCAAAACCATTCTAGATTTAAGGACAAATATATCTCCTCATCTAGCATTGGGTAGTCTTAAATATTTTAACACTTCAAGATCTCATCTCCTCATCTACATTTTGGACTCCAAATCCATGACATACACCATGATACTCTAGATTACCAATCAATATCAAGGCAAGTTTCACTACCATCAATACACTACTAAAATAGTTCAGTTTTGTTAAAGTGTATTCAATTAGACTTTGAGATGAGTATACATCCTTGGAGTGATGATAGAATTGTATTCTTGGATAAAGCAAAGCAAAATGTTCCAAGCAAAATAAAATTATACCAAATATTATATCTAATATTGGACTATAAACCATTCTTTTGAATGCAAAAACCAATAGCAATATGGAACATATATATATTACCTATAATTTCACCAGTTTATCTTTATCAATGGGTCCATACAAAAGGCAAAGGAAGAATTGGCAAAGGTGGAGAGTAGTACAAGGAGGAGCGCAAGCAAATAAATACCTTGATATAAGTGAACTTTGAGGAGAAGAGGTAGAGTGCTTTGCTTGAAGCCATGAGAGAAAAGAACAAAAAAGACATCAAGATGTTGAAGGGAGAACTATGCATCCTCCACCTCAAGCAAAAATAGAAGGAGTTTGAGGAGAAATCAAGAGCTAAGGTTGAGGAGGTGGCTTGCATCCAAAGCAAAGTGGATGTAGCCCATGTGAGCATGGTTGCCATGAAGGTAAAATGGGACAATTACTGCACTAAGGTATTTGGAAATTCAAGGATCTACAAAACAAGTTGAAGAAGGAGGAAGAGAAGGAGGCAGATTGTAACCAAATGAAGGAGGAATTGATGGCTAAGGCACAGGTTATCTGCACTAGCCTCAAAGAAGAAAAGAAGAAGATCCTTGAGCAAATGGAAGAAGTGAGAGACTAGTTGGTGGGCCTCACAAAGAAGGTGAGTCAACAAAAGCCACACCAAACTAAGCTCCACAAATTGAAATTGCAGATCAAGATTTGGAAGCAAAAGTCTATTCAAACAAATAAATGGAGCAATTGGTGATCTGGTTGGAGTAGCACAAACAATAAAACCTTCTTGGAATCAACAAACATCTTCCTCCTCCAATTTGCAAATTACAAGGAGAAGGTGGACTTGTTAATTAGGATCTTGAGGAGCAAAAGTAGCTCTTTGTGGTAGGATAGCCAAAGATCTTTGTAGTCAATGACCTTTGGACTGTAAGGCACACATAGTCACAAGTGGAGTAAGTCTAAATAGTCTAAGTGTAAGACACATTTGGTATGAAATAAACCTTTGGCATATAATACCTTGGCAAGAGAAGGAAAATTTTGTAGTTGACAATCTTCAAGGTCATAAGACAAAAGGTGCACATTTTTTCAAGGGAAGGTCTAACACCTTCCTTGACCTGCAAAAGACATGTAATTAAGCTACCTTAGGATAAGATTAGGAGGTAAATTAGGATAAGCAATATACAATGTAGATACAAATACAAGATTTCTAAGAGACCCCAACCATTAGATCTCTTTGAGGTGGAGTCAAGAGAAGTATTTGAGGATTAAGCCCAATGTAAATTATGATCACTTTTGAATCAAGTAAATTAGCAAAGGGACCTTGAAACTCTCTTCCACTTTTTTCTATGCATTGAGTATGGATTGAAGGATTTTATTAAGAAGTGATGAGGAACCTTAAAGTAAGAATGTAGGCACTTGAGTGTAGGGAGATATTTGCACTTGTTTGGGATGTTGGATCCTTGTGGTCCCAAAGAAGAGAGGCAATGTATGGAATGGTTTTAAGTAGCCTAGAGCATTTGTAGCATGGAATCAAAAAGCAAGTCATTCAATTGATGTCAAGACTCCTTTGATGCAACAATATGGAGTTTAGAGACAAAGTTAGTCAAGGGTAATGAAGTAGTGAATAGGCCAAATTAGCCTAGAATATTCTAAACTTATCTAGGAAGCTTCTTGGGAAGCTTCCTACTAGCTCAGCTTGCATCCCAAGTAGGTAGTTTCAAGTAAGCTTTTAGTAAGCTTTTAGAAGTAAGTAAGCTTTTAGAAGCTTCCAACCAGCTTAGCTTGCATGCCAAGTAGACGGTTTCAAGAAAGAAGTTGCATGCCAAGTAGAAGGTTTCTTGAGAAGTTTCCTTGTGAACTTGGCTTGCACTCCAAGAAAGCGACTTGGATGCTCTCTATAAATACAAGAGCCAAAGCTCATGCTAGGCATTTGGAGCTTTCCCTCATTCAAGGGTCCTAATGTGAACTTCCATTCTCATGTTTCTCTCTTCTATCTTGGAATTTTACATTTGAGGTTATGCCTTCTTGGAAGAGTGAGGCCTTTGAGGAAGAAGCCTTTGATGTGAAGTGAGCAATCACTTTTAGGAATAATTTGTAGTAAATTTTCAATGAAAGTGATATTTTGTTGTCCTTTTCTTGTAGTGCATCATATGGGATGACACTACACTCTTCTTGGAGTTGTTTTTACTCAAGAGGTTAAATAGGAAATAATGAATTAATTGAAAGATAGTGATATTCTCTTCAATTCTAGCTCAATTTGACATGTATCCTTGAGGGAATGACGTGTTCTTATTATATTTTTAATTATTATATCACCATTAGGTTGTCATACTACACCCAATTCTCAATTTTCAAGAATTTTAGCAAGTGTTGAACTCTTGAAGATCAAATTCAATATTGAATTTATCTTGATCTGGAGATAATTTGTGTAATTAGACTTGCCTATTGTGACATTTAAGTCCAAGTTTGATCTAATCAACCATTCTTTATCTTGAAATAATTAACTTCTTCAATTCACTCAATGTTTTTCATCATGATGAGACAACCCACTATGTCTAAGGTTGAAGACATCTTACAAATTCAATCTTCATCAAGAAATTATAGATGACTTTGATTTTACAAGCAATGAGACTAATGGGGATGGTTGATGGTATGCAAACTCTACCAACTCTACCTATGACAACTAAAATTTCTATCGTTGCATTCACATCTTCCTTGGCTACTACACTACTTCTACTAACACTATGTATAATTACAAAGTAGGATAATAATAATGCTTATGTATTATTCTTTAGCATGAATACACTTGACTACAATTTTTCTCCATTTTATAAGTTCTAATTTCCATGCTTTGAGGCCTAGACAATATTTTAAAAAACATTATGAAGCTCAAGATCATAATTATATATCTCCAAGATGAACTTCAAAAGCTAAAAATGAAAGAAGTTGATAGTACCACCAAACATGTTCATTGTTTTAAAACCATTGTTGCTTAATTATTATAAGCAAGAGTTCATACATAAGAACTAAATATTGGCTATGATGCCTATCATGCCTAACAATTTCCAACATATTTTAGCTTCACTGCAAGAATAGTAGAAGCTAAGCTTATAAGAGTTGATAATATATGTATTTCAAGAAGATAAAATTCTCAAATGTCTGAGCACACAACTATATTGTATGCATCTAAGGAAAATTTCCCAACTAAGGGCAAATCAAATATAAGCAACTAGAAAAATCAAAATTTAGTGAGGGCAAAGACAATGATTGAATGATTTTCTACCCAATCTTTTCATGACAAGATGTCTTCTTCATCATCAAGACTTCAATTGCAAATCAACATGATCCAAATAAAAAGATGAAGTGTTTTTGTTGCCATCTTGTTGTACATGATCTTAAGGACTGAAAAAAGCAAATTGTAGATGAAGCTAGTACAAAGTTTTGAACATCAAGAACTCAAGCAAATTCTACTATCTATTTATATATTGTCATTTTTTACAGTATTGCATCTTTTTCTAAGATAATTCTAGGTATCTTGATTTTGGCACCACTCACAACATGACACACTCTATTGAATATTTTCTCCTTGTGTACCTTATGCCCAACTGCAAAAGGTATACCTAGGAGATAACTACTCAAGAAATACTTGGATTGGACCAGTCTATGTTTGACTTCCCATGGGTGAATTCAAGTTTTTCAAAGACAGTTCATTTTCCTAGAGTGAAGAAACATTTTTCCATCAAACAACTTGATCTTCCTTGTGGATCTACTCTTGTGAAAAAAAGGGAATGCATTTTCATGCTCCTAATGATGAATTCAACACAATTTTTCCTCTAACTGAAGATCTTGTTCATCTAAGCAAGATTATCTTCACTTCACATCCATTCTTCTTTGATTTAAAGTAAATAAAGAACTATTTCCTTGTCTATCATTTGTATATTTTCCTAAATTGTATCATAGTGAGTTTATTATTCCATGCCATCCAACTAACTCTCATCCTAAACCATACAATATGGATAAAATACTAAAATGAGATATTCCTTTCAAAAAAAATTCATGCTTTAAGACTCAAAATTGGTTGGCTAATAAATCTCAATCTTATTGAATCTAATCAATCTTAATAACAAATCTTGGATAACATAAGTTTTGGACTCCAAAATTTATTTGTATGTAGGTTAATGGAGTAGCTTAATAAAGAAGCTCCAACTCATTGAAAATCCCAAGAATTGATAGATTTGGCTTCCATATCTATAGAGATTGTTATGGTAAACTCCAACTTGGTGAATTAAATGTTAAATTTATGAATTTTTATTTCATATTTATAGTCTTGGCCACTATCTTCTACTTAACAACCTACTATCATATATCTATCAATTTTCTAAATCCATAAATTTACTTTTGAATCTATTTACCACATCCAAGTTTCCATACATATGCACATGGTACATAACAACCACTTCAATAGTTTAAGTTATTATCATGTAAGGTGGTATTTTCATAATACTTTGTACATGGTGCTCACTATGGTACCTAACCTTGGGCCTTTTGCTTCTAGAAATAAGAGAAATAAAAAGCAATGATAGATTGGAAATACTTACAAAGTTTTGTTTCATATTTTATCAAATTTACTAGATTATATCATTTTAATTAAATTTGCTAGATAGACCATTTTGAGCATATGTATAGAGCATATAAATAAAGAAAGCATAATTTAAGGTTGACATGATTTGAAATATTATATATTACAAATTAATAGATATCTATTTTTAAGGTAATAATTTATGAAAATTATGCTTATGTCCAACCTACATGTTCTTATTCTCACCAAGTAAAAAGTATTGAATTCTTGCTTTGGCCTGGATTTTGGCTGATTACATATTGAGAGATTTGAAGTAGTTATTGGCTAAAAGAAGAAAGAAAGACAAAACACTACATAAAAGGGAGAAATTATATGAAGAGAGAAGTTCAAAAAAATTAGAAGGTACAATTGAGATAGTTTAGGATAAAAAAAGGAATATAACTATAATTTTTTTAATAATGTAAGGAATATAAGAGCAAAGTGGAACTGAAAGGAGAGACATCAAAGATAAAGAAAGAGCAAAATAAATTGAAAACTAATATTTGAGAAACTTTTGATATAGATAAAAAGAACTCTTAAATTAAATAATTGAAGGAAAGAGAATGATGCAACAAGAACTTATAGAGGGTAGAGGTTAAAATTAAACATAATAATGTAAAGTGTAAGAAGAGAGAGGACTTGGAGAATATTAGTATTGAGATTTGAGAATCAATCAAGAAGTCTTTGAGACTTGGAGTATCTTCTTCTCTTCTTGATCTCACAAAGATCAAGAAGAGAGAAATTGGATTGCTATGAAGAAGTCTAAAAATAGACTTCTTTTAAGGAAATTTATTTTGAATACAATAAGAAGTGTAAGAAACAAGAAATATGAGAGAAACTTTAGAAAAAGTCTACTATCAGATAAATCTAGAAAGATAAGTACAATATAATAAAACATAATAAGTTACATGTGAAAATAAGATAGATGTAACTCACTAGCAATAAATCCTTGAAGAAGAATTTGATATCACCACAATTAAAACAAATTTAGAAAGAAGAATAAAGTTATATTTAACTAGTGACTAAAGTTTTTGAATATTAAATATGCAAAATATGCAAAATTTTGAGAAGAAAGGAAAGAAGCACAAGAGAGATTTTAATATCCTCTTTTTCTTATGGCTTGAGTGGACTTCCCATCTTCCTTGTTATTCTATATGGTCCTCTTTTTCATAATGAATAGAAGTGAAATCAAGGAAAAGGGACTATTAAGATAATAATAGCATGGAGGTATGAGAAGAGAAAATAACATCAAAGAACTGAAATCAAGAGAGGTATAAAAGATAAAAGCTTGAGATAAAGAAACTAAATAAATCTAAAAGGACAAGAATTTGAGAAGAAAAGACTTTTTAGATAAATTAATAGGAAACTCTAGAAAAAAAATCAAAGATAAAAAATAATTTATAGCAGAAAAAATCAAGATAATCAAAAAGGATGAATAATAAAAATTTAAGAATAATAAAAAGAAAAATAGAGTAGAAAAAATAAATACAATTTAAATAAAATAACAAGAAGCTCTATAAAGGGAAATTTGCAAATTAGAAGAAAATTGGAATATGAGACAAACATCACAACAAGAATTTTAAGTGGAGGGAATGTGAGATAATCAAGAAGTCCATTCAATATAGTGGAAGATAGTGAGAAAAAGGAGATAACACAAAAGAAGAGCACTTGGATGGAAATTTGAAGACATAGCAAATTGAAGAAAAACAAAGAGAGAGAAAAATACATTTTTTCTTCTTGATTTCATCACAACCAAACACATCTAATTCTATAGTCTGTTGATAAATACCTCCTTCAATAAAGTGTTATTTCTAGAGAATGGAAATAGATACAAATTTCCAACCAAAACCACTAGATCTTTCTCTTTAATCAATTATCTCCCTTTTTAAATAATTTATCAAGACTTTATTCTTGATTATTATAGTGTCTGCCTTGCGGTGGAAAATTTGCTAGTTTAGTTTTATATTATTTCTTAAGCTTATGCAAAACTATACGCTTGCCAAGGCTAGAAAGTGATTTTATATTGCTCATTTTTGGAGCATAAGGGAACTGCACATGTAAGAAAAAGAAGCACAAAGGAGGAAGTGCATACAAAAGAAATGAATGCAAAGAGGATGAACTAGAGGATGGGTTTGTGCCAAAGTAGTACAAGAACAAAGACCTTTGCCACTTCCACCATTTGGCCACAGATCTTCATAGATGTTGCTAAACTTTGGCCTAAGAACTTTTGCCCTAGAAGACCTTTGGCTCCAAAGGAAGTACAATGGCTTGAAGGTGACACCACCCAGATAAATAACTGCCATCAAGAACTGTTCGCTTGCACCAAAACACTTGCATGTGTGGATTGATATGTCTAAACCATGGCTTACTCATTGAAGTCAGGTCACAAACAGGTTAGGGCTATAAAATCAAGTCCTTGCTAGCAGTCCTTCATATTTTGCAAATCTAAGTTCATTACAAGCCCAAAGCAATTGAGAGTTGCTGCCACCTTTAGTGTTTAGTTTTTGTAGACCTTTGTGGTAGAAATTTCTCATTGCCTTTGTCTACAAGAAGAGAGAGGTAAAATGTTGAGAGTACCAAGATAGCATATGAGAGTGTTGGAGATAATTCTTAAAGTACCGGCCATGAAAAATGGATTTGCATGATAGAGCAAACTTAATCCATAGCAAGAAAGTAGCCTTCTTGCACTAGAACTGAACCACCCAAGGATGATCCCAAAAATTAGAGAAAATAGGTATCCTAGTAGTAGCAACCTTAGAGGAAACCTTTTTGCCTAGACTAAGGAGCATTAAAGAAATTTTTTGGCCTAGAAAATTCCTCACCAAGAATAATGGACCCTTGAAACCCAATGGCATCAAACAAACAAGAACTTAGAAAAGATTCTAAATGCTTCCTTCAATAAACCAAAGACTAATGGTGGAGTGTAGGAAGTTACAAGGACTCTGCTCAAAGGACTGTTGTTGAGGTGGTCATGAAATTATTCAAGACAAATAGAATGACCTACCTCAACATCAACCAAGCAATCTTTTGTGAGTTCATGTACAAAGAGTAGTTGGTAAATTGGATGCACATGTTCTACAATTTAAGCCAAAGTATATGTGGAGACATGAATGAGGATGATGGATGAAATATTTGCCCCTATATGTGTTGCATTTTATTTGTGAATGAATCTTCTTACTAGGGAAGAAAAGAAGGAGTTTTTGAGTCACTTCCATCCAAAGACGTTCTACAAGTCAGATCCGACGAGGAGTGCAATGTATCAAAAATAAAAAATGGATGGTGAAAAATATACAAAAATAGGTAAATTTGTGCTTATAGAATAAGTAGGTAATACTTCAACTTTAAATGTAGTAAATAGAAATAATTTCAAGACCAAGGTGAAGGGAAAGAGTGAAAGGAAGAACTCTCATGTGATCTATGTATCTTTGGAAAGAGAGGTCAAAGATATGGATATAGAAGAAGAACAAGAAGGGAATAACCTACACTAACAAAAGAAGAACCAAGTAATAAAGAACTTCAAAATCTCTAATCAAATGAGGAAGAAGACCTGCAAATCAGACGTGCAATCCACGCCAATGAAGCTGGAGGGTCGCTTATTGCTTGGGCCTTTTGCACCCAAGGCCCAAAAGAATAAGGAGTACTCAAAGGTAAAGAACAACTAGAGATTCAAGAGGAAGACGGAATGCCTTTGTTTTAGAAGAAGTAAGAAGAAGAAGAAGAAGAAGAACCCATGCCATCCAAATGTCTATGTAATATTGAGAAATTAGAGAAACAAAAAAATTCTTGTTGATTTCTTTTTCAGTCTTGTTTAATCACTAATGGAGATGTTTCAAATTGGAAACAAGTTAAACATGATTGGGTTTCTCAAGGACTTATTTATCAAGGAATAGATACGGTTTAATAGGATTTGACTCCAAAGGATACTATTCCAAGAAGAAATTATGCAAGACCAAGTTTATAAAAGAAGACTTTTGCATTGAGGAGATGAGAAGGTTTTTCTTACAAAGGATCCTATACAAAGGAAAATTTGAAAAGAACCTTTGGACCAAAGGAGCCAAACCAAGTATGATAACAAACTAGAACCAAAGTACTTACAAAGAAGAAAGTATAACTTCAAGCATTCAAGAAGTTTATGTGTGCTAAGGTAAAGATAAGTACTTTGATGCATGTGAGAACAGTTGGACAATTTGAACATAGCAACTCCAAAAAATTACATATATAGGAAGTGACCAAAGAGTAAGTGACTGAATGAACAAGATGATCAATGCGATTCAACTTCATGTCAAGAAACTATGGCAAGTGTGTGACAAGAGCCAAAAAATAGACAAACATGTCATTCTAGACAAAAGAATAAAAGGAGAAAGTTGGAACATGTCATTCTTGTTTGTTGCTCTTGCCATATAAAACTTGAAATTAGAAGAGAGAATGAGTGAGAATGTGCCGGACTACATTAGGGTAGGAAGTTCATTGTGATGATGAATAGATAGTCAAGAGATAGAGTGGGACCATGACCCATGACTCTAAACGTAGAGAACCCTAAGGCAAAACTCCAAGATATGTATACCCAAAAGGAGTTCTTGGAATGTATACATCTAAATTTCACCTATAGAATTGGACATATACCGCCATGATAATGGTCAAAGAGATCAATATGGAGAAATATTGGACCTACAATACCTTGAGAGGATATCATCACCTCTAGACTTATAGGCACTAGCACCAAGTGCAAGTTAATTATGCAAGACCTGAAGGAGGAGCATTGATCTTAGATGCCAAGAAGTATGTATATACAATAGAATATTTGTTTAAGGACAAGAGAGATGAGAAAAATCAATGAATTCTAAGGATACTTTTCACCAAGATGTAGTGTTATCTCTCCTTTGCCTATTCAAACCTGGTTAGGCTTCTTACATGACCATGTAACAAGCCTTGAATTTTGAGAAGGCATTCACTGGACCATATTGATTGGGCTTATGCCTTCTATCACGACACCAACTAGATGTGTCATGCTACTCATGGAAAGGGTATGATGTTTTTTGTAATCCATTTTAATATAAGAAAGGACCTATAAGATGAGGAGGAGAAGCTGATATTTCTAGAATCAACTTGACCAGGACTCATTTTAAGTCTACTAGGAGGATAAGACCTATTAAAGAAGGTAGACAAGAAGGATGCAAGGTATTATAGGTATTATAAGGAGCAAAGGAAGAATTAAGATATGATGGACAAGGCAAAGGATGAACAAGTAAGTTTGTGTGAAGGATGGATGAGTTTTGGGAAATAGAAGCAAGATGATTTGCCAAAGGCCGTTACCTTGCGATTCAAGAAGAAATCAAAGGAGGAGGAACTAAACAAACATAAGCGAGTTAGTGAAGAAGAAGAACAAACACACCTCAACAAAAAGTCCATGAATTTTCATCAGATGGGACTGTGGTCAAGGAAGTTATAGTGACCAATAGGAACAACCTAATCAGCTCTTATCACCACTGCAAGAAGATGTGGAGTTTAACTCACACTTTGAAAACTAAGATTAGATAAAATCTTTGAGATAGTATTTCAAAAGGATCCCAAAGTGGAATAAGATGAAGCATCATAGGAGAAAGCACCCAAAGAAGAAAAGAGGCTACCAAGGGTGAAGATATCTTTCTAATGGAAAAAGAATGGATTCACCTACTAAGCCCTCTAAACTGGAATTGCCTAAGGTAGAAGCCAAGCACAAAACCACTATCTTGAGTGTTTTGATAAATATATTAACACCAATGGTCCAATTCCTTACAACTATTATGAACAGTGTAAAAAGGAGAAATAAAAATTTGGTAGTATGTGCAAATCACCAAAGTATATATGTATGAAACATTAAAGGAGTTAGTGTAGAAGTACTTCTTCTTCAATAAGAGTTAGAAGATATGAATAGATTGAGTGAGGAAAAGTAGTTTATGGCCAATTCTATGTTGAGTAACAAGAACCAACTAGAGAAGTAGAATGTTGCATTGAAGGCTAAGATATTTGAACAAAAGAAGAGATAGCATAATTTCAAAAGAAAGTAGGTCAAAGCCAAAAGTGTATGAAGGAAGTTCAAAACACTTTTGATGATGTGCTTGTAGTAGTAAGAATGGGTTGCCTTCAAAAGAGATTGATTGTAGAGTGGTAGTAAAATCCAAACGTAAGTTGGAAGAGGGTTGGGTCTGGTTTCAACATACAAAATCCTTGGGGATCAGAAGGCTATTGACAAATCTAAGCATTGCAATCAAGAAGATCAAGGAGTTTTGGCAAAACTATATGAGGTTGAAAAGGTGTGCACAAAGACAAGTCCAACTCTAGTTATCGCAAAAGCCAAAGGAACCAGATAGGAAGGAAATGAAGGTATGACTATAGGTCTGAAGGCAAGGGTAGAGAATTTTATGTAAGGAACTGCAATTGGTGATAGATGAGTTTTGCAGATATTTTATGTCTAAAGATCAAATTAATTTATTAACCAAGCTTAGGAGTCAAAAGCAGAACAATAAAGGAAGGAATTAAGAGGAATCTATAGCCCATTTAACAATTAAGATAGATATCAAAACCTTGGAGACTAGATAATAGTTAGGATACTCACTCAAGGTTGTAGTGGGAAGACTAGATAAAATGTTAGTGCATGTATCAGAAAAGTTGAAGACTTAGGGAAGTTAGCTTCAGGAAGGACTTTGGAACCTTTGAAGTCAGTCATACTTGTTCCAAAGGAGCTTACATTCCGGTTTTGACCATTGTAGCTTTTCAAGGAGCCAGTTTAGATAGGCATATAATTTCTTGTGTTGATTAAGAGCATTTAGTTCCAAGTATTTGAGTGCTTAAATCACATGCGTGATGTGCCATATGTTCACTTCAATGGTTAATAAGTGCAATAATTTATCACTCTTTGTCATTTTATCATTTGGTGTACATACGATTTTTTGATGTTTTACTTTTTACTTGAATATCAATAGAAACTTTGCTCCTTTGTTTGTTTGATCCTTAGGAATAAATGAGTGTATCTATAAGTGATGCCTTGACTACCTTGTTAGAGTTGGTAGTGTTGATAGTAAATAGAAAAGTAAAGGAAGAAGTTCAAGTATATAGAAAGTTGGTCATGTTCAAGTACCTAACTAGATTGTGAAGGGTTAACCTAGTATGAAGGGGCCCTTGGTATCAAGGTAGGAAAATATGGTTTACAAACAAGCCTTCTAGTAAAAAATTTAATTGCTATAATATGAAGGAGCCTTTGTAGCAAAGGAGCCTACAAGGAGGTAAATAGAACAAGAAAGTTTAAACACAGAGATAAACATTGAACTGAAATATCACTTTCAAGAGTTGATTGGATTTATTCTAGGTGTGAGTAATTTTATACTTGTGATTTTCTATGATGCACCGGTGTTGGTGACATTACCTTCTTTTTGGAATTGTCTCTACACAAGAAGTGAAAGATGGAACAATAAAGAACTGAATTTTTTACATTTAATTTATACATTTCTAATTGTATCTTTGTATGGATAAACTATTTTACATCAAAATATTGCAATTTGGTGAGTGTGTTATTACAATCATACAAAAGATAAGATTGACATCAAAGGCAAAGGGCAAGAGCCTTCAAAGGTAGCACCAATAGAGGAACATGTACCCCTCTTCAAATTCTGAGAGAGCAAAGCCCTAATAACTACAGGATCAAAGTTTTGATACATTTATTACGGCCAGTCTTGGAGTTGATAGAGCATATTTTACCAATATACCAATACTCCTACCAAGATGTCATCAACTACACCTCTCTTGTCTAAGGACTACACAAGAACTCCTACACAATTATGGCAGAGCAGGCCAAGGCAACAGAAGAAATGGAGAAGATGCAAAGCCAAAACAAGGAGGAAACAAAGAAAGCCAATGCTCTTGTATAGGAGAAATTCAAGGCAATGATATCAACTACTTTGCTTCTTGTAGATCAAAAGGAGCAACAAGAAGAAATCAAGAGGCTGGCAAGAGGAATTGAGGGCCCTTCAACGCAAGCAAAATCAAAAGCAACAAGAGTTTGAAGATTAGTTGAGAGCTTGAGATGAAATAGATAGCATTGAAAGCAAATTGGATGTAGCTTATATGAAGGTGTTAACAATAGATGTACAAATGGATGATTACCGCATTAAAGTGAGTCTTCAACTCAAAAATCTACAAGTCAAATTGAAGAAGAAGAATGAATGAAAGGAGGCTGATTGAACCCAAATGATAGCCAAAGTACAAGCAATTTGCATCAACATAGAAGAAGAAAAGATAAAGATACTCCAATGGATGAAGGAAAAAAGAGACCAGCTAGTGGGCCTCTTGGAGAAGGCAGTACAAGTAAGGCCAAAACAAACCAAAATCCATGAGCTAAAGTTGTAGATTTAGACTTTGGAAGCAAAGATATACTCAAAAGAACAACTAGATCAGCTAGGAGTTCAACTAAAGGAGCATACCAATAAGAAGATCTCCAAATTGATCAATTCTTTACTCTTGAAATAACTCTTGAGGAATCAATCTACTCTCTACTCTTCCAATTTAAAGACAATATGTAAAAGATAGATTTGTTAATCAGGATTTACAAAGGCAAAGATAGCTCTTCATAGTAATGTAGCCAAAGATCATCAAGCTTTGGACCACTTGTAGCCAAAGACTTTGATAAAAGTAAATATTCTAAGTATGGGTAACCTTTGGCATAAAAGGCCTTTCTAGTGGAAGACACCTTTGGTATAGAAGACCTCTAGCGTTAAACATCTTTGTAGTGGTAGGAAATCTTTTGTAGCCAAAGCTCTTTGGAATTGTAAGTCCAAAGATGGGTAAATTTGTAAATTATAATTAGGTAAGATTGGACACCGTACATGGAAGATACCCAATTAAGTTGCATTAGGATAAGATAAAATAAGCAAATAAGATTAGTGATGGAAAATGAAAATGTAATTAAGAGATTTCTAATAATTCACTTAGCCATTGGATCTCTTTGATAAGAGGTAGAAAAATGTCTATAATGTCAATGGGATTTAAGTTTACTTTTAGAAATCAAAGAATTAGCAAATAGGATGTCCAACTCTCAATTATTTTTTTTTTACAGTGAGTCATTGATTGAATGACTTTGTTGAAAAAAAGTTGTGGTGACCCACCTTTGCCTCACTTAAGCACAATTTTATTTCTTTTTTTAAGTTTAGTAGTTTAAATACAAAGTGATGCATTAAGTTGGGATGAAGATGAACACAAGTCATTAGTTGCTAAATGAATCTCTTGTAAAGTAAGGAAGACAAGACAAAGTCCAAATAGACTCATGCGACAAAGGTATCATTTCCCAATATAACAACTACAACTTGGTCCAAGTGGTACAAGGATCTAGATTTCATATTGTGACTAAGATTATTGTTAGACCTTCATTCTTATAAACATAAAAGATACAAATGAGACTTGGAGAATACAAAGGTGTCAAATTTGGCATGAAAAACTTTGCATTACAAGGTTCCATCCATAGATTATGTGCCATCAAAATGACATGTTGTCAAAACTCATGTGCCCCACATGAAGTCACTACCAAAGATTGGATTTCTGACTATTTAGCACTAAGTGACATTTATGTGCAACCGCAACCTTTAACTAATTGTCATGTAGCTGAAGGACAGACCGGTTTGATAGAAACATTAAATGGTGTCCCTTTCAAAAGGAATCACTTTTTACTTTTTCACTTTTCAATTTCTGAAAGTTTTGTCGTTTTGTTAGGAATTTATCACTACTCTTGAAAAGATCTGCTTTTCTTGGTAGAGTACAAAAACTCAAGAATTTGTCCAAGAATGTGTTGGGAATAGGGTAGATTCTCAAACTAGAAGATTCAACAATGGAAAAATTAATATATTAAAAGTAAGTTTAAATTAGACTATAGGTCCGTGATAAAACCCATTATGAGTTACAAAACCTTGAGAGGAAATCCTATTTTGTGGATAAAAGAACATTGGCAATGAGTGTTGGGACATGAGTGCTCATCCTTTGGCCAAATATCCATGGACACTCCTCAATATGAGCTTTAGGTAATTAAATATGAACTGGTACTATAGGCACTTTCACAAAGAAAGAAGAAAAAAAGCAATCCATAGCAAGATTTGGTGCCGCTCACTAAATTCTGTGGTTAATAATATTTGTAGATCAGTGGTTCCTATTTGAAAATAAATAAATAAAATGGCTAAGAGAATGGTAAGATATGGGCCACCAACCTCAACTACCCAATAAAACCAAGTACTTTGTTGTTGAACACCACTAAAAAAATTACTGTTTGACAAGGCCACGCGACTATCTGACATTATGCACGAAGTTTTGCATGGCTTTTCTAATATCTAGATCATCTTGTTTGTTTCTTGTAACACCTAAAATTATGTTATACATGTACCAAGGTACTAAGTCTTTTGGTTGTCTTTGTAAGAGCCTCACTGCCAAAATACAAAACTCATTAATTGATGGGAAGTCAACAAATGGATATCAACTATACAACCTTAAAGATCCTACTCAATGAGTCATATTAAAAATGAACATAAAACTCTTCAAGTCAAAACAAACAGCCTACATAAACCTAAATCAAGCAATTCTCTTCCAACTTCTACACAAAGGGAAACCCATAAGTTGGGCATAAATGTTTTGAGAATATATCAATGAGCTATTGGAAGATCATCAAAGGAGGAGCTATGATTGTACACCCCCTTTGTTATGCATTTTTACATAAGGATTGACCTTATGTAAAAATGCATAACAAAAATCCTTTGGTATTTCATTTTCTCTTCTTCTTACGGAAGAAGAGAAAATGAAATACCCCGGCCAGTTCCACCATCTAGCATATTTCAATGGGCACTTAGACCTACCTAAATAAGTAAGTAAAATACCGTGAGGCAGATGAGGAGTATGCTTAGTGAATCCCCCAAAATCAAAAGGAATGACAACATGATAGGCAAAGCCAGTCAATCTGCATCATGAACTGCATTTAATTGGGGAAATGCTACTTTGGAACATAATGAATGGTCAGGAAGTGATAATTCCTTCATTAGGATTTTATTGCCTAGAATGCATGATAAGGTGAACATAGGAGATCTAGATGACAAAGTGGAGTTGTTTCAACAAAAAACAAAACCAAAGACAAAGTTGGATGTCTAGACAAGGAGAAAGCAATGGTAGAAGAGGATGAGGATGTCCCTATCTTCCATTTTGAAAAATACACCAAAAAAGCAACCACCATCATGGAATTTGTGTTAGTTGTCCTCAACAATGAAATTGTATCAAAATCTATATAAAGAAACCAAATCATGTTAACAAAGAACATGATTTGGATAAGGAATCACTTACAAAAGAAGAGATCCTTTGAATAAAGGAGGAAGAGTACACAAGAGAGCGCTTACAATATAAGAGGAGAAATATAACCACATCCAACAATCCAACTACCACCCTCAAAGAAGAGAGAGTGGATAGACCAAATCAACCTACAAGCCCAAGGCTAGCAAACAACATATACAAAGAAGGAGAGCATTATTAAAGAATTCATATGCAGCCTAAAACAAGAAGGCAATTCACTTTCTTGGCTAATGATAATCTATAGGATGAATATAGTGGCACCAATGATGGAGACATAAGAAGAAATCACGTTTTTCTATAGGGAACTTCATCTTATGATCAAAGACCTTGTAACACCCATACAATATCTCCACCAGCTAGCTCAATCTAGAGCAAAGGACAAGATCTTACTTTGTAGCAAGCTGAATTATATCAAAGAAAAGTTGGAGATCAAAGAAGTGGCATCTCATGAGAAGGATGGATTCTAGAGATGTACCAAAAGGATGAAAAGGAAAAATGTGAGAAAAAAAAACCAGTCTAGTAGAAGATGAAGATGGATATAGACAATCTCAAAAACAAGGTATCCTAACAACAAACAAGATATATTGACCAAATATGAGCATAAGATGAGAAAGTGTCAACACTATGAGCAAATTTGGAGGAGGCTAATACCAAGACATCTATTGTAGAATCTTGCTACAAGAATCTTAAGGTAATTATGGACCTTTTCTTCAAGATTTCCCTACAAGTCTAAAGTGACAATGAGAGAAAGAAGATGAGCTAAAGGAAAAGGTTTGTGACAAAGTGATGGTAGAGCTCCAAAGAGTACAAATAAACCTGGAGAAAAAAGAGATGGGGCTACCCGCAATGCTAGGATGTAATGATATGGAGGTTACCAACAAGTTAGTCAAGACAAGCAAAGTAGCAAATAGGCCAAACTAGCCTAATATATTCTATAAGCATCTAGGAAGCTTCCTAGCTAGCTTACCATGCATGCTAAGTAGGTGGCTTCTAGAACAAACCATCTTGGGAAGCTTCTTGGCTAGCTTAGCTTGGATGCCAAGTAAGCGGCTTCTAGAAGGAAGGTTCTTGAGAAGCTTATTGGTTAGCTTGACTTGCACTCTAAGAAAGTGGCTTTGAGAAAGCTTCTTGAGAAGATTCTGAAGAGCTCTATATATTTCTCTATAAATACCAATGCTTAAGCTCATATTAGGCATTGGAGTTCCTTCATTCAAGTGTCCCAATGTGATCTTCCACTCCGATCTTCCATTCTCATATTTCTCTCCTTGGTCTTTTATATAGTAGGAATAGAGCGGATGGAATCTATGGACTAGCATATCCATTTAAGCAAAACCATTGGAATTTTGTATCTATATACTACACAAGCATCATTTCACTCAATTTATCATCTCATGCTCTAGGTCAATTTTTTTGCATGCAATCACCTTGTATCACACAGATGCAACACATCCACTATAGGTAGTTTGATAGAGTAGTAGTCATGGTTGCAATGCCCAAGATTATCATTGCCATGTAGCAACAAATTGAGCACCTTACTTGATTGTTGGAAAAATGAGATCATCAACGACAAGAGCATGTAGGGAGAGAGAACTATTTTGAGAAGAAGAAGAGAAAATCCAATTTCCAAAGCCCAAGGTATTTGAAGGCAAGAATCTCCCAAGTGTAGTGGAGAATTTTATGTTTGATTGTAAATGTTATTCAAAGCTACAAATCTTCAAGATGAATGGAAACAAGTTCTCGTGGCTTCTAGCCAATTAGATGGAGTACAATGGTAGTACTTCCAAGTGGAGCAAGCTGAATGTCAATTTGTTGCACCAATCTTGATATAGTACAATTTAAGAGTTAGTGCAATAATTGGTTGATTCTAATCTATAAATGTCACACAAGCTACATGAGATAGGTTGGTAGAGTTGAAGTAGTTGGCTTTGTTAGAAGTACATTACTCAATTCCAAAACACTCTCTTGCAAATTCCAAAAATATTGGAAAGTAAAGCTCCGGATCAATTTGTGAGGGCTTGAAGTCACAAACTAGATAAGAGGTGAACATGTAAGAGCCAAAACACTTGGAAGAAGTCTTGCATTTGGCCAAACACATTGATTCCTTGGTTGACAACTTGGTCTTGATCTTGACCTCCATAGAACCTACCAATACACTACACATGCATGGAAGAGTTAGCACCAATGGAGATTGATGTCAATCCAATAGAGATCACTTGGCATTGCAAATAGAGAAAAATTGTGACAAAATGGTAGTTGTTTTTATTGTCACCAAATTGGACATTGCAGTGCTTCATTCCATTCAAGAATAGGTGATCTTGACAAATTCCCTAGATGTAGTTTGTGGAGTAGAATGATCAGGGAAACAAGGAATCCTAATAAGAGATTTCAAGTTGCTGCGAGGAACTTGATTAGTTCCAATGAGATTGAAGGCTCAACCTATTCAAGTTTGCTTCACTTTCAAGGTATGATATCTGAACATGGTTGTAGGATTTTGGTTGATTCTAAAAGGTCAAAGAATGGCATGTCTATGCAATTTGCAAAGGAATTATATATTCATGTCAAGCTAATAATTGGAAGCAAATTGATGATGGCGGATGGTAGAAAGGGTTATGCATTCTGTACCTCACATCTTGTTACATTCAAGATTGGGAAAGATTATTAAAAGTGTATGAGGTTTGTAGTGGCACCTCTACACTATGATGTCATTCTAGGTTTGCCTTGGTTTGAACATCATATGGTTCAATTTGATTGGACTCGATGAAAAATTCAAGTACAACACCAAGATAGGAATTTCATATTAGGTTGTTTGGCACCTCTGAGTAAGACAACTAAGAATAATCAATCCCAAGATAGGAAGTTTGTTAGGAAAGCAACCATAGAGCAAGCTTTGAATAAAGATACATCCCAAGATGGGAAGTTTATCAATAAAGTAGCCGTAAAGTAAGCTTTGGAAGAAAACAAGTCTATTTTCACAATGTGGATCAAGCTGATTACACATGGAGAATCTGAGGAGGGCCAAAAGCATGATTGAGCAATGGTTGATCAAGTAGTTTAAGAGCTTTTAGATATATTTATAGATGATCTGCCAAAGGGATTACCCTTTGATCATGGTATGCCCTTCAAGATTGAGTTGTTGCCAAGAAGTGCTCCAATGAGTAGACCCATCTATCGACTCTCACCAAAGGAATTAGACAAGCTTCAAATAACATTGATAAATTTTTTGGAGAAGGATTTCAAATGACATAATACATCTCTTTGGGAAGCACTAGTGCTATTTGTTCCAAAAAAGGATGGAGGACTCTACTTGTGTATTGATTATTGTGGTCTCAACAAACAAACAATGAAGAATGCATATTACTTGCCTCACATTGATGACTTACTAGATGAATTGAGTGGAGCATGATACTTCTCTATGTTAGATATTTGAAGTGGCAAATTCCTGTTGATAAAGAGGATGTGCAAAAGACTACCTTTTGTACAAGGTATAGGCACTTTGAGTGGAGAGTTCTACCTTTTGGACTCACTAGTGCTCCAATAGTCTTCATGGATCAGATGCATCAGGTGTTGGATGGGCTATTGGATAAGTACATGGTGGTGTTCTTGGATGACATCTTAATCTATAGCAAGACAAAGGCAAAACATGTAAATCATATGCAATAAGTCATGGAAAACTATATCAATGGAAGTTCTACTACAAGAAGTCCAAGTGTGCTTTTGGTAAAAAGAAGTTACTTTCTTGGGTCACAAGATCTCATTGATGGGGATCAAGATGGAAGAGGAGAAAATCAAAGCTATTATTGATTGGCCTACTCCAAATGGTGCCATAGAAGTGTAGACATTTAATGAATTGGCAAGTTTTTACCAACGGTTCATCCACTACATGTTCATGTGGTAGCGCCATTGACCGACCTCTTGGAGAAGAGGTCGGCCAAGCTTTTAGTGGACCACTAAGCATAAAGAAGCATTCTAAAAGTTGAAACATATGGTGTCTTCAAGACCCATTCTTCAACCATATGATCCTCAACTATCTTCTATAGTTGATTTTGATGCTTTTAACTTTACCATTGGAGCCATATTGTAGTAAGAATTTCCATATGGGTTACATCCCATTGTTGACTAAACACTATAGAAAGGAATTACTCTACTCAATATCAAGAAAAACTAGCAATAATATATGCCACCAAGGTTTGGGGATATTATCTCTTGGGGAAACAAGTGATCATGCAAACCAATTACAAACCCTTGTTGCAGACATTACATTTGGAGCACATAAAGAATCAACATCATTGATGGGAGGAACAACTACAATTTTTTGACATCAAACCTAGTCAGTTCTATGTCATCCTTGATGCCATATCACAATGATCTCATTTGAAGTCTCTTCCTCTCATCACTACAACAATTACAATGTTGTTAGTTGACTCCAAAGTCCAAATCAAGTTTAGGATAGCTTTACAACATGATCCCTTCTTTCATATGGTACAAGTTTGTCTTGCAGAATATGACAAGGAGTACAACACCTTCTCCTTCAAGAAAGGCCTTCTATTCTATGAGAACCGGATCTATAGTCTAGCCAAGGGTGATCTCCAACTTGTGCACCTTCAAGAAACCCATGATTTACCAATAGTTGGTCACATGGGTGTGGACAAGACCTTGGATACCCTCCAACACCAATGGTGGTGGCCCAACATAGGATAAGATGTTTGAGAGTTTGTTCGATCTTGTGAGAGCTACCAATGTAACAAGGCCATCAACCAAAAATCGAGTGGACTCCTTCAACCACTCCCTATTTCCTCTGCTTGATGGGAACACATGAGCTTAGATCTCATCTTATCCTTACCCAAGACAAAGCAAGATCACATAGCAATCATGGTGTTTGTGGATAAGCTTAGTAAGAAAATCCATTTGGCACCAATCTTTGATACCATGGATGCTCCGAACATTGGTGTAGATCTACTTCAACAATATCTTCAAGCATCATGAGATGCCTTGTGTACTCATCTTTAGCCATGATCCTCAATTCACTAGAAAATTTTAGCAAGCACTCTTCCAAATACTCAACACCAAGCTTACTTTGTCCACAACCTATCATTCTCAAATTGATGGACAAACTAAACATGCAAATTGCACCTTGGAGGATATGCTTCATGCCAAACTCAATGTTCACCATACCAATTGGGATGAGTGTTTTATAGTTTTTTAGTTTACTTATAATAATTCTAATCTCATACCATCTCATGTTCCTCATACGTCCACCTTCTTGAATACCATATCCCAATCCCTACAACAAGCCAAATCTCATCTCCTTGTTGCACAAAATCATCAGAAATAATATGCGGACCAACATCATCATGATCTCACTTTTCAACTTGGTCATAAGGTTCTACTTTATTCTAATAACCTACCCCTCCCACTTGATACCCAAGTCCATAAACTTACTCCCAATTAGATACGTCCATTTGATGTCACCCAAATCATTTCTCTTGTTGCTGATTGACTTGCCTTGCCTTCTTATATACAAAACCACCATGTCTTTCACATTTCCAAGTTGAAACCCTTTATTTCTAATCCATCTTCTTTTCTTCTCATGTCCACCCTCTCCTCCTCTTTTGCTTATCAACGATCATAAAGAGTATGAAGTGGATTGTATCCTTGCACTTTACCACATTCAACATGGCCGCCAACAATATGTTGAGTACAAGGTCTTATAGAAAGGATATCCCTCTCATGATGCCACTTGGGAGCCTCTTTCTCATCTCCAGAATGCAAAAATGGCCATCTAGGAGTTTGAAGCTTCAATGGTGACAAAGATATCACCAACTAGTGGTGCGGGAACATGTAACAATATAGATGTTACCTATGAGTTAGTCAAGACTAAAAAAGTAGCAAATAGGCCATATTAGCCTAAAATATTTTGGAGGCATCTAGGAAACTTATTGGTACCTTCCAAGTATTAGATAACCTACATGCCAAGTGGTGACTCCTAGGAGGAAGCTTCTTGGCTAGCTTAGCCAACACGTCAAGTAGGTGGCTTCTAGAAGGAAGCTCCTTGAGAAGCTTCTTGGTTAGCTTGAATTGCACTCTAAGAAAGTGGCTTTGAAGAAGCTTCTCAAGAGCCTTGTATATTTCCCTATAAATACAAAAGCCTAAGCTCATGTTGGGTCATTTGGAGTTCCTTCATTCAAGTGTCCTTATGTGATCTTCCACTCTGGTCTTCCATTCTTGGTCTTTTACATAGAGTATACAATGACTCAACTCTTGGACAAACTAGAATGAATAGCCTATGAAAACCTCTAGCATACAAAGATAGAGGACCTCAAGACACAAATAAATATGCTAGAAAGGAATTTCTATACAAAAAAACTATCAAATTCATTATCTCTCAAGCTGCAAGGCCTTACTAACTCCAAGTTATGGGAGATGCAAACTAGCTTTGCACAAGAAGTTGCAAGTACAAGGAGTTTGCAGAGCTTATTCAAATATGCAAAGGAGCGGTAGTTCATTGCAATTGTACCTAGATTGTCTAGAAAAAGAGTGATAACTTCATATAAAATGAGCAATGGCCAACTTTTTAAAGAAAAACTACAATCCATCTTGTAGTTAGGATAAGACTTTTTTTGTAAGCATAGCCCAAGACTCTTTGTATCTTTACATACTTTCTACATTGCTAGTTAGGTTACAATACAAAGATCTTGTGTTAGCTTATCCCTTGATAAAATAGCAATAGACAAAAAATCAAGAGGCTAAGGTGGCCATTCCACATGGACCTTGCTGACTTAGGATAGGTAAGGATAAGATAAGTAGAATGTGATTAGCATTGAGCATTGTAGATGTAATTAGAAATTTTCCAATACATAATAGCTATTGGATCTCTTTGGCAACTAAGTAGGACATGTTTGATGGGCTAAGGTCAATGATCATTGTGTTCATTTAGTTCATATTCCTTTTGCAAGTAAAATAAAGTATATACCATCAAGACAAATGAGTCAATGTATGTATATTTTTGTATGTTGTGTATGAATGATTGCACACTTAATTGAGTAGAAGTAAGAAATTTTGATGTAGGAGCACAAGAACTCTAGTGAGTGGAATTATTTGTGTGGAATTAGGTATTTATCTTTGGGAGCTATGCAAAATTAGGCACAAAATAATGATAGATTGTCAAATGCTTGGAGTATCTTAAAGTAACATGAACTTATAAGATTAAGCAATAAGATTCATTCAAAGACTCCTATGACATAATGAATTTTGGGAGTGCTAGAATTTTACTTTGTGGTTGTAGTTATTAGGGTGATTGGACCCTTGGAAGATCCTACTCCAACTTCATACACACATTCTAGGTTATTGCTTGTAGGACTTTGTGGTACTATTGATCTTGTATGACGACAAACTCTATGAGGTGAATAAGGATTTCAATACATATGAGTGTCTCAAGGATAGTAATTTAGAATCTGGTTGTGCAAGAGTAAGTCATGGAAATTCCAAGGTAAAGGGACCTTCATTACAAATGACACATCATTTGTATTAGATTTGTAGTGTGCATGTGATTACTTTTGATATCTTTTGTAATGTGCTAGGTGTGGTAACGTTACCCTCTTTTGGGAATGACTTTGCCCAAGAGGTTAAATAAAAAAACAATAAACATTCATCATTGTGACATTTGTCTTGTTTTTAGTCACCTTCAACTAGTACCCTCAAAGGACCGGCTGGTTCTTATCGAAATACTACAAATTTGAATGACACTTGGTCATTACAATGATCAGGAACCTTGTAGTAGGAACATAGGCTGTTGAGTGTAGGGAGACATTGCACCTATCAGGTGTGTGGGATCCTAAAGGAGTAGGGCAATGTATTAAAGGGTTAAGAGTAATCTAGAGCATTGAGTTTCACGGAAACAAAAAGTAGGTCAATCAATTAATACAGAAATTCCTTTTGAGTTGCATCTTTTAGGAAGGGCAGTATGTAGTCTTTGAAGTAATAGTCTTTTGAGTTAAGTGACCTTTGGAGTAGAGTGAGTCATCACCTTCAAGAATAATTTGGAATAGACTTGTAGAAAAGTGATCTTTTTTGCTTTATTGTAGTGCACCTAAAGGGTGATATTATCCTCTTCTTGAAGTACTTTTGCCAAACAAGTTAAATAGGAAATAATAAAGAATCACCAAATGTGACACTTTTGTTCTCTTCTAGTTATTTCTTGCCCATATCCTCAAAGGAATGACTTATTCTTACCAATTTTATTAGCTTTTGGCTGACATTCAATTGCCACAATTATCAAGGAGCTTGAAAATTATCAACTTTTAAATAGGAAATAATAAAGAACCACCAAATGTGATATTTCTCTTCTCTTGTAGTCAATTCATATCTATATCTTCAAAGAAATGACCTATTCTTACCAATTTTACAAGCATTTGGCTGACAATGACTCGCCACAGCTTGAAAATCATTAACTTTCTTTATTGATTCTCTAGTGAAGGATGAAAGATTGATCATCCTCCTTTTTACTTTCTTGATTGAATATAATGCAACTATCAAAGTAATTATCATTCCCTGCTGTAAGAATATTGATTTTGAATATATTGAGAATCATAAATTATAAAGTGAGAACTAATATGTCATATGAGATCAAGATTGCAAAGAGAAAAGCCTTGTGTTCTTACAATTACTATTCTAGTTCATGAACAAGAATATTATATGTAATTGTACATCCTTCTTGCACTTTTATAACTTCTCTACTTGACTCAAGGTTAAAAAAATCTCCAAAGATCTAAAGTAATTTTCCATGTTGAAATATTACATATCTTTAATATCACATATGTATGAAGAAATTTTTGAATAATTGAATAAATCAACATCATAAATTTTCATATTAAGACATGACCATTCACATAAAAGGGATTTTTTTAAATAGAGACACCAAAATTATTATTGCATATTTTCTAGATTCTCCTCAAGCAAGGAAAATCTTATATTTGCCAGTCTAAAATATCAATTAGGAATTTACAATTACGAAAGCCTAAGCAAAACCTTAGGTCTATCTTAAATTTGAATAAAAAATTAAAAAATCCAAATAGTAGTAAAACAAGCTAAATGATACTTTATACTTCTAAGATTGTAAAGTAGTAGTAAGTTGCTATAAGTATGTACTCACTTTATTGTGTACACTATGCATATAAATCTACCAAAACCAAAGAGAACAAAACAAAGAGCATTTAAGTCACATGGGATTCCTATAGGTTTAATATGTATATTTAAGTCAATTAGGCAATAGATTGAGGATTTCTTTAAGTATCACATGAGATTAGAAGAAGTTATATTTGTTTTTTAGTCTTTTTTTCAACCATTTATCTACTTTAGGCAAAGTAAAACATGTGTATAAGAGTAGTTCTTTAATTCTAAAAATATAATAAAAATACCTTTTCTCTTAGCAATTATCTACTTAAGAGGAAGAAATATGTATAAATAAGTATTTAAGTGCACTAACATAAAGCCTCTTTGCATAAATCTGGGTAAATATTCCAAGAAACTAAGGAGTAAAGAAAAAATTAACTAAAGGCTTCAATATCCATAAAAAAAATAATTATTTGGTAATTATTTGGATCTAAATTTTCTTCTATAATTTTATATTATATTTGTGTTAAAATCCAGGTTATTTTATAGATTTACCTCAAGTACAAGTTAATGTTTTGTTTGTGCCATAAAAAATTTACATGGGTAAATATTAAATTTCAACTCATCGGTATATGTTAACCAACAAGTGATAAGAATATGCATGGATAAAATCAAATTAATTGTTGACTTAATTATCTTATTTATATCATTAAGATCTAGAAATTTTGATTCTCTTGAAAGGAATAAAATGAATAGTTGAGTAAATGAGGTAATAATTCAAATGTTAGTTTAATTTGCTCTACTTTTCCTTCTTGATTTGATTGCATTAACACTTTGCTAGATGTAAACTGATTGGGTATAAAATCAAGAGTTATTATGATACTTAAAATTTATAATTACAAAATAGACTTATAGAGATTAGTATTGAGTTTAATCATACGTTAGGATTTACTAGTCTATTAAGGGTCATTTCATTTGTGGTTAATTTGAGTCCTAGTGATGGATAAATACATGTGTACATACATGCTTAAACATTCCTAATTGTCTTTAATCTGTTATATCAATGAGTTTTAATTTAAATCCTTTGTGGGCTTTGGATTTTATAAATCAGAGCTTTGTTAAATTGACCTCAATTATATAGTTTTTATATTTTTAAAGTGATAAAATAACGATTTTTCAAGCCTTGGTAGGATAAGAGAACTCTTTAGGTATCATGTTTAATGATGAGATATGTAAAGATATATCACATGCATATATGAATATACCCAAAAATATTAGAATTTTCCAAGATATTAATTAAGAGAAGTTATAGAAGCTTTATCAAGGAATAGGTATTTGTATTTCAAAAAGTAGATGATTACCATCCAAGAAGTGAGAACTGAACTTATCTCCATAATATTAAGTAATGACTAGAATACATAATCTCCCCAGTGAGATTCCTCAAAGGACTTCAAAATGCTGAAACTGGTCCTTTTTTCATACTTATACCATAAATTATGAGATTAGACATATGTAGAGAAGAAGAATAAATTATTATAAAAATATTTGATTTAAGGAAAAATGTATTGACATGTATATGTAGATGACATGAAATTGAATACAGACAAAACACATTATGATACATACGTTTATTGATCATTTTTGTCTCTATCTTGAAGACAAAGTCTAGATATTGATGATATTTGTGCAAGAATAATCAAGTAGAAATTTAGCTGAAATTTTTTTATTCAGGTATCTTCAAAACATCAAAGAACAAGTTTAAAGGAATTTCATTTTCTTTTATAATCAAGTTAATTTAATGAGAAAAATGGAATAGTTTTAAATCTAGGCTTGATAACCCAAAACACCTGTACATGTACTAGTAGTTATGATAGTGAGATTTGCAGTGAGATTTGCAGTGAGATTTGCATTATCATGTGAGATGGGAGTGAGATTTGCATTATCACGTATCCAAATGAGAATAAATATAATTATAGTTCTCAAAATTTAAAGAGTACTATTAAGGTGCAATTTTGATTTCCAAATTAAATATGAGAAGATGAAGTTTTGACGTGTTTGCTGAAAATGATGTGTTAAGATTTTGTTTGCATTTATCATAATCTTGAAATCTCAATTCATCATACCGTTCATATACTTATACTTAGAACACTTATATTTATATATTAAAGGATTTTATTGTTTCATGATTTTCTCTAATTTTTTCTTAGATCACCAAATGGTTAGGAAAGATCAAACTGTTTGAATATGTAAATTGATTTTAAAACAATTTATGTGGGAATTTATTTATATATGCGTATTTTTATGATTTAGAATTGCTGTATAAGTGAAATAATGCTGTAAAAATGAATATATAGTATAATATATATGATTTTTTCTGCATTTTCAGTAACAATTACTTCATATATATATATATATATATATATATATATATATATATATATATATATATATATATATATATATCTTAAATTTGACTTCTACCGCTAAAACTTCTCCTATTATATTAAAAAAAATTTGTTTTACTGCATGCCTAAATAAGAGTTTATGAGGCCCGCAAGATAATGAAATAAGTATTTATATTTATAATTTTACATATATATATATAATTTTTCTTTAAAATTTTTGAATATAGCTAAGTAACTCATCTAGACGAGAAGGCCTAACCGGAGAATATAAATTGAGTTCAAAATAGTCATTTCCAGTCCATTTCCATTTCCACTCTTGACTGAAATGGCTTTCCGAGTAGGCTGCAATGTTGCGAGTACCAATTCTACAGATCCAGAAGGAAACGAAGGGGATATGTTTCATATTCGAGCGAAGGATGGGGAAGACTCAGAAACCGGCCTTATTCATGCAGGGACATTTAGTTTGAAGATTCGCTATCAGATGATGAAGGATATACTGTTGAACTCTCGAGTATCCGAGACAAACGCAAGAAACACATGTGGTGGCAATGGAGCTAGCTGTTTGTTGACGGACTCAGCGCTTGAAAGTATGATTGTCTCTATTGCAAAGGAGGTGTTAAAACGATACTGGAGGAGTTCTCATACCCCGATGATTGAAAACAATCCACATGCGGAGCCTACCAAGAAATGGATGCAACAACAGCTTAAGGAGCAATTGAGTTACATGGAGAACTACTCCAATAACTAACCAAGACAAGGTGACTAAGTCTTGGACTCTAATTATCATTTGTATCGTTCATAAGCTATGTATGTAGTCAGTAGGAAAAGGGCGACCGCGTAGGAAACACGAAGGATGGAAAGACCCCATCAAGCCGTACAAGGGAGAGAAAAAAAAGAGGTAAAATGGGACTAAGCCCCAATAGAATCAGTGAATATGTAGTCAGTTATGATGAGACTTTCTCTCTAGCTAGACTCTCTCTCTATCTAGCTAGACTTGCTGTCAAATACGAGAAGAGATAACAACAGAGGTATGAGTGTGATACGGAACAATGGATGAATATATGTGAAATATATGGAAATATATGAAGTATGAATATATATGAAAATAACTTACTTGGTTGGGTCACTTCTTATCATTGAGCCATGTTCACTGAATATATATGAAAATAACTTACTTGGTTGGGTCACTTCTTATCATTGAGCCATGTTCACTATCTTCTGGTGGCATTTCTTAGGAACACCAGTGTTCAAATTTGGGTGAACACCGAGCAATATTAAGTGTATAGGTTCCGCAACTCCAAATCAAAGTTGGAATCACATACAATCCGAATGTAAGAATGGTGGGGCCCGCTCAAAGTAACTAACTTGCAAAGTGGAAATGTCCGTCACATGATGATTCATCTTCACTTTCTCTTTATAAGTTCTTGGCTCTCCTCTTCGACCTGGGTGACGACTCGATGATTATAGTCATGTCATTGACAGCTCCTTGGCTATCTTGTCAATGCAAGAAATAGATCTAATCATACTGATGAGGCACATATCATGATTGACCGGCTTATTGGTCACTGTTCATATTTCAGATTGTGGCAGCATTTCGAGATTTCTTCGGGCGTAATAATCCACAAGAGGCAGTCAAACGTTGGATAAGATCGATCAACAAAGTTCACTAAAATATTAAGAAGGATCAGAAGTGGTAGATTTGAGTGACAAGTGAAAGAAATGGTCAAGATGATGGAAGGTCCCGCGGCCAAGAGTGGATACTTGGATGCCACCAATTTCTGATTAGAAAGAAGTACAGTAGTCAAAGGAGGCGTTACCCGACAGAAACGCCTTCCGCTCCGTTCTACCCTTGGGGAAAGTCCAGGAATCAAGCATTCACTTAAACGGCAATAACTTTCCAGGATATGATAATAGGAGCGTCAGTTGTAGAGCCACCTTGTAATGAGAGCAATAAGATGTAGTTAGGGAGAGAAAGGCGACCGCGCAGAAAACGCGAAGGATGGGAAGACCCCATGAAGCAATACAAGGGTGCGACAAAAGAGGTAAAATGGGGCTAAGCACCAATAGTATCGATATAAGAAAGGAGTTGGGTATATTTCCTAAGGCAGTGTCATCCGGGTGTGTCGAAGGCATCAATTTAAATTCCAGCAGAGTTTCGAACTAAAAGGGTTGCAAATGGAATTGGGCTCTTTACGAACGCCGGTAATGTCACCAAATTGATGTTCAGACCAGTGAATGCTCCTCAGACAACCATGTAAACGTACCTGAACCTGCATGTACTGCTCGACCTCTTCAACAAGTTCTATTCTGGCATCTCAGAAGTGTCTGCGAGTCTCAAGTCAAAAGTAAGTGGGAGACATATGTAAGGCAACTCTATGATAAGTGTCATAGAGCTCTTAACTATATCTTCAAAAATGTTTAGATGACTCAATATAACACATAGATCTGTGCTACTGAAGGGCCATCCGCTTTAACCGCTAATCCAAGGCATTTTATTCATTCTGTGTCCAAATTCATAACGGGATCATCCTGAATATCTTGAGCCCCATCTTCTCATATGGATTTCCGCCTAGATGTTACGTTATGAAAGGAAACCTGCTGATTCATATCCATGCATGAAAATTCAGATCCCAGGTTTTAAGTTAGATATTAGCCTATATGTTCCATCTCCAAGAGAACTTGCTGAGTACTGTGACCGGTGATGGAGGTGTCTTTCGGATTCATTACCGAGGAATAAATATCAAGCCAGTTGTGCAGGTCGAGGCAAAATATTTGCGTTGTCCCATCTATATCTCACCAGAACTCTTAGGAGACGCGAGAAATTGATCACGGTGGATGCCAATAAAGGCATTAAAGATTTTCCAGCACTCCGAGATTCCATTGCTTGTACGTAGGGTTAGGAAGAAGGCTTGTTCTGATAATGTTGCAGAGCATAGAACTGCAGTACAATCTGCGCACCGTCAAGAAACCGGCCTTCACTGTGGGGATCGTGTAAATCCTACAATCACTCACGGTGCGAAGTGAAGGTGGCACCACCTTCATCCACTGGAGCCTAGGAATCCTCTACCAAAGAAGGGGATGTAATACAACTTTTGTAATCGTCTGGAATTTCTAAGTGCTACCTAACAGGAGGAACACGATTACGAAGACAGATTACAAGAATCTGTTTCTCGGGTGTACACAAAGGCAATTCTAGTGTACACGCAGAAGATTTATCTCCTGAAAAGATCTCTCTTGTTGCTACTGTCGTCTCACGTTGACCTGCCGGGACAATGCTCCCAGTAATCCATTAGACAGCTACGTAACAGAGACCCGGCCAGCTGTTCTAGAAAGTCAGACATGTTCGCTGCCATAAGTATTGTAAGCTAATCTTCCATGCTTCTAATTGTCCTCGGGCAATGGTAAAGACGTGTGAAGGTCGTCAAGATGGCCCTAACAACAAGGATGTCAATAACGTTTGTTGCTAAAGACAGATGAACGTCAGATCCGAAAATTTTTACATCCCTTATAAGTCCACAAGCATTCAATCAACACTGTGCCCAGGTTTACCTCAGAACGAAAGCAAAGATTTAAGCCAAATTTGCCAACTGGCCCGTGCCAAACTTCCAGAACGCGAGACATTATGCAGATTCTTTGAGGACAAGATCAACTGCTTGAGTTGAGTTCATATTGACAGCCGACGATATTCATCCGTTTCACCCTCGCTTCGCCAGGAACAATCGTCAGACACATCAAGGATATTAAGCAGCTCTTAAGTGAAGTGAAATTGGTAACTGGCTTTCCCATACTGCCATGTATTAGAAAACTTTGAGATCATATATTTGTGAAACGAATACTGAACCCGTTGTGATCATAGCTCAAAACTTGTTCAGATGACTGGGAAAGAAGAATGTCTGCCACTTTGTCGGAGAAATATCTTGCTCGTAGTGCCTGCAAAGTTCTTCGGTTGTAATATATAGCGAGGAGCGGATAAAAGAGGGAGGACGCAGGTCTTGGAGTACACACTCTTGCTCCCATCTTCGCTTGATCCCTGGAATAAATTCAAATGGCGTCCCCACTCTCTGCATCCAATCAGCTCATTCGGACTAGAATAGATATTTGAGGTGGTAACCACCTCACGGATATTTCATCCAGCATTCTCTTGTCTTTTGTCAGTTGATTCCTTCAGAAAGGTATCTACTGAAAATTAAAATACAATACTCTCTAGCAAGTTTAAAGTTATTGGAATAGAGTCCAGTATCCTACGCGATTCACTGGAGTCCAGTCTTTTCTATCATGGAAAGACCTGACATACTCCGATACTGATTCTTGACGATACAAAACTGTACAAGGGGAGATCACCATGTATTCTCTGTATTGAACGAGCGGAGTATTGGGGATGACTGACATCCAACAACCTCTTAACTACTTACAAAATTTAAGAACATTGTGACGCAATGATCACGTGAACTTCTCAGAGAGAACAGAAATTTCTGTCGGATTTACAGTTGTACTGGAGAGGCTAACAAATTAATAACGTCGCCCCCCTGCAGTAGACATGAGAACCTTGGAGGCTTTCTTACCCTTCTTTGAACCACCACGGTTGCCAACATTATGAACTTCTTGTTGCTCGCCTTTTGCCGCCTGTGCTTGTATGATATCCGCAAATGACAGTCCCAGGCCACTGGCTGAACCTGCACGAATTCGAATCTCTCAGCTACAATTGGCTAATCATGAATCTATCTTCATAATCAAGTTCCACAGACGTAAAACACCCTGCAATTCTTCACAATCGTTAACTCCCGAAAGGTGGCGATAAGTTACACAACAAGCTACTTTAATACAGGAGAAACGTCAATAGTGACTTCACACTATCACTTGGAAAATCTGTCAAAAGATAAGTTGACTTGGGATTTAATCGGTGAGTCGCTGCAAATCCAAAATATTGACTCCACACAAACCATACCAGCCTCTGTTGAACTGACTCCTGATGCATTCCAAGCTGGAGTAGAGGTTGATGATCCTGCTGAAGAGGTACTTGCTACGGGTTTCTTGCCCATGACCGGACCGTCATATCCAGCAGCAAAGCCCAGCTTCGCTACTCGTGAGAACAGCCGGCGATCTTCATATTCAGGAGGACTAGCTGACACGGGTGAGCTCCCGACAGAATCTGAGGACGAGAGAAACCAACTTGATGTCAGCAACAAATGCAGGTAATCCTTACCAAACTCAATCAAGAACGCTCCTCTCTCAAAACTGCCTGGCTAAGTAGTTGAAACCCATTACTTCTTGCATAGCTTTTGACACCCAATATTGCACAACCCCCCGAAGCTCGGCAATTCCTAGAAACATAATTTTGCTCAGCGTGAAGCATGAACTTTGTGCTTGAAGTAAAACGCTTGACGAGCAGAGGAATGGAATGGAAACACCTGGAATTTGGGACGTGGATAGTAATGCAACAGCGCACCTTCAAAACCAGCACTTGAAAATCCATCATCATTTGGCAGTGGTGAAAAAACGGACGTAAAATCATCCAGTGATGGAGTAGCATACTTCGCAGCTTCGGCAGCTGCTGATCTCTCCTCTAGAGCTTTTTGCTCTTGCTCCTGGAAAGAAATACGAAGTTTCAACTTGTCATTTGAGATCTCCAATTTCAAAATCCGAACCTTCTGCTTTGGCGGCGTGTTTGGAATAGAAGCCGACACCCGAGAGAGTGTCTAGAAAAGAGTACGGGATAAGCTCCCTCACCTGTTTTATAATCCGTCGTCGCCGATTTTCTCGGCTACGAAGCTCTTCACAAAACGGAGCGACGGCACTGGAGGGTAAAAGTTTGCTAAGATCCACCTCCACAAGCTGCAAAAACAAGGATTTGGTGAATTTCCTATGCAGCACCATCTACTACCAACTGCCTGTATGCGCTGGCAATTCCACCGTAAACCGTTCTCCTAAATCGCTTCTTGACAGAAAGAGCGTTCAGCAAGGTCCTTAAGGGCGATGTTCGTCGTCGATAGAGTACATGTCACAAGATGCAAATCCAGAGTTCCAGCTCTTCACCTAAATGATGAGGTTCAAATGTAGGCAATTCATAAGGAAACCCGTAAAAGGAAAGATGGTAATGATGAGTCTCAAAAAACTCTCAGTGGGGACAACCAAATTTCATGAGGCTTACCTGAAAGACGGCCGTCAACGGCAGATGACTAAGGTAGCGATACCGTTTCCTTGTTGCTTCTGTCTGAGTGACGGTTTCCAGCTCAACAATCTCTGCTTCCAAGCTACAATACGAGATATGGAGTCAGAGAAAGGCCTTAAAAGCGCAGACTAGACCTGAACTGGCATCCTGTTCTAACAGAATATCCACCATTCAGAGCTACAATCAACGATGCACCATCAAGCAAGGCTGTGTCTACGCGGTCTGGACGATCGAGATAGACTTGCAAGATGCACTTGTTCTTCCACCTACCACAGCGTCGGCCCACTAAAGAAAAGAAACCGGGCCATCATTAAAACCTAAAGGAGCAGAGTGTTGCAAATTCCAAGTGCATCGTTACCTGTCTGGAAGTGATTCATAGTTTCCATAATGATGCAGTAAACACTTTACATTAAGTGGGTGAAGGATGAGAGTTTGGCCGTCGGCAGACTGATACATGTACAAGAAATATCCACTGTCAGTTAGAAAGCTGACAATAGTCACAGTGATTCAGACACGCTTCTAGGAGGATTGAAAGGAACACTGATAAATACCAAACTCTTGATACTTGCATACCTGATAAAAGGTATACGAATCCCGTTCCTCAGTCTCTCGCTTGCTGTCTGGATCCTTCTTCACCACATCATCAAGAAGAGTTGCGTCCTCACTGTCGATCTCTTCAGGTGATTCTTCCCCGGTATCAGCTGCTTTGTTCCCGTTTTCTGCAGACGATTTTTCCTTTCTCTGTATGTTCGCTTCTGCGCTGCTGATAGCTTGACTTTTTGGATTTCCTCTCTTGCCTTCCTCGTCCTCATCATCAGAAAACGCACTTTCGTAAACCCACCCAGCGCGCTCTTTCAGATCGGCCATCGCAGCTTCGGTTCGGGCAACTACATCATCCACCTTCTCTGATTCAAGCTTGCCCTGAGAAACTGTTCTACTCAGAGAATTTTGGCTTTCAACATCCCCATTCTTTTCTAAGGGGCTGAGATTTTGTGTACCCTGTCCAGAAACAGTTCCACGAAGCTTCGCCATGGCTACTTTTGCCTGAGCCATAATTCTCTGCCTCACGGGAGGGCTGCTTGATAAAAATTCCAAAGCTCTATGCTCTGTCC